>OY288108.1:52916973-54116973 GCA_958431115.1 Syrphus vitripennis | reverse complement strand
TAAACATGCATGATAATTCACATTAGATGAGCATACAACTTGACGTTGCTTGGAAACAGAATTATCAAAAATCTTGAGAAGAACGCTAACCAAAATCATCTCTCTTCTTCATGTAACCTTTGTTAAATTTATTGACGACACTTCAAACCCATAAACCGAATCGTATTGTATTTATCTTTATTTTTAAACATTTTAGTTCCATTACCTTTGAGATTGAAATGACATTTACCATTACATTCAATTATCTGATGCTATATAAATAGCAACTTCGTTGACAATTTCAAAAATCAATTATTTAAACCATCGCAGCGCGATAGCGATGACATGCCATTCCTTAAAATTGAATCCTTCTTCATCATTTGCTCATCATCCTCCCTCCCCGGCCACAACAACATCAACTTGAACTAAATGCGTGCTGATAACAATATAAAAATCGTCACCCTCAACTTCCAATGATTCAACCATCAACGGACTAGCACTAGAGTTTCAAACAAACAAAAAAATGCTCAATAAGAAAATCATCCATCGAAGACAGGAAATATTGAAGAATCGTTTTTATTTTTATTATTATTTAAGTAGATATTACTAGTAGCCATTTTGAGGAGAGCAAAAAATAAAAATACCTAAGTTCCTATGATGAAATCATCATGGCGAAAAATGAGCTGCTCTTTTTTGCGCCTCGGGAGTAGAGATAAAATTTTATCGGGGGGCAAATTTTGCATCGTTTTTCATTCGAAATGGTTAATCAAATTGGGTTGGTCCATTAGCGGTCTTAAATTTGATTTGGCTGCCATCATATTGATGATGGTTATAGTTATTGCATATTTCCCCGCGGGCGCTGTTGCCCGACCTTATGTGAGTTATGTCAGAATACAGAATCATAAAGTGAGCGATAGTTCGAGGTCGGAAGATGTTTTTTTGATAAAACTAACATCAGGGCATAAGCGAACATTATGAAAATAGAAGGGAAAAAGGAAGTTCAAATAAATGTTCGAACTGGAGGGAAAAGAGGAGGTACAGGGACGAATACTTGCCAAATAGCGTTAATAGATTTAAAGATTTAAAATGAAAATAAAATGTTTTTGGGGCAATTTACGTGAAGCGAACAACTAAAAGTGTGGAAGGTCTTGAAATCTGTTAATTTGGATCATCGATACTTTTTTTCAGTTTTTAATATGAATTTCGAAGGATTCTGATTTTTGACGGCTGGTGCTGGATTTCTGGTCTCATTGCCAAGATTTTTTTTTCATAATTTGTATTTTTATTTTATTTTATTTACATTCAAATTAAATAATTTTTGTGTTCAATTTTTGAAAGCAAAGCATGAACCCAGAATTTAAAGAGTTAATACCCGAAAACGGTAAATTGTAAAATGAACGACTTTGCTAACAAATGTTTTGTATTGAAAACGAAGAGTTTCTACTTGTCAAAAGTTTGTTATTATTTGGTAAAAGATTGGATTTTGGCTCAAGAGCTTTAAGGCCGGTAATCACCAAGGGCTGATAAGTTTAAGGCACTCATAACGCAAAAAATTGTAAATAATTCCTTTATCATGAGCTAATTAGAGAGGATTTTTGAGCTATGATTCTCTTAAACATATGAGGTGAATACCAGCCCAAGACTCTCCCAAACCAACGCGAAACATTCAATGACGAAAAAGAAACACAACAAAAATTGCGACGTTCAATCAAGCTGACGGACGGACGTCCCAAACCATAAAGATAGTGGAACAGGTATTGGATGGTTACGTGACTACCAGTGAGGATTCGATTCGTGTAAATCCATCCATGGTGATGCTATACAGAGTATATTAATCAGAATAGAAAATATCGGTGTTTCTCAAGAGCTTTGTGTATTGTATTGATTTTAAAAAAGCTTTGGACAGACAATCTAGAGATCTGATATGAGTTACACCTAGGCAACCAGGAGTTCCGGAAGTCTAAGTCTAAGATGATCATGGAGAGTAAGTTAAATCAAAAATAAAATGCTCCACAGGAATCAACGAAAAATGTCCAACAAGAGTATGTAGATGTTGCACCAGTGAAGCGTCTTGAGTCCTTTGTTCTATAATAATGTTGAATTGGATTGCTTGAGAATAAAGTAAGGGACAATAAAATTAATCAGTTATTCTTTACCTACGATGGAGCCATTATAAGTGATGTAAGGATGGTTATTCTGGAAGTAAATGGATATTGCATTAGCGCAAAAAAGACTGCTGGCCATTTTCTGATCATCCGCACAAGTCTATTCCGCCCATCTATTTGATTGCAACAGTGCTTCTCAAATGCGAAATGTATAAATATACCATCTTGGGAAAATACAAGATTGCCAACTTAGCTGGTACTGTCATGTGTCATGGAAGAGAAGATGCCCTCTGTGAACCTACTTTAAATGTGTAATAGGTTGTAATGGCGCATGACGTTCCAACTTTATCGCAGAAAGACGGCAACAAAAGTTCCTGGAACAATCTAGAACCGGGACGCCTGTCGACGTTTCCTAAGGTCGGCCCGCAAACCCTAGTGGAGTCTTAGGAGGAGTGTGAAGTAGTGAAGTGGGAGAGTCGCGGTCCCAGTCTAGCATTCAGGAGATTGTAGATCATGGTAACCGCCGGCGGCGTCGTCAATCGGTTGAAGATCGGTTGTTTGCAAAAAATTAATAAATTCATAGCATGTTTGAAATTTGATTTTAATTGATTTCAGACTCGTATGTGAGAAATTTTTCAAACTTTTTTTTTTAAGTCTCTAAGAATTTTGGCTTTTGAATAACAAAAAAAAAAGAATTTTCAAATAAAGTGTTATTCGTAGCACGTTCGTTTTTTGAGAGCAACAAAACAAAAATATTACTTTTTAAACATTTGACTGCAGATTTTTTTTGAACATGGACTTTATAATTTCCCAAAAAATACGTAAAAACTAAAATACCTTCTTTTGCTGTCAACTTGATTTTTGATGGAACAAAATTCTAAATGTTAACCAACAAAACATCAATGATGGAACAATTTTCCTCTCCTTTATTTCTGTACAATTTGTGTAAGGACGTACGCCTTTATGCCTCTGTATGTACATATACTTATTTTGATGATATTATATATTCAAAAACAACAGCGATTCATGTTAGTTCCACCGTATCGTAGATAGGAAAAACAATTTCGTTCCGTTTCGTTTGGTTGTTTTCTACTTTCACAACAGAGCCGTGGACATGACAAAGAGGAAAACCTGTGGTAGGTTTTATTTGAACCTTAACACACAATAAAGTTTATATGTTGGTAGGTATATGTGCTTTTTGTTCTAGAACTGATGTTCTCTAAAGATATATCCCAACATTCAAGAGCTTCCCATTCATTTTGCATGTGCACATTTATGTTCCTTTTGCAGTGACAATCGATAAAGTAAGACCACAAAGAGCAAAAAAAAGCCCAAAACTGGAGTTCCACTTTAAAACCGATGCTATACATAAAAAAGGATACAGGTGGTACCATCATCGGGTGTAGGTAAGGTATATGTATATTTAAGTGCCACATTACCTGTGACTTCTATAGAAAAGAAGAAATTCTGCTTTTATGGTTTCATAAATTGTAGTTTTACGACGATAGGTGGCGTCATCTAAACAATAACACAAAACGTATAGGTTTATACTGGTGTAGTGCATGCATATGAAGAACTCCTTGAATGTCCTTGTGCCTTAGAATTGGGAGCTATATATAGTACATACTAGAAAGCAGGAGTTTTACTTCTGTATAATTTACGAGCACACTGTTGTTTTAAGACTTCGATTTTGGTTGGGTAATGAAATTTTAGTGTTTTTAAGATTTTGGACTTATCCAGCGAGATAAAAGAGTTATAGCGATGCAAGGAGATTATCTCTGAATGATTTATGTAAAGAGGGAGAAGGCTTATCTTCTATGGTGTGTATTTTTACCTAGGCATACAAATAATGTCCAAAAATGTATTCCATTTTAACTTATGCAGCTCTAGTTGAAAGTAAAACAAAATGAACGACCCACGACGGAAACACTCGAACAACTTAAGCTTTAAAGCTGGGAAATGTTTAATTATTTGGAGTCTTATTTATGAAATAGTTTTAGAGCTGGAGTAAAGTTATTTCGGTTCGCCTGCTGAAAACCCTATCAATTAAAAAAACACGAGAAATAAAAGCGGAGCAAGTTAAACTTGGTTCATATAGGAGAAGTAAAACCGTTTTAGAATTTGAATGCCTTTTCGACTAAACGAAATAGTTTAATAACATTCTTTTCTATTGAGTTTACTTAATTGAAGCCAAAAAAAATAAGTACTGTATCAAAATATTGCTCCAGGCTGCCCTCTAAGACTTCCCAAACATCTATTCACTAACGTTTGCAGCTTTCTTGTGGCAGCAGTTGTTACTTTCGGATTCAGCATAAGAGCGGAACAGTCGTAGCTTGGTCGTTATTGTTATGCGTATAAAGTCGTTTCTCCACATTTTTAACAGCATCCCGAACGCAGCCTTTACTTTCTCGATTCGACTGTTAATATTTATTTTGGTCCCGCCATTAGAAGGTATATATTGAAAATTGTCCACTATCTCAACTGATGGTTATCCAGAAATATTTACTTGAGGAGATGAGGAAGTTAAAAGTCAGATCTTTTTCGTTTTTCTCCCACCCTTGTTGTTATTTGATGGAGAGAGTAAGCATTCCTCGTGGAAGCAGTTCAGGTGTTTGAGATATGATTGCAAAGTCCATTGAATTCCTCCAATTTCCTTGGATACAAAGCTGCGTGCTATAATCACCAATAGGAATAGTACTGGTGACAGTATAGAGCCTTGTCTACCACCACTTTGGATTTCAAAATCCTCTGGCAACTTTTTTATACAGAACGTGGCATTTGCAGCAGATGTAGACTTCATAATAGCAATTGATTTATCTGGGATGACCCATCTGCGCAAAGCAGAAGGGAGCGGTTCTCCCTATTGACAACATCGAATGGCTTCTAGAAGTCGATGAATAGCAGGTGAAGTGGTGATCGATTATGATTCGCAAGACGTTAATGTGTTCCACACAGGAAGATCCAGTTTGAAATCCTGCTTGTTAGACGTCAGGTGTCTTTGCGGTGGTCTTTTGTTCACATTGTTGTTGCAGGAAGCAGGTGAATTCCGCTCAAGTTTGGGGAGATTTCTTCTCTGTTTGGGGGTATAATTGGCCATTGGGCTTAGTTCACCTTTTGTGCTGGTCCTCATATGAACCTACCACTGATCTATCTATTTCTTTCATTAGGTGTTGTTTAGAGACACCTGCGAATTCTTTGGTCCTACTGTCACACCGACTTTCCGGCTTCTTCTGCTTTTGTAGCCAATGGTTACTCTTATCAACCCACAGACTACCGCTCACTTTTCTCATCTTCAAACGCTATATAGACACTAGCTAGTTTCTTTCCGCTGCTGGATCAGTCTTAACTAGTTTTTAATGTTTCAATTTAAATTGATGAGTATTGAATAGTGTAAAGAATAACAGTACTCAATAAAGTTAAGTATTGAAAAAAAAAATTAGTTTTGAGTTTGAAAATCAATTTCACCATGCATTATTTTCGTTCTGGCTTACGACTTGAAAACTAAACAGAATGGCAAGTAATTATAAAATATGTGCAAAGTATATATTACCGCTTTGGTCTATTTTTTTGAAGGATCCGAATTTCAGAACTGCGAATACAAGCAAAAAGTTCAGCTTTCAACCACTGGCATAGTCTTGGTTTAATTTTTTTTATGAGGTTTCATTTCACCACTTGTTAGTATGTCACTTCATATTTTTTGAAAAAGACATCACTCCAACTTGTCCGGATGTTTCACTTTGCAATTTTATTACGCCCAGAAATTAGGTCAAGAGTCCTTTGTTATCCAGGAGATGAGGAATAATAAAAAGGGAAAAACTCTCAACCAACTAGTGAACTAATTTATTTTGTTTATATTTCGTCTTAACTGTTAGTCTAAAGTCCACTGTTGTATTTGCCGGTTATGGCCAAATGTATTCCATTCATAACTTTCTATTTGTGTTGCAAAAATATTATACATTTTTTTTTCTTTCTTTTGCATAAATTTAAAATAAACACTAAACTATTCCCTCAAAAGCTTCCCATCCTAGCGCGAAGTCAAACTATGTATGTACTATAAGGAATCAATTGAATTATCTTCAACTCTAAATTTCCCGCTGAGTCTTCTAACAATCAGCTTCATATTGTTAGTGCCTCCTACACGGAAATTTTCTTCTATTGTGAAACAACAATTTGTTATATTTTTTATGAATAAGGAGAGAGAGAGCAACGTCTAAGAGGTTTTGCAACAAATCTAGTTTAAGATTTATTTTTAGTTCTTTTACTCAACTCAATAACAACTTCAAGACAACAAACAACAAGCAAAACAAAATCATACACACAAATTGTATCTATAATTTAAAGAGATAGAGAAAGCAAAAAAAAAAAAACGATAGAGGAAAGGGGAAAGATACTCGTAAATCGGATGCACCTCATTGTCGGGCGGAAATTACTTTTCACAAACACTACGACTTCCCGCAAGGAAGTACATTTTCGAGATTAGAAAGAAAAGCACCTGTTGTGTCAGAACTCAGAAGTTCTCATATTTTCCTGACACACAGAGATATACTTCACATCATAAAACATTAAATGGAACGCTGCGGGGTGGGAAGGGGCCACATGGGTTTGGTTAGGTAAGGTTATGTTTGCTGCCACTTGATAAAGTGGGATTATTTTCAGAAAAAAAAGGATGATGCAAGGATTTTGCTTTTTATAAAACGGAAAGAGTCATTGATATCCCGTCGGAGTATGGCTAAAATGCTATCAAGCAAGCTTTTTGATTTTAAAACTTGAAATTCAAATTAATGAGCTTATACAAAAGTGGCGATGCGATGTGAGAATATAGGTAACGGTAAATTTACGAGGCATTTATTATATCGACAACAGGGTGATAGCTAAACTCGGGATCTTGCAAAAAACTTTTCCTGGCATTCACGCAACTTTTTTAATATATTTCATGGAACAAATGATGTAAGCGAACAGACATTTTTAAGTAATACCGAAAGGTTATATACATCTTTTGCAGCTCAATCCAACTACTGGATATTCGGAAGCTAGGTCCTTATTTTATTTGTATTGATTGTAATGTTAACTCGTTTTTTTACCACTTTTCTATATTGGGATGAAACTCTGTGTTTGACGAAATAATTAAAAAAGTTTGAACCTTTCAATTTTCCTAATAACCAATCCCTAGAGTAGGATACAAAAAAATTCTAAACACATGGGAAACAAAGTGCCATATCCAAAGATCCTTTTTATTCATCTAAACCTATATATGTATTTCGCATATTCTAGTATATACTTCGTTCAAAAGTTGTCACCTAGTGGCTCAGAAACTTTTAATGCTTTGTCATCAAACTATAAGGGTGATCAATGTCCTCTTTTCGAGAGATGAGAAACACTTTTCAAGGCAACCAAAACCAGAACTTGACTGTTACAGAATCACCCACCACCATCGTCATCAACCATCACATCAGCACCATTAGGCCGGCCGGCCAAACAAGCAGCAATCTCCCACACGTCCGCCACGCCGCGCCGCACCGCTACCGCCATGATACATATCCGCTATGCAGCCAAATGTTGCCTCAGTATCTTGCATTTTTTGGCCATGTCCCAAGAGCATTTTCTGTGCCGAGCATCAGACCAGCCACCAGAACAGATAGAATAAAAGATACAAATAAACAAAAGCAAAAGAATTGCCTACGTGCCTTTGAAGGCACGATAAGTTTTCATCTCGAAAACGTATTCGTTATATTCCTTGAGTGGCGATGGAGGTTTTGTTGTACTAGCTGCAGGCCCTGCCACTGGATAACAGATGAAAATGGGGTTGTTGGGATTGGGATTGGGATACAAAAAAGGAATACAATTTTTGTTTAGAGTTTAGAGAGTTTTCTACTTATTTTTCATTCCTTCCATTTCTCTCCGACTAGCTGTTGTTTTCCCAATGTTTTGCCCCAACACTGTAAGTATGTTTATCCAACAGCAGCAATATTATCTGGGGCAAGAAATTAAGCTCGAACAAAAAAGAAAAAGTAGGTATAGTCCTTAATTGATAAGCATCTCTGACGGGTGCTGTGTGTGAGCAGAATGTTATAGGGGGACGATAAAGCACATAGCGCACATCAAGGAGAAGTTAGCTATATTACACTAGAGAAATAAAATAGTTTACTCAACACAAGGGTATAGAAGAGAAGAAGAGCTACTATTACTTTTGTTCTTTGTTAGCTGTTTTTTTTTTTAAGTTGCGGACATAGCTATAGTTGCTTGGTAATGCGTAGAAGCTATAGGAAACAGCATCCTATGCTCCCAAAGGATTATCTTGAATATAATGGAAAATGAAACAATATTATATATAAATAATGTACTTACTACGAGTAATAGAAAAAAGTACACAAGTAGTTTAAAAGTAGGGCAAATTAATTAAAGAATTTTAATTGAATTGCATCTCAAGAATTTCAAAAATGAAACCAAAGACGAATGAACCTTTCAATGTTTGGACTTTAGAAAGGGTGCATTTTTGTTTTTTAATTTGTGTCATGATACTTTGAAAATTTAATGAAAATAACTGAGGATTTATTTAATTGTGATTCGAGGGACAAGTTGTGGTTCGTTACTCAAAAGTATTCAGATGAAATGATATTGTGTTTGCTTAATATTTTATACATGCTGAAAAGGTCTTTTGTGGGTCAAACTAGTCGTTTCAAAATCGGCTCAATGTTCTATAAAAAATCTTATGCAATTAGGTTTTTGAAATTTTAATCATAATTCTCAGAGAAAAATAACACTATCGAACGTGCTTTGTTTATTCAATAGTCTATAATGTGAAGATGTTTCAAATGACAATATATTAAATTAAATTTTGAAGTGTGAAAAATGTGAAAATCGTTCAAAAATATTTTCACTACGAAAAGGGCACACACAAAATAAAATGTACCACTAAGTCGCATGCACTTGTTCCTTTGTGCCATCACATCGTTTTTAAGTCTGAGTGTAAAACATATCATTTTTAGGGTTTTCTTAACATTTGTATGGGAAGTACCGTTAATAATGTCTTGATTTCAATTTTTTCCTTGTTTTATAAAAACTGTACTAATACTTATACACTTATACAGAGAGGATGTCATCCATTTCATTGGGAAATGTCCAATTTTTTGTGAAAATCGGAGATACTCACTAGGAAGCAATTTTAAATCAAAAGAAGAAGTATTCGCACTCCTCAACTGTGAAGGTAACATTAACCATCTCTTCAACTACTTTCAAACTGCAATGTCCTACCGTATTCAAATTATCAATGAAGCCTTTTAATAGAAAACAAATGTATTTTTTAAACTCTTATACAAATCTTATACAATTTTTTTTAAAAGATGTCAATCGGGCAGACGGCACACAGTGGTTTGGTTTGTATGGGAGCGCGGAAATAAATCGATAAAACCTGTAATATAAATTGGAGAGAAATGAAATTTGGCACACATGTGTGGGTTAGGGAAACACACATTTCCCCAAAATTTGGATTAAAAATAACAATTAGAAGATGAGTTATTGAGATTTTTCTAAATTTTGGGGTTTATTGTTCATATAAAAAAATAACAATTTATGTTTTGTAACACTTTTTGCTTTTGAAAAAAAGTACAAAAAAATCATGAATTAGTATTATTACTTTTAACTACTTTAATTTACTTTAAAAAAATATTTACCTTTCAATTTTGAAGAGGATGCAGCATTTATAAGATCCTGTGATACAGAAGATCTCAGTTTATCTACTTTATATCTTTTTGCTCGGTCAGTGTACGATGTAAAATCTTTGTTTGGTCTACCACGAGTAGAATCAGATAAAATGTCTGTGTTATTATTATTAGTTTGTAATTTAACCACAAATTCACTATTTAACCAGTCCATATATCTTTCAAAAAATTTGGTTTGGTTATAACTAACCAACATGTATCTCCGTTTAAAATGAGAAAAGAATCTTTTTTTAATTTCTGATGTTATTAAAAAAATATCATTTTCGCTCAAGTGAGGATACTCTTCGTATAGAAACGGTTCTATAAAATTAAGACCTTTAATTAGAACTTCACACAAAACAGTGTAACTTAAAACAAACTGTGACATGTTAATTTCTTTTTATTTATTGATAACACCTTGCACAATGAACAATAGCTTAATAATGACTTATTATTCCATTTTTTGTTATCTATATATATTAGTGACAACCAAACTATTCTTATTAGGTCTTACCTATCCTGAAAGGGTTTTCTGGAAAATGGTCGTAAAAAATCGTGCAACACATAAAAGCAATTAATCAATTGAACTTAGCTAAGAAATAGTTTGTTTTTCATTCATATAACAGGTATCAATTCATATACCTAACATCAAGTATTAGGAAAAACCCATATACAGGTAAAACCACAAAAAGCACCTTTTTTTTATTTTACCTGTCCCTATTTTGTGCTTAATGTCATACAAAATTTAAAGATTATACCTGATTTCTGTTCATATTTTATTTAGGTACTTACATATAGTTTAATACATCATAATTTTTTATTTTAATTGTAATTTTTAAATAAAAGTTAGAAAACAATTGGAAAATAAGTCAGGCAAAAAAAAAGTTTTGCGCTAAAAATTGAATATCTCACAGGTTAGTCAATGGATTAATTTTATTTTATTTTTAAAGAAAGGTACATATTTTTTCTAAAAATTAAGCTCTTATCTAGTTATCTGTGACAAGTATTTTTGAAGAAATTGTAATTTTTCGGGATATATCGTCGTCAAAACCGTGTTTTTTAAGACCTGATTCAGGTGAACAAAATTGAACATAAGTCACAGGGTTGGATCCAGACGGATTTCATTCTTTTTGGGCTAGGTAGGTGAATATTGTAGCTTTCAAGTGAATGTAGTCAGAGCGTGTAGGCAAGTGTAGCTAAAATTGTAGCTCTAAGGAAAAAACAATAAAATTTTAATTTTAGAGCTCTCTGCTCTGACTTATCTAAAATATACATATATACATATATATATACATGCATATGTTTTTTTTTAAGCTTAAAGTACATGTTTTTGAAATAAAAATAAAAATTCTGACTTAAAGTTTTATAAACGCTATTTTTCGTGCCAAGAAGTTAGTGCAAGAAAATATAGGAATTTCAAAATTGAAAAAAAGGGTAACTTTAGAGCCCTGTATCTTCAATACTTATGAACAAAAATTTCTCAAATTTTCAAAAATCATAGACCAACTATATAACTATAATAAAATAAAAAAACTAACTTCATACTAACACTTTCATTTTTTTGATTTATTTCCGCATTTTAACCACTGTGCGGCATAGCCAAGCCTTAACGATTTTAATCAATATTTTTTATGTAAACTATGTAAATATTTGAAATAAGAGAAATAAATCGAATTTATCTATCTATCTTATCTATCTTTCTACTAATACTTATACACTCAAAAATGTTTATTGAAATTATTGAAGACAGTATTAAAAAACCATTTTTCACCAATTTTTTTTTTCAAACTCAATTTTTTTTTAATTAATAATTTATGTGGATGGCACAAAAAACATTATACCCCAAGTTTCAAAAAATCCACCTACCCGTTTAGGATGTAGCTAAACGGACAGACAGAGTTCCGAGACCCACTTTTATGAATTTTCTAGCATAGTAATGTCCAGTTTGATTTAAATCTCGAATTTTTGTACGAATCCAGAACATTTAATGGTAATGTATAACACTTTTTCAATATTTTTATTTACAGTATGTTGTTCTGAAAATATATATATTTATAGCGAAGGACTGAAAATAAGAAAAACGATTTTAATAAAAGGACGACACTTGAAAAATCTGCCGTTTGCTGATACCAAACTGAAATATAAATGTTCTAATTATGTTCTAATGATAAACTTTTTCCTCGTCGTAAACTGCCACATAAGCTCGTTTTCTAGTGTCAGGCCCTAAAATGATTTCACAGAATGACCATAAATGGTTCATTTTTTTTTTTTTTACTGAATTCGGTACTTTGACTTTATTTTCTAATATAAATTGTCAATCTCAAATTTTTTTGTTGAAATGTTTTTTTTTTTTTGGATCTTCAATTCAAGTCCATTTGGTTCAACTTAAAAGTTTGTTTTCTATAATGTATAATACATTTCTGAAAAGCATATTTTATAGACATTGACATTTTTCTTAACTTTTCTTGGGACAAAATTTTACTGGCAAATTTTATATCGAGTTTTTTTTAACATTTTTTTTTTAATCAATTTTTGAATTTTTGTCATTTAAAACAATTTTTTTGTAAAATATTTTTACTGACAATTTTTTACCAATTTTCTTTTGACACATTTTTTTTTAAGTTTTATTTCAAGGTCTAGTACCATTCGTGTTTTTGTATTAAAATACATTCCTGTTAATTGATACCCGCAAAACACTTAAAAGGCAAAAATCACTGTTTACATTGGCTACTGACTAGCTACAGAACATATACAGAAAAATTTAACCGGCTTTTAAATTTTTCAATCACGTACCTATTTTGTATGGAACAAACGTCATTTTTTTAAAGGGCTTTATAAAATTGGCTAATAGTACAGTACACTAAATTTTTGGCGTCAGATAGAATTTAATAAATATTTTTTTTTTGCATTGATGCAACTAATTATACTTCGGTTAATTCAAAAACATGATAAATGGGAAATACATTAAAAAAAAGAAACAAAAAGTCATAGAATTTTATTCATTTTGAAACTATTTAGGAATGGAGAAGATAAAAATTGTTTATAAGGCTTAGTCCCACTATTGTAGATTGTGTTCAGAATTAGCAGCTGAAAAAACACGCCTGTTATAAAAAGTGAATATCCACAATAAATCATCATATCACCTATCTCATGCATTTATATCTTTATATGTACATACATGAACATCAAGTATGCATTAATTATTTTCATATCTAACTTTCTCCATTAGCAACAAGTGTCGGCATTAAAACTAACAAATACAAATGTAGCCACCAAATCATCCCCCATAATATCATTCCACAATTTACAAACAAAATATAATAAAAAAAAACCCACATACACAAACACAACCCCAAAGCTAAAAATCAGGGATAAAATAAAAATTGAAGACATCCAAAGGTATAAAAAATCTGCAAATAGAGCAATAAACCGAATTTACACGACGACGACGACGTCATACACTCTTTTACTACGTTTGTTTAATTAATAAAAACTTGTCAAAGGTCAACAATATATTTACTTATACCTTTTGCACATAACTTAGCAAGGAGTTCATATTAGCACTTAGTGCGTTTTATTTTTGATCAAATATTTGTCAGAAACTTGCACGGCAATCACAAATAATTAACATCGAAGACAAATCAAATAGAATAGAATAATGACACAGCTTCTATCAAGGGTGTGTTAATAGAGAGGCAGCTTTCAGCTGAAAGTGGTTCAACGGTTTACTATTTATATGGGGGCGCTGTGATTTTATAATTGCTCATGTGTGTGTCTGTGCCTGTGCATACAAACAGAAAACAATATAAATTACCGAGAAAATTTAATGCGATTATTAAATATTGAGAAAGCTATATAGAATAGAGTGAGTGTGGTGATCCTTCGATAAGATAAACAGAAATATGAGTGAGTACATTGGCTTGAGAATTTCGATGTAAGGGAAAGCTTTTTCTCGCGTACTTCTGACGAATGCGCATTAGGGCAGTTTGATTGGGGAAACTCGCTGGTATAGAGTTGTTGGTGAGACTGAGGTGAAATTCTTGGAAATTTGTTTTTTATTGACGATGGTCTCGATGTGCAAGTGTTGCAGAATCTTTAGAGTGATTAAGTACTTAAAATTTGAATTTATTAGAAAAAAGTACTCATACGCCACCAAAAACTTTTTAATGTCTCAATAAAATATTTTAACTTCGTATAGAGGATAATTCCTGTCATTAGGGCTCTCCACGAGACTAACATGAGACTTACTTTTAGCCACCCGCGATGAGATCCAGACGGGAGTTTAATTTTCGGACTGAGACTTTAGCGAGAGTCTCGGTCGTATTTCTACTAAAAATAATCATTCAAAATTGTGGTTTTGTAAATATTATAGCCAGGTTCTAGAATACAATTGGGTTTCTCATTTTTCTCAAAAAAAAAGTCTTCAGTGGAGAAATTCGGAGTTGGTGCCAGGACAAGACCGAGACGAGATTTAGTCAAACGAGATAGAGACGAGACTGAAAATTTTCAATTTTGACTAGATCGAGGCTAGACTTCAAAAGTTTGGCCTCGGTCTCTTCTTGTGGATCGTGGCCAGTCATGCTTGTTCTTTATTCCAAAATTTTCAAGTTATAAAAGAATTTTGTTATTTTTAACTAGACCGTTAATTACAAACTAGGTTGAACCAAGAGAAGAAGAAAATGGTATTTCAAGGTGGTGTTTAACCCCAGTTAATTAGGGGGATTTATGTAAAAAAACATGACCTGTTCTTATTTTAGAGTGATAGTTGTAGGTAAATCTGTTCAAACTAATTTCCAAAAAAAGTATCAGCTCTTTTTTTTAAATAAAATGTTTTACTAATTTACTGTTAAGTTGTTACAACCAATACTTAGACCGTTTTTGGCGTTAGGCAAATGAACAAAACTTCCAAGTCAATTCGGAAATATCGGCAGAAAAAATCGTAAACAACTTCGTTAAGAAATTTTTTTTGCCATTTTGGGCTATATTTCCAATTTTTAAAATTTTACTTAAAAGAATGAAAAAATTGGATTTATTTCCCAAAAAAAGGAAATAACGCCCAATATTGTCAAAATAGAAATCTTATTAATAGTTTTACAAAAGCAATTCCGTTTTTAACCAAATAAGTTCTTTTTTACGTCAGTATTTAGTATTTAAATTTCTCAGAAATTATTTTTTAACACTAGTAAGCCACTAGTAAGACAGTAGAGAATTTCCAAAATTTTAAAAACTGCAATATTTCTCTGAAAAAAAAACATAAAAACAGATCAAACAAAATTGTTCTTCAATTTTTTGAACCAGACAGAATTAAAAAAATATTGACTGAACAGAATTATTTTCTGAAAATTGAATTATTTTCTTTAATTATTTCTAGAATTTTGACCCCCAACTCAAATTCATATTTTTTACAATACATCATTAAGAAAATAATTCAATTTAAATAACATTCCCTAAATTTTAAAATTTTGTCTGACATGAATTTTTTTTCCAAAATTCTAAAAATTCAAAATTTTATGGATACAAAATTCTGTTCTTCAAAAAAGTGTGCACTTTGTTACAATTTTGAACAAAAAGAATTTCAGTATTGCAGAGTTTTATACTGAAAGAGTTTTGACATGCAAAATTTTGAAAGCAGAACTATGACCCGTACCTACAAAATGTTGACCCGACTCTAAATAGCTACTACACGTTATAGCTGTCAACATTATAAATTATAAATTATGCATTTAAATGACGTTTTTTTTTTTTGAGAAATTTTATGGACCGTATGAGTTCAGAATTGCTGCAAGTATGTATATTATATTTCATGATAAACATTAATTTTATCGTCGTCGTAACTGAGTAGGCAGGATTTTGAAAAGCGGAATTAAGGAACCAAAATATCGTCCCTCTTGTTTTAGCTATTCAAATAAAAGATTTTAGTCTGTTTTGCGTTTAAGATTTCAAAAATATGTTTTTCCAAAAAAAAGGTTATGGTTTCACTCAAGACAATGATAATGGCTGGTAAATCAAGAAGAAGACGTTTACATTTTCTTATTCAACTCTGGCCTTTCATGGAAGACTATTTATTTGTTTGAAACAAATGATACCAATGGCAACACCATTCAAAACAATATGTCCATACCAAAGGGCAATGCAAAACATTATTCTTCAAAAAAAATACAAAAACCAAACCAAAACAACACAAGAAATTAGGGGAGATATAAGATATATACATAATTGCAAAAAACAATCGTTTTCGAAGCACAGATTATCCAACAAGAATCACAACAAACGGGCGATATCAAAAGAAAAGCTCTCCCATCAATATGCCAAAGCCATAGCCATCAGTATCAGTTTCAGCAACAAACACAACATTGGGGCAGGAATACAATATTATTGTTTTCACCAACAATTCTTCAAACCATCATCACCAGAAAAAAAAAACCATCATAAGCCTAACTTTAGATACATTACTGACCAAATTATATAGATACAGCATCCCAGAGAGAATAAAAAAAATATAGGGGAAGCGTGTACCACACAATGAACTTTTTCTCTCTACAATTTTATGATATAGAAGCAAAAACCCAAATCTGCCCCACAACTAGCAGCCAAATCGATTTTAGTCAGGTGTAGTCAGTGTTCGAGTTCGGTTGAAGGCATCGTTTTTGTTTGCTACATCGGTTTCCACAAAAAAAAGAGTGTACTGTTTTTGCTAGGATATTCATCATTAATAGTTGGTTGGCTTTTCTTTCTATTATGTATTTGAAAAAGTGAATTTTTATAAATAAAAGAAATAACTTTAAAGAAAAATCAATTTAAAGAAACACACAAATAAGTTTAAATTTTTTTCAAAAGAAAAAAATATATCTACATACAAAGTAAAATCATTCAAAACTTCCTTGCAAATTTATATATATATATAGTTTAGTGTACACTTAAACAATTCAGTATGTAACCATCAGGATCAAAAAGGAAGAAAAGCAACAAAAAAAAACACAAAAAATGAAAACTTGATAAAAAGCAAAAAAAAAAAAAAATCGAAAATAATAAAAAAAAAATCATACCTAGTCGACAAGGAAAGCTCTCCTAGATTTATATTTTTTCGTTGTTTTTGTAGTGAAATTTTCATCTGGTATACAAATATTCACCACACCCTGATCTGCTTTTGCTGCTGCTGCTATATTTTTCTTCTGCCTTTACCTAAAACACTCGGTTACCTACTTTAGAGCTCCATATCCTTGTCGTTTGAAAATTCGGGTGCAAATACTGTCTTCCCTTGGTGACATCCGTTTCACTACGCAACATCCTGTCGGTCGGTAATATAATCATACTATATACTAGCTCTAAATTTTCCAATCGAATTAATTTATAATAAAAAAATCTACCTACATTCATAAGAAAATTAAGTAGAATTTTATAAATTCGTATGTATCTATATCCTTTATAATACAAGAAAAAAAAAACCAAACCAAGAACAAGTGAAATCCTTTTCTATAATAATGTCTACAACAACTGGATGTGATAATATTAACCGGTGGTGGTGATGTGGAACTTTGTGTCGCAATTAAAAAAGTTCACACAGTAACATCAATCAAAAATATAAAAATATATACAGGAGTGAAAATTTCTAGTTTGTATCTGTAATCAGTGGAAATTCAAATTAAAAAAAAAAAATATCTAGCCCCAAGAGTATGAGAAGAAAACGTGCTTAGCAAATTTATATAGGAAGCGTGTGATTAGAAGAAAAGTTAGTGGTTTTATCCCCGAATGCAGTATTTTTCGTGATAATTAAATCAAATCGAAATCAGTGATTGGAAAATCGGGAGTTCCTCTAAAATACATAACAATAACATTTTTTTGTAAGTCCAAAAAAAAAAAAATCAAATCCTTATCAGCAACAATTAAATTTTAATATACGGGCAATGCTTTAACAACAACAAAAAAAAGTATAAGTATAACTCCAGGGAGGAGCTGGAAAATTTCAATTCTGCCACACACCAGAATCCAGAAACAGCAACAACAACAACAAAATCTAGAATTGTACAAAACTTTATCAAAAATCCACATCTTGTCGTGTTCTATATTTGATCCAGATAACCAGAGGCAGATACTCACTAAAACACACACTTTCCTGTCTTACATCAAAAAGATAGATAGAGAGAGAGTGAGAGAGAGAGAGCGGGAGACTGGCAAGAGAGAGCAAAAAATTATTATAAATTCTGTCCTGTGAGAGAAGCTTTCTTCGTTGTTATTTGTTGTTGTTTGATTCAGTAACTTTACATTTGGTACGAAAGAGTACCCTACTCTATCATCATCATCATCATCAGCCAGCATCATCGAAGAAGGAGTCCTGAAACATCTGTGTATCTAATATAAAAGAAAAGAAGGAAGACTACGACTACGACAAAAAGACGGAAAACGCGCGGCAAAATATTCGCCAAGGTATGTACGGATTCGTGTATAATCTAAGAAATGTGTACTTAGAGGTTTAAGGGTCATTATATAATGAGAAATAAGGGTTATACCAATTGAAATGGAAAATGGGTGTATAATTTGGGACAAATTTTCTAAAAAGAGTTAAATTTTCTTATAGGTACCTACCTTATAATCTCACGTTTAGTGTATCTATATTTATTATTAATTTTAAAGATCTTAAAGAGCTTAATGTTTGATGTATACTTATACATAAAAATAATTGATTACGCGCTGTTGCTTTAGGAGATATCGAAGAAAAGTTTTTGAATTTGTTTAACATTTCGTAAAACTTGATAGTCCAAGGAGTTTAAGACTTATATCTATCTTCAAATAGTATTTGATTTAGGTACTACCTACTGTTAAAACATCGGCTCTTATTTTTTCTTTTTTAATTTTTTATTTCTGAAATGTTTGATACAGCCTTTTCAATTTAAATTCGTCCTGTTGAAAATTAAATTCATCTTTTTAGATAACGTTTGTATGATTGGAAAATTTTTTACAATCATTTTCTTACGGGTTGGGGTCATAATTTTGTATGTGCCAAAGTTTGGATAGCAAAATTCTGTATTTCAAAATTCTGTAAATGCAAAAGTCTGTAAGTGCCAAAATAAGGTAACAAATTCCGAATAATTGATCAAAAGTATCAAACAGAATATTATACAAGATTACATTATCTTAGTTATTCATTTTTTTCTTCTTTTTTTTACTTTTGTTATCTACTGAATTTTTTTTTATGTTTTCTTTTTAATTGATTACAATTTGTTTACCTATATCGAATACTCTATAGACTAACAACATGTTCAAAATTATTCCAGAATTTTAATAAAGTTTAAAAAATTTTGAAATACAGAATTTTTAAAAACAGAATAATAGAATAAGGAATCATGTTCCTAAAAAAAATTTAATCCATAAACAAAATTTTCGTAGAACAGAATTTTGCATACAGAAAAACGAACCGTTGTCTGTTTTTACTTCTATAGACTTATTTTTTTTTCAATTTTATTTTTTTAACTTATTCTATGGTTCGATTTGTAAAGAGACAAATTTAATTTGGAATAGGATGAGTTTAATTTAGGTACATAAATTAAATGCATTGCTCGGATGGCTGTTGTTTTAGGCTACGATAATTGTTGTAAACAACATTGAAAATGCAAAGAAAAATTCAAAGGAAAAGTCAACAAAAACGAATATAAAATAACAGGCAAATACAAATTCATTTTTAATTTTTTTCTAGTTTGCTTAAATCTACGATAGATATGGTTCCTACTCGAATTAAACGCTAATTGTACAAAAGAGTGGGAGTAAAATAATAAAATAACTTTTGCAACCATAAACACTATTCTCAAAATAACTTCGCTTCAAGTTACTTTGACTAAACTGAGCTATCATTTATGTATGTACATATATTTATCATTTTTTTCTTGGAAAGTTTAATTTATAAATTCAAAAATTATTATTTATTATTTGTTATTAAAAATAAATGAAATATGTGGTGAAATGATTACTGGACCACTGTCTAAGGAACAAATGACACTTTTTGCTCTAAATTTAAATTTATATCTTGACATTTTTCAAATAAGTTTTCAGTTTTTTTTGTTTTATTCTTCTGTAAATTTTAATTAAAAACAAAATGTTTTGTTCTATTTTTAAGTTACAATCACAAAACTCCAATATCAAAAGTTACACATATTAACCCCTCATTCTTAACTAGCACTACTGGTATTTTAATAAAGGGTTCAACCAACTTGAAGTTAGCTCCTTTACCTTTACCTTTTTGGCTGTTTGTGTTCGTAAGCTTCTTTTTACTTTCTTCAATAAATATTTTTTAAATTATTAAGAGGCTTTTAAGTAATTCATTCAAGAAACTTTTGAAACAAATTAAAAAAAAACCAAATTTACGCATTTTGTTTTGTCAAAATTTTGAAATGCAATATAATGAATATAATGAATATGAATTCAAATCGGAGAGTGGTAAATCAAAAACACTGTTCTATAACAGCTACCGCTTATTTAATATTATTTTACAAAATAATTTGAAAGCGCAAAGAAAAAATCTGATCAAAATCGTTAAAAGTTTTTGAAGTAAATAATCTTTGTCTTGAGGGTTGTACGCCAGAAAATGAAATTTTCGAAGCTGAGACAAAAATTTGAATTGAATTTGAATTTGAACTTAACATTTTCGAAACGTTGAAAATGCAACTTTGACATAAAAATTGAAAAAAGTATTAAAAGTAATTAAAAGTATTTTTAATTAGGTTTTCTCAGTGGATGGAGATTCACTGTGAAAATTTCTTATGCTACTTTTTATCTCTCCTAAGAATTAACACAAATTTAAAATTATTGATTTAAAATTTATTGAACTGCTACACCCTTTTGATACAAACCAAACCACTGTACACTAGGCCGTATACGCATTTTTATACTTTATTGATTTTTTAATTAATTTTTCTCCTTTTTTAATCATGGTGAGAAGTTTCTAAATTGTTGGTTTAAAATGCAACATCTGTAATATTTGGTCATCCATTGATTTTACTTTAAAATTCAAAAGATTTTCCTTTCAAGTGAAAATTATGTGAAGATTCCAGTCTAATGAATTGCAAGCCATATTTTAAGGTTAAAATCCAGTTAATTGCTTAATTTCATTGTGAAAAAATTGTATCTTTTTCATTTTCAATCAACTTAATCAAATTTAATTCAAGATCTGAAAACTTAATTTGTTATTTTATTCAAAATGTCTCAACCGTTATAAAGTAACTATCTACTTTTCAAAAGTAATTGATTTAAATTGAATTTTCAATTTTTCTTAAGTGACCTTGATTAGTTTTTTTAGCTTGGATATTTGCAATGTACAAAATATTATAAATTAGCCAATTGAGTATTTAAAGGAATTCAACTTCATAAAGCACAAAATAATTCGTTTATACTTTAGTTATTGTTAATTAGATTAACTAAATGAAATGTTTATTCTTTTACTAAATAAAATGCAATTGAATTTTATTCTAAACGAACGTTGCTTCGTAACTGCCTTTTATTGTTGCTATAACGATTGAATTGGCAGCTCGGTTTACTTAATCAAATATTTAAGGAAAACGAGTCTCATAAATTAAAGAAAAACATCATCTGTCTCATATTCTACTTTTATTTTTACTATTTTTCACGATTTGTTTTACAAATTTAAAACTTTATAAAATCAGATTTTACAAAATTTAGTGAGAAAAAATTTAAAAAATAGATTTCTTCTTTTTTGATCCATTCACACATTGAAAACACTTTCGTTTTTATTATTTATCTTTCAAAAATATAATTTCATTTAAAAATCTATTTTTTGTTGAAAATTTAAGAATTGAATACTTTTTATAAATATTAGATGCAATAAATTTTGACCACAATTAAATGAACCGCTTTTGGAAAAAATCTAAAATTAAAAAAGCTAGTATGGGACTATAGGAGGTACCTCCCACATTTTGGATTTTTTTTAAATTAAAATATCCCCTATTTTGATTTAAGGTACCGTTACTTCTGGCCCAAAAAACACTTTACAAACTATTCCCAGAAAATCTACTTACCCGTTAAGGCTGTAGCTCAACGGCCAGACAGAGAGAATTGTGAGACCAACTTTTTTCGACTTCCCTATCACATTAATGTTTGACTGAATACCCCAGTTTTGAACTCAATTTTCAATATTTACTAATGAAAAATAATTTAAAATTTTTTGATCCAACAAAAATAATTTAAATAATAGCTTAATGTAAAAATTATTTTTGTAGGTCTACAAAGGAAAAAAGATATAGTTATTCCAAGTTGAAATTTCCTTAGGGAAGCTTTTAACTCTTAAAATTGCATTTGTTCCCTGCAAATACGTCTATTTAAAATTTAAAAACCTGTCAAATATTATTGCAATATAAAAGTATTTAAAAAATTCTAAAATAAATCCTATTCTTGTTTTATACTAAAAATAATAAGTACAATTAATTTGTATTCAAATGAGGATGGTTTATTTAATTTAAGAAACAACTACACACATATGGCTGACATAAAAATATACATTATGTATAAATATGTACATATGTATGAAGATACATATAAGAATAAGTAACAAAAGAAAAATTATTAGTCATACTGCGTTAGATAAAAATCCTATTCAACTTGTCATCTTGTGTGGCACTAAATAGGTTAAGTTTATGGTTTTTTGTACCTTTAACAAAGCTGAATTTTGCAGTAAAAAAAAAACTATCCACTTGAGTCTACATCAGTCTTATACCATTGTACTATTAATATATACATATGATGTATATAGTAGTAGGTTAAGTGCTGCCATAAGTAATATAAAGGGTGTCTTCTCAGACAACTCAAGAAGTCTTTCCGTTCATACGCACAACATGAAAATTGATATGTACAGTACTTAGATAGTGAAAAGGAAAAACTTACTTTTTTTTAACTACAAAGAATAGAGAACACTTAAATAAAGATTCTAACCAATTAAATTTCAAAATAAATAAAATTAAATCGTTTTAAAAAAAAATAGCTCAATTGAATTCTTGTCAAAACGAAATTGAAGACCGCTGCATCCATATTTCTTTTCAGTTAGGATTGTAGCTCCTGAAGAAGCAATGGCATATAGTAAAATTTCAAATTTCGAATATCAATATTCAAATATATTGGAGCAAATATTAATTCTATTTTTCGTAAAAAAACATTAAGCTTGTTATAGCTGCAATCCTAAAAGAAATGTTATTTACAAAAATATAAAAACATATTGGCAAAACTATAACAGGAAATTAAAAAAAAAGTAGCATATATTGCCCGCCGGCAAATATTGTGTGCGCACCGTTTTGGAATTTGAAATGTTTGAATATAAAAATATTCACTCAAGGTCAAAATTAAAAAAAAAATTAGAACCGTTTTCAAAGTATTGAATTTTCAAAAAAAGTCAATTTCGCCATTGGGAAATCAATTAATCACCTTAGTCAAAAAAGGCATATTAACACTTCAGGAACTAGACTGTAGGTTGGGGAATAGTTAAAAAACTATTTTTTCCTAATTTCGACACTAAGCACCCTGCATTTGGAAATTTCTTAGAACCTGCAAAAAAAGTGGTACTGTTTATTCCTACTATTGTTGTAATAGTTTCTTATCACTGTATTTTGGGAAGTATATGGATTACAGTAATAATATTGGGCTCAAATTGCAGCAAATTTCTTCTTCTTTCTTGAAATAGCCAATTGCTAAAAAAAACCAGAAATATGCGCGGCCATCAGATTTTCCATTTAAATCATAGGAAATTGAGTTAACTGTAAGAAAAGAAACGAAAACCTTGGGCATTGCTACCTGCTAGTTCAATATTAGAGGTTTGACTCTTATTTCAGGGATGTTTGCTGATTTCATGGGATCATAATCCCGAAAGCCCAAAATTCCGAAACCTAAGATCCTGAGAAATCATCCCGAAATCGAAATACACAAAATCTAATTTTTTGTTTTGGGATTTAGGGCTTTCTAGATTTTGGATTTTCGGGATTTTAGGTTTTCGGGATTTTCGAAATTCTGGGTATTTTGGATTCACAATTTCTAGATTTTGTCTCTTTTTTTTCAATGATCATATTACATACAAGTACTTCTGAATCAATCAACCAGCCCAACCAATTCAATTCGTGCCTCGTGTGATACACTTAAACCTACATTTTATTTAATAATCGTCTTCAATGTTCAATAAATTTTTGATCTTATGTCTTTCCAGAATAAATACACTTTATTTATATTATCCGATTTCCTTTGTGAAATTGAACGTAAACACACCTTTCTTTAGAATAAAAATCTTCAAACAAAGAAGAACAAATCAATTTGATTTTTTTTTATAACGGTGCTATACCTTATGATGTTCACTTATTCATATCAAAAACAACCTGCAACAACTTTATTGAAGCGTAATGCAAAGAGAAATAGATTGTATTGAAAAAAAGAAAGAAAAAAAAAATAATCAAATATATTTTCTGTTACCAACTAGGACATGAACTGTCGAGATACATTTTTTGTAGGTGGATAGAGGTAGGTACTCTATTTTATAATATACAACATGGTCGTGAGAAAATAGAAAATAAATATCTATTTCTATTGAACTGAATAGAAATTCAAACAAAATTGTCAGGAACTTCCATCACAACATAGAGTGTATCGTATATAGCCATTATCTATAGGGGGTATATTGCAAGGTATGTTTGTTTTGCAAAGGGGTAACACACGAGAGAAGGAGTAGCAAAAGCATCGTTGTTGTCGATAAGAGTCCTTATTTCTGTGGACGGAAAAACTAGAAAAAATAAAATAAGTAAAACTTTATATCCGTTTGTTTGCTTTCTTTGATGGTCTAATGTTAGAACAGTGCTGTGTATATATACATACTTTCATAAATATATGGAACTCGTTTTATCTAAAGATCTTTTTTCCTGCAGGAATTTTTTATTTTTAACAAGGATTTGTCCTGGAAAATTCTAGTTTTTAGTTTTGTTTGAATTTATCAATTTAAAATACAATTCCAGTTTTACTATGAATTTTTTTTATTATTTATGGAGTTTCACAAAGATAAATTGAACCTTACGGAAAATTACTTACATTTATATAGAATCAATTTGACAATAATTGGATGTAATTAAGGATAATCTATTTGAAGGGATCAAAGTCAATTTTTGTGGAGCGAATCGAAACATGGATTTGGAAAAAAATGAAAACGGTTAGGGTAAAATATAAAAATAAAATATTTCTTTTGTTTTTTTTTATTAACTGGTTATTTAAAATTAAATTTATTTAACCTGAGTTCAAAGTATTGGACTTGAACATTTTAAATTTGAATTTTGCAAAATCGAAAAAACTGTTATTCTATGCGGCTATTCTTTTGAAGAACTTGCGTAGTATAATCGTATAATAGTGCATAAAGGCTGTTGAATAAATCTTTTAGAAAGGAACTATTGCGTTCATGGGTACGATATTTATGATTGACTATAATATGTTGGTGTGGGACATAAGGATACTCAAAACAAAAATAAAAGGTTTTGAAATCTACCAGTATGTTTCAGAGAGAATATGGTCACTTCTATATTTTCGGTATAACTCAAAAACTAAGCCAATATTGAGAATTTAAGTTAAGACACTTTTGACAGAAAATTAGAGACTATGAAGAAGATCAGAGTTTTTATAAAAAAAAATATTTTAGAAAATAATGAATAACTAACAAAAACAATATAAAAATTATGAAATAAATATCTTTATTTGTATGCCGTTTTTACTCATAATCAAAGGTACGTTAGATAATGTTTTGTATTCGTTAAGAAAATATGATATTAATTAGACTTGAAAATCACAAAAGCGGAGCTCTTAATTCTGACTGTCAATGGAGTGAATTTCTTTATTTTTTTTTTTGACGACTAGAGGAGGAATCGAAAAGTTTTTTGAGTTCTGAAAAAAAAACATTCTTCAAACCCTGTTTATTATAAAACATTCGACGGATTGCGACAAATATTCTTATGAACGAAGTCCTTTTTGATCTTAAAACTACTTCATATTTTTTTCTGAAAAATCAGTATTTTGAGATGTAAAACAAATATTTATTACAAATATAGTTTTAAAGATAGATCATCTTTGGAGTTTTTGGTGAATATTTTAAAAAAATCAAGCTTCTTAGTGAAAAAGTTAAAACTGAAAATAAAAGAAAATTAATTTTTTAAAAAAATTTAACTATATTTCCGGTAGTAAAAGTTAAGAACTTTGTTTTGTCTTACACATCAACTAACTTTTATTGTTCATTTTAACCAGAAATATCGATAAAAAATATAACAGATATATTATTTTGCATATGTGTGTTGATTCATGGTTTAAAATTGATGTAACGTGATGAGATAGAAAATCAGCGATTGAGGAATTCGGTTGGGTTTAAATTGTTATTATTTATTTTCAAATGAAAAACTCTGTTTCTTTCAAGTTATGAAGCTTACAGGTTATGTCAAATTTTATTGGCAGATAATTTGTAAAGTGACTGCAAGATATGTTGTAAAAAAAATTCAAAAGGAGGGATGAAAAATTTTGAAACCACTTTTTTAAAATGATTTCAAAAGTATTTAAAAAAATAGACATATGTACAAGATTGTAATATTTCTTTAATCCGTGCACAGTTTTCGGGGGACTTTGTTACAAACTCAAAACTAAGAAACAAATATTTTTTTTAAAAACTATATGTTATAACTTATAACGTATATAAGTAATTATTATTAAATATATGATTCTCTTATTAATTTTAAACCTAACGATGAAAAGTAGATGACTCTGAAGTTCTGATTTTTGAAATTATTATGAAAACATTTTTTTTTTTAAATAACACTGTGTTACATTGAAAATATACATGAGAGGAGACCTGGTAGAATATGTTAGTCTTTTTGAACTGAATAAGGTAGCATGATTAAAATTGTCAATATACTCCTAAAATCTATCTTTTAATCAATTTTTTTTTTATAAATTTTCATAAAAAAAGAGAAATATACATTTTTAATCACATACTAATACTATATGTCGTGTCGAGAAAGAAAATCATGGTTTTTGAATAAAAAATTTCGAAATTGAGATATTTTTTCTCATTTTGTCATTTTATATATTATACATATAATTAAATTTATTTTTTGTTTCTAGTTTTCTGAAAGCTTTTTATTTTCCACGTGAAATAAATTCGGGTTGAAAAAAAATGACGGAGTTATTCAAATTGATATTTCTATGAGCAACTAAAATGACAGTTTTAAATCATTTTGGATAGATGCGGGGGATTTTTATTTACCTTGCAGAAATCTTTCAAATCTTTAACACACTAAAATGAATTCGGTTTTTGGACAATTTGACTCCAAAGAACTTAAAAATAAAATTGAAGATTAAATTATAATGTTAAATGAATAATTAAAAAAAACACATATAAAAAGTTGCGTGTTCCTTCCCATTCAGACAAAAAGAATTGAAAATCGAATAACAAAGAACGAAAATATGAGTAAATCTTCATCTGACACTAGCAAAAATGAGATTTCCGGAGTATATTGGAAGTTTGTTGTATCCCATTTTATTCAGTCTTACAAGACCTACAAAACGTGAAAAAATATACTTTTCCCGAGACCTAGAAAAGTATATTTTTTTTTGTAACACAGTGTAATTATTGCATCAGGCTTTTATTTTTCACGTTCCTCGACCATATTCTTTTATTCTTCTCACTCGCGTCTTATCGTTAATGAATTGACAAAGTAGGCATTTCTGTCATTTAAAAATATTTGAACTAGATCTCATCTCGTCTTAGAACGAACCCTTTGTCTTATCTCGAATGCTCTGTAGGCCAATTCGTTTTACATTTATAGTAGTTTATAGTTACATTTTTCGTCCAAAAGGATACGGGAAATGTTTTTTGAGATATTTTGAAAAGACTCGATTTTTTTTTGAAAATAAGCTTAAACTTATTTATAGTGCTATTAACACTAGCCTTAAAATGAACCTTGTATGGTAAACATACTGCGTGCCAAAATACGCATTGCTTGTATCGAAAAAAAATAATGTTGCAATATATCAGATATCTGATATCTTTTAAATTCAGTGTGATGACGTATTAATTTTTTAAACTAATAAAAAGCTTAATTTGTAGGCTGTAATCTGATATATGCGCATATAATTATAGATTTGTAATTATAAACATAAATTGCATGTATGTACATAGATATATTAAAATACAATTAAAATTTTCTTTTACCGTTGCTTTCACTAATTCCTATAAATTATATTAATTTTATTTTACCGACTGAAAACCTGATTGATAATAACCTTTGCATTTATATATAACAAGTTGTACATAGCCCATCACCACTATGTGCTTATTTTTCCATTGTTTGAAAATTGAATTGCATTTTCTCGATTTCATTGCTTTTGGGAATAAATATTTCTGGGGAATTATTATTTTAATAATTTAAATACGAGGTTACTAGGTGCGATACGAAAGTTCTGGCGTTTGAAATTAAAAAACAGGGAGAAATTCCGGGAGAATTTTTTTCTCACAATAACCCAGAATAAAATTGCTGTTTTGTAGATATACATACATGTGTATGAATATCAGCCTATACACTACACAATCAGAAATTATTTTAATTAAACTCCGCCATCAACAAATTTACATTCATATCTCACCTACAAGTATTGCACAATAATTATATCGACATTGTCTAAAAATTGCTTTAATATAAAGGTTTTTTTTTGAATGATTTTTGCACAGTACTTTTGAGAAGAAAAAAAAAACGACTAAAAAGAAAACGAATGACGTTTTTTTTTTTTTTTGCATAAAGCAAAAAAACAGAGAACAATTTCAGTTTCCAGGGATGACTTTGAGTGTGTCCTACCAGCAGCTAGTGCAGCATATGCAATGTGCATGGTGTTTGCCTTGGACTCAACCAACCGATTGTGTACCATGGGCACTTTTGTTCTGTGAAACCAGCCTCCAAAAGGAAATTAGGTCAACATTGTTTTTTTTCTGTTTTCCCTCTGTATGCTTTAAAAATATTTTTTTTTTTTTTTTTATTATTATTTGAAGTTTGCTTCAGTGCTCGAGTCCCTAAGTGCTAAGTGGAACGGAAATGGGCGCACATTTTCCAAATGACTTTGTGTTAATTACTTAATCCCAAAAATTGAAATTGAAAGAAGGACATATAACTGTACTCCTACATTTGTATGCCAACGATTCAAAAACAAAACTGACCGCCTTCTCTCCTTCCTATAGTCATAACTATAGAGTATAAGTATTCAAAAACATAGCTGAGGTTCCAAGGAATGATTATACTCGACGTGACCTTTGGTATTATAAGCCATGTAGCAAATATGAAAATCAATACATGCACTTAGTATGTTTGTATATAAACAAACAAACTTTTCCCATCTTATGTTATAATTGAAGGACTACTCAAACAGTAACCTTTTGCAGGTACATATCATCCTTCATGTGAAGCGAAAGAAATATGCTGGATCTAATTGAAATTCTGCAATTCAATGTAAGTTGTCTAGGCTCCCATTGCCGGATTTGACTTCTCAGAGCCACAGGTTTTTACATGTCTAGGTTGTTATAAAAGTTCACTTTTATTGGGTCTTATAACAATTTAAAATACATCTTAAACATTTCAAATACGATCGGACTGCAAAAGAGCATTTCGAATTTATTAATAAACCGTTGTTTATTTGCTATAGAGACTAGCTTTTAAAACATTTTTCAGTCTAAAAACCGAGATAATTCAAACAATGATTGAATGTAAAACCAATATTCCTAAAAACTGCCGTGGAGCTTTATCAATAAAGTGCATTTTAGAAGAAATAGTACACTGTGGCGTATGCGCCCTTTCTTTTTTTTTTTTTTCTTAAATTTTAGTTACCTATTTTTGAATCAATCAATAGTTTTAAGTTCTATAGCGTAGCACTTCAAAATTTGCTTAAGGTTGGTCACGACTCACGAGACGATATCCGACGATAGTTTTGAAAATCTCAGTCTCTACGTTTTTTGTTAATCATCATTGGTAAGTTACAAAAAAAAATACTTTTGGTTGATGGTTGTAGAAAATTGAAACAGCAAAACGTTACTCAGCTACTTTTGGATGAAAAATAAAGATAAACAGAAATATGTGTTTTCTAAATGCTAAAAAAATTCACCCTTTTGCACAGTAAAATTTTCCTATTTGTGAATGGAAAACAAACTTAAATTTGGAACTTATCATTACGATATTCTTATTAAGTTTTTTTTTAAAGAGAATATGACAAACTTTTCCGTTTTTAACTTATATTTATAGACCAGTCTGCATCATCTCAATCATCTCAAGACCCGAGAAGAGACCGGGAAAAAACTGTATTTTTTGTACAAAGACTTACCAAGGATCCCGGTGGTGCTTCCACTACAGAAAATTATTCAAAATTGTGCTTTAAAAATATAAAATTGAATCAATTATCGCACGAAAAAAGACTAAATCAGAGAAATTTTGAGTTGTTTTTGTACATAGGATGAGACCTAGAAGGGACCGACATTTTACAATTCTAATGAGACAGAGACCATTTTGAAAACACAAAGTTTTGGATTTTTTAAAATACATAATTCTGGTTTTACAGAATTTTGGAATTCTCTACAATCCAAAAAAGTAGAATTATGAAATACAGAATTATATTCATACTGAATATTTGGACCAGATACAGAATTTTGAAAACGACAATTTTGAACAACGACGCAATTCCTGCAACTTAATTATTTTTCATCCTCAACTTGAAGAAACAACTTTCTTTATGTACTGTACATATTGTGGACAAAATTGGTATTCAACCTTGATTAACTAAATTCAGGATTTGTGTCGTTTTGCCCTTCTGTGATTATGCCCCTTGGTACCAACTTTACTTTACTAAGCCTTCATCATACATAATATAAAAATGACGACGAATTTCGTAAATGCCTTCCACGACTCAACGAATCAGTTTTGAAGTAGAAAACTTTTAAATTGGTTTTATTTTTTCTCTTTGATGCACTTTTCATTATAAATTTCTATCGCAACGACACCTGGGTGCAATCAATCTAACTATTCGACATTTTCATTACAATTTTTGACATTTGTGATGACATTCACTCCAACGCCCATTTCAATACACTTGGAATGCTGTGTGTGTGTGTTTTTTTTTTCTGTGCTATGTTTCTGGTTGAATGAACGCCTTCGTTAGTGTCGACGACGACGACAACGACTGCCGAGTGCCAAGAAGGATAAGCTTGATGTGATTCATACGTCGTCGTCGTCGTCCTTAAAAGTCAACACACAACAATATTAGCATTATGGGAATTAGGATGATAGCGCAATATAACGACACATCAGGAATTAAAGTTAAAATATAATAAGGAAAGGTTATGCGACATCTGAAAGATACATACATTTGTGGTGTGTAATTATCTTTTTAAAGTACACATACATAATAAAAAGATGCGATAATAATGTTGAAGGATATAAAACTGATGCTCCCCAAGTTGGAGATTTTGGGATTTGGGATTAATGATTAGCATATCTACTATCGTGAATTTTTTTTTTGTTTGATTTCATAATGAATGTGTTAATTTTATGTCATATTTTTGCTTTGGCAGGATTTTGGGGAAACTAATTAGTTTAAAAAAAAGCAACGATGAAAGGAGTATGATAAAACCATTGTCGTGAAAAATATAGAATATATACATATACAAACATTATAAAAGTGTATGCAAAACCACTAGTCCCGGAAAGAAGATATAGTCAGATTGGCATGCAAATATTATAACTTGAATGCAATCTCACTTGAAGATCCTACTTCTTCCATACAGTGTGTTTATGTATATGCAATGCATACATCTAGTTAGATGATATATATCTAGTATATACATATTGCACTCCTGTGAAGGACTTACAAACACTTCACCTCTTTTTTTTTGCTCTGTTAGAAATCCAATCAACGTAACGACTGTGTGGAAGATAGAATTTGAATGAAATCATGAAATCCTTGTGAAGTAAATGGGAAAAACCTGGAACTGATGCAAGTTTATTGATAATACTTTGGAGTGGTTTCAAAACAAAACTTAGAAAACGTTACATGTTTTTTTTTGTAACATTAAATGTAGATATACGTTATTTTAAATAAGAAAGTATTTTAAAGGAAAATATTTTAAATATTATAATTGAAGATTACTTAAAGAACGGTTTAAAGCAGGACCTGTTTCACTTTCATCTAGAAATCGGATCATTCGTAAAAAATACCAACGAAGAGCATCAGAAATTTTATTTGAATCTAAAGATAGAATCGTTTTAAAATATTGACAGTCTTCCAAGAAAAAAAAAATCGAAGAAAACAGCTTCAATTCACGATAGCATTATTTTTATTTAAACGTTTTTATTTTGGTTTATTAAATCGCATTGTTATTGAACTTGAAATCATCAGCGTGGTAAATAATCATCACTTTGAAAAATGTTTCTGGCACAATGCCCAGACTTCACTTTCTGAATGAGAAAACATAAATAAAAATTGATGGTTGAGTGTCAATTTGATGAATGTGATGATAGTAATTATACTCGTAGTACGTTTTCCTGAAATTTAATGTACACGATGAATTGAAGTTATTTTTATTTGAGATAGGTTAATATAGGATTAGGATATAGGATATTAGTTAATTTGAATGAGTGTTTAGGTTTGCTTTAGTTTGGAGTCTAGTGAAATTTTTTCATTGCAGCAGTAGGTATACATAAGACGTCCTCCTTATTCCGCTTGAAATACTGTTCTAAATCAACTTTGATGGTAGAAATGTTAACGAGCATATGTTTTCACCAATTTTTTTCTTCCGTAAAATGACGCCTATTTTTGAAGACTGGTTTCGGACCGTTCCGTAATTAAGGGCCATTATCTATTGATTGACAACAATTAATATCAGTTAACATTCTAACCCAAAAATTTTGTTTGTTTGTATATGTGTTGTGTATGGCCGGTATGACGGTATCAGGAACTGCAAGGCTTTAATTTCAATCATAAGCATAAAATACACAAACTTCCTGTGGACTCTTAGGACTTTCAAAGATTTATGTATTTCTTCTTTCTCCAACTCTTCCCAAGTTGTGCTGATTAATCTTTGACCGTTCTTAGCCAAGTGATTTTGGGTCTCCATCTGTTCCACAGGGCAGACATCTAGTTACAAATGTTTTTAGCTTTCTTGTGATAGCGGATGTATCTTTCCAAGTGCTACTTTCATTACAGAACACCGATTTAATATTGAACCCAAACAGTCATACTTCGAGTCTTAAGATTATAGACGTGCTTTTCCAATTTTGGCAGCATTTGCTTTCCCGATTTCAGCTTCTCTCTTCACCTTTGTTGTTATTTGATAGAGATCATTTCAGGTGTTTGTGATTCGATTGTAGAGTCCATTGAATTTCTCCATTTCCAATCGCCAAAGCTGCGTGCATTACTTGATTAATTATCGATAAGAAAACGGTATTGGTGACCGTATACAGCTTTGCCAAACCCTACTTAGTATCTCAAAGTTCTCTGACAGCTCCAGGACAATTCTTCCTACTGTCGTCTTGGCTACACTGCAGGTAGAATGCAGTCTCCAGTTTTTGCAATACATAAGATTTTTTTAATTGGGAGCTTGACAACGATTTAGTTTTTTTTTCAGTGTTCTGACCAAATTATCAATCAGAGGTGAAAAGTATTTATTTCCAAAAATCATAACCCATTACATTCTCTACAAAATGCAAATACCTTATCCTTTCCAAAAAGTGTCACGAAATTTTGAGTGAACTTAGCATTGTGAAAGTACTTGAAACACAAGAGTATCCAGTAAGGAAATGGTGAGCGATACCCCAAGAAAACTTTAGGCCAAACAGTACCTAATAGTCAAGTCTTTGAAGTTATTTGAATCCGAAAAAATCGCTGGAATTTGGGGTTTTTGGTGACGAACCTTCTAATGTTGTCCTGAAAATACTGTCCCCAATGATATGAACTGAGCAGAGCACCACTAAATCTTTGAAGGTGAGCTAAGGGAACCCACATTTTTTAAGGCATATCTTTTAACGGTTAATTTGATTGAAATTTTTTTTTATACAAAACTTGCAGACTGTGCAAATAAGACTACCTTACCTACCTACGTACCTTTGTCTTTTCATGGTTCTTCATTTTCAGAGTGGCCAGCCATTTTAAAGGTGCTGTTTTGTACCCCCTCTCACTACAAGCTCTTCTTATCTTGACTAAGTTTCCCCCAAGAATATTCAAAAGTTTTTGTTTAAACGATTTTTCCCGCTATTTAATATGGTTGTTGGTTTCACATAAACAGATATAATAAAAATATGTCAATCATAATTTTAATTGGCAGTATTTCACTTTTCTTTCATAGCTTCATAAAAATGAAAGAGGAATGTTATAATGTTCAAAAAAATTTACAGAGTTGCTATAATTGGCATGCCATTCAAAACAAACATTTTATTTTTGATATGAAAAGATGTAAACACGTGTGGCTTATTGCTTATAAATAAAATTAATTGCAAACTATTTTTAGACATTTAGCAAATGCATTTTCAAACGCTTCCCCTCACTTAAATAAATAAAAATAATTTTTGTAATTTTAATTTGAAATGATTTTCAAAAACACCTTATAGATAATTTGGCAAGAAGTGAGAATTAAGTCGTGTAAAGTATTTGATCTAAATAGTTTAAAAAGTGTCGTTGCATATTTAGGTTTTTTTTTTTTTAATTTTCAATTGAGAACTTCAATTTTAAATTTTAAACATTATAATTGTCAATAAGACTAGATTATACTTTTTTTATACTTATTTTTTTTCTGAAATTTTTTTAGTGGGGTTTAGTAATTAATTTTTTTTTTGTTAGAAAAATATTTTCTTTAAAAACTTTAACTTTATTGACGGATTTTCGATTTTTAAACAGATGGATTGGCGGATAGTGATACAAATTTTTATGAAAGAGGTTAATAATAATGCATATAAAAATGTAACAAAAATATTTCTTAGATTTTTTAAAAAAGTAAATCAAATTTTGTTTGAAAACTCAATATTTGAAAATAGATAGATATTTTTTTCAGAAAATATGTGAAGAAAAAGGGTTCCAATGATCAGGCGATATTTTAGGAATATTCTCTTGTGGACAGAAAATAGACTAAGAATTAAATTTAGCTACAACCCACCCACTAATAGGTATGCAAAATTTTGGTTTCTCGGAAACAGCATTTCATTTTGAATGAAACATTAAGTATTTGTTTTAATTAGCAAGATAAAATGTCTAAGAAATAAAATGCAAAAGATAAAATGCAGGTTATAAAAAACAAACAAGAACTTTAGCGAAAATCATAAATTTGATTATTTAAACTGCAAAAAAGGGTTGAGTTCAATATAAAAAAAAGGATTTTCAAGGTTAGAACAGAAACGCTTGACTTGAATTATAAAACGCATAGAATAGAATTAAATTCTGTTTGCTCACTCTGTAACCTTGATCAGAATGAAGATATTTTGCATTTTTTAGCGCTGTGTCCAATTTTACAGGAAATCCGAAGACTGTGTTTTTGTTCGAGTTTTCTTTCGTTGGAGGAGTGCGTGGGTTTTCTAAACGGAGATCGAGGTTGGAGAGCTCTTATACGGTATGTCTCACACGCACAAAATTTCAGAAAAAATTATTTGATTTTGTTTTGAGTCACTAGGAAGGATTCTATATATGGTTTTTTTTCTTCTTTTAAATAAATTTACAACGTTCTATGCAGTTCTTTTGACAATCTACAGAGATGTAATCTCAATTATTTTTTGTTTTAGCTAAACTGAAAGCCCTTTATTTTTGACTAAACTAAAAGTCACTTTAAGATAAAAAATAAAAATCTGTATTGATTTAAATAGAATTAAAAAAAAAGATTATAATTGATCAAAAATATGGTCTTACTTTATGCAACTTAAATATCATTTAAAACATAAGAGATATTTTTCTAAGTTTTTTTGTTTTGACTAAACTAAAAGTCTCTTTTTTAAATATCTGTAATTTTTTTTACGTTTGGTAATTACAATGTCTAAAGTATTCAAGATGTTTTTTTCTACTTTTTTTGTTTTAACAAAACTAAAACTCACCTCTTTATATATTTTCAATTTTTTTTTTCTTTGATGAATATGTATATTTTTTATAGAATGTATTATATTTTATATATTAAATTATTTATTTTAATAATTTTCTCTTCTAATAATGTATTAAATTTTTCGAATTTTATCCGGCAGACGGCTTACTAAGCCATGCTTTGTAATTCTTTATATACAAAAATTGTACTTTTTAATTTTGAAAAAAAAAATAAGGATATATTCTAGTCTTCTCTATTCTCAATATAAAAAAAAAAAATAAAACTTTATGTTCCTTATTTGGAGAAAATCTCTTCAATAGCTTGGACCGAAAGTGGAGGTATAGATAGATAGACAGACAGAATTGCAGGTCCAGCTCTTTTCACGTTCATGGTATTATTAATATCTCGGTTTCAATACTTAGTAAAACAGTTTTAGCAAAATCCACCCACTGCCACGCCCAGTTTTATTATATTAGATAGTGGATGGGTAGTAACGTATGTATATTTTTTTCTAAAATTTGGTCTAGCTAATCTCGAAAATTTAACAAAAATTGTTGAATCCATATACAAAAAGTGGGCAATAGCAGTGGATGGATGATAATAAGACCATTTTCTAAAATTTTTTGGGCCCTAGAAAATATTGCTTCCTGCAAGAGGTAGGAGGTTAAACACTGATATTTAATTTATTTTATTACTCTAAAATCGGTCTGTTAATCGAGTCACCAAACCACTATTTGCATATAGAACGTTTAAAATCACACCTCATGACTTCAATCTTGTTCGACACTACCTTCCGGAATATATCCTCTCTCGATTTCAAACAGAAGTGTTGATACCATCGCCTTCACTTCCCATGCAATTGCACATTACCTAAGTCTTTTTGATTGCCAAAAAAAATAATTTCTAACACTGTACAACTGTGTATCTCAATTTCCTCTTGAAATGAAATTTTACTATAAATCTTTGTCACATTCGAAATGGTGAAATGTTCAAATGCATTCGTTTAGCAAAAACTAAAATTTTTTTGTTTCCCCTTTTCTTAGGAATTATTTTTTTTTTTTGTGGAAATATCAGTGTCATTGCCAGAAAATAATTTCGCCGAATTTATTTATTTTTTTCTTATATTTGCATTTTTGTAGTTTATTTTTTTAAATTTATATAAAAGAAATAAATCACCATTTATAATCGTGATTTGTGACAATTCGTAGAATTTTAATTAAACACCGTTCCGCACAGTCTGATGCAAAAGTAGAAAGAGAAAAACTAAATAAACTGAATTAAATTTTATTCTTCTTCTCGATGCTTATAGTGCACACCAGAGATTTATCATGATAAATAGATTTTTTTTTTTTTGATAATTGTTTTATTAATTCAACAATGAATTTTTGAATTGAATTTGCATTTGGGGGGAAATGTGGAATAAATATTCAAGGATTTGTTTTGTTCTATGATGATTCTGAATTTTATTTGTTTTATAGTTAAAATGTCATGTCCACGGTTTATTTTTCTAGGAATTAATATATTTGACATTATAGGTAGCTTTTATTTTATAATTAAAAAGACTTCAATTTTCAAAATAAAGGGTTTGTTTGCTGCTTACTATAAAATAAGGTAACTGCTGCTTATGATGAGTGTTTGCTTATATGTACTTAATGTTGAAGTTGCTGTATATAATCAAGTACGCAGAATTGGTGAAAATCCAAAAACCTCAGTAATCATTTACAAAAAAATAATTTTTTCAAGTTACATATAACAGAGAAATAGAAAAAAATGCTTTTTTTTTAAATTGCATATTTTCCGAATCTGACAAAAGATTTTCAGATTCGGATTCAGAACCCCAAACAAATAAAGTAAGGAAAAAAATCTAACTATCCCATCACCTGCTTTCAAAAGCGTTTTTTCTGAGAAATTCATTGGACTTTATTTTAAACTCCGTAACAAATTGTTGTTCACTTGGATTTTACATTCCCTAGATGTCTAGAAAATCTTAAATACTCAATTGGGAATCTCTATTTCAGTTCTGATTCCAATGTTGCCAACATAAAAAAAGTTTCGAGTGAAAATGTTTTAAAAACTACTGTTCCAAAGTTATTTCACATTAGAAGTTGAATAGCATTTGAACCTGCCAGTTTTTTACCGATTGCCAGCCGAACATTCTGCCTTTGTTTACTTATTCGAGAAATATTTATTTTTCTTTATAAATTCCAATAAGTTTTTCTTCATTAAATTAACCCGATTTCTCTATAAAAATGGCTCAATATGTATTTAATAGTTTTTTTTTCTCTACCTACCTACATAGAAATAGGTGCACAAACATTAATACATGTAACAATCTATTAAACTAATTTGTTTCTATTTCTTTTTTTTTTCAGGTGAGTGTTACTGAATATTCTCTACAAATTTACAAATAGGTACCAAATATATGAATGACCGTATTATGTACTGAAATATTCTGGGTAAGTTCATACGTATTGAAACTTATCCTAAACCAAGTAATGTTTAAGTATAAAAGTTATACAACTGTAATTGCTAATTTGGAATTCTTTTTCCAAACAAAATTTGTTAATGAGTTAAAAGGTATAGCTCTGATAGGGACACTTTCTATGTTAAATTACAAAAAAACTTAACTTGAATTTAAATTTGTATAGTATTTTTTTTTTTTAATATAAATATCAGATAATAAAAAATCAATTCGAGCAGATTTGGACGAGCTTGCAATGTTGAGTAAAGCTGGCAACATATAAAAGACAAACCTATGACGAACTTTTACTTCAATTTATTCTCAAATAAAATATGAATTTTTACATAAATAAGTCTGGCCAAGTTTTCTCAGCCAATATTGGAGGAGCCCTGACGCCTAATTAAGGTGCTCTTCGAAAATTTTCTATCTTCCATTTGTAAACCCAAAATAAATAGTTAAATATTTTAAAGATAACATTCGAACTGGAAACTTTGATTTAATTTGACATTACATATAGGGAAGTCGACAGACAAGTGCGTCTCGCAGTTATGTCTGTCTTTCCATTGAGCTACAGCCACTTAGCTTTTTTTTTTGATTTTTTTTACCTTTTTTTTTAAAAAGGTTCCACCGATTTTTTTCAAAAGAATACCATAAATTTAAATATATATTGGGTCACTTTAATAAAAAAAAAGTTCTAAAATGTGGGAGGTTCTATTACCTCCTACCTATAATATAAAATCTTTGTTCTGAATTTCGATTTTCTCAAAAACGGTTCATTTTATAAAAAAACATGTAATTTATAAAAATATTCAATAATTCAGTAACATTCAATAATTATTTGATAAGAAATAAAAATATTCAATATTTGAATTTAAAAAAAATATGTGAGTTTTGAAAAAAATAGGTAATTAGTTTTAGAAAATTAAATACATATTTCAAAAACGACTTGATACACATTTTGTAATTTTTGGCAAAAATTTTTTGTTTTTAATACTTTTAACAAAAAATAATTATAGGTTCCAAAATAACGGTAAATATTAAAAAAAAAACGTTTTTAAAAACTTAAAATTTCTCAAAATTTACGATTTTGGTATTTAAATTTTTTTTTTAGTATGGTCTATTATAAGGCAAAAACAAAATTAAATTTAGCACATTATTAACAGTACATCTCATACCTGCAATATAGTAGTTTAATTAAAAAATTAATGTATACCTAAACATATATGATGGGTTAAATTATTTATTTTTTTCTAACATAAACTGAAAGATAGAGACAAAATAACTGGCCTAAACTTGTTTGGTCCCTGCCATGAAATATATGTCCACGTTTTTTTCTATTTTAAGCCAAATAATTATTTTACACTTATGGCCAATTTGATAAACATTTAACAAGCCTTTAAGTTTTTTAATGGCGTATTTTGTATGAAACAAACATCATTTTAAGTCCAAAAAGACTGTTAAGTTTTTAAAAGGGCTTTATGAAATCGGGGGTTAGACTTAAAAACTATGTGATCGCAGAAAGAGGCAAGTACGTGCAAATTATTCTTTCATTTTATTTTTTATTTAAGTAATTTTTTCTATTATTTTTTAGAAAAATGCCCATCCCATCTAAACGAGACGAAATAGCACCCCGACATCCTCTTCGCCTTCTTTCTCGCTCTGAGCATTGCGCACAAACAAACGAATTTTGAATCCGTACGTTTTTGAACGCAAACTTCTTTTTTGGCTCATTTTATCAATTCGTATAAAATGAATTTTATGCTTCTTTCCTGTAGTGAAATATATTTTTAGAAGGTGTTTATTTTTAAAGTACTTTTACTCAGCACTAAGTTCCTCCGATTTTCTATTCATATGTTGGGAATGAATTATTTCGCAGGAATCTATTTGTTTGTGTATAGGTATAATGCAGGTATTTTCGAGATGCATTTTTTCTGCTATCATAAAACATCTCCTTCAAAATCTTAGTTAAAAGATAACCCTTTACTAAATTTATTGAAGGCTATTGGTTCATTGATTTCCAGTGATGTCATGATGATATTATCGTCAGCAGTTTTTGCTTTTATAATACCAAGTACCCATCTACCTAATTCTTTTTGACCAGCAAACATCTAATTGATCCCGGGACTTGAGTGCATATCAAATTCGCGTTCAACGTTTTCTACATACTCACATAATGATGTAATACAAATTGTTAACATTTTGTTTACGTCAAGTATGAAAATGATGTCGCTCACTCAAGAAACCCTCTTAAGCAGATGATGCTGGTACTTATTCACATCAAGCACCCAATTTGTTTTCAAAAAAAAAAAACCCATATCATCTAGAAAAAAAAATCATACAAGCCAAAAGTAAGACGTCACATTTGTCCCACTTGACACTTGATTCTCTGTGTTTTTTTTTTCTCACACTCTACGATTTTATCTTTTTCAACCAAAAAAAAAATATATATTAAATTTATATATGTAGCTTAGTTTGTACATGTTTAGAAGAATGCTTCAACATCACACACTGCTCCCAATCCTGCCACCTATTTAAATATGAAAAATCATTCATGCAAATGCACTGAAACTCCAAAGGATATTATGTACATAGGGGAGGATTTCATATCTAGAATATGCATCAATGAACTACTCTTCTATTAATTTTTGGTAGTTTCCACTTGACTAGCGTTATCCCTAACATCCTTTGGCATTTATTTAACATACACATAACATAATTACTACATACTACCTGCCTACAAAAATGCAATTCCTCTTTGCCTGTGCTCCAAATCCCCTCCAAATCCCCATTTATCTGTCATAACAATATACAAAAAGGATTTGGTGCGAGTTCCCGACATTCTATAATCCATACACATATCCTGTGTTTGCAAGTTTTATAACAACGTCATCGTTTCCTCCTTTTTTGTATCCCCAATATATCTCCCATTTTATACAAAAAGTCCTATTGCCTAACATAAATGTTAGAGATTTATAAAAATTGTTTGTGTGTGCGTTTGGCATTGCATGTACATATGTATGAATGTGAAGGTGTTAGTTGGTGAGGGAGGGGATGGTTGGTGGTTATAGTGTTATTGATTTGGGTCGGTACAAAAGGACGATAAAACAGGACAACCGGTTTTTTGTTACTTAGTCGTGGAACACATCCACACGTGGGTACAAAGTGAACATATAAATTGAAAACGGTACTAGGTGTTGAATTGTCCAGGCCTGTGCTATTGCAATAGGAAGGGGTTAGGTGATTTAATGTTTTCCTCGGATGTATAATGTTATAAGAATGAGTTTACCTTTGTATATGAGATAAATTACATTTTGTTGGAATGTATGGGATAATAATAAATAGGTAAAGTTTGATACCAATTTTAGCAGGTACCTACAGTTAAACAAAAAGAAAAATTAGGTACAGGTTACCTGTATCACATAAAATTGTTACAGACTGGACTTTGTATTTTATTGCTCCTCAAAAACACCGTGTTCGTACTTTACTTATATATTTTTTTAAAATTGATTTAAGTGAAAAAAAAATTTCACTGATATTTCAGAAAGTACATAAATTTAATAAATTTCCCAACTTCATTGCTCTACTCTAAACTATTAGCCACTGAACTATCTATGGCCATCAAATACAAAAACAACAGCCTGGCCAATCCAATTCGGTCAGTAAGGACTTTATTTGGAAAAAGTGCAGTTACTGTCAACAAAAAATTAATTAATAGAAATATTTTTTCTTCAGTATATTCGTATTTAGATTTTTCAAAAAATATTTGCAAGCCGTATATTGATAGCATGGGATTTTGAAAAATGTGATTTTAATTCACCTACCTATTGAAATATGGAATGTTGAAAAATCTAATAAAATTTGGCGATTTTTACGATAATCAGATTGTTAAAATGTTTACTTGCTGATATTTTCTCGGACGAAATTTATCGATTGGAATTTCATCCAAATGCTACAAAAAAAAGAAAAACTACAAAAATCTATGTATTCGCAAAGCATTTGATCGATATTTTCATCTTATATAATAATTAGTAATTGGGCACCCGATGGAGTTTTTGTTATAATTAACTACGTGTTTTGCTCCACTTAACCCCCTGAAGGGAATTTTAAAAAATGCTGTAGCTGGCATCACTTGGCAGGCGTCAATATAAATAGTTTTTTGATTCATTTTATCTTACCGGTTCCGAGAAATTTTCATACAAAATGTATTTTGGTGTTAAAAAGCGACGAGACCGTGAAATTGAAATATCATATCAATCATATCACACATCATATCGGCTTAACATTGAAACATTATTGCTGGCACCGCATTAAACGGTACTTAAGCAGCTGTGGGTCCCCGATTAGCGGATTTTCACATCATTTTTTGTAGAAGACAATGTTATTTTCAAATTATGAAATAAGGCCCCAAATTGTTGTCTTAAAATAAAATAAAATTAAGCCCCAAAAACAATTTGGGGTTTTATTTCATTGGGGCCTTATTTCATAATGAAAATATGCCCCCCAAAAAAATTAAATAAGACCCCAAAATTTGAGAAATTTTGTTGTTGTTGTTTTGTGTACTTTTTTGGGGCCTCATTTCATTTTTTTGTGGGGCCTTATTTCCTGGGGCCTAATTTCGCGGAGCCGAATTTTCTTTTTATGGAAATTACAAAATATGAATAAAAATATTATATTTCCACTTAATTTGCTTTCAAAAATAATTTCGTCGTCCGAAATTGATACATGTATTTGTTGCACTAATCATTTTGTAAAATAAACCATCGAAATCGATACTACTTTTCAGAAGTACGACGTACACACCTTTATTGATTGGGCTATTACAAATTGTGAGAATTTTAAGGATTACTTAACCAGTTTAAATATAGTGCCGTCGAAAAAGGCAAAAAAGAGTTACAACTTCTAAACAAAATTTGAATATCGCTGATCAAGCATTAACATCAAACATTTGCCGATAACTTTAAATGGTGAAAGCTATCGGAATCTACTTTAAGTTTTATACTACTCGTATAGCGATTCCGAAACTTGTTTCCTACTATATTTACAGTTTGATAAATAATCTTCTTGGCATTTAATTTTTTTTAAATAAGTCATTGAAAAAACAAAATGCCTGAAAAAAAAACTAACTCTGCCTAAACAGTTTTTCGATAGCCTTCCTCATTTAGGGCCTCGCACCTATTATGTCTGAGTTTTCTCATAAAGAGCGTAGGTTCTGCACTACCCCGGTTTCTTGAGACATCTCTAGGCTCTACTTTTTCCCAGTTGTGCTGATTTCTCTTCGACAGCTCGTCTTCAAGTAATTCCATGGGGGAACCTTTCTATTTCATCACTTTTCGCTTGACTCGCAATTCATTAGTTACCTCTTTGAAGCTTATGGCCGCAATCTACTGCCCTTTAAAGTCAATGGGTTCCTGACATGTTTTCGATTGAAGAACTGTCGAAGTCGAGTATTTATGCTAATATTATTGTTTGGTTTTATTTTGGACAGCATACCAAACGCATCCTTTCTTTTCCCGAATACGATGTATTATAATATCTAGTTTGGTGCTGTCATCAATACTTCCAAGATATTGAAAATGTTCAACTATCTCAACTGGCATCCCAGAAATACTTACTTAAACAGGCAAGGAAGTTCAAAGATTGATCCTTATGTTTTTGTCGAATTGATCTGCAGAACAACGATTTGTCCTTCTCACGTCTACGTAGGCCAGGTTTCCACCTTGTAGTGGTGGGGAGGCTTACGTTTGGGGCCTCAGCTGAGCGGCTGTAGATTTGTATTTCTTAAATCTGCAGCCGTTCAGCTGTGATCCCAGACTAACTAAGAGAGACCCAAAACGATAAAAACCATGGACAAGACACAACAAACAAGTAAAACATCAACGGGGATATACGTTGAAGCGTCGGCAGAAGTCACGGCTGCCGGCGTTGGCTTTGCCTCTCCAATAGAAGGAGGGGAGAAGTCGCCAGTGACCCAACAACAACAACAACAACAACAACATAAACAACAACAACAACAACAAGACAACACGACAAAGACAACCACACAGGAAGAGGAAGACCTTCTTCTTCTCACTCCTTTTTCCAACCTCGGTGTAGAGGATGGAGTTAGCATCGGAACTCTGACTGACGACGACGCATGTTCCGTTGCCAGCTCCACTTTCTCACGATTGTCAACCTCTTCAGTTCGGAGTAAAATCTCCAACTGCAAGAAAACAATCAAACGACTTGGCAAAAGGAATTGGGAAGAACTGACTGACACCGAACGCCTACGACTACAGAACGCACGTACTTTTCTGGAGAATGATCCTAAGAAGATAGGAGGGGCACTTGCCCCACCGTCCAAAGAGGTGACCTCTTCAGAGAGTACAAGCGTGAGCACTCTGATGGGACCGCCCAATCCACCGACTGTTGCCAAAACCCAGTCAAAGGTAGGACGGATCTCATTAGACACGGACATGACTAGAACGCCTACGTTGACGCCTACCATGCAGACAACGGGATCACCTCCCCCAACCGGGAAAATGGAACCGTTGGAGGCAAGGATGGGAGGGCCGTGTGGGAGTTGCGCTGGGGGCACTAGCCCCGCAGGTAACTCCGGCGCGACTCTTCCATCTACGTCGAGCAGAAGTAGCGTCATAGACCTGACAGGAAACACGACAACGAATACCGTTATTGAGACCAAGGCCTCACAGAGAGCTGGAAGTCTCAATGAACGCATACAGAAGAAAAGAAGACGCAACGCTGAGAGGATTGTCCGACGTCTTTCTAGCAAGAAACCCGAAACCTTAACGGCCAGGGAGAAGCTAGCGTTGGACAATGCTACTCAAAGACTGAAGACTTTGACGACCACTGACAAAACGAACAACCTGACGAACAAAAGAACAAAGACCTTGAGGACGGTAAGGGAGACGGTTGGCACTTTGCCCCACCCCGGACCAAGCTCAACGGCGTTCAAAAGAACTAGGCAAGATGACAAGTCTTCGCCTACGAACCCCTCACCTAAGACAAAAAAACCGAAGACCTTGATCACGGAAGGGACCATTGAGAAGCGGCAATTTGCTATTGCAGATTTTAGCACACCTTCTCGGAAACTTTCAAATGATCAATGGCAACTGATGGAAGTCAGAATCCTGGACGAGGTGAACGATGTTATCGTTAAGAATGGGCAACCGCCCCTCTTCGGTAGCTTAAGAACCGTCCACGGATTCAAGCTGCTGACATGCGAGGACGGCAACACTCTCGTTTGGCTGCAAGACTTCGTCAAAAGAACGGTAGCTCCCTGGCCTAACGCTGATCTTCGCCTTATAAGTGTTAAGGAAATTAAAGACCTCAACAAACCTAAGGCGAAGATGATGCTACGGGGTCCGACCATCCCGAGAGATCGGATTGAAAGATATCTGCAATCCCTAAACACCGACCAACTCAGTGCGAACTGGAAGGTGCTTGAGATAGGGGAGCAGACGAAGGACGGTACAGAAGTGGTTGTGCAGCTTAGTCACAAGTCTATACCACTTCTGAAGAAAATTGGCTTCAAGGTGCGCATCGGGATAAACCGGTGCAAACTGAGATTAATAGCCAAGCAGAACAATCAAGTAAGTAAGAGGCGGGAGGTTTTTAATGTAAATGAAAATGAAATTAATACAAATTAATCTTCACCATAGTAAAGCCGCCAGCGCCAACCTTGTCTACCTCATGGAGAGTAGACAGATAGACATCGCCCTTATCCAAGAACCCTGGATTGGACCAGGTGGCAAAATTAAGGGTTTAAACTCAAAGGGACTTACGCTGTTCAAAACTGCACAAGCGGTAGCAAACAGTAATTTTAGAACTTGCATTGTAGCTAGGAAACAGTTTAATCTCTTTCTTCTATCTACATATAGCAACATAGATCAGACTGCCGTGAAGCTAGAGCGGATCGGGCTCCCACCACTCATTCTGGCATCGTGCTATATGCCCTACGACGGGACGGAGGGGCCACCTGCAGAACTCACGGGCCAGCTCGTGGAACGAGCTGCAAGCGAAAGATGGGACTTAGTCCTTGGATGTGATGCTAACTCACATCATGCTCAATGGGGCAGCACCGACACTAACATTAGAGGTGAGTCTCTTTTTGAATTTATAATAGAACATAATCTACTAGTCGCAAATAGGGGCAACGAGCCCACTTTTGTTACTAAAAATAGGGAAGAAGTGATCGATATAACTGTTACTAATAACACAGACACAGTTTCTATCGATCAATGGAATGTCCTCAAGGAGGAATCATTCTCGGACCATAAACTGATAGGCTTTTTGATAAAAGATACAGTAGAAACTCCGAAACCCTATAGGAATCTCAGAAATACAAACTGGGATCTCTTTAATAGGGAATTAGAGATGAGAAGCAGAAATCTCAATAATACTGTGATTCAAGAACCCAAGCATATTGATCAAGCATCCGACGAACTCAGGGTGATTCTAAATGACGCCTTTGAGAAAAGTTGTCCACTGAAACACATAGGGAAGGGAAAAAAGAAACCACCATGGTGGACCTTACAACTCAGCAAATTGAGAAAAGAAACGAGAAAACTTTTCAATGTTGCTAAGAGTACTAGAAACGATAATGACTGGGATATATATAAAAACAGTCAGCGAAAATTTAAAGCAGAAACTCAAAGAGCGAAACGAAGCTCATGGAGAACTTTTTGCAGTGAAATCGAGAGTACCAATGAATCGGCCAGATTAAGGAAAATTCTTTCTAAAGACTCAATCCCTCTGGGATCTCTCAAGATACCCACTGGGAGCTGGACCGAATCCTGCAATGAGACTCTTAAACACTTGATAACTACTCACTTTCCAGGTTGCGGGTCAATAGACAGCAATCTGGAAACAGAATCCTACACGGAACAAGCTGTACCATCGGACATTATAACGGATGAAAAGATCAGATGGGCATTCCATTCCTTTTCTCCATATAAATCCCCTGGACTCGACGGCATATTTCCAATGATGTTACAAAAAAGCGAAACCCTTGTAATACCGCTCCTGAGAAATATATTTATTAACAGTATAAAATGGGGATACGTTCCCTTATCATGGCGCGAAGTCAAAGTGGTTTTTATTCCAAAAGCTGGCAAACCCAGCCACACGGAAGCAAAAGACTTCAGACCAATCAGCCTGACATCGTTTATTCTTAAAACGTTTGGAAGACTGATAGACCTACATATTCGAGGCACTCTGAAGCTGGTTGAAATATCCCCAGCTCAGCACGCCTACACTAAAGGGAAGAGTGTAGAAACCGCCCTTCATAGCGTCGTTAGCACGGTGGAAAAAACCCTAAGCGACAAAGAATATACCCTTGCTGCGTTTCTCGATATTGAAGGTGCCTTTAATAACGTGAAGAATGAAGCAGTAAAAGGAGCCCTGGTAGACAATAAAGTCGATAATTGTATAATAAATTGGGTTATGTGCATGTTAAAAAACAGACAAATTAACTCAGAACTAGCAGGTATAAAGATGAGAATAAACACATCTAGAGGTACCCCACAAGGAGGAGTCTTATCACCGCTTCTTTGGGTGCTAGTTATGAACTCAATCTTACTCGATCTGAAATACTGTGGAGTAAAAGTAGTAGCCTATGCTGACGACCTTGCGTTATTAGCGACAGGTAAATTCTTACCCACTATCAGCGAACAGATTGAATACGCCCTTTCTAAGGTTAACAAATGGACTAAGAAATGTGGACTGATGGTTAACCCGTCAAAAACAGAACTAGTCCTCTTCACAAACAAAACGAAAATACCAACCTTCAGAATTCCTTCAATCGAAGGTACACCACTGAAGATTTCAGATAAAGCAAAATATCTTGGTGTGATTCTAGATAGGAAACTAAACTGGAGTTTTAACACTAAGGAACGAGCCAAAAAAGGAATGATTGCATTCTATTCTTGCAACAGAATCTTTGGGAAATCCTGGGGACCAAGTCCAAAAATTATCAGATGGATGTATTTGGCAATAATTAGACCAATACTAACTTATGGTAATCTGGTCTGGTGGAATGCAATTGAGAAAAGCACAAACCTAAAAACTCTGACAAAGGTACAGAGACTTGCGTGCATTGGGATTACAGGAACTATGAAGTCCACTCCAACTGCTGGGTTGGAGACGATACTCAACCTGAAGCCCTTAGACCTCTTCGTACAAGAATCCGCAGCATATAGCGCCTTACGGCTAAACCAGACTAATTCCTGGAAAAACAGCACAAAAGGACATGCTCAGATTCTTCACAAATATTCGAGTGATAGTATCATCACGGACTATATAACACCCGAATTTGACTTTCATAAACCATTCAAAACTGCTTTTCCAAATAGAGAAGAATGGTTAAGCAATGAACCACACACCAGTGAATCTGCAATAGCAATATATACAGATGGCTCCAAAATGGACACGGGTGTTGGTGCAGGTTTCTTCTCAGAATCTCTTGAGCTAAACAACTCAATTAGGCTGCCAAATTATAGCAGTGTCTTCCAAGCGGAGGTCATGGCAGTGACAACAGCTGCTAGACAGGTATCAATGATGGCGATACCACGGGCTGATATCACCTTTTACATTGATAGCCAAGCGGCAATAAAAGCGATTTCTGCCGATATTATTAAATCGAAGCTTGTTACTTGCTGCCGCGAAGAACTAAGGGTTCTTGGCACGCAGCATAATATTAGACTCTGCTGGGTCCCGGGGCACAGCGAGATACCGGGTAATGAAAAAGCCGATGAGTTAGCAAGGCAAGGATCAGCGCTTGACGCCAGTCAAGCCGAGCTAGTCCATATCCCACTATGCGACATTAAAAAGAAAATTTCAGATTCAATTCTAGAAAAATCCAATGAAAGGTGGAGTCTACTTGACACCTGTGATACTACTAGGAAATTATGGCCCTGTTTCAATAAACAGAAGACGGACAAAATTATGCAATTTAGTAAGAAATCCCTTCGCTCTCTTACGAGCATAATCACCGGACATAACTTACTGAAATATCATAAACTTAAAATGAAACTCAGTACAGACGACTTATGCAGGGGATGTGGTGACGAAGAAGTGCACGAAGACACAATGCATTTTCTCTGTCACTGTCCCGCGCTCTGTCACCAAAGAAGAAAACTTCTTGGTAGATACTTCTTTGATAATCTCGAAGATCTATCAAATACACCAGAAGTCCGCATATTGAATTTCATCAATGCCTCTAAATGGCTTGATTAACTATAGAATACATAGGTTTTTATCATGAAATAAGTAATTACACTTAAGGGTAACACAATGGATCTACATTGATCTAAGTGTGACGATGGCTACATCAATTGTCAGCCCTATAACCTAACCTAACCTAACGTAGGCCAGGTGTTGCAGTTATTTTTTTTTTCTTTTTTTTTTTGCAGAGTCCACTGAATTCTTTTGCATATATTAAGTACATCACTTATCACCAACAAAAACAATATAGGTGACAGTATACAGCCTTGCAGAACCCCACTCAGGATTTATGCAGAATATGAAATCATTTGTAGCCTTGATAACATGAAATAATTTATCTGGGATACCCCTCCTTCGCAAAGCAAACCAGATTAACACTCTATTGACACTGTCAAACCCCTGTTCGAAGTACATAAACAGCAGGTGGAGTGATACTTCTAACCTTGCCTTAAAAGCTTTTCTCGCGAGCGACGGTGGTCGCCGAGTCGTATGAAAGTGAAATTGTCCATATCTACTCCTTATGACCAGTGAAAGATCCGTACCGAAATTCATTGTTACGCTGTTAGAAGTTACTTATCTATTTCTACTGGACTAACTACGGCCCTGATTTGTTCATTATAATATATTCACACACCATATAAACCTCCGCTTGTGTTCTTATTCCTTACCTAAATCTAGCTTTGCATTTCTAGTTGATTTACTGTCACCAACTACAAAGTGGTGAGTTGAGCGCGATGTGAGAATGTGCCACTGGGAGGCAGTGGGTGGCAGCACTGCTTTTGTAGAAGAACACATCTTTTTTCTAGCTATATAGCTCCAGCTAGAAGCAGCTATTTAAATTGATGTTTTCTTGGCTGCCATCAATGTGTATGTAGGAAAAAAAAATAACTGTGTCCCTCCCTACCCTACTCTACTTTCTCTAGTGTACGCTTTTTGCTGGTTTTGATTTCTCGTCGCTTGCTTTTGCTACAATCCTTTGAGCCTTTTTTTTTTTGTTGTTGTTGTTAGTTGTTGGTTGTTGTTGAACGGTGTGAGTAGGTGTGGAGTATTTTACTATTGCTCGGCATCGTCGACTGTGTGTGTGTGTTTGTTTATAGTGGTAAATGTTGTGTTTTATACACGTCAATTTATTTCTTTTTTTTTGTTGTTGTTGAGGAGCAAAAAAAAAAACACAAAAAAAATAATGTCCTGATGGCTAAATGGAGTGGGTTGAGGCGGTAGCGTATTTTCTCTTGATTTCGCGTAAATTTCACCCGTTCACGAGTGAACGGTCGTTTTTTATTTTTTTATAGGTACACAAATATTAGATATATATGAATAGAGAGTAGTGCGGGTGATGGGTGGTGCAAATGAAGGGGATGTTTAAAGCCAAAAGCAATGGAAATGGAAGGACATAAAATAGCATTCCTAGCAACCACCACCGCCGCCGCGCCGCCCTCATGCTTGCGACCCCTTTGCATACAGTTGTTTAAAATTTATCGCTTCGCAACTTCTCTTCTTTCTGATGATGGTGGTGATGATGGTGGTGGTGGTAGTTTGGTTTGGTTTGGTTTGGTTTGGTTATAGTTGTGTGTTTATTGATGACATTTTTCATCGTTGTTGCGGACTGAAAGTTTATCCTTGCTCTAATTGCAGGAAAAAATTATATACATTAAAATGTTGCTAGAGAACTGTAGCAGCAGCAGCAGTAGCAGTAGCAGAGTATAGTGTTGAAATATTTTACCGCTAATTCTATTTTATTTTTTGTTGGTATTTGTTTTTATGTTTTTGTTTTGTATATGTGCATAAGATAAATTATGTGATTTCAAATGAACGAGAATTGTAGGATTCTATGTCAATGAATTGGTAGGTACATATATATTTATGTATATGCATGAACATTGAACATTTTGGGAGGCTAACGATTTAAATAAGTTATCATTTGTCATGCTACAACAATGAAATGTTGAAATTGGTGGATACACTTTCCCTACCTACCTGCGCCTATCAACAGCAGAAATAAATAAGCAAAAACGTTTAAGTGTTTTGGGACTGTAAAAAAGTATATTTTGACATGCAAATTTCAAATATATGTTTTTTTTTTTTTGCTGGAAATAGAAATGTAAGTATATGGCACTTTTGTGTGATAAACGATCGCCTTATTACCTGAGCGATTTTATAGACATAGAGTTGCATATTCATAAATGTCCAAGGTGAATGCTATAATGAGTAGGTATGTAGGTAGCTTAGAAAGTAACTCCAAAAAGTGTAATTATATTAGTTTTGTAAAACAGATTCTATGTCCCCTATGTTGTACAAATGCGACAAAGTTTTATAGAAATACAAGGTTTCTCAAAAGAAATTTTATATTTAGTATGCAGGTAAGCCGTGTATAGAACAAATGGTTAGTGGTTATTAAAGTACACAATTTAGGTAGGTGGACTGAAGAGACTGATTAAAACTCCTTACCTATTCTACCGTTTTTGATTAGCTTGGTCTCCCGGATTTTGGCATCTCCACCGGTCTCTTCAAACTTTTTGACCCATTTTCGAATAAGAAGAATGCTTCGGGCATCATTTAAGTGGTAAAAGCTTCATATAATGCAGAGTCTTCTATGCAATATAATCGCTACAGTCGACGAATCGCCGTTCTTGTAAAACTTTCGCACGCAGAAATTGCGGTCTGTTCTCGAGAAGTGTGGCTAATTTAACATAACCTCTGCGCCCCTCTTCGCCCATCGTTGCGTTCATGCATCAGTAAGATAAATAAATATAAACTTTCTTTTTAGGCACCTTGTATTAAAATAACTTTTGTGTTCCATTCGACATTCTGTTGTTTCTGATTAATAAACTGTCGTATGTCTTAATTTTAATTATAAAGTGACGTTGTGAAATTAATTCTCAATTTTTATTTTTTTTATATCCACAATTGTGTGTGAAAAAATTTTAGTACTGCGACAACGCCCATTTTTTATTGCCACAAAGTCTGGCTGCTCTCGAAGCTCAAGAAAGAATTTTTCAGTCGATTGTTTGACAATGATGGTAAATTCAGAAAACTAGAAGATCAAAACTTACAGGTTAATGTTCGCTTTTGTTCAATGTTCTGCTGGCGCCATAGAATTTACCAACATGAAGTTTGCTCCTAGCAGTCCATACATAATACATGCATATATGTATGTGAATGATCCCTAGATTAGCTATCAAAGTTTTAAATTATTGTTATAGTTACGCACAACAATGATAGGATGATGGACTAAAATCATATTTCCAACCATTTCCAACAAATTTCGAGGACGAAATTTTTTTTTCGAAAAAAAATTATTTGATTATTTATTTTTTGACAATTTTTTCTGAACCAATTTTTTTTTCAAGAAAAAACTTTTTTTCAAAATTTATTTTTTGACAATTTTTATTTGCAGTTGGTAGTTCCAACAATTTTATTTTTTTTTGTATTTTTTCAACAGTTTTTTTTTTTTTTGAGGACGAATTTTTGTTTCACGAAACTTTTTTTTCACAATTTATTTTTATTTTTGAGTTTTAAAAACTTTGCCACTTAGTTGTTCCCTTATTCAATTATTTTTTACAAAATTTATTTGGGAAAAACAATTTTACTGAGGAACATTTTTATTGAAAAAACTTTGTTTTCCTAACTTTTTCTTTTTATTTAGCAACATAGAATTTTTTAGGTATTAAAATAAGTTTCGGCTTAAAAATTCCTTCAAACCCGCAAAATACTTCTAGTAATAAAAAGTGTGCTTTCAAAAAAGACAGGGGAAGTTTAAATACCCTGCAACCAACTGGTGTAATAATAATTGATAACTCAACTTTGCTTCGCGAAATTAGTTCTCAAGAAATAAGGCCCCAAAGGAAAAACTATATTGAAGCCCCCCAAATTGGGGTATTTATTTTTAAATTTGAATTGTGCTCCAATAAAATAAAGCCTCACAGAAATGAAAAAAAGTCATATGAATAATTAACAAAATAATTCTCCAACTTTTTTAGATTTTTTTTTAGAAAAATAATATAAACCCCAATTTGTATCTTCCATATTGAAGTTTATTTCTGAAAATAAAATAATTCGCCAGACTGTTGAACAAATATTTGAATTGTAACCTGCACTATTTCCCTACAATTTGTAGTTCCCTTCAACAATGAACTTCGCTTGATTCTTAAATGAGCTTTGGTTAAAAAATTTTAAATGCCTTTATACTAGATTTAAAGCGTCGTGAAAAAGGCCTTGACCTTGCGCGCAGAGGCATGAGTTTTTTTTGTGATGGATCGACTGAGAAGCTTAAATCCAAACTTGTAACACCTGAAAAAAATTTTTACCAAAGTTTTGTAAAAATGTGTGTTTTCGCCTTTTTTTGATTCCCACACAAACATAATCTTTCATAAAAACAATTGAGCTTAGTTGTTCATTTGGATTTAATTCAAGACCGAAATCGACAAGACAGAAAAAATGAGCAGTGAAAAGATAAATTTCAACTACATATATGAAAATATAAAAATCTAAAATTTAGCCGAAAACCAGATCAAGTTAAACAAAGATACGTTTTAAGATGATTTTTGAAAATCTATCACTTAACACTTGACACGAAAATCTCGCAAAGTATTATCTCATCAAAATTCCAGTGACCGCATCCCTTTCCTAGTTCCATCGCTTTAAATCGAGAAAAGTTTCAAGTTTAAGTACACACTCTATTTTTTAAACATTAGACTTGACCTTCAATTTCAAATGTATATTATATTGTCCCCCTTTGATTTAAGGCCAACAAAAAAACTCCTCAGTGCAATTATTAAAAAAACAATCCTGAAAAGTCTTATATTTAACCCCCAAAACAAATAAAGCCAATAAATTTAAAATGCAAACACCCTCTCTGCTATAAGGACATGCCAGTGACGTCCACATCCTACAACACATAATTTCTAGCAATCCCCCTCAATTGTAGAACATTCTTCTCCATTGATTTTTGATTTCATTCTTTTTATATTTTTAATAGCCTGACAATTTATCACTTTATAATCTCAGGTTTAATAGTCGATTCAGAACCAATAAAAATGAATACCCTCTCAAGGAACAAGTATGCACTAATCGATGACCTATAAATAAATCGACATTTTCCGAGTGCAAATCTACATACGTTCAAACAAATAATAATAATGGCACAATGTACATACGTAGAGCATGACATTAAGATATATAATCGTATATAGTATAGTTATGTATAAGGAAATCCGTTGAGTATTGAATTTTTGCACTTGAGCAATGTTTATTTATGATTTTATGTCCAAAAGAATTTTAAATGCTGGATCATGGCAAATTGGTCATGAATCTCCTTTGCTATAAAGGAGAGAGTGAACTGTTTCAGTTTAATTGGAATCAACGAATTTAATGGAAAAACATCAAAAAATGCGAGTCTTTGTTGGAAAATTATTTGAAGAATTTGAAGTTTGCCGAATATTTACATGTAGGAATAAAAGAGCTGAAAAAAACTCTTTTTTTTTTGGTTGGTTCTCCTTTGGCCATTTCTTTATCCGATTGACAATGAATGCCAAATCTCCAAATGCAATTTATTAAACAAAAAAAAAAACGTATTGTATTGTGGTCATCTCATGATATATTCTCAAAAAGAATTTATTGACAATTGAGATGTAATTGACATTTTCACAGGAATGGTAATGCGGTATTCTCGATATTGACGTAATTCGTTCAGTAGCATATTTTGAATTTTCAATTTGCACGAGCATATGCAATTATTTGTTTTCACTTACCTGCTTCATTGCATTGGTGGTTTTGTGGTTAAATTCCAAGGTTTTTGTTTTATTGAAAGGGTTTTTATGCTTTGTAAATAAAGGGCAATTAAAGGATGTATAAATAAAGATGGATGGAAAGATGCTTAAGGTCATGGTTTATTTAATAAAGTGAAATCTTTAATAAGGAGTAATTATGGTTAAATTTAATTAATTGTCTGGTTAGCTCAGGAAATAAAAATACCTTGCTTCATGCAAATTTCTAAATATAATTCGTAAAGGTTTTGATATTAAAATAATTGATTCGTAAATTTTTAGAAAGGTCCTCATTTGTAGGTGTTGAGGAAGTAGTGAGGTTATTGCTTTTATGCATTTGTAGTCCCTTAAAATCGAATGAATTCAAGATGGTTCAGGGAGACGCCCACTACTACTAACTCTTTATCCACTGAGATCCGAGGTTTATGAGATTATTTTCGCAAGCTTCAATCATACTCTTGTTTTATATGTTTAAAAATATAGACACACAACGTGTACAATCCTTTGAAAATTTGTTTTTTTTTTTGCTTTATATCCAGGTACAGACAGTCAGAAAGACAGACGGACAGACTGATAGACAGGCAGACGGAATTGCCGGATCCACATTTCTTGCAATCTCTAAAATCTTAATGTATTAATATTTCGACTTTTTTTTACAAAAACAGCGACCTTATAGTCGCTAGAAAAAATGATGGTAGGTTACTGCAGCTACTCTAAAAAATTATACAAAAATTACTTTCTCAAAATATACTAAAACTTCACCAACAATATTACAACTATTAGTTAATAGTCTTTAGCAAGTTCGTGGAGTAGAATTTTGTAATCTATATAAACAGTTTAGTTTTTTTCTTCTAACAATAAGTTCAGAAAATCCTCAACATGTTGCACGCTTTCCAAGTGCTGTACCCGTAAAGAAGCACGGATTCAACAATGGAGTGGAACAGTCGTAGCTTGCTCTTTAAGCTTATAGAGTTGTTTCTCAATATTTTGGATGGCGTACCAAACGCAGCCTTTGCTGTACAGTTCCGCTGTCAGATATTCCAAGATATTGAAAATTTTCAACCATCTCTACTGGTTGTCCAGAATTATTTACTTGATCAGATGAAGAAGTTTCAAGGCTAGTCATTCTTGTTTTTACCAAATTCATCTTTAACCCGACAATTATGGCTTCTCTCTCCACTCTTGTTGTCATTTGATGGAGATCCATGATTCTATGAGAGAGCAAGCATACGTCGCGTCATCCGCGTATTCAAGGTGTTTTGGGTATGATTGCACTGAATTCCTAGATTTCTATTTGACAAAGCTTCGTGCAGAGTATCACTAATCACCAACAAGAATAATATTGGTGAAAGTATACAGCCCTGTCTAACCCCACTTTGGAAGAAAGAGTATTCATTCAAGAAACGTTGTAAAAAACTTGAAAAGTTTACCATTTGGCTAAATTTAGTATTTGGTTATTGAACTATTAAATTTTGTATTCAAAATTATTTACACAAATTGGTTCAAATTATCCAAGAATTTTGATGCAGAAAATTTACCACATTTATTTATATAAATATTTCGTAGTGCAGATAAAAAATTGTACCCTTGCACAGTTGAAAGATACTTTTTGTTATTTTTTATCGCTTACATTGTAAGTGCCGTTTTTTTCCATCGGACCAAACATATTAAGGCTCAGGTCAGCGTTTTATTTGGCAAATTAAAATTTTTGAAAATGTCTCCAACCACACAGATTTTGTTAAAAAAATTGTATTTTTTTTAATTAAGTAATATCAGTGATTTGACAAATACCATTTTTTTTAAGTCTCAGCACTTTTTGCAGTTATAACTTATACATATCGATATTTTAAAAATGGAATAAAAAGTATGTATGTAAAATAAATAAATCTACTACAAACCATTCCAATTATTTTGTACCACAATTTTCACAATTAATTTTCATTGATGTAAGGTTGGAATTTCTTAGCAAAAGTTCTTTTTCTTCTCTCATCAACCCTTTGAAAAGTATCACCTACGTACATATGTATGTATGTACATATATATGTACAATCTAATTAAGAGACAAAAAGGTTCCATTGAAAGGCCATTCACCTTGATAAAAGTGTTTTCTTTTAAACCTAGAACTGCATTTTGCACAAATACCATTGTTCTTCAACAACATCACCAGTCAAGACGAACGACGTTAATTATTTGCTCCTTTTCCATTTCTCATTGTGTTGTTTTGTCATATTACTCATCCTGATGATGTTTATCTCCAAGCCAACTTTTTGTACTTTTGTATGTTTTTGTATTTTCAGATTCTTGTTTGTCTTTTTAATTTGACAGTGATTCTTTTTTTTTCTGAATAGACACATCCATAGGTATGTTCATATATTTGTAGGTATCTCTAGCTAGAAATATTTACAAAGTGATTGACAAAGATTTATGTCATTTGACTTGATAGGTGATTCTAAAGCCATATCGGACGCATTTCATATATCTTATCCAATCCCAGTAGGTATATTATTGTACGCACTCCAAGTTGTCGCTTAGTGTTCTCTCAATGATTTCGAAGAAGAAGAACAAAAAATAATACAGATCTATGTCAAACGTGTCTAGTTCTACAAATCTCAAGCAGCAGCAGACACTCTTATACATCATATAGAGTGTCCTCTAGAGTACCTACCTACCCTAAAAAAAAATATGTGTTTTTTCATTGCATAGATAAAGGCGACACAAAAACAGGAACTCACCTCATTCCATGTAATAGACAAACAGGATACCCGCACACTGTGTGCGCATTTCATTTCACCAATTTGCTCAAATGCACTACAAACCGTTAAAGTATAGTATAGTCGAGCATCACAGACAGACAGACACATAAGAAATATAAACTTTTATTATAGGTAGAAGGTAGGCATTAGGCAGAGGCACTGAGGCAGGAAGGTAAGGTAGTGTAGTGTTGTACTCTTTTATAATATATAAAACGCACTGAGTTCTCTCATCTATCTACCTTTGGCTTTTGCTCCAAACCAACCTATGAGCTATGACTTTTGTTGGATAGGGTGTGTGGAACTCGCTATACTTGAAAGAAACTGGTGAATGGATGGTCTTACCCATTGAGTACGGTTGCTGAATACAACCAGTGTGGCCAGTGGGTTATTTCAATAAAAAATGTAGCAAAAGCTACAAATCTATTAAAAATAAGTATATTTTGAATAGGAATGGAACATAATCCCGAATTAAAAAGTTTCAGATTGTGAATCGAAGAATACAAATGAATAAATTTTATGGCACTAAAAATCTTGGAGAACCAGGGCCTGAGAGATTCTCTCAACCATTTCTGGTTGAGTTTTATGGCAGAAATGCAAGGGACCACTCAATTGTAGTACCGAATTGGTATTCTATTCCTAACAAGAAATACTCAATGCCACCCACCAAACACATAGCAAGGTTGGAAGGAGAGATTGTGTGTGTAGGCTTTGGAAAAACAAAATTTTAAAAATCGTAGATGTAGTTGTAGCTGCTTACTTATGTCCTCGGATCTAATGTCCTTGAGGTTCCCTTATCGGGGCATAGAGCATCTCTTACATGCCATCTTGGATGGTTCTTCCAGATACATTTGAAGTCTCTGCAACTTTCCCCCGTTTTTCTGATTCCTCTTCGACAGTTTTACTCCAAGTGTTTCTAGGTTGACCTCGCAATTAACTCATTGCACTTTCGAAGTATATGGCCACTTTACTGTCACTTATGTCTTCCTTAATCTATTTACGAACATTTGCAGCTTTCTTAAAACAGCAGATATGAAATTAAGATGGCACGAATTCAACATCGGAGTGGAACAGTCGTAACTTGATCTTAAAGCTTATAGAACTGTTTTGGTTAGCGTAATGAACGCAGAATTTTTTCCCCGGTTCAATTGTTAATATCTTGTTCGAACCCGGCATCAAAATTTGTCAGAAACAATTGTTTTCATCAGATTCATAGTCCCATAGCAAAATCAAGGAAATCGATTAAACATGCACCAAATTCAAGATGGCGGCCATCATTAATGGGGAAATGAGTGGGAATAAAAAAGTGTGAAGTGTTCTGGTGATTAGAAATATCTATGGACGGACCAGGAAGCTAGTTTTTAGAATCCTTGTTACCAAGTATTAAAAAAAAGGAAAAAATCAAAAGATTATACATATTTTTAATAAAAATTATTTGAAATAATTAAAAATTGTAAAAACAAAAGTGAAATTAGCATGTTTACATTCCCCCACTTCAATAATAATAGCTTCAGGGTGACTATCCCCTCCAGGTCTACCTGGGAGGACACATCATTTCTGAACGATGATCCCATTAACTTCTTTACAGATGGATCAAAAACGGATGATGGGGTTGGTGGAGGCGTATACTCCGAAAGACTAAACTTAAGTCTCTCCTTCCGTCTACCTGATCACTGTAGCGTGTTCCAAGCCGAAATCCTGGCTATCAAAGAAGTCCTTTCCTGGCTTAGAGAAAACGTTATATCAAAAACTGATATACGCATCTTCTCTGACAGCCAAGCTGCGTTAAAATCCCTAGACTCTGTCTCTACGAATTCATCAACAGCCTTAAACTGTCGATCATCTCTTACGGAGATGGCCAAACAGTTCAACATTCACCTTTGCTGGGTGCCGGGCCACAGAGACATTCCAGGAAATTGCAAAGCCGACGAACTTGCAAAAAAAGGAACAACGTTACCTCTGCTAGCTCACAAAGCTGGCGTAGGTATGCCTTTAGCTACTTGTAAACTTATGCTAAAGCAAGACACAATAGGGAGAGCAAACTACAGATGGAACAACATCACCACCTGTGCAGCGACAAAACTAATTTGGCCTAGACTTAGTGCCAAACGCTCCAAACAGTTGATCTCCCTTAGTAGATTGCACATTAGCTACGTAATAAGTGTCCTAACTGGTCACTGCTTAATAGGGAGGCATGCAATTCGACTTGGAGCCCCTGCAAATGATTTTTGCAGGAGTTGTATGGACGAAGAGGAAGAAGAGACGATCTCTCATCTTCTTTGCACTTGCCCCGCCCTGTCACAAAGACGAAAACTCCATCTTGGAGATTTCTTTTTCAATGATCCTAGTGATCTAATAAACTCCGACATTATTTGTCTCCTACGCTTCATTCGCAGCTCTAAATGGTTCAATGAGTGAGGTAGATCTACTGATCCATGTGGTATCACAACGGGCCTAATTTTGGCCTATGTGTGTTGGAAATCGTCCGACAGCCACCTTAACCTAACCTAACCTATGTTTACATTCTAAGTTGATAATTTATGTTATTTTTTACATTTATATTAAACAAAAAATAGGAAAAAATTATTTTTAATATCAGTATGAAACACTGTAACCAAGCCACTACTAAGGTCCACTCTGGCGAATATTAATATTACATTTTTAGAAAATTTGTTTCTAAATCGAATGATGGTTCCGAGAACATATTATATATTTCCAAATCGCAATGAACGTCGATGATCATATTGTCACCACTGATCTCTTGACCAATTCTGCCACATCCGATATGTCATTGAATAAAAATCTTACTAAGCTATCATTCAAATTATTACGTTCAATGATTTTTACAATTGATTATGTTTGTGTTTGAAACCAGAAATCTACAAGTGCAGGAGGGATTGTTCAGATTGATCATTTTTCAATATTGTTTATAAACTCGTAACTCGAAAACTAAGACGAATTTTAGAATTTAGCTTAAGAGACTTTATGTAGCAAGCCAGATTTTTAATTAAAAAAAGTGATGGAAAAATCATACATCTTGAAAACACAATAAGATTCTCTGTGGCGTATACGTACTTTTTAAATTGTGTTTTTCTCAACATTTATTTTTTTTAGTAGTTGTTTTTTTTTTACTGTCAAATATAAATTTCTTTACTTTCGTCTATCATCAAAAAGAAAAATATTTTTACTGAGGCCAGGCCACACTGACTGTATATCATTATGACCATCACCCTCTACCACCACTGAAATAAAAGTGAATATGACATATGGGATATAGAACTTTTTATATTCATATATGTATCTACTATATACATACATGATAAATATAATTTAAAGATTCCATGGCACAACAAAGTTGAATGGAAAATGAGGTGAAGGTTTTCGTTTCGCCATATACATAATATGAAACCAGAGACGGCCAGCAAAGATAAAATTAATATTCCAAAGCGATTGAGAAAAAGGATTGGGAGTATAGTTGAGGCGACCATATGCAAGTGGGACCTAGAAACTTGTTTAATGTTTGGGTAGTTGCTACTGCTACTGCTGCTGATGTGGTAATGTATTCAACCAAAAAAAAAAAAAAACATATTTTTGTAAGGTACAGAGAAAAGAATATAAAATATTTATGCTCACAAGTGTCACCTTCGGAGAAAGGGCTTCGAATATGCTGCTACAGAAGGAGGATGAGCCTTGATGTTTTAATGATGAATCAAATGCATTTCTAGGTTTACCTTTCGTGATGAATTTCGATATCATTTTGGAGAAAACAAGAAATTCTATATGACTATCTACTACCAGGAAAAAAAAAAGATTTGCATTGCAAAGGATTCAAGGAGGGTATTAACTTCCTTTATATTTTGCTATGAAGGTGATGGACTAAGTTAAACTACCTACTTTGATTGAATGTGCTATAAATCCTTAAAATTTATACAAATATTTGGAATAAGGAAAATGCTTTTTGAAGCTAGAGATACATTAGGTTATAAATAAAAAAGCCAATTAGGACAAGAAAGAAATGAACAATCGCTTTTAAGGATTCTTATGATTGATAAATTGGTCACACTGGTCACATTTAAATATTTATTGAATAACTCGTAAACTAAGCCAATTTTTAGTAGGTATCTATTAAGAAACTGTTTGTAAGGAATAAAATGTTCTATTAAACCAAATGATTAAAAAAATTCAGTAAAAATATTCAAACAGAATAAATTAACAAGAACCTTTGTATATAAAAAGAAGTCAAAGTTCTATTTGTTAAAATAATTTAAATTAAAAATCCGATTAAGAAAGCTTTTAAAAAAGCTATAGCATTCTTTTCCATAAATTTTTTTTAATTGCGCCTAATTTGAAAAAAACTAGAAAACTTTAAAATTTTCTTTTTTCGGTCCCTTTTTTAACTGCAACGGTTCTTATAATTTTTAGACTTGTTTTAGGAGGGACCATTTTTAACATTAGACGTGCAACGAAGTCAGTTGGGTATCGACGCAGGGACAAGCAAATTCCATACAAATTGAACAATTCACGATGAGTGGGCTATAGAGGAACAGGACGTTCGAAACAGAAGAGGGTGCAACCATGGGAATAGCCTAATACCAACCGATGGTATCCCTCAGTAGAGAAGACATCTTAGCCGCGGTCAAATCGCTGAAGAACGACAAAGAGGTTGAACTTGACGGTATTCCCGCAGAAGTCTTACGAGCAGCGCTAGCAACATCGAGTAAGTACTGCATTCACTCTTTAAGAGAGCCTGGCAAATCGACAAATTGAAGAGTGAAAAAAAGAATGATTTCCAAGCTCCTTAAGATCTAGCACAGTATGAAACCTAGAGAGGGATTTTCTTGCTGCAGTTAGGTTAGGTTAGGTTTAAATGGCTGTCGGGCAAGAAACCTGTTTGGATTATACCCTTATGGGTCCATTGTGATACTATGAAACTAGCAAGATAGGATCTCACTAGCCGCACCACTCGGAGCTTCTAATGAATAGGGATAGACTTTTAGCGTCCATATTCCCTAGATAACTAGTGTTCACATAGAAGAATTCTCCTAGATGGAGTTTCCTTCTAGCTGAGAGATCAGGCCAGGTGCACAGAAGATGTTGAACAGCTTTCTCCTTTTCTCCGTCCATGCAGCTCCTGCAGAAATCGTTGGAGAATACGCCCATTCGTATTGCGTGTCTACCTATTAAACAGTGTCCTGTAAGGACACCTATGGTGAAACTAATATGCAGTCGATTTAAGTTTAACAACCCCTTGGGACGTTTCAAGCCAGGCATGTATTACTCTGAGTCCATCTGAGGTTTGTTTGCTTTAAAGCTTCCTGCTTTAGCATAAGTTTACATTTAGCGATAGGTATACCTATGTTGTTCCTTTCTGGTCGTAAAGGAGTGATTGTTCCTTGTTTGGCGAGTTCGTCCGCCCTACAATTTCCCGGAATGTCACTATGTAACGGCACCCAAATGAGGAGAATATCAAACTGTTCAGACATCTCCCTTAGAGATATTTGGCAGTCTAGGACCGTGATTGATTTAGTAGTGACAGAGGCAAGAGATTTAATGGCCGCTTGGCTACCTGAGAAGATCCGGTTGGTTATTACGTTTTCTCTGAGCCAAGAGAGAACTTCCTTAATCGTCCTTTCGAACCATCAGTCCAGAAGTGTAAAGATTCATTGTCCAAAATGCTCCGGTCCTCCCTTACAGTTCCGGATGAAATAGAGGTCTTGAAATTAATTTTGAACACCAATTGAGGTGTGATGTAGTCTAAGCGATCCGGAATAAATCCAAAATTGTTAAGAATGCTGCAGTGGTAAATAGCAGGAATCTGGAATCTAAATTCTGGAAGGTTACAATAGGAGTTTGGAATCCTAAGTGCGCTTCAGCAAAGCTGTATACTGTCATCAATTAATACTGTTCCTGTTGCTGATTAGACTCTGCAATCAGACCTCAAAGGACTGGCCTACGTAGATGACGAATGCTTACTCCCTTATTGTATCATGGGTACTCCATCAAATGGCGAAAATTCCGAAAACAGAAGCTGAATGATGTTTGGAAAGCATCTTGACAATTTTCTAGCCAAAACGTATTTTCCAATGAAAACCTTCATACAACAACATGTCCCGAACCCATTGACAGCTGTTGGATATGCAGCTCGAATACATCTTCTTTGGAAACTAAATTTCGATTGCTGTTTCGGTCTTGAAAAATTCTGCTTCAAATTCCTTTAATTATTCCTAAAAAATTATTTGAAAAATGTTGAAACAAGCTTTTTGTAAACAATACCAAAATAAATGCAAATGAAATAAATTTATTTGTATTCACAAACTGCTTTTAACTTCATATTAATTATTTAAAACGGATGACTCTTGGTCTATCACCAGAAACCAGAAAACTAGAAACATCGTAAACAAACCAAAGAATATTTGTAAATGTATCTACGTATATTCTTTTAAAGAAATTGACCAGACCATAACGAAATGACTTTTGTACTGGGATCAACTTTTTCCCTATTGGATTTCAAAATAATTTTAACAGTTCACTGGGTTTCATTTTTATATGCAGCAGAGAGCAATCCTTGGAAGGAAACTCAAATCTAATTTTATTTGTAATGTGTTGGTGCTCGCTGTTGGGGATGGTGATGATATGGTGGTAGGTACTAGGTAGCCATAAGAATAACAAGGATCAAGGATAAATACAACTGAAATTAAAAAAAAAAAACCCAGACATCACAAAAGTTGGCCATTGTATGCCAGAAATTATTTCCATAGATTAGTGCAAAAGGCGGACATGGGGGCGAGAACGAATCGCTGAATAAATGAAAAGGTTGAACACAATGTTGTATAAGAGTATAACAGTATAGAACCTTTAGTGAGGGATGTGTCGCCTTGATTCTGATTTCAACTTTTCTCCATTCGTCGTTCGGTCTGAAAAAGTTATTTAACTCCGCAGTTCCGGTTTTCATGGTTTATAATGTTGTACCTACTATAAGATATTTTCTCTAGAATCAGAACAGAACTACTAGAGTCACCCGACGACGACGGCGGCGGCGGTGCGCGGTGCGGTAGTGGCAATGGGAAATTATTTAATTGCATAGGTTGCCAAGAATATTTATGAGATGACAAAGGAGATTTGACTTGTTTCTGAGATTTATTATATTTTGTTTTGACATTTTTTGTGATGCTGAGGAAAATTTAGCTTCAAGCTTTTGTTAAAATTTAATTATTTTTTTTTTATTTGGTTGTTGTTTGTTGTGACAGCGCAATAAACTTTGGTTGGAAATTTAGATTTTATTTTGAAAATATTTTATTTTTGAGAAAGTTTTTCAATAGCTAATTGTGGTAAAGTTTTCACATTTGTGTTGAGGCAAATGCTACCAGAATAACAGTGGTGTGGTAGTTGACATTTTTTTGATAAACAAAATTATTAAAATAAGATATTAAATATTTAAGGAGGTAATCCCGAGGATAGCAAAGATAAAACAAAATAACATAGGGTTACCCATAATGATTGGTCCAAGCTGCTGTGTATACAAATTTTAATTTCAATTTACTGAATGGAAGTAAAATAGTTATTGGACTAAATGTTGATATAATTAATTCTTTACATATGTATTTATTTTGTATAGCACAATATTTATAATTTATCAAGATTAAAGGCAACTTATGGTCGTGGTATAAAAAAAAAACAGGAATGGTTTGCACCAGTCAAAATATTAGAGAAGCCGAGTATTTGTATTGGCTCCAATAAATAAATCCTTATTGGAGCAAACGCTTATGTAACTCATTACTTAGATACATATTTATTGAAGCATTTTCTACAATACCAATTTTTTTTTTATAATTTGCGCGCGCTCAAGGGGATGGTGTACCCTTTATATGTTTTTCAACACAGCGCGGGCGTGAAGGATAGGGAAGGAAAGGTGTACGGAAAGGTATGTGGCGCGAGGTACGAGACTGAAGGTGGTGGTTGTCTCAGATATTATCTCCAGGGTTGGCGGCTGGGCTAAAGCGGAGAAAATGCCGTGTCTCATACATATCAATGTCCCTTTATAATTCGCATTATTTTGTTCATTGTCATATGGTGGGGAGTATTTGCTACAATTAATAGAATGCTATTGGAATAAACTCTGATAACACCTTGTCCAATTTTAAAGAAGCAATAACGTAAAGGTTATATCACCAACGCATTTTAAAGTGCTTTAACATAATTATAATAAATTTTTAGTTTAAATTGATACATAAAGTGTACATATGTTTGTTTCAAGTTTCGATATTCTGTCATAGTCAATTTTTGCTTTTGTGCCTTTCTAGTAAAATTAGAAAATGAAACTAGAAAGAAAAAACTGAGTTTTGCATAGGGTCATTTATACTTCTCGTACATCTCGTTTGAAATCTTTTTTTAGATTTAGATTTCTTTTTTTAAATATATTTGCACTATTGGTTTTGTGATTGTAATAATATTTTCTATCTAGGTAGATCGGTTAAAGCTTCAATTTTTGAAACTTAAAAACAGGTAACGAATCAGGCAGCAAGTTATTGTGTGGAAACAATTTTTTGTAATTTATTTAGAATTGAATTGTGCTGAAAACTATTGAAAAAAATAGAAGGTACTCCTATACTCATTGATACGTTACTTACTCTAATATTAAATTAATTATGATTATTGAATTTATAAGAATTGTTAAAAGGATTGTTTTCCTCTTATTTAAGAGGAATAGTCTTCTTGAAAAAAAAAATTCTTCAATGTTGGTAAATTTTTCTACGGTTTTTTCTATGAATCGAAGAATTTATTTCTAAAAAAAAAAGTCGTGAATGACAGGAAACACGGTCTAATTGTTCCTTATATTCAAATTAAATAAAGATAAAAATTACAAATAGGTGTGCTATTTCTATGGCCACCACTGTACGTGACTTCAATAGTGCATCTAGTATATAAATTAAAAGAATACACTAAAGCTGATGAATAAAACTTGCTTAATTGTCCACCTCATAGTAGATTATCTCAGCTAATTTTGTCTTATTTTTGGGGTTGTTCAGACCTTGGCAAACAATTTAAAAAACTCTCGTTTAGAAAAAAAGAATCTAAAGAACTTTTCGAAGAAAGTGGCTCAAAATTATTTCAAAATTTAAATATTGCATCACCAATTCGAATTATTTGGGTACATTTTCTATGCGTTGAAGAACGAACAATACAAAAAAGTGGTAACACTAAAAGAATTTTAGAATATAGACTCATTCGATTTATGTTAACACTGTATACTTTTCAATATTTTTGATATATTTAGAAAACTGAGACCAATTTGAGAATTTAACTCATCAAACTTTTATATATGTATGTATGTACATACAAATCATAGATTTTTATTTTTCTTTACTAAATTGCTCGTAAATTTTGTTTGGAAAAAAAGAAGAAGAAAATTTAAGGCAGATCGAGACAATTTTTCTCATTCAGATTGGAAAATTATAGCCATTCAAATATATATGCAAAATTAACAAAATGCTGATTGTTTAAGGTTGTAAAATTAACACAACAACTTGATTGCGATACCAGAAAGGCTTAAATGCTTCATAAGTGCCACTCTATCAATGAGCATCAAACGAAAGCCTCCGAACCTAAGTTTAAGATCATAATTTTTGTATTTTATGGCCATCAATATTTCTATCGCCAAAGATCGAAAACTACATTGCCAGCCCTTCTGTCTGTTTCAATACCAAAAGTATTAAAAAGTGACCAGTGTGACCGTTCACTCAGAAAAGCATTGGTGAATTAATTAGGACTTCTGGTTTTAAGACCTTAAAGACCCTTGAGTTCAATTGTTACTTTATGTCAAATTTCCCGGTCTTTTCATTACCCTAGGAATAACGCTATAACAGTATAACTGCTAGTTTTTGTTCAAATGAATTAAACACTGACGATAAGCCCTTGTCACTTTCTTTGTGTAAATTGCAACTCCATCCCATCAAATTTTATTTACCATATTACAAGTGCTTTCAACCGTTATCAAACATTCACTTTGAACTATATCAAAACAAATATTTTCAAAGTTAATTAATATTTAAATATTTATACAATCAGTTACTGTGTTATGTGTCACTGACCCACCTTCCAACGAAAACACAAAAAAAAATTTGCAAAAACGAACTAGAGCAAAAAAATGGGTTCATAAAGTAAAAACTGTGTATTATCTATTTATTCACAAATAAATTGTACTTTTTTAAAATTACCACTGAAAGTCAAAGATAATATTTTGTTAAAAAAAAGAAACCATGTTAGGGTTACCATAACGACATTTCAAACTGAGCTCATGAAGTATATTCACAGTTTATATAATTTTTGTTAACTAGCTTAGCGAATAGACAAACAATTGATTACTCCAAATTGAAATATTCCATTTAGTACACAAATTGCTTAAATTAGCATACTGCGTCGGTTACGTAAAATATTTTTATAACGATAAAAGAGTGAGAGACAGGAAAATTTAACTTTTACAGATAATAGCCAGATCAGAAGGGGAAAAGAATTTCTTACATCTCCAAGGGAAACCTAAACATCTTGCGGCATTTTTAACGACGTTAAGTATGTGATCATTCCACAAAAGATGGTTTGAGATACACATACCTCGCAATTGTATTAGTTTCTTCGAATAAGAAACAGGGTCGGAGACAAAATGGAACCCTGTGGCACACCAGCATTTATGTTGTGAGTTTCAGACTTGAATCCGTCTAATACTTCTTATATACCTTTTCAACTCATGATTATTTTAAACAATTAAATTGTTGAATGTTACAACGTAGTTTCTAAATGTAACTTTTTTCAAGCCAACGAAAATCGTTCGTATGAGAAATTTTTGTTTTTTTTTTTTTGCTTTAAAACTTGAATAATGGTAACCCCTTGAGCAATTCATTCACAAAACTAACATCTGTGACAAATTTGGTTCTATCAGATACCATTAACAATTTGGTATTTTTTTACAACAACAAACAAGCTTATCGACATTCAAAGTAAAACTCAGTCAAGGTTTTAATTTCAAGAAATTTCAATATAAATTGCTAGCATGCTCAAGCACATCACCATTTTATCCCCAACAGTCTATTGAATAATCGTTGCTAATAACAATCCAAGAATAAGCTTCGAAAATGTACTCAAATCAAAGTTTGAGATTGTTCCTTTTAATCGAAGTGGCAAAGTTTTGTTTGTCAAGTGGTCTTACCATTCCTATGTTGAAAGAAATGCACACCAGTCTGCCTGATGATGAAAATCTATTCATTGATCCTGATGACGAAATCACTGGCAAACTAGTAGCCGAATACAATGAGACGACATCCAACCAAAATCCCGAAGAACTAGGTTCGTATTTTGAAGGAGACATTCGAATTCCACTGCGGTTGAATACCCGAAATGGAGTTACAGCTCAGTCCTCTGCCCGTTGGCCAAATGGTGTGGTACCATATGAAATTGCTGGAACATTCAATTCCAATGAACTAGCAGCTATTAATTTGACATTCGACGAGTATCACAAGAGAACATGCATTCGATTCAAGCCTCGCTCCAGGGAAAGGGATTATATTTCCATAGTGAATGGTAAAACTGGATGCTGGTCAGCAGTAGGCCGAATAGGTGGAAAACAACAAGTTAACTTGCAGTCACCAAAGTGTTTGATGAAGCGTGGTACTCCCATACACGAGCTAATGCATGTGCTGGGTTTTATTCATGAACAAAATCGATATGAACGGGACAGTTATGTGATTGTACGAACGGAAAATATCAAGGAAAATATGAATATTAACTTTATTAAATCTTCCCAACCGTCAGAACGGGGTTCGGGAATTGGATATGATTACATGAGTGTGATGCACTATTCACCAACTACATTTTCGAAGAATGGAAAGCCCACAATTGAGTCAAGGGTATGTACATAGTACGATTGAGAATAATATTTTTTTTATTCGTTGGAAATTCCATTAAGGCAAAGGTCTTATGTCTTTTTTATTTATATTTTTGGTTTAGAAAATTACCAAGGAATCAAAGTTCATGGGACAACGCAAAGGCTTCTCAATTGTAGATATATCAAAAATAAACTTCATGTATAATTGTCAGAGCAGTTATGTCCTTGAAGAAATGGAGGATAAACTTGAGCAACCACAAAATGTAGATGATTAATATTTAAATAAAAAAAAGAAGAAGAAGATAGACGTGTGGTTTAGTATATTTTTTTTCATAAAAGAAAGAATTATGCATAAATTACATTTCTCGCATTCTGAAGGGTTGTAAAAATATCACAACGCCAATGTACAAAGCATCCAATAGGGAGGGTATTTCAAAAACGTCCGAAGAATAACTTTGAAATTGTAAAGTGCTGAAAACGTGTAGGGAATTCGGTGTTAATAGAGCAACTTCGTGTATTTTTTTTATTTATAATGCGCTTTTTAAATTTCATATTAAAAAGTTTATTGTGGAGTTCTCTAGATGATGTACATAGGTGTACTAATCAAATATGTCAAACATGTGAAGTAGAAAATTCTCTCAGATGTCTTTTCAAATATATCAAGTTGACGCTATGTGAAACAATGGCAGTATAGAGGTAAAAAAAAATTATTCTTAAGATTCATAAATTGAGTTTCTGAAACAAATTGAAGAGCTGCGTTTTCCTCATTTCTTTTTAATTTGACAATTTTAATTTTTAACATTCAAATTTTGTTTCAAAGAGATTTTTGCTGCTTCAAAGGACCTTTAAAACTGCCTTGACTTATTTTTTTTTTTTTGAATATTCAGTTTTTTTTCAATTTCACTTTCTAGAAATATTTAACCAATTCAAATTGCTTACACATTTCTAAAAATTATTTAATTGTGTGTAGAATTTTTGGATTGATTGTAAAAAACTGTACATTTTTTCATTACTCTTACACTTTGAAGACCGTTTCAACCTCATACTTCTCGAATTTGTTTTATTATTTCCAAATTTATTATTCTTTTTATGTTAAATATATCCTATTTGAGAGCTATAATTTTTGAAAAAAATTTTTGAACATTTATTCGAAAGCTTGACGTGAAATCTCTGCAATCAGATTTGAATTAAGCCTATCAAAACCTTGCAGGGAATTTTTTTGAATCGAAAACCTTATTTACCAGTCAATCACATATTCCAATTGAAGTGCTCGAAAAAAATCTTTAGATAAAAATCGTAACTTCGACAATTTCAAAATAAATTTGATAAATGGTGTGCATTTGGTTCACAAAAACAAAAATCTGCAAACTTTTTAAGTTTCGAAAATGTAGTTTAAAACAGTCTGAGATGTATAATTTTAGAATTAATACACAATTTGGTAGTATCAGCACGGTTTGAAAAATTAATATACATAGTTGAAATTTTTATTGTGTAATTTTTGTTTGGCAAGATTTTACTTTGCTACATTATAAATTAGTACATCAAGGCCTTCCAAAAAAAAAAAAAAACAAAATATAAGTAACATTACGAAAATTGGTGAAAACGCTTAGTGGAGAATTTAAAGAGATTATATAATTTTTTGAGGAGGGAACGTTGTTGTGTATCAAACTGGAATTTTTACTTGGAAAAAACCATGGTAGTTTTTTGTGCTTAATCAAATAAAAGTCCAAATGGTTAGCTTGGAAAAAGTTATTCAACACTTTTTCCAAATTTCATGATGGTGCTATTTTTAAAAAATATTTTTCTTCTTCAAAGGCTTTTGTTTGAATATACCCTTTGAGTGTATATTTATGTCCCTTACCCGATCTATCATTTATTTATTCTGCTATCTCTGTCGTTATGTCATAAATAAATCCACCTGTTCCTTGTCGAAATATTACAAGCAGATAGCAGATAAAACATCAAAAAGCTTAAAGCAGAGTGCAAACTGAAACACCTTGACCTACTTCGCAGTCGTCTCTGATAATAACAATTACATCACAAAAAAGAAAACATGACGATGACATCGTTGTGTTTTCAATGTTTAAAAAAAAAAAAAAAAATATACACAGAAACGAATATCATTCATCATCATCATCATCATCATTTCTATCTTTATGACTTTTGTATGCAACAAAATAATTAACCTGAGGCACACATTCAAAAACAATGCACCCTCTCCTTTGAGTACATGTACACTTCCTAATTATCTTATCGCAGTAATTACACCCAGTGTATGCAGTATAAATTGTAAATAAGTTTGCATATTAAATGAGTATGCGCTCGCTGGTTAATCTGTGTGCATATGGAAGAGAAGTTGCCGTTGCAAGGGGGTGCATCATGGCGTATACGTACCTTTTTTCGAATATGTAATACTGATAATGTTGTTTTTGTGTGTTGCGAAAGTTTGCGAGCATGCTGCCTGTCGCAGTAGAAGTTTTGGGAAACTAACGCAATTCAAGGCATATAAATGGATGGATAAACAACTTCCTCATGCGTGGAAATACCGAGGGTAATGAGCGCTGTGCAAAGTATAAACAACAATAAAGCGTATAGTACATAGGTATAATTATAAATACTAATTAAAATTTGTTTTGTTTGTTTGATTAAGATTTTATTAAATAACGCGACCGACCGACGATCGCAATGGGTTTGTATTGAAGTCTAGTGTTTCTAGGACAATGGCCGATATTCTTCATTTTTCAATAAAAATTTAATATATAAATATAAACAATGAAATTTGATCGAAAAAATAAAATTCATAGAAACGTCATAATCTTATTATGATACAATCAATCAAAAACTTTAAAGGCTCGACATCTTTTTAGAATTTCTTTAATTATTTTGAGAGGATTGCATTTTTGTTAATAGTTTCAAAAAATTCCAACAGACTTTTACGATATCTACTTTCTTGGGGAATGTGCGTGCTGCTTTGTCAACTGGTGACTTATGTAAACATACATTTGTTTAACTTAAAATAAATTGATAAAAATACACGTTAAAAAAAATAATTAAAAAATTAATTGAAAATTGTTCCCTTAATTTTTTGTCTAGTCACAATAAAATATATTTTATTTCCTCAACTAACACACCAAGGTATAAAGTGCCCATGTCTTATTTTTACCGGCAAATAACCTTTCGAGGGCACTGCATCGCACTGCACCCAACTCTGTTGCTCCGCTTAGGGTAAATTCAGTCGCATTTTATGGGATTAATGAAACTTCCAAACGGAAATGAAAATCATGAAAAAAGTTCTGAAATAAAAAAAAATGGAAAATGAACCACCTACCGAGCCATCAGCTTATCATTCTCCATCAGCCAGTGATACGATTAGTGTTATGCGTAAATTTCAAAGTTCCTATGCGTAAATTTCAAAGTTGCTATCGAGCCGTGCATTTTGGTTTACTGCTCTATAGGTCTACTGAAATATGAAACTGTTTCTGCGTAAAAAAAAATCTCAAGTCGCCTACAGGTCTACTTTAATTCTTTAAAATATAAAAATAAATATAATTGTCTACTCGTATACTTAAAAAAAATATGAAATTAATTTTATTTTCTTTCTTTTATTTTCAGCGTTAAAAACTTTTTCTACCCACAAAACAATAAAATGGGCACTGGTCATTGCTTCTGGGCTGTATTTTACTTTGCCTGTCTATGTAGCGCGTCCTTGTAAGTATCTCAATTTATTTCGTTATCTTTATTTTTGAGCTATTAAAAAAAAAAAAAAAAAAAAACTTTTGTTGAAATTTCTTTTGCCTTTTTATTTTGTAATTTTATTTATATTATATTATATATTATATTTTATTTTAGCTTTATTTTTTTTTATGGAATTTATGCCACAGGTTGAAATAATGCAATTACGCATCACAATGTTTCATTTCAAATGTGCTAAATAAATATAAATAAAGTCTTAGACTGTCAAGGACTAAAAAAAAATAAAAAAGAAAACGGCTCAAACGACAGCATCTTTACACTGCGCTCACTTGAAATATGCACTGCAAAAAAAATCATTTTTTTTGAAAAATCATAATTCCAAATATTTTTTTGAAAAAAGCTTACAAATTTATTTAAAAAAAAAATAAAATCATTCTCGGTACAATTGAATTTTTGTTGTTATATGCTCATTTTGTTTATCAGTTTAAAATAAACAATGGCAATGCCTTGCTTATAATCGATTGAATAACTATATTGTCACGTAGGGGAATTTCCATTCAGAAAATTTTGCTTGCCATATGACATCAAGAATTGTGTGGAGAGTGTGTTATGGACCCATTTAACAGAGTATGTAGTTAAAATATTTCGAAAGAATGGTCATTTACCATTCTTATTGGACCAAATAGATGCATCACAAATCCACTATATACGAGGAGTACAGTCAAACAAGGTTTTTACATTATTTCTAGCAGACTGGAATTTTAGGTTTAGTTGTTCCTCAAGATTCAAAAAATTCACATAAAATTTGGCGAAGAAATTGCCTTAAAAGCTAGACAAAGAAATTGAGGACACATTGAGAGGGAAAAAACGATACATTTTTGTATATGCATTTATCTTTGAGAAATGCAAGGTCCAGGCTGTTACAAATTGTTGTGAGGTATCTGTGATTTTCCAGCTCGATTAACTCTACTCACAACAAAAGTCTAAAATATTTTTCATTGATATTTTAAATAAAAAGTCTTAAGAAAACTCAAGGATCTCAAGGTTGTAATAAATTATGGTTTAAAAATGGGTGCGCTTACTGCTGACTTTGAATGAATTTAGGGCGTTGTTCGAAATTTTGGTTCCTCGCGCATACAAATTTGCCTTTTTCTTTTTCTGTTCTGTGTTGCAAAATAATGTTCTGCTTATTTAATTTTTTTGTTCAAGTATTTAACAATATTAACTTGCAAAACAAGTTCCATAGTTAAAAAAACCTTCGATCACAACCACAAGATTTGTGCAACATAAAGATTATTTTAAAATAAATAAAAATTTTTTTTTTACAATTTTTTTTTTTGACCAGTTTCCGCTGGATGTTTCATAAGTAAAGTCTAAGGAGATTTTTTTTGTTCGGCATTTTTGTCGACAAAACTTTTTTCACAATGTCGCTGTTGAAAAAAATATCGTCTTGATTGACCTGACGAAATTTTTTTTTCGTGACTTTTTTGATAATTTAATTAATGAAGTTATTCGCGAACTAACATTTTTCTCCCTTTTTTAAATTTTTATTTTAACAAAAAATTTTTGAAGATAATTTTTTTTTAACTATTGTCTGGTTCTATTTGATCCAATGACGATAATGATTAATGACATTCCAAAAAATTTAATTTATTCTTCTCAGATCATTTTTCTCAAAAATACAGCTCTTCCAAAAGCAATAAAAAACGGAAGTATAAGCGTAATTTCGAGCATTTGGACAGAATGCGGCATTTGAAAAAAAAATATTAAATTATTTTAAAACCGTCAAAATATTGTTTATTTGCCGTCAAGAGAATCCTCTAAAAAATTCATATGATTAAATTTTTTTCGATTTTATTTTTGCTCCATAAACATAAAATTTAAAGACTCCAGGTGACATTTCGAACTAGATATTCTATAAACGCAAAAAAAAAATTTACTGTCTAACTGAAAAATCATGAACTGTCACCTCAATATCAAAGCTAGTTATACCGTTCAAGTTATTACAGCAACTGGTCAAAAGTTACTCTTTAGGTTAGAGGTTTTTTCGATATCGAATACCAGTTACACTTGCCACTTATTGAAATAGGAAATAAACTCGTAAGAGTTATTCTAAAAACTGTAGTAGCTTTGATATCGAAGACCGTTACCAACGAAAATACTGGTAACAGTTATCGATATATCGTTCATAACTAGTTCAAGTGTGCTAACTATATTCGGTCACACTCATTAACTCAACGAAAAACATACATCTGTTAGAAATTATAATTAGAACGGTTTAAAGGTTAAGTCCATAACACTCTGTATATAAAAAAACAAAAGCAAAATCAATTTGCTTTTTCATTCTTGGGGCTAACTTATGGACTTCACTTAAGTGGCAAATAATTTATTCATCGATTAAGCAAGGAACCACCATCATCATCATTTCAAAAACACTGCCACTAAAAACCACATCAACTTCCCCGCCACCCCTCACCTATACCACAATCATTACCACCGGCACCAAATACACCTACCACCTATCACCAACACATTAACGTGTCTGTCAAAATATCTCTTTTTCTATCACAAAACATCCACAACCACAACTACAACTGCTTCTCTCTCAAAAAACCACTAAAATCGAAATTAAATTTTCGAAGAAAAAAAAAACCACCATCAATTCAATTCAATTCAAAAAAATTCAATTCCATTAAATCACGTATTTCACGTTTCAACCATTTCAGAGCAAATAATGCAAAAATAAATTTCCGAGAAAAAGAGAAAAAAGTTTTGGATCAAATTTTAGGTGCTGGAAAATATGATGCCCGTATCCGACCATCCGGAATTAATGGAACAGGTAAAGATATTACATTCGTACTATAAAATTCAAATTAAACAAAAAAAAAAAATGAACAAATACAAAAAAAAAATATTCCCTTTTATTTCGACGTCATCGTGTTGTCGTCGTCGTTCTTCAATTTACATATATTGCTCCTCTCGTCAAAGAGTGATGGTGATGAGTAACGAAACGACCAGAATATTATTATTTAATTATAATAAAAATCGAAATGAAACATTCTTACACATTAGTTTTTTTTTTCTAATAAATTCTGTATACAAATATATTTGTATGATTTTTATGTTTTTCATTATTTAGAGACAAATAGAAATATGCATCAAATTTTAATTATTTTTATCATTTATATTTGAAAAACAAAATTAAGGTTTAAATAATTATTAGAAAAATATTATATGTGTACAATGGAAATTAAAATTAATTCGCTATCTCTAGTTTTGGGACCAGGAAAATAATTTTAATTAAAATATGGGTTTGAAAAAATAAAAAAGAATTTTTGTTGTTTCAAAATTTAAGTTTTAAAAATAAATCATTTAATTTACAGAACTTCGAAAACTAAACGGTTAAATTTTTAGAACAGGAGAATTATTGAGGGTATTTTAGTTATACATTTATTGTACGTTCAACTTGGATACAAATTAAATAATTCGATAATAACGTTTTGTTAGTTCTTTATATTTTTAAGTGATGCTAGGGCTTTTCTATTTTTCTATTGTTTCGTTAATAAAAATACACAACTGGATACGCAAAAGTCCATGTAGAACCAGGGCACAAATAACTCTCAACTCTAAACAATTTATGTGTCCTTACAATTGTATGTCGAATACGAATTCCGAATGACTATGGTAAGAGGCACTTCACAAGAATTTATCGATTTCTTGCAAGAGTTGTATTAGGCTGGGAATCAAACCCAGAACTCCGAGTCACTAATCATTACACCACGTGCTTCTACTGGTTTTGTTACTCTCAAAATGAATAGGCTCCATGGGTTTAATGGGCTCTTCGATCTCAAAACGCAACTACCGTACCAATCTTTGAGGCCAAATGCTCTATGGCATCTGTTAATAGGTTGCTCCTTTAATTTGAGTTTCGGTCTTCCTTTTCGTATTTGAACTTCGTCCTTATATCTTCACACAACTCTTGGAGTTTTTAGTGGAAAATAAGGGTTAATAATAAATTTGCCCTAGTCTTACAATCCTAAACTTTATAAAATGTGAAGGACTTTATTGGAAGAAGGACATATTGAAGAAATTCAACATTATCGTAGTCAAATTTTCCTACGAAATTTCGGAACTTGAATTGTGTTCGAATTGACTTGGAGTTAAATGGCTCCTTTTGTTTCCAAGGTTTTATAATAGCTTTAGGTATGTTTAATTTTATGAACTGAGACAGATAGCTGCAGAGAAAGGCAGAGACAAAACATTGTTTTTCATTTTACAAAATTATGTCTTCATAGAACAGAGTTTTCTTTGAGTTAACCTTAGGTTTTTTTTTATTCGCTCTTCATAATAAATTTTAAGAAGCTTCTGGACACTATAGTTGAATACATTTAATATTCCGTAAAAACACACTACATTTGCTCTTTTGAAGATCCTTGTAGGTTACTCCGAAAGACCCTTGAACGATATCAATTTTACTCTACATGCATCGAATACTTCTGTTGAATTACTCCTCCGCGTTCTGGACATTAAAGCAAATAGCCAGTTGATAAGCTTCCTCCAATATCATCTTGTACAATTAGGTTCACAAAAATTAATTTTTTCTCACCCTTAAGCTAATTAAAACTCGGTAAAAATTAGAGGAATCAGAGCGGTCTTCTTCACAATCATTGAATATTCAAGTACAATAGTAAGAAACTTCGTTCTCGTTGATTCTCATCAAATCGTGTCACCTTTACTATGGAAATCAAAATCCATGCGGCATTTTTTGATTCAGGATTTTGTGATGCGGGGTTTTGTACCCAACCTGTGGGTTGTCCAGATAGTTCAATAACATTTACCAATGGAAAAATAGCTATTTTTATTCAAACGTTGCTTTTTGAGTGAGATAATTTTTTTTTGTTATAAAATTAAGTTTTTTTGTGTATCCAAGTTGAACGATTCTAAAAGCAATTTTTGTAAATTTAAAATTTGTACAAAGTTCACCACGAAGACTATTTTAAACAAGTCTTAAGTTCAAATCAACATTGAATCCCAAATCAATTTACTTGTTTATTTGTAAATAGAACTATGTACAGTGTAAGATAAATCTAATTCCACTCTAAGGATCATCAACAAAACATTTTTTTTAATTACCAATTTTAAAAACAAAACAAAAAATTAAAATAAATTTAAAATATTTCAAGTACCTAATTTTGTTTGTTGCAAAAAAAAAAAAAAAAAACTTATATTGTAGTTCCACATTAAAATTTTGTATATTCTAATAAAAACAAAACATCTACCAACAAACACAGATGGCCCTGCAATAGTCAGAATCAATCTTTTCGTTCGAAGTATAATGACGATTAGTGACATTAAAATGGTAAGTCCACGGAATTATTGAATTGCGCCTTTAAAATTCAAAAAGCAATCCTCAAAATAAAAAAAAAAAAAAAATTATAAAACCCAAACCAAAGTTAACTGCTAAAATAAAATCGTTAATTAAACAAAATATATACAATTTAGTGCCTCTGTTATTTTCCATAAATAAAACAAAATTAATTAAAACCAACTATATATGCAAATAAAATAATTATATACTTGCAAGAAACATAAATATAACATTGTTTTTTTTTTTAATTTAATTTAATTTAATTCTATATAGTCTAGAATGCAATTGAAAATTCTATTTAACCATTGATTGAATAAAATGCAACTTAAATTTAACCCTGAACATTAATATAACTATTTTTATAGCTGTCATTGCATCAATACATTCCAAATCCAACCAAACAGAAAACTAAAATAAAATAAATCGAGCAATAATAATTTAATAGAATAAAACAAATATTTCATTTGCAAAAAAAAAAAAATTAATTAAATTCCTAAATTTTTATTCAAATGAAATTTTTATGAATATTCAATAAAAAATTATGGAAAGTATAAAATTGGCAATAATTATTATTAACAAAAAGAAAATGAGAAAAAATCGAGGAATTTATTTCAAGATCAAAAATTGGCTTTTCGATTTTATTTAAACTTTTTCATACCTAGTATTCTTCTCATACCAAAATCATTGCAACTTAAATTTAATTGTTATGGTTGCTATAATGAAAATTCCATTATTTTAAAAAAAAAATTCATACTGTTAAAATAAATTTAGTTTTTAACAATAGAAAATATTTAATTTAAGTTTTATGTTTAGTTATTTTTATTCCGCCAGTGGTGTTTCTTTTTGTTTAATTTTTTTCTTTTCTTTGTATTTGAATATATGTAGCTGTATAAATTTATTTAAGTTTGCTTTGTAATAATTAAATTTTTAAAGAATTTTAAAATTTTGTAAGTTACTTGTTTTCCTTTAACATGATTTTTTTTCTTTTTTGAAAATTTGTTTTGTTAAGAAAATTATGCAAATTTGTTTTTTTATTTTATTTACAAAATAAAATATTTAATGCCGACGAACATACACCTTTGTTATTAAAAAAAATTTTGGCTATGTCAAATTTGCACTTAATATGCACATTATATGGGTAAATAAATTGGCTGTTAATATTGATATGTTACTTTAGCAAAGGTATATGTTTCATATATATATTGAAGTTAGAATATCACTTAAAACGCTATGTAAATTGAGTGTGTATTTTTTGAAGATTGAAAAGTTTAAATATGGAGTTGTGTTTTATCATTGAGTTGTAGTAAAATAAAAATATTATTGAAAATATTTCCCTTCAGAAAAAATGTCATATGGTAAAATTTTTCTTTTCACTTTTAGAGTATTTTATTCCAAATATGCCTCACATCTCGTTAGTTTACTTGGGTCATTTTAAACCTAAGAATTAAAACGAAGGGCTCACTTCATAAGCCTGGACATGAACTAGGGCTAATAATACTGGTCGTCTTTAACTTGAGTAAATTCAAACTGAAGGCTTTTTGTGTGATAACACACTTGAAGCTAGGCTGAATGGAACAACAACAGTTGTCTGAGCTGCCACCAATAAAATAAAATAAAAATAAATAAGTACATTTAGTTTGCGGTTCAAAAAAAATTTAAACTTGGTTATTTCGTGGTAACAAAATTTGTTTACAGAATTTTCATAACATATTATATTTTCTACTTCTTTCGACAAATATTTATTTTTGTCAATTTTCTTTTGAACATAATTTTAATTTGTACAATCTTTATTTTTTGGGAAATGTTTATTTTTTGATTATTTTGGTAAGCAAATGTTTTTCAAGGACTTAAGATAAGTAATTCAGTAAGCTTGGAAAAAATTAGAAAAGTTTTGTTTTCTGAATTCATTTCAGTAATTTACCGTTACACATTTTTTCAGCCAAGTTTTCATATAAACTTGCAATTATTTTGACAAATTCGTCTCCAAACTCAAAAGGCTATATTTTTGAAACATGAATATCGATGTTTCATTTCAAATTTGATTTTGCTTTGCAAGTATAAACTAACGGTTTGAGGAAATTGGTTAAAAATAGGTGATAAATTAAGAAAATTGCACATACGCCCCAGTATAAAAATGGTTTTTTGATTCGTTGGGCTCCTCTTTAAGAAAGAAAAACTAAGTACTTAGAAATCCAGAAGGAAAAAATCAAGACCAAAACTCAAATGTCATTTTTTGATGCCCAATGGAACAGCGTACTGCAAAACGAAAAGCAGATTGACATTTTCCGTTATTGATTTTGGTGTGGCAGCGTAGTAATTAACACCGCCAAGTTTCAAAACTCCAATAATATTCAATGATAAAACACATTCTATTTATTCAATATCAAAAAATATACAACTTCAAAATACTACATATTAGCAGTTTTCTTTTTGTTGCTATATTTTAAGGCTCTGCATTGTGTTAATTTAATAAAAAAAAAACTTCTACATATATAAAAGCATGAGAGTTTAATTAACAGCAGCATATATTTTTATAACACATCTTCAACCAAAAAACAAAAAAAAAAAAATACCTCTCAGTCCATCGTAAAGTAAAATTTAGAATGAGCCCTGTCAAAAAAGCTTTTTCTATAACCACCACCAATGCATATATTCAAGTCCAAATTAATTCATTCTTTCATTTTTTTTTTAGTATTAAACTTAATTCTGTTACATATAATTTTAGTTTTAATTTTACTATAAATCGCTTTTGTTATTTAATATTTATTTTTTCTTTAAATCTTAACTAGGATTTTATGCTACATATTTATAATTTTCCAATGTAATTTTGTAAAATATATTATGTATAAACACACATTAGAAATTAAGGGTAAGAACTAATTTTTTACTAGGGTAGATTTTTTTTATTTAACTAGTATTTTTTTTTTTTTGATTTATATTTAATAATCAATTTTTGCTGCTATACGGAAGGTTTTTTTCTTGTATACCTATTTAATTATGATCATCTCAACGATATGAACAGAAATCTACAAGTGCCAAAATAAAACCATCTATATTAACTTCTATAGAACAACAAAAGTACAGAAAAATATCAAACAAAAAACAAACAAAAAAAATATTTTAAATCAAAATTCTAGAACTTTCCTTATTTGAATATTTCTCTGTTACAATTTTTCTACGAATACAGATGGCCCTGCTGTCGTGAGCGTCAACATTTTCGTTCGAAGTATATCAAAAATCGATGATGTTACAATGGTAAGTCCGTGTTGATAGTGCATCACAAAAAAAAAAATAAAAAAAAAAAAACAAAACATGACAATCTGTAAATCTGTAAATCTAAAACAAAATAAAATATAAATAAATTCAATCTTTAAGAATCTGCAAATGATTTTCGTATATATAAAAATAAATATTTTTTTATATACATTTTATATAAAAAAAAAACTGTAAAATATATACTTTGTGGAGAGCTATTTTTTTCGGTAATTGCTTCAATCACCATTACTTCGCAACTATACTAACGTCTTTGTAAAATAATAATCTATTACAAATTTTGATAAAATCGTCTAAGAATTATACATTAATTTTGTGATTGCATATAAAATTAATGTTTTTAAAAAATCATCTTCGCATTTCGGTATATATTTTTTTTTCTTTCTGTTAAACATAGGTGTATGTTTTTCTTTAAACTAGAAAAGAAGACTTTCGTTTAAGTCTGCTTGTGAATGCTGTAAATAAAAAAAAAATATGTTTAAATTTAATATTTTTAACAATCAAAACTTGTACAGAAAAATCACCGATATATACAAAATGAAGCAATTCAAATTATGCAACACAAAAATGTCACGTAGAGAAATTGTAAATTATACTAGTAGCTATGTATTTCTAACTGTTCCTTTTTTTTAAATAATTGTCAAATATACGATTCAATAATAAGTAGATAAATGAATGTATATATTTTTATACAAAAATTCATTCAACAAAAAAAATGTTTTACTTTGAATCTGACAACAGCCTTAAGTCGTCGTACCTTCTGCAGTAATTAAAATTTAACCAATGAAACATATTTTACCTTCGAAACATGTTTTAAAATTAAGTATACTTAATAAAGCTCTTTACATAATACATATGTATCTAAAACTTATATACTACAAAAACAACAACTGTCAGAAACTGTCTGCTTCAATAAAGTTCTGGCTAAAACTGAAATTAAATAACAAAAAGACAAATATTTTAATATCGAATATGAATTGATTTCGCGTTGCTTTTTTGACATCTCTTAAGGCCCTTGCACATTTTATGTTTTTCATACAAAGCAAATATTGTTTTAATTTTTTTGTTTATTTAAAATTTGTTAAATGTGTAAAACTTGATGCACAACTTAAATATTGGAAAATATAATGAATACAAAATTTTTCCTTTCCAATAATTTTGTACATAAAAATTTAGGTTGAAATTTTATGTCTTTTTTAACCGAGCCCGGATCAGTAATTCCTGTTTTTTTATCTCCTCGATTTTTGAGATTTTTTATCGAATTTTCTTATTCGATTTGTGAAGCTCGTATTTATGCAGTACCATAATTCAGAGTTGTCAAAGATTGCAATCTTTTGGAAATGCAATCTTTATTGACTTCAATCAAAAGGTTGATTAATTTTTTGTTAAGACTGTGACTACAAGCTATGCAATCAGTGTTCTTTAAGTGTAGAAACATTACAATCGATAACAGTCAATTGATGGCAATCTTATGGGTGTTTATGGATTCTTTGCATTCATCTGGCATTTTCTTTTTTTTTAATTCTTCAAATTCTGTGTATTGTTTGAATTGTTTGCATTCTTTCGTATTTTTTTTTAATGCCAAAATGCAAAAAAAGAAGAAATTAAAAAATTGGAAGAATTCAAAAGAATGCCAAAAAAATGCAAAGAATGCACGAATTCCAAGAAAAAAGGAACCTTAAAGTTGAACTGACCAAAAGATTGTTTAAGGAATGTTTTCTCAAAGATTTCAATATGGAAATAATTGACTAGTCAAATATTTATATTCTAAAGAAAACTACTTCAAATCAAAATGTGTTTACAATTGACAAAAACAAAACAACTCCAGAATAATTTTGTTTCTAATTTTTGGGTGTTCAAAGTTTAATTCAATTTAGAAATATTAAGTTTCAATGTAAATTTCTAAGTAAAAGTTTTTTTGAAGTGCAAAAAAATAAACTTTTGTGGCATTATACGCAATTAATTAAAAATTCCAAAAATAAGTAGAAGCTTGATGGGATTATTTGGGATGGAAACAACAAACTGAAAAAATTACAAATTTTTCTTCTTCATTTTTTTGGAGCTGAGGAAGGTGAATTTTTTATTTAACGACCACCTTGATGTAGATATACCTAAAAAGAAATTACATCACTTTTTCTTTTTTTCCTTTCACTTAAAAAATTCTTCTTCATCTGTTTTCTTCACCTATCTGCCACCAAAAGACTAACAGAATTGGAATCAGAATCTTTTAAAACGTTTCAAGAAAAATATTAGTTTTCTTGAAAAAAAAATTAATTTATACAATTAATAATCCTGCAAATTTAAACCAGAAAAAAATATGACAACGTAAAATAAAAAAAAACTGCTAAACGATTTTGCGCCAATTAAGAAAAATTTTCAAACAAAAGTGCAATTTGATTTCGAAGAAATGTCATATTTAAGTCAAATAGTCATTCAGCTTTGATTTAAACATTTTTTTCTTTGCTTCCAAGTTGCTTCGAAAAATGTTTGCTTTATTTTTAGTTAAGGCATCCTTTAACTAAATTTTGTGTTAGAATCAAAAAATTAACGGTGGAATTTTTGTTTCCGATGCAATGAAAGCGAAAGTGATGAAATGAAAGTAAGTTTGATCTGAAAAAAATTTAATAAAATTTTTTGATGGATCAACTTGATTTGCTAAAATATTATGCCAAGAAAACATTTTTGCAACGCAAAATTTTTATGAAGAATTGAAATTTTTTTACTATTTTGGAAAAAAAAATGATTCGTTGAGTGTTAGAGCTGTAGAAGTGTCAAGGAGCAAGATAACAGTTCATTCAAGTGCTGAATTTAGACAAAACTGGATTTCCTATTCCTTGTGTCTAGTGCAAGAAGAGTATACATATATTCAGGTACTTAGTTATACTGTTCTTGCAAATCTCTCTGCTCCTTTCATTTTTTTTACCTCACAAAATTTACTATTACTTCGAAAGGTATGTATGAAATATTTTGTAGTGGAAATTCTTTTGAATTGTAAGTTTATTCGCACACGATCTTTAAACTAGATTCCATGCGAAGGAAATGTCTGGTAATCTAAAAATTTAGAATTTAATTTGACTGTTACTAAAAGTAAGAATCAATTCAATTTTGTAAATTTTAAATGATTTCGAAAAAATTACTACACATCATCATTAATTACCTCGAAATCAATATTTTTTTATCAGAAAACAATATTTGTGTTGTCACATTTAAAATAGATTTCTACAATTTAATTTAAGCAGATAGAAATAAGCTACTAGAATAATATGCAATTAATTTTAATTTAAACTTAATAAACTCGTTAAATATTTTACAAAAATAATCCTGCTTCATACATGAAGTTTCCAAAACCACGATTAACTAGCTCTTCAAATTAAATCCGTGCAAGATCTTCAAAATACTACGACAAAACTATTATTTCACTCAAAAAATCAAATAACAATAAATTATAATAAATATTGTCTGCATCAATAATAATAAACCAAAATATTCTCCATCATAATGAAATAAAAAAAAAAAATTAACAGATACTTTTTTCCAATTTGAAAATTTGGATGTTTTGACGTATACATATTGAGAGAAAGTTCCTTTTTTTTTATTTAATTTATGTCGATATTTATGTTTTAGAACATTATTATAATTTAAGTTTAAATATTAAAGCACATATTTTAATACAAAATTCATAGAATTTCTGTTTTTTCATTTAATATTTCTGTTCGAATTGGATTTAAACGCATTTGCATTGAAAATTAAAACAAAAACAAAAAAAAAAAACTTTCATTCTGTTGTATCGAAATTATTTTTTATTTTGCATTTGAAACAAAATTTATATATTGTTGATTTAATTTTTGTTTATGTTTTTTAATGTATTATGTTAAATATAGGGCTTTTGTGAAATGTCTTTTTGGATCTCTCTTATAATATAAATTATAAATTAAATATAATACAAATTTGCCAATCGATTTTAATATATATGGCATTTACTTTACATAATATAGTTTGAATAAATATTTTAAAATAATACAAAACTGTTAAGCAATATATAAGCAATAAGTGTATGTTCATATATTATTATTATTTATTTTTTCATTTATTTAAAATACAATTGAAATATAAAAAAAAATATGTGTAATAAATACTCTTTTTAATTATTTTCTTTTTTTAATCAATTTTCTTAATGATGGTATAATGTGTGCTTTAGTCGTACAAAAATAATAATAAATATACATTTCAGTGTCTTTCTCTCCTTTTTTACTTTAACTTATAAATAAAATATTTTAATTTGTTTCTTAACTATATAATAAATGAATAACTACTTCTTTCGTATTCTATTATATATCGATCTTGTATTAAGAGGAATTCATTTTTGAATGTTTGTTTAATCTTAAAAATTTCTTATTTCTTAAAATGTTAGTTTTTGTTTTGTTCTGTTTTTTTTTTTTTGGTAATTATTTATTTATTATTTGTTTTTTTTTTAATAAATTTTAATCAAAAAGCAGGATTATTTGGGACAGAATTAGTTAAGACAATATTTGGAATTTAGAAAGGGCTAAAAAATAATTAGGAATCTCTGGAATATATTTTTGTTGTTAAATGAAACAAAGAGGGTATTGTTGTGCAATTTTAATAAAAAATAAAAATATTTATAATTTTTAATTTAAGCAGATATTTTCACAAAATTAAATCTCTTATTAACTCAAAACTACTATAGTTTCATCATCTTCTTTAAACATGCACTTATTATTTGTTTTTGTAGCGAGATCCATGTAGACATTTTTTCAAATTAATAAAATCTTAAAATTTTTTTGTTATTTATTTTATCATCTAAAATCATCTTTTATGTTTAATTTTTTAAGTTTTTTTTTTAATGCTCACAGTTTTTCCGATTCTGTGCTGAAATTTTATTTACAAATATCCATTTACTTATGTATTTATAGAATACATTTTTTGGTGTGCTGAGTTTTTTTGAACATGAACATATAAAGTTTTGTAGTTTTCAGAATAACCGTTTTTCGGTATTTGAATTGCAATGTTTTTTTTAATATTCAAAAAAAAAAATTCAAAATATTCTCTTTTGATATAAAAGAAAAAATTGAGTGCATTCGGAATTAACTAACAACCCGAAGTCAATTTCAATAATAAAATTCTAACAATTCCCGAAAGAACTAATTCTCTTCATCAAAGGTCGGTTTAAATCTTTAACACTATCTTAGCAAAAGAGATGTTATAACTGGAGTTTTTAAAAAGGAGATAAAATAAGGCTTCGAGAGAATTGCTGAAAACTATGTTGCACATAATAATTACACTGCGTTAGCAAAAAAAGAGAAAAATTGAAAATTTTAAATCGGAAATAAAAAATAAAAAAATAAATTGAATCCCATTTTGTATATAATACATATATAATAGCAATATATATGTCAGGCGTCAGGGCTATGTTTTATCAGCGTTTACTCCAATATTTATTTTGATTGGAGCAAATACTCCAATAAGTGCAAGATAAAAGATTTACATCAGCGTCTTGTCTTCTTTAATATATATTAAAAACCATCAAAGAATAACGGTAGCAAAATTGTTAAACTCCAGGGAAGGAGTTATGTCAGAATTTACTCGCCCATTGCGATTGACCGTTTGGAACAAATATTCTAAAAAATATATTTCATCATCGTTTACTCCATAACGATTGACTTATTGGAGCAAAATACTCATTGCGTTGATTTATGATAAGAAAAAATCTAAATAAATCTTGAATTGTACATTTCTAAAATTTCCAAAATCTGAATTTTAGAAAAGATGAGCTTTGAAGTAACTATTTTTAACTTGAACTTTTTTCTTTCTATAAAAAAATGTAACCTTTGCAAATAGTTAAAAATAAAACTGTATTTTTTAACAATGCGGACTTATTTTTAAATTCAAAAATTTTCTTATTAACCGTTCGTGCTCGGGCGATTTTTATATTTTCATATTATTGTTTATTATTAGTTTTGTAAATTTAAATCCATAATCACAAAGAATCGGAAAAATTGTAGAACTGTTCTATTGTTTACATGTATTTACTTAATTCTTAATTTACGTTGTCATTATATTAATTAATTTAATTTATTATAATCCCAAACTTTTTTATAAGTTCATAATCACCCCTTTCTTATTGTTTTCTTAATTTCTAAATGATTTATGAGCTTAGATAAAATTGAGTAAGTGCGGAAGAGAGCAGCAACCGAGTTTTAATATATATAATGGCGCAACGACACATTTTCACTATATCAGCAGTAGTATTATTTTTTTTGTTCCTGAACAAATATGTATTACATGATTATATTTAAGAATAAGTTAATATTTAAGTAGGTACGTATACGTATTTTATAAATTTAATTTTATATTATATAATAAAACTTTTGTAAAACAAAACCCTCTGCCATCATAATATTCACTACACAACACTAAAACTTCAACCATACTCGTAAACCATTCTTTGTTTTCATTATTAAGGTCATCATCATAAATCAAAAGCAAGGAAAGAGAGTATAAATCTACTATATTTTTTTTTTTTAATTAAAAATCAGAAATTTGAAATTAAAATGAAGAAAACAAACAAACTTAAAATCACATAACTAAATTTAATATCATAAACATTTTAGAAAATTTGCCCACCTATGTCACAGTCAACATGTTCCTACGGTCAATTTCTAAAATCGACGATTACAAAATGGTGAGTGAGTTTCTCAGTCAAATAAGAATCATTCAGCACAAAAAATAATAAAAATGCTAAACACCTTAAATAATATAAATCTATATATAATGTAAAATCGTAATATATATACATTTAATAAATGAAATATCTGTGTTTATATACAAATAATAAAATGAGAGTAATGAGAAAAAAATGATAAGATTATTTGTTTCAGTGTTATATTAGTCGAATTGTTTTTCTTATTTTCTTAATTTTTTTTTTTTTTATTAATTTATAATTTTATTTTATAATAATATCCACTTAATGTAAATTATTTTGAAATGAGAAATTATCTACATATGTGATATTTATAGAAATAGTTTTGCTATAAATATCGATTTATGGAATTATATTATGATAAAATTTATATATAAATATAATAACTATGTGTCATTTATTATACCTAATACAATTGTGTAAAAATAATAAAATCAGCTTTTGTCTTATTTGTTTATCTCTCTTACTATTATTTAGTTTATGTTTTCTTTCTTATTTACTATTTAATATAATCTACTTCTTTGTATTTAATTGTAAAATAAATAAAAATAATAATAATTATTTACGAGTATTTTTTTTTTTTAATTTTTCGTTGTCAGGGTTGATTGTAAAATTTTTTTTATCAAAGCGTGTATTGGGGATCAAGTGTTAAAAACAAATATTTCATTTAAAATTTATCACCAACAGTAGTAAAATACCTCACAAATTAAAAAATTGAAGATACATAAAAATATGCATTAGGTTTTTTTTATTATATAGTATTTCACTATTTTAGAAAGAAATAATTAACATCAATCGATTTTATGATTGATTATGCGTTAAAGTTAAGGATGCTTAAAACCAAAAACTTCTACTAAATTCAACCGTGCGTTTCTGATATAGTGGTAACTTTCCAAGTTTTCGAATTTTTAGAATTTAACCAAAAAAAGAATCACTAAACAAAATTTTACGAAAATAATTAAGCACGACAGTTTGAAAAGAATTGTCTAACCATATTGGAGGAACTGCTAATATGAACAAATTTCGAAAATTTCATTAAAATAATTGAAGTCGTTTCCGAAAAAAGAGAATAAGAGAAAGAGGAATTAGAAACAAAGATTTAAAAAATGTGGGCGTGGCAGTGTTGATTTTTCAAAAAGTATTTCTAAAATTTCATCCAAATAATTAAACTTATTTTCGAGAAAGAAGGATAGGAAAAATTGGTTTTTAAGAAACAAAGATATAAGGAAAGTGGGCCTGTCAAACGGCGGATTTCACTAAAAGTATTTTTTAATTGTTTCCTGCTAAATAAACATATTTTTAAAATTTCATCCAAATCCAAAAGCCGTTTCCGAGAAACAAGATTATAAGGAAAATGGGGGTAAAAGCGTGTGTATCGGCCTAATTTTATGTCTTCGAGGTGGTTTTTATTCGCTCCAGCTTGATTCTTACAATTTTTTTCTCTAAGAAAATTTGTCAATTTTTGCTAGAGGCAGCAGCCCGTGAAAAGACATTTTTGTTTTTAGATGGACGAGGGTTGGAATCGAACTCAGACCTCCGTCATTTATATTATTTATTATGAGCAATGTTTTTTATATTTAAAACTCAAATTTGTTCAAATGTAGCTGAAAGGTTAAACCAGAAACTGGACGATATGCTGATTCTTTTTTTAATTAGTGTTTAATCAACAAATGAAAAAAAAGACACATAGGTAGTCTTACAAGAGGGAAAGAAAAAAATGCTTATATATATTTTTTTAACACTTGAACTACCTTTTCAGTATTTTTAAAATACATTCGAAAAAATACCTAACAACTTAATTTACTGTGAAACAATATGTCATATTAATTTTGTATCGTCTTTCTTCACTTGCTTTATGCTTTCCACGATAAGTTTTGTCTTTTAATATTTTTAATGTATTTGTACTTCATTTTTTATTATTATTTTTTTTTTGTCATTTTATTTATAGATTGGCACTTACCTAAAAAATAGAATAAGAATATATTTTTTACATAATATTAAGGAATATATGACTTTTAAATACTTTAAATAAATATTAAATTAATTAAATTGTATTTTTGGTGTCAATGTTTGATTAGCTATACAGCTGAAGTGTTAATTGTGCGCATAAAAATTCTATAAAATAAAACCTAGGTATGGATAATATTCCCCGCAAAAGTTCATTTATTATAAATTAATAAATGGCAAAAGTGTGACCAATATAGGTAATTTTGAAGGACTTTCATAAATACATAAATGGCAATTTTTATCAATTTGTAGTTCTAAAATGGTAGTAAATTCTTGAAAATCAGCAATTTTTTTTTGTAGGTATCTCCAAGTTAAAAATGTATTTTTAATATCAAGCCATCTTGTATATTAAATATGTAGATCAAACAAAGAATCGTGGGCATAATATTTTTAAGAAACAAAAAATACTAATATTTTTGAAAAAACGTTAATTCTTCCAGGTTAATTTTTCTTCTAACGCAATTCAATTAACATATTATGTACGTATAGTATATGAATACTAATTATTATAGGTCCAACCCAATTTTTTTTTTCCAAAAAATCACTCTTATTCATATTCTATAAAATAATAATTTTTTTTAAAGATACTTAAGTAGAAAATTTAAAAAAAAATCTACCTTTAAAATTGATAAATCATAAATATTTTTATTTTGTTTTTTCTAAATTAATCAAATTTTTATTTTTTTAATTAAAATAGACCGCTTCAAATAAAACTAAGTGGTGCTAATGTCTTAAAAACGATGTATTGAAAAAATTCCAAATTGACAGAAATATATCTATTGGGACAAATGCTCCAAAAATAACGATATCTGCAATACAATGGTTAAAACAAAACGTATTTATCTTAAAAACGGTTCCAACGATCTTAGTGAATTTTATTTCTTTGAGCGTTTCTAGATAATTCAAAATATTCCGTCAAAAATATTTTTCAAAAAAAAGTGTTACTAAAGGTGCACTACTATAGAACTATTGAACGGATTGAAATGAAAAATTTTATGATAGGAGTAGTTTCAATATTGAATATCATAACTAATTTTTTTCTAACTAGAATTTTTTAAATAAATTATTGCGTACAAATATTAATTTCTAAAAATACATACAAAATTGAAAATATTTTGAAGCGTCACATTAAAAGCTTTAGCCTCTCTTTCATTATGCCTATGACTTGGCAAAATGTGTGATTTTTTTTAAATTTCTTGTGTAGGTTTTTTAGTTAAATATTTTAATAAATTTTTTTTATCGTTTATGTTGATAGAAAATCTAGTTTTCTTCACGAAGTTTCTTGAGTTAAATTCTAAAATTTGGCTTAGTTTTCGAGTTATACGAAAAATATTGAAAAGTGAGCAGTGTGACCATTTTCTCAGAAACTCAGCCGTACATTTTTAAACATTTTCATGTCAAGCATTCTTAAGTCCTAACTTAGCGTCTTTTCGGTCTCATTTTTTTTATTTTGTAGAAAAGAATTAGGAACATTGATATCACAATTTTGGAATTATTTCCCGTCTCAGCTTCCTAGGAGTTAGTCTTAACCTCGTGATGGCGAGTAATAATTTCCAAAATTTAAATGTAAATTTTTGGGTTAATTCAATTACCCGGGTTAACTGGTAGCAAAAAATATAATATGAACTATCTTTTGAAAATTCTAAATTTTTGTATGTTAATTATCAATTTAAATGTAATTAAATTTTTATAAAATACAAAACGTCAAATATCCACCGGATGGACCGTTGAAAGTCATAAATAAAAAATAAGTTTAAGTTTTGGGGTTTTTCAGTGAAATTTTAATAACACAAAAACTGATTCATTAATTTTTCTAGTTTATTTTTGTTTTAAATTTGATTTTATCAAGTAACATATATTTTATCATATTAAATTCATAATTTCGTAACGCTGACTTTTATAAGCTTACTTATGAAAAAAATAATTTGAACCTACTCTTACCACAATATCTATGTCGTTTTCGTTTGGGAGTTCGGGGTTACTCCTTTTTGATTCCCATTTCTCCGAATTGGTTGTTGTGAGTAATGTTTTTTGGTGTTGTGGCTAAAATAAACTATTTCTTAAAATTATTTGTCAAAAGTGGAAAATGCATTTTGTAAAATGAAAATCTGAGGTAGTGTGCATATAAATTTTATTAGGTAAGGTGTTTTCAAAATGGCGCTCAAAGCACAACTGAACTAAGAATAAGTCCATCTATCAAAACAATAAATTTCAAATAATTATTGTTCTTTTGATTTCAAAACCGATTGAATTTTTAGGTATAATAACCACATCACTTCGTTCCCGTTTCATACATATTTATGGAAAATGTTAAAAGGAAGGAATAATTGTCACAATCCGGTCAGTGGTGTGGCAATTTGTTGCTTCTGACTTTAAATTTTTTTTTTTTTAATTTAAACTGGTATTAAAAGTCATATTTCCAAAAAAGAAAGTATTATTAGAATCGCGAAAGCAAATTTATGTACATTTATGCTAAAATAAAAATAAAAATTTAACTTTAATTTTATTATAGTTTATCTTAAGCCTTTTTAAGTGTTTTTGTGCTTTGAGTGACACCAAAAATGCACATTTTGTTTAAGCAGGAAAAATCTCGTACAACAAAAGACCAAGACTCAAGGGCTTTAAATAATTTTGTAATCAAAATAATATTTTTTCCAACTAATTTATAGATGTAAATATTCAATTGGTCGTTAGTGGACCAAATGCAAAATAATTTTAAATTGAATTAGATAATATAAACGTAAATAAAGTGCTAAAATGCTAGATACTAATAGATTAAATTAATAATAAATACAAAATAAAATCAGCCTAGGTATACAATATTTAGTAATAAAATATTTATAAAATTACAATTCCAATAGTTCTAGGTATTGTTAGTATTTTTTTTTTTTTCAACTAAACAAAAATAAATAAAAAGATCTACGCCAAAAATCTTAAAAGTATGAGCTTTTGGCCCTGCTGCAACGATATTATTTTTATGAAACCTAAGATTAAGCTGCTGTAATTAAAATTATATTGATGTAACGTCTCATATACATACATACATATATATATTTCTGCTTTGATTCAATTCATCAATTTTAATTTATTATTAAACAAATCTCACCCAAAGCAATATCTTTCTTCAATAAAGCGCCTGATTTAAAGTTTTTTCCATCTCACAATCATCCATACAAAAATTAAAAATTATATCAAAACACTGCAACACCTATACAAAAGAGCACATCAAAACAAACTAAGTTCTAAAAAAAAAAAGGATATTAATTTATACTTGTTTGATTTTTCAGGATTTTTGAAGGTAATAGCTTTTAAATAACGCTAAGCCCAGTAAATCACATTATGTATTTCAAAAACAAACCGGAACAATATACTATTTTAGTCACTAACAAAAAGTAGATAGTCATTTTTTTTGAAATTTATATTTATTTATAATTTTAAGAAAACATTAACATATATTATTAAGTTAATTAAATAAATTCGTTTATTTTATTTTTGTTTAAATTTTAATTCACTTAAATCATTTTACTTTTAATCAGTTCACCCTTGTTTAATTTATTTTTGTTTTGCCTTTGGTTTTTCTTATTATTTAATTTATCTATCGCTTCTGTTTACTATGAAAAAAAACAACCCTCCTTTGTTGCCCCCCCTAAATGAAAAATAACAAAAAAAAAGAAACTACTTAAAAATCATTTAGCATAAAGTCCCAAAATGCCTAAAATCATGCTTGCAACTCTGGAATTTTCTTGGCTATACTCTTTTGATGTTTTGGCTGACTAAATGTATTCAGTGCATGTTTGGGCTTCGTTTTTAACCTGTAAAATTATATTGTTAAAAAAATTATGAATGCATTTTGTTTTGATTTGCTTATAATAGATTTACCCATGGTTGCCAAATCTTTTGTAACAAAAATGCTTTTAATTTTTTTTATTGCTATGCGCGGCAAGCTTGTGCTTATATTGTACAAAACTATATACTGCTTTGTTTTTGTATGCATCTTGGCGAAAAATATGTATATTTGATAAAAAAAATATTTAATCGTTTAAGTATTATTTTTAACCTATCGCATGAAATGCGTTGAAATTAGTTTTGTCTTGTTGCATCCTAATTCGTCCCAAATTGAGAAAAAAATATGCAAAATATAAAAAAAAGAGAAACAATTACCTTTCCTTTAATTAAAAAAAAAAATCAAATTGAAAATATTCTAAGAATTATAAATCCCCATTATTATGAATTATATTAACCCAGTATATCAAATAATTAAAAATCAAAATGTTTATAACTTGGACTAATATATGAATCTGTGTGATATAGGAATACAGCGTGCAGTTAACATTTCGAGAGCAATGGACTGACGAACGTCTAAAATTCGATGACATCCAAGGTGAGCTAATTTTATTTAGTTTTTTTTGTTTAATTTTTAAGTTAAAAATAAAAATGTCTAGTATGTCGGACCTAATGTTCCTGAGTTTCCCCTTGCAGGCGTCCATTACTCCCAATCGCCATCGTGTACGATTTCTGGAGATTCATGATATGATAGTTTCTTTCAAATTTACCCCAGTTAAGCTTATTTCTTGGGTTCCTGTCCTGTTGTCGTATGAAGTTCATCATTAGAGATATAGTTTAGTAAGAAAATCCTCAAGATGTTTCGCAGCTTTCTTGTGACAGCGGATATTATTCGTACTTTCCGAACAGTCGAAGCTTGATGTTTAAGCTTATAGAGTTATTTTTCCATTTTTAGACCGCATTCCGAACGCAATTCCCAATTACACGGTCAATATCTATTTCGGTCTCGCCTTCAGTAGAGACACGTACTTCTCCCAAGATATTGAAAATTTTACACCATCTGGTTGTTCAGAAATATTTTTCTTGAAGAAGTTTCAAGGCTGATCCTTTTTTTCTTTGAAGAATAAATTGTTTAAAATGTTACGCCATAATATATCCCCTCTTCTCGGGTTTCATTATTTGAAGAAGTTTCCCTAAAACATCAAAATTTTTGAATTCTAGAACTTTATTAACCACAGTTGGTCAGTTTGAATAATGGATACGTTTCGATCTGAATTTTCGTTGAATATTAGCGCTTGTCTTCATGATGCTCTTCTTCAAGCGCTACTGGAGGAACAACTTGCTTTTTGTGCTTTTTGGAGTGCTGATTGATGCACACATTGAATCTCTACTTGAAGCGTTTTTTTAAAGTAACTTTTGAATTATTTTAAATTTCTATTTTCAGTGGTATCGAATTTCAAATACTAATTTTTCAATTAAAATTTTGATATTTTTGTAGAAATTCCAATAAAAAATATTTTCAAAATTTTTGTATTGAAAACTCTTCACAATTGTATGTTTTTAAATGAATTTTTATTCAAAATCAGGTAACGATTGAAAATAAAAAAAAAATGATTTTAGGAGGAAACGATATACATGTATACTTACCAAAGTTTTTAAAAATGATCCAACATTTATTAGAATTATTAAATTTAAATTTATTTAAGAATTTATGAAAATCTTGGACCCGATTTTTTTCAGATTTGTCCACGAGGCGAAGAGATAAACTCTCGGTCTCGTCGGAACTGAAAAAATTTACATAAGTCTCGTTTCGGTCTCGTCTTAATCCCTTATGACCAAGTCTCGTCTTTTTCTGGTACCAACTCCGAATTTGAAAAACGAGAAACAATTATTCTGAATGATATTCTTTCACATCACAGTCTCGGTCTCATCTTGTTTCTCGAGAGTTTTTGTGGTACAGACATTATTTGGTGGTACAGACATTATTTTTAAAATTGTTGGTGTAAATCTACGTTATGACAAATAATTTAATTCACATTAAATTTTTAGGTCGGCTGAAATATTTAACACTGACTGAAGCAAATCGAGTCTGGATGCCCGATCTTTTCTTCTCCAACGAGAAAGAAGGACATTTTCACAACATAATCATGCCAAACGTTTACATCCGTATTTTTCCAAATGGTTCCGTGCTGTACAGTATACGAATATCACTCACATTAGCATGTCCAATGAATCTTAAACTATATCCATTGGATAGACAAATATGTTCCCTACGAATGGCTAGTTGTAAGTTTCATAATCAATTATTAATTAAATTGTTTAAAATATTGTTTTACCCAATTTTTACCTATTAAAATAATATATCTGTTAATGTACATTATAACAGACGGTTGGACTACAAACGATTTAGTCTTCCTTTGGAAGGAAGGCGATCCGGTACAAGTGGTGAAAAACTTACACCTACCACGCTTTACCTTGGAAAAATTCTTGACTGATTATTGTAACAGCAAAACAAATACGGGTAAGTAGTCCGGAGTCCGTGTTTTTTTCCTTCCGAAATCTGAATATTTTAGTTTGACTTAGCATTTCCTTTGATTTTTAATCAACATCAAAACACTTAAGCATTTCCACAATCACAAGACAAAAACATAAATCAACTTATAAATTAATGTAGTCGCATGTTGATGTTTTATTCATTTTTTTTTTTGTTTTTGTTTTTCATCATAAAGCAAAAATCTTCTAAAACAGCAAAACCATATACTGACAGATTTAATTTATTTTGTTTTTTTTTTTCTTCTCCTATGTTTCTCATTTTAGGCGAATACAGTTGTCTGAAAGTCGATTTACTATTCAAGCGAGAGTTCTCATATTACCTTATCCAAATCTACATTCCTTGCTGTATGTTGGTCATTGTGTCTTGGGTGTCATTCTGGTTAGATCAAGGAGCTGTACCCGCTCGTGTGTCACTGGGTAAGTAATGTCACGTCGCCAAAAAAAAAGGTCATTTGATTTGTATTTGATTTGCCTTCAATCGTCCGTCCTTCGTTCTTCGTTCTTCAAAATCAACTTCTCGTCGTCGCGCGTCTAGATAAGAAATATCAGAACTCTCTGCTTGGTGCGAACTTTCAGGAAAACGGAAGTTGCATTATATCTTAGGTCGTCAGGTCTTGGTTGTGCTCCATACATATTTTTTTTTTTCTTTTGATAGTTTTTTTTTTTATTCAAAAAAAAAAAAACCTTGGGGTACAATCGAAGATTTGATGAAGTCCTTTAAGATAAAATCTCAAACAAACTGAAATCAAACCAGGTTTTTTTGAAAAAGTCCAACGTTTCCATAACGTTGGGCTTAGTTGTTAATTTGTTTAGAAAATGTTATCTGTTTGAAAGTTAAATTTTATAAAAAATTTATTAAATTTTTTCTTTTGATAAAAATATAATTTTTTATAGCAGAAGTTTTGGTATATTTGTTTACCAATGTAGACTCCAATTTCCAAAAATATCATTTATATCGATAAATATGCTCTTTGCTTATACAAATATATAAAATACAACTATTAAACTACCCTCAGCATGCATTAAATTATATATTAAAAAAGAAATTATTAAGTTTATCGCTTTGTTGGTTGTATTGAATTAGCATGCTATTTAGACTTACTTTATTATGAAAATATGCCTTAAAAATTATAATTAGGAAAATTAATATTTACATTTCGATTAATTCGATATGTCCTTCTGTGGTATTAGAACATTTTACAGAAATCGCCATTAATGTGTTTGATTTTATGATTTTAAAAATAATTATAAAATATTACAAAAGATATATTTTTATTTGAAAACAACGGTACTTTATATTTTAGCATCAGCTATAGTGGAATTTTCAATTTGTTTTCCTACATTTCTTTTATTAATATTTTTCTTTGGTATTTCTTTGTAACTGGTCCGCCAAATAACTTTTTTTTTTTGAAAATGCTATAAAAAAACTACTGAATATTTTCTCAAATTTCTTTTTTTATTGGAAAGTACAATCCTTCCGGTTAATAATGGAAAATAATTTCATTCAAACGGCTGCCTTGGCTGGCAATGCAGTAGCCTACACGATCGGTCCAATTTTTAAGCACATTATCGATTGTGTGCAACTGTATTTCACCAATGGCTTCACGAATATTGTCCTTTAAAGCGTCAATTGTCTTTGGCTTGTCGGCGTAACACTTATCTTTTACGGCACTCCACAAATAGTAGTCCAACGGTGTCAAATTGCAGCTCCGAAGTGGCCAAACGACATCAGCTCTGCGGCTAATAACAGCTTCGGCTGTGTAGCCCGTCCTGTTGAAACCAAATGTTGCCAATATCCTCCTCCTCAATTTTTGTGAACAAAACTTCGTTCATCATGGCTGTAGCGGCTTCTCCTTGCTCATTTTCGAAGAAAAATGACCCAATTATGCCTCTGGAATAAAATCCGCACCAAACAGTGACTCGTTTTGTGCCCCTTTCACTTTTTTCACAAGATAACGAACATACGATGCTTCTCTTCTTCCATACAGCAACATTACCATGATTTTCAAAGTTATGTCGCAATATTTCTCAGCGTTGTTCAAGCGTATACACAACCATATTCGTTCAGCGGTGAACGAAAGGATAAAACTAATTATCTGTCAACTCAGACATGAGCTAAGTGTAACCATTCACAAAATACATAAGCACTAGTTGAAAAAAAACGTTAGATGGCGGACCCTTTAGTTTGGCTCCTAAAACTTGGTAACATTGAGAAAATTCCTTTCAAAAATTTTGTTAAAATGTTCTGCCATCTTGTTAAGAGAAAGACAGTTTTGTCAATAATGGAGTTGGCAGAAGCAAAATCGAGATATTGATGATCAGCCTTCCGATTTTTTTCGATACCAAATAGTTTCGGAAAAAGATTATAAATAAAAATTCTTTCATTCAAAAATAAGTCCAAATAAAATATACATATGTTCAGTTACGAATGAAGAATTAAAAAAAATTGAGATCGTTCTTTGAACCAAAATATTCTGAAACTTATACCTCGATTAAGCTGGATATCACATTTTCTTTCATCCGAGATAGAGCTTCTTTTACTGTCACAATTTCCACTTGGAATACGCTACAGTGATTGCGGAGTCAAAAAGAGAAGGTTTAGTCTGTTCGAGTACACTCTGCCACCAACTTCATCTTGAGCTTTCGACTCATCAATGTAAAAGTGAACTGAATTTAAGATGTTCATCACTATCCCAGATGATATTGAGGGGATGGTGATCTAAAATCTGTAAAGTACTTAAGTATTTCAGGACTGCAGTACCTGGTACTGGTACTGCAGTACATGGTACTGGTACTGCAAAACTGGCAAGTATCAGTTCTTTTTTGAAGTACCAGGTACTTAAGTACCAAAATACTTGAGCAGTACTTTTGCAGTACCTGCAGTACTTTGCAGTACCTGCCATCCAATAACCCAAAGTACTGCAGGTACTGCAAAGTACTGCAGGTACTGCAAAAGTACTGCTAAAGTACTGCAAAAGTACTGCTCAAGTACTTTAATACTTAAGTACCTGGTACTTCAAAAAAGTACTGGTACTTGCCAGTTTTGCAGTACCAGTACAAGGTACTGGTACTGGTACTTGAAATTTTACAGCTCTGATTGGAACTGATTTATAAAAATTTATTTATTGAGAGATTGCTTTAAGGAGGACGGCTGTAATTGGAGCCATTTTTTTGAAATGTACATAATATCGGGTAATAGGTTGAGGAGTATGTAAAGTGTGGCTGCAGATGTTCACCGAAGTGCTTTACCAATGCAGCACATACAGTAGGTAACTTAACCTAATGCAATGATTCAACTTGAACACCAAGTCTAGACTTGACGGGCTTACTTCATAACAAAGGGCCTTTCAATCTATTCAGTCTCGTCTTTTGAGTTCTTTTTTAATTTCAAGACTGCTAACAATATTGAAAGCGACTCCTATATCAAGGAAGGCAACAAGAGTGTTCTCTTTATAGTGAAGGTATTATTTGAGACCGCGTTGCCTAATTTAATTTTTTGATTGCGGCCTTATTACGTTTTGAAAAAAAATAATAATACCACCAGGTCTTATTTCATTTTTTCGGATCTTCATATTAAAGGTTTAAACCATTCCTTTTTAAGAAGGTGTATTATGTATGTATATCTTTTTTGAAAAAAAAGAGCAATTTAGAAAAAAAAAAAGTCAAAAATAATAGTTTTTCAATTTTTGTTTGGTATTTTTTTTAATTTTTCTTAATTTTTTGGATAATTTATTATTTTTTAAATCGTCTTTTTCCATGCCCTGCAAAAAGTCTCCTAAGAACCATTTCAAAGCCACTGATGTGTGACCATTCTCTTAGAAAAGCATGGGTGAATCTAGTAGCATTTTTGATCTTTAGAATGCTTAATCCCACACCAATCCAATTTATTATGGAAAAAACTCTTTAACTAATTTGTTCCCTCCTAAAAACTTAGGTACCTATACACATAGCTAAAAAAAGCCCCAAAACCTAGGTATGAATGTCTAGACACAAATTAAAAAAAAAAATACTCGTTTTCAGAAAATTGAATCTAAAAATTTCAAAAATTCAAATATATTTCGAAATGCTTAGTTTTCAGAAAAATATCATTTTTTAAATAATCTAAGAAATATTTTTCCACAAATTTTATTTTATAGTAATAAGGAACTTCGTTCATAAAATAAAAAATTTGAATATGGAATAATTTTCCGGCCTTTTTTTTTAATTTTGCATTTTTTTTTTTTGAGATTGTAAGAACATAAGAAAATATAGATATATTTTGTCTTATAGCACAAACACACAAATGGCGATTTTTGCATACATTTTCTTAGTATTTGTTTTTTCTATTCTATTGATAAGAATTCTTTAATGCGAATCTTGGAGGAGTTACAGTTACAAAAACGCCAGCTACATTCGCTTACTTTTAAAAAGTGAAAATTAACCGATAGCGTTATACTGATATTTTTAAGGAATTCACTTTTCAAACAATGCAATTTCTTACCGAGCTTTATAACATAGAAAGTTATTTAGATAAAAAATGTCTTCTTTACAAATTCAATTGCATTTTTTTTGGTAATTAAATTCGTTTACAAATTTTAAAATTGAAATAACAAAAAGGTAAGTAAACACCATATACAAAAGTAAAAATAAAAAAAGAAGAGGATAATCTTGAACTCTTCTAGGCTTTAAATATCTGAAACTATTTTCACATTAATTGAAGAAAAAATCGTATCTTTGGGATAATAGATAAATCGAGGTTCTGAATCTTTTATAACGTATTCGGGAACAATTAGTAAATGAAGCACTTAGAACCCGCGGTACTATTTTTATTTTATTTTCTTTTTTTCATATATTGATTTGTTTTTAGATTTGAATAAATTTTCTAACTATTTTCCAAAAAAAACAAAACAAAAAAACTATTTCTAGGTGTAACAACTCTTCTAACAATGGCAACACAAACATCCGGCATAAATGCATCGTTACCCCCAGTGTCATACACAAAAGCGATTGACGTTTGGACTGGCGTCTGTTTGACATTTGTATTTGGTGCATTGCTCGAATTTGCACTTGTCAATTATGCATCACGTTCAGGTTTGAATAAATGCTGTAATTGACATTTTTTTAATACGCTTTCTATATTATATATTTTAATGGTGTTTCTTAATTAAAAGCTTTCTACTTCTACTACTACTATTCGTTGTTGTTGTTTACGTGACAAAAAAATCAAAAAAAAAAACACAAAAAACTATAAAAATTACTATAAAGAAAACATATTACATAAATATGGTACATTGGAATTGGTACTCCTCGCAAAATGATCAAAGAATATATGAGAGAAATTCCAGTCTACTCTTCTTCTACTTTTAATTAATTAACATTCTTGATGTTTAAAAAAAAAAACTATATATACTTTTTAATACTCGTACTATTTTATACTAATTAAAGTTTATCTTTTATCTCTCATTTCATCCAAACAAAATAATCAAAAATCAAAAACTTAAACAAAAACTGAAAAAAAAAATATACAAAACATTAACAAAAAATAAAATTATTTGAAAAATACAACACTACACTCAACACACCACCACAACCACAACCACCACCACTACCGCCACTTTGTATCCCGCTTGTGTTCAAAAACAAAATTTTACTTGCATTGCTACTACTGCTATTGTGTATCTGCTACTTTCTACTACCTTCTACTTCAAATCTACTACTATCTGCTACGAAAACAAAAATTCCATTTCCGAGACCCCTTTATTGTTTGCTCTCTGTTTCTATGTGTATTTTGTTGCTTTCTCCCAAATTCAAAACTTTCAATTCTTTCTAATATCCTTCCCCTGTTTATACTTACTAACTTCTCTTTACTATGTGTTTCGATGTTTTTTTATTTCTGTTGAATTTTTCGTTTGTGTTAAATTCCATTAAAATTATAAAAATAAAATTACAATCAATATTTGACAAATTTTATTTTATCAATCTCCTGTGTTTTTTCTTTCTTCTTTCTTCATTTCGTTTCATTAATAAAAAAAAAACATATATATATATAAATATATATATATCAAAAATCGTTGTAATGTATGTACAAATCGCACAACAATTTGTTTTTATTTACTTTTTTGTATAAAAAAAAAAAAAACAAACCAAACAAAATTCTATGTGTAATCGTGTCTTCATCCCGTTTATTTGGCGAACAAATAAATTCTTGAAACCATTTTCTACCCCAATGCAACATAAACGGATCGTGCAGCAGACATGCATAAGGAGAATATGAAAAAGAAACGCCGGGATTTGGAGCAAGCTAGCTTAGATGCTGCTTCAGATCTCCTCGACACAGACAGTAATGCAACATTCGCAATGGTATACCTTTGATTTTATTTAAAATAATTTAAAATGAAAATACAAAACTGATAAAATTGGATTAACATTAAAAATTAATTTAATATGGAAATGTGTTGAGTACTCAATTTTGAATTTATCATTATCATACAGTTAACTGGTTGGGTGAATAGAGTTAGAATAGTTGGTCTAGCATTAAGAATTTACCAAATTTTGTAAACATTTAATGCTAGAACTTTTATATTAGATTTTGTACAAGCTCATAAATGTGCACATTCAAAAATTACTGCAAAATCCACATTTCATTTTTATAGGCAAGTACAATCGACATAATATATTGAAAAATAATCACTAATTATTTATTTTTTTTTTTTTTTTTGAACTATGTACATATTCCCCTCATTATTTTTCGCTAAAAATTTGAAGAAATTTGAACACATACATATTAGAAGATATGAATAAGTAGAAATAAAAGACAAGCAGCATATGTTAAGACATACTTAAGTAGTGCGTAAACGCCTAAATGCGGGATTCGATCACATGAACCACGAAGTCTAAGCTTCAAAAAAAAAAGATTCAGCCTGACGAACTGAGATGATAAAGGATCTGCCAAATTACTTCTTTTTTTTTGAAAATGCTATAGCTACTGAATATTTTCTCAAATTTATTTTTTTATTTGAAAGTACAATCCTTCCGGTTAATAATGGAAAATAATTTCATTCAAACGGCTGCCTTGGCTGGCAATGCAGTAGCCTACACGATTGGTCCAATTTTTAAGCACATTATCGATTGTGTGCAGCTGTATTTCACCAATGGCTTCACGAATATTGTCCTTTAAAGCGTCAATTGTCTCTGGCTTGTCGGCGTAACACTTATGTTTTACGGCACCCCACAAATAAAATAGTCCTACGGTGTCAAATCGCAGCTCCGAGGTGGCCAAACGATATCAGCTCTGCGGCTGATAATGCAATCTTCAAAAACACGGCGCAAAACATCAAGTGTAGCTTCGGCTGTGTGGCACGTAGTGCCGTCCTGTTCTCGGGTGTACGCACTGTTTTTGGCTTTTCACGCTTTGGTTTATCGATGTGGATGCCAGTTTCTTTCACTTTTTTCAAGAACATACGGAGCTGACGGTGCTTCTCTTCTTCCACAATTTTCGCACACATTCTGCAACATTACCATGATTTTCAAAGTAATATCGCAATACTTCCCAGCGTTGTTCAAGCGTATACACAACCATATTCGTTCAGCGGAAGGATAAAACTAATTATCTGTCAAATCAGGCATGAGCTAAGTGTTACCATTCACGAAATAAGCATTAGTTGAAAAAAACGTTGGATGGCGGACCCTTTATAAATTTGTAAAAAAAAATCGTTAAAAATAAAATGCACGACTGTATTGGCCACTCTTATTAATCCCCCCTCTAGGGAATTTCCTCAAAACCTTGAGGCCAAATTTTGCAAAAAAAAATCGTTCCAATAGTTAAAACAAATAGGCAGACAGAATTATTGCGGGACCCAATTGTTTCGTGTTCTCAATCATCGTACTGTCAGATCTGATTAATGTCTCCAATTCGATTTTTTTACGAATCCAAAACTTGCCCTATAGTCGCAAGAAGCCTTCTAGTCGCAAGTAATATTTGTACTGAATTGTTCTTAGAAATCCTGTTATAAATTTGTAAATTTTTTTTATAAATTTGTCTGTACCAAAAAACCTATTTTTTATAGATTTGACCATGCTTTAAGTCTCAATATATTGCTTTTGGGGCCATTCAAAAAAAGCATCATAATATTTCTAATAAGGAATATTATTTATTTTTTATTTACTCTGTTTTTTAAAAGTAAAAAGGAAAAAAACGGTAATTTTGGGCTTTTGGTGAGAGATCTCAAATGAAAGATGTCAACTAACAAGTTCACATTTGGCAATGCTGAAATTAAATATTTAACAAGCCTATGATACAAATTTTGTCAGTATTGTTCTGAATTTGAAGAAAATTGATAATTTTCAATGAAAACATGAATTCTTTATCAATAAACTTAATTTTAAAGTACTAAATTTTAATATTTATCAATTAACCAAATTAATAGTTAAAACTCGCAAATTATTGTTCTTTAAAAAACAAATATATTGTTGTACAGGGCTACATAGTGTATAAACTATACGAAAATAGTTTTTCATACAATTGTACATATAAAAAAACTAATACTTTCGAAATTTTTCGTTTTTTGAAACGCCATCTGTCGGAGGAACATAAGTGTCAACATTTTGATTAGATAAGATCATGGGTTGGCCGTGGCGCGATGGTATGCGTGGTCGCCTGTCAACCTCACAGGTCACAATTTCGATCCCTGCCGTAGTTCTATGTCATGTTTTTATTCCATTATCATTGATTATTGTTGGGCCGCTGGTTTACTCATTACATGTTGTTCAGGCATAACACTAACAACATGGGATTGAGTAAATACTAGTATGCCCAACAAATATGACAATGAACAAAATAATGCGAATTATAAAGGGGCATTGATATAAGAGACGGCATTTCTCCGCTTTAGCCCAGCCGCCAACCCTGGAGATAATATCTGAGACAACCACCACCTTCAGTCTCAGTACCTCGCGCCACATACCTTTCCATACACCTTTCATGGGAAGGGAACACCTTCACGCCCGCACTCACTGTGTTGAACAACATATAAAGGGTACATTATCCCCTTGAGCGCGCGAAAATTATAAAAAAAAAAAAATATGATCTACAAGTTAGGGAAATCTTTTTGATGACATTTACCATTTCAAAATTTTTCCAAAAAAAAAACACAAATTTTTTGAGACTTGACCGTGAATAACTTAATTTAAAAAAATCGTTGGTTCCTTCATTACAAACGCAATCCAGATTACCAACTAAAAAAATTCCTGGATTGGGATAGCTCTGTGCGAAATTGAATATTTACGTCGAGAATCGTTTTTTCGATACATTCAAATAGCATAATAAGTCTGGTTTAAAAGAAGAAAATCATAATGTCTACCAATTTTTTTTTTCTGAAGAAATAAATTTTTTCGTCCGAATTTTGATTTATGAAATTTGAACTAAAAATAAATTTAAAAATATTTGAATTGTCAAAATAAAATATATAAGAAATTACTTTGAATCACTCGGTTTAAAAAGTTAAATTGTAATCGAAAACATGTGAAATTGCGTTCAAATGGATAACTTTTCTTCTTTAGCTTTTTCTTCAATTTTGTTGTTAATAGTAAGCGAGAAAAATACAAAAAATCTAAAGCTATACATTAAACAATACGTTATGTTTAGTTCTAGCTAAGTTCGAATCAAGTTCGTTAGTCAACTATGCAGTTAGTTCCTGCCAATTTAAACAACTGCAACGGCAGCTTTAATTTTAATATGAATATTTTACAACACAAAATATTAAAAAACGGTTTTTTCTCTTCTTAAATTTTAAGTGGTTATAATGTTGGTAGGAAATGTAAGAATAAACGGTTCCATAATCGGATAGACTTTAATGTTTATAACATTCCTTGTTATTTTGAATGTCATCATGTATTTAAGTTATGTTAGGTTTATTACTGACCAGATCAGTTTTATATAATAAATAAAATATAATTAAATATCATATTCTACTTTTAAGCTCCTGCTTCGCATAATTGACTTCAATTTATCAAAACAAAAGAAAACAGAAAATGGCAATGCTTTTTAAAATGTGAGATCTCGCATGAAATAGTTTTTTTTTTTTAATTTTATAAACAGAAAACATTCTGTGTTTTATGTCAAGTTAATTTTTTTCCATTATAACTTTGACAATTAATTTAATTTGGCTTAATTCAAGCATAATTCTTATACATATATATAAATATAAATAAAAATCTTAAAACTATTAATCTAAAATAACTTAATGATAGTAAAAAATAACAATAACAATAATTAAATATGGAATGTAGGAGAGGAGAAAAAGAAAATTATTGGAGAGCATTCTTAAGGGCAGTTTTTGAAAGGGTTACATCAAATATACAAGAATTGTTCGCTTTTCTCAGCATTCTTGTGAGTGGTTCATTTTGGCCGTACTCGGTTCGGTGAAAGGGTATATGAAACAGTGGTATTGACCTAAGACAACGATGATTTACGTTGCACTTGACTTTGTTAATTAAGTCAGCACATTCAATACCTCCAGTTACTAACTGATGAAGAAAGAGTAGGTCAGCATTATCACGACGTTTGCTTAGGGTTTGCAAATTGATAAGTTTAAGACGGTTCTCGTAGAGAGGCAGAATGAATGGGTCATCCCATCCAAGGCCCCTCAGAGCAAATCTAACAAATCTGCGTTGAACGGATTCAATTCTCTGAACGTGGATATGGTGATAGGGTGACCAGACCTGGGACGCGTACTCTAGCAGAGGCCTAACAAAGGTTATATATAGGGATTTTGTGACGTAGGGATCTGAGAATTCTTTGGACCAGCGTTTTTCCTAAGGTTGAATTAGCTCTATTAATAATAGAATCATAATGAGCTCGGAAATTCAGCTGATTATCACAAAGAACCCCCAAGTCGCGAATGGAAGTAACGACAGAAATTAGTTCATTATTCATGTAGTAACAACGTTGAGGAAGAGGAGGGCGTTTGCGGGAGTAAGTAATAGATTGACATTTGGTAATATTTAGTTCAAGGAAATTGTGACGACACCAGGTATAGAAGTTATTTAAGTCTTCTTGTAGTAATTGAGAGTCTTCCGTATTTTTAATCTGTTTGGAGATACGCATGTCGTCTGCATAAATCTCCAGGTCAGATCCTACAAACGTAAGCTCGACGTCGTTAATACTATAAGTAAGAAAAGCAGAGGGCCGAGGTGACTCCCTTGCGGGACGCCTTATTTTGAGTATATAGGGTTGGAGGTATTAGCCCGAAACAAAACTGTATATATCCTATCATCCAAATAAGATTTGACCCAAGATATAAACAAAACCACACGATTTTAGTTTAAAGATTGTTATATTGGAAATTTTATCAAATGAAATTTTATCAAATGCTTTGCTAAAATCGGACAAAACTAGAATCATAGGATACTTATCAAGAATGTTAGTTTAAAGATCTCCACATATGATCTGTTAATGTGAATAAATCCTTTAAAGCAATTTCTATAGGCCAAACATAAACTAATATTTCGTTACATTTTTAGAACTTATTTTAATTTTTTTATGTGATAAATTGAGTACTCAACACATTTGATTAAAACCGGTGTGCAAAAAAAAAAAACAAAAACAAAAAATATTAATAAAAACAAATTGTTTTTTTTTTTTATTTTTTCAACTATTTTAATTTTTGTTTGCCTCATATAGAAGCCCCTGGTACGTCATCCAGGTGATCCATTAGCGTTAGAAAAACTTCGGCAGTGTGAAGTCCATATGCAGCCACCAAAACGTCCAAATTGCTGTAAGACATGGCTATCGAAGTTCCCAACCAGGTAACATATTTCATCCTCAAATTCCTTAACCAAAGGATTTCCTTTTTGATGTTGTGATACTATCTTTGAGTATATATATATATAATTATATATTTATTAACACATTGTGGATTGATAATGATTTTCGTTTTTTTGTTGTTTTTGTTTTTCTTATTAATTTAAGTTTTTTAAATTATTTTTGTGATTTATTTTCGAAATTTTTGGACAAAAATTAATAATTCCCTTAAATACAATTTATTTTTGAATTTTTGTTTGATTTTAAAACTTAATTTTTTTTTTTTGATTTTGCTGATATTAATCGAATTGGTTAGAAGTTTTTTTTTATATAATATTATTATGTATTTTAGTTTTAATTTTCCATTAAGTTCAAATTTATTGAATGCCAGTTTCATCTATAAATTATTTTTATCTTAAATTAAAAAAAAACAATTAAGGAACATGAAAGTACACTGTAGGCTTAGATTAATATATTGCTCGTACACGGCGAGAAAATGTACGAAAAAAGACTGTAAACACTAAACACATAAGGTAAGGTAGCAGGCATTGGACAAAGTCATTTACCTTTTCAAAACTATAGCTGTTTTGAACGTCAGTACAGGGGTCCCTCATTAGCCGTTAAGCCCCTAAATTCAGCGTTCGTCTCAATACTCACTTTAGGCTATTAGTCATAAGTCAGTGAAATCAAAAGTATTGATGAGGTCTTTTCCCAAAATTCTTCCGAAAAGTACGATTTGGCGGGCAATCGAAATCAGCTTAACTCAAGTTTTCATCTTCTATTTCAACCCTTTAAGACAATAGTAACGATCGGACAACTCTCAATAAGTTTCTTCTTAAATAGATGGGAAAAATTTACTTGAACAGATGAAGGTGTTTAAAGGTTGATCCTTTTTTTCTGACATATTGATCTTTACGCCATCGATTTCAGCCCCCACTTTAAACTTTTAAATTCCTCTTACAAAAAACCTTCCTTTGTGCAGAACTTGATATTTGTACCTATCCATGAAACTGCCGAACGCTTTTTTGAAGTCGATGAACAGCAGGTGAAGTAGTGATGGATTTGCAACGTTCTGTTGGATGATGATCAGCAAGGCGTTAATTTGTTCACACAGTCGAGTGTATCTTTGAGGTGTTATTTAATTCGCTCCAGTATGATTTTTTGCTATTACCTTGGCTATTGCAAGTATCACGCTTAATTCTTTCCATTTTTCGCACTACGTAAGTTCTTCAATATTTTGAGGTTGGCAATCATTTCTGTTTTCCAAATTCACTGCTTCTCAAGCTCTATTAAATATTAATGATAATATTAATGGTGTTCGGAAAAGCTCTATGAGAATGCCGTCAAGTCGAGCCGCTTTTTTCTTCTTTGGTGCTTTGATCGCGGATTTTTTCTCTACTGGAGGGTACAGTGAGTATTTGGCAAATAATATCTTATTGGTTATTACTTATTGCGCGTTGGAATGTAATATGTAAATGTGGTTACGCTTATGGCGCCGCTCGCTATGATGAATTCCTCTAATCTTAGCGCAGAATGTAGACACTGATTTCTCCTTCCGCCTTCTGAAGTAGTTACTGAATACTGTTTCCATAGTCGGCTGATCGCGAAATTGTGAATTTGGTTGGAAGTTGCTTGTCTGCCAAGTTTCTCATATCTTGCCTGAGACCATCGTTATCATTGTCAACCTTGACTTCAAGTCTCCCTCGTCATCTGTTAAGATTTATGTAACAGTTGACCTTGAGCTTTATCAAAAGAGTTTGGTGAACAAATCTCACCCTGAGAATATTTCGTTTTGAAAACTTTACTTTAACAGAATTACTATTTTTAAGTCCTACAGTGTATGTTCCTGAAAAGAAGCAAAAATGTCTTACTTTTCAAAAGCTTTAACTTATCAATGTCATGTTTGTGCTATTTAATTTCTATTAAAATAATCTTTATCACTTTTGCAGTAAAAGTTACTTTTCCTAAACTTATCTTAAAATTAAGCTGGAACACAGTAACCTAATAAGTTCACATCACATTAAAGTCTGAATAGTTTTGATATTATAAAATTAAAAATTATTTTGGTCAATTCTATGTTCGACAGTATAGTTTTTGGAATAAAACAACTGTTGTCAACATAAAAATGCAGGTAAGTTTTGTTATACCTTGACAAAAAAAAAAAACTCTCCAAGTTCTCATAATAAATTTCGAAAAGCTTGTAAAATATAATTTTTCTTTTTCAAATCTTACATTATTTATGAAACTAATTAAAAAAATTTAGTTCAAAAGATTTATTCAGACTTTTAAGTGATGTTTTTGCATATCTATTTATTTTCAATTCACTGTTAAAAAATATTAAACAATTTTATATTTTTATGTGACATAAAATATAAACCAAATTAATGGAAGTATTATTTTTTTTTTTCAAACTATGCTTTTTTCATAAATATTTTTAAGATTAATTTCTATCTATATCTACTTCTAAAAAATAATCTGTATACCTAATGTTAAATTTTTTATAAACAAACATGTTTAATAATTTCTGTAGACTTTGTTGTAATTTTGTTGTAAATCACATATCAAAGATTTTTTTCTAAAAAAAAATGCACAATTATTTTCTCAGTCAAATTTTCAAAAAAAGTGCACATCAGTAACTCAAAATTATATACTTTGCATTTCCTCTCATTACTATATCTATTAAAAGATAACTAATACATTTGTATGTATACCTGTTTTTATATTTTTATCCTAAAATCTTTCCCAGTTTTCAAAATTAAAAAAAAAAAATTAAATACTCTATTCTCCAACTTCAAACAATTAAATCAAATAATATTGCTTAAGATAGTAGTCTGGAGCTTAGAGATTTGATTTGATTTATTAAATTTATATTTGGCAACTTTAACAATAAAATAAAAGTTAAATTATTATATTAATGATGTTTGTAAATTGTTTAATTTGACATTTGAAAATGATTGTTCTTGAGTGATGATATTCGTATTATTTGTCGTTTGTTAAATTGTATATAATAAAATAAATTTAAAAAAAATATATCAAAAATATAATTAAGTAACTATTATGTGAGTAATAATAATACAAAAATATTATTAAATTTTAACTTATATACAAACTTACATATATAAAGTTTATGTATTTCTTTTTAAAATAATAATAATTCGAATTTAAGTTTAATCCTTTGTTAGGGTTTTTTTCTTTTGTTTATTTAAAAAAAAATGCTTTTATATAATTTATAATTTCCTTTGTAAAAGTTGGTCAGTTTTAGGGAGTTCATAATATTTATTTAACTAAAATAATCTTAATTTTTTTATTATTCTAGGCCTGTAATACCAAGTTATATTTTTTGTACATAATTTAAGTTTTAGGTCGAATTCATGGAACCCATTTATTAAGGCTTTAAAATTAAGCATTAAAACTAAGTTTTTTAGGTCCACCAAATGTTTTAAAATTTAAAATAATTTTAAACGTCCTTTTGATTAAAAATTTTATTTGGTCAATAAATAAAACAAAAGCTTATTTTGTATATTCAAGACGTTTTGTCAATATATATGGACATTAACCGTCTATGTTCATATTGATACGATACAAAATCAAACATTGGTAGGACAATGCATTACAATAATAATTAACTTACATAAATTAATTACATTTATATCGATTATTTTACAATGATTAGTTTCAATAAGGGCGTTCTTGCATAGGCGTGGAGTCGTCGCCATGAACTTCATAGAAGTTGTAAACTGTGTGAATCAATCAAAATTTACATGAACAATTGACATTTGTAATTCACAAACCTTACGACGACAACGTTACTTTACAACGTCAAGGAAATGAATTAGATTTTTTATTATATTCACAATATAAAAATACTGCGGTTTTTCTGTAATGAAGTTTAATGTGAATTAAATCATGTAACATATTGCATATTTTTCAGTAAAGGGGTTTTTTGTGACATTTATAGCTTACAAAGCAAAACAAAATTGAATTATTTAATTGCTATGATAAGAATCACAACCACATTTTACCAAGTGCATTTGACATTTTCAGTGTACATATTAACTGAATTTTCAGATAAGAATCTTTCAGAAAAATCCTTAGCAACGTAACTTAAGGTCAATCGATGTCAATTTAATTTTTATGACAGCTAGTCAATCAAAAACTCTTAAATTGACATTTCCGAACTGTCAAATGCGTCGACGATGTCGGCCATGATTATAAGCTTTTAGAAGCAAGTTACTTGTGGGTTTAACTTCGAATTATAAGGTTATTTTTAAGAGATGGTAATTTTTTTACCATCATTCATTCATTCATCATTCACCAATTTGAATGTGTGTGTTTAAAACTAAATATAAAATAAAATAAAATAAAATAAAATAAAATAAAATAAAATAAAATAAAATAAAATAAAATAAAATAAAATAAAATAAAATAAAATAAAATAAAATAAAATAAAATAAAATAAAATAAAATAAAATAAAATAAAATAAAATAAAATAAAATAAAATAAAATAAAATAAAATAAAATAAAATAAAATAAAATAAAATAAAATAAAATAAAATAAAATAAAATAAAAAAGAACAAATAAATAAAAAAATTAAAAATCGGCGCAACAGTCACAAATGGATTTTTTTTTGGCTAACTAATGATGCTTGTAAGAAAAAAAGTGAAATATTTAATCACAAAATATTAAAATAAACGAAAATCCAAAGTTGTTGCAAATCGTTTCACAAAAAACTCAAATCTCCATTAAGTTTGTTGATAAGACTCACCATCTACAGTTTAATTGAATAACATGTTTCAGGAGTTTATTCATTTTAAGGGCAGAAACTCGAATAATTCCCCAATAAAAAATAAATAGGCTTTCAACTGTATTTCATTACAAATATGTAGATACCACGGGAACAACCTAGCCTAAGACCCATTTCCAAACTCCTTAAAAATGACCAAAAATAATTTTACTTTTTTTTATATAACAGTTAAATCTCATTTCAGTCATTGAATTGTTATTCTTTTTTTTTAAATTATTTATAATTTATTATTTTTTCTTCTGAATTCAATTTAATTATTTATAATTTTCTTTAAAATTTCCAAAAAAAAAAAAAAAAAAAAAGAAAACCAAAAATGAACTCCAGATAAAATCAGCAAAACAACTTCAAATAATAATAATATATACAATTTTTTTTTATTATTTAAATAAAAAAAAAATTATTCACAAATCAAAAAGCTAATCTCTAGATTTCCATTAATTAATAATCATAAATATTTATCCAAGACAATGTTCTAGATCGAAGAGGATTGACGTTATATCACGAATAACGTTCCCGCTGGTATTCGCCCTATTCAATCTGGTCTACTGGAGTACATATCTCTTCAGGGAAGAGGAGGATGAGTAAATCAAACAATAAACTTTTTTCGGTAGAACTATCCAAAAATTATATTAATATATTTATTATTATCCTTTTTTAAGGACATTTTAAGGAAGACGTTTTATTCGTATACACACTCACAATATCTGTGTCTGTCTCTGTGTCTCTCTGTATGGCTATGTAGAATCCAAAAACAAAAAAAAATTAAATCAATATCAAAAAAAAAAATATATATATATATAATAACAACAACAACAAAAGCATGATGAATTAATAAATGTTGATATAGTACATATAATAATTTTACAAAAAAAAAAAAAAGATATACATAAAATGACGGAGAAGAGAATGTGAATACAATTTTTATCTTATGTGAGCTAAAGATGTTATATATAAAAAGAATAATATATATAAATATATATATACATATATATAAATAGAGATAGTTATTTTTTAGCTTTATGTAATAATTTAGGTGTTTAAGTCTATTATGTATATGTAATAAATTAGGATAGCAAGAAAACAACCCTCACAAACAATTAACAGATAAGTAAATATTTTATAGACAACATTCAATTAAAAAAAAAATAAGAACATTTTTCATATGACGCACCTCACCTCCAAAAAAAAAAAAGTACATTATATAAAATTTATATACCTACCCACGACATTCATCACAGTTCTACCAGAAAACCAATCATTTATGTGTATATTAATACAAGCCCTCATTTCGAAAATCAAAAAAACACAAGAACTATATAAATGACTTAGGTACTTAATTTTCGAAAACAACAATATAGGTACTGACGTCGAGTTAGCGAACCAATCAATGGTCGAGTTCAATGCACGTTACGCAATAATTTCAACTAATTCTTTTTTATGGCATCTGAAAGGCTAGAGTTGTCGAATTACAAAAATTACTCAAAACTTATAGTTGACATTCATAGCTGGCCCATCAGAAGTCCTTGTTAAATTAAGTTGAGTTAACATTATGTGCATTGACTTGAGTCCGCCGCTAAAACTTATGTTGTATATAATATTAGGTAAAGCGATTAACACTGGTATATACAAACAAAAAAACACATTACATTTTTTATTAATTAATTATAAATATTATTAAGTTTAAGATCATCCAATTTATGTCTTAAGTTAATGATTGGGAATAAAACGAAATAATTTTTAAATCGAAATTTGGTTTTCTTTACTTTGGTTTTAAGTCAAGGATTCTCTATTCTTATATAATATTTAGACTTGGTTTCTATAAATTGATTGTAAGTTTTTGTTTTTTTTTTCTTTCAAAATATTTTTAAAGCTTTTTTGTATAGAACTTGCTAATTTTTTTTTTTAAATCGTTAAAATTAATCTTAGAATTTTGTAGATTGTGAAAGTCATAAAATTTTAAATGACAGCTTGTGGCACGAAAAGTTCTGTTTATTGCAATTTCAAGCTTGATTGGTTCTTAGAAGTTGGATTTTTGAGAAAAAAAAAATGTGTTATTTAAATTGTTTTGATTCCTTTGCTTAACGGTGACGACATTAAATTGTCGATGACTTCAAATTTCTGAAAACATAACTTAGCTCTATTTTTCCACTTTTGTGGACGAAATGAACTCTAGGTATTCAAGACCATAGATTGTTTTACTAATAAGTCCTTATCTCTTACTTTCTATAAAAACAAATAAAGTGAACAATTTTTTTTTAATAATATAATTATGGATATGATGAAACATAGTTTTTTTTTATGGAGTAATGCACAGTTGCACCAAAATTCACTTAAAGCGGTTTATGCTTCGATATGATCAACTTGATGAATCAATCTGAGTTTCACCAAATGTCTTCACTGATTTATTTGCATTTTCTTTTGTTTGAGATCGCTTTTTAAATACAATTAGAGTAAAACAGTGTTTTTTGTGGCTTTTTAGAATTAAATATTGTGGTAGAAACGGAATAAATTCATTTTACAGCTTAACGAAGGAATGACAATTTAAAATAGCCGCAAAAACTGATCAAAGTTATTCGGAAAGTCCATATCGATCGAGTAAACATGATCTAAACCGCCCGCAGGATTTTGCTCATTGAAGATTCTTATTGAAGATGATAAGCACAAGGTCCAATACAGCAATACCACATTCTTGCTGTTTTCCAGGCTGAAGAAATAAGCAAAATATTCTGTCACATCTGCTAGTACAGCCAAAGGTGGTGAAAGGAAATAGCTTTACTTCATCACTGATGAAAAATAATTTCACTTTGTTCAATTTAAGTAGAAATGGGAAGTAACTTAAATTTTTTGTTGGCAACTTTTTCACTTTTTGAGTAAAATCATTTCTTATTTTTAGTGGGTAATAACTCCACTTTTCGTAATGATTCAATTCAAGTTTTTTTTAAAAGAAGCAAAATCATTATTTTTGTGCATAAAAACCTTCTGTGGACTTCTTCATCGATTGGTGCAACAAAAATGTTAAGGTCTTTCACATTCAATTGCTCTTTGTGTGAAATTATTTCAAAGTAGAGGTGAAGTTATTTCACTGCAACACCAAAGGCCTCAATAAATAAAATATCAACTCTGTCAATATCAACTCCGGTTGCAAACATATTTTTTACGTCTAATATTGATTTGAAATTAAGCTATTTTGCTAAATAATGTTGACAAGGTTTAATTTGGGAGTTTTTGTTTGGGTATTAACTCCAGTTTTCTGAGCTTATTTATCATATTTTGGGCATTTATTTGAAAATATATGGAAATAACGCCACGTATGTTCCCAATTTTCTTGGGCGATATTTTCATATTTTTATAAATCATTTCAAGTTTATATAGGATTTATCTAAACCTCAAAATAGTTTTGCAGTATTTGTACTAATTTATTATTTCTGATGCAGAAATATCTAAGAAAACTTAGTTAAATTTTTTTTAATAAAATGTAATTCAATTAGCATTGTTATTAGTTGTTTTTTTTTTTAATTTTTAAATCTTCAAAACTAACTTTTTAGTAATTTAAAACTGTAATTTGATTGATTCATTTTTTTTTAAGTACATACATATATCGGATCTCTATATTTTTTTAAGAAACAAAGAAAAAATGTTTCATAATTTTGCAGGAAAAAACTACGGTATGTACAAATATTTTGTTTAAATTCTTTTAAATAAGTTCAATTCTTTTGGCTTTTTGTCTAAATTTAGTGTATAGAAACGAAATAAGCAAAAGAGATGTAAGATAAGACCTACAAGCAGAATAAATAATAATAAACCATCAGGACAGACATTAAAATATGGATTTACAGTGTAAATAGCAGCAGAATCAAGGAATTATAGAATAGTTTATTTTTTATTATAAGCACATAATTTATATAAACAAATTTTTAACGTAAATATTTTATTATCATTGAATTCATTTTTGACGTAAAATGTTTATTCTATTTCTTTTTTTCTTAATTGATAATTTTTTTTCTATCTTTGAAAAAAAAAATAATAATGTTAATATTGTTTCTTATATTTATAATAATTCTATACTATATGCATCTAGCTCTCACCAGACAAAGAAAACTATATATATAAATACCTAAAACAAGTTTAACAAAAAGACATTTTCAAAAAATAAAAATTAAAAAAAAAACACATTCAAATCAATTTTCTCAACAATAAAATATATAATAAAACATCAATTATAATGAACAAAAATTGGTTTCACTCGCACTAAAAATTCTTTGCATTCACATTTCTAATGAAAACAAAAAGTTATCTTATTGAAAAATAAAATACCTTTCACTATAAAAATTCATCATCTTCAAAAAAAAACTGAAAATATATATAATATAGATACAGTAAATTGAATTTCAAGAACAAACTAGTTTTTATGTGCAATTTGTTTTTTTGTAAAAATTTAAATTTTTATAAATTACATATAAATGCCAATTTTTTTTCCAAATTTTTGATTCATTATTAAAAAAAAAATAAAACATCTAGAAAGATGCATGTTGTTGATATACTACGAGTATTGTGTCCAGTCTTCAGTGTGTCCAAGATTAAAATGAAACATCATCTAATAGAAGAAGATAAACAGTAAAATCATACAATCCTATACAAAATATTTTAGTTTAAAAAAAAATAGTAAAATTAGTAAAATTATTATTTTTTTCTTATAGATTTGTGTTGTCTCATAGTCTTAGTCTTGGACCCTTTTTTAATTAAATATAACAATATATTTATTTTAATAACTGGAATTGCATGTAAAAATCATGTAGCAGTTTGTTTTTTTGAAGAAGAAGTTTTATTAATAAAAAAAAAACTAAAATTAAGTGAATTCTACATAGCAAGTATTTTTTGTAATTTTTTTTTTATTTCATTTTTTCTATCATTCGTATATTTATAACTTTTTGTCAATGTTTATATAATTATCTTAAATATTTATCAATAAAATTAATACCACATCAAAATGCTAAGTAAAAAAAAAAGGTAAGTTTATGAAAAAAAAAATAAAATTTGTTACTGTAAATTTTTATACGAGAAAAAAGAATTAAAAAAAATATATAGATATTTTTTCTAATATGATTAGCATGGTGTAGAAATACTATTATATTGTTTTTTCTTTTAATTAAGGTTTTGTTTTGTTATTTTTTTTTTTTTTTGAAAGCAGAGAGGTACACGTTTTTTATTTATGTATTTATACAATTCGTATTGTAAAAATAGAGAGTTGTAGATGAAGAAATGATATTTAACAGCAAATACGAACATTTATAAGTAGTGATATAGCAACAAAAAAATATATCACCGAAAAGAGCTATCGAAAAGGTAAAATATGTTGAAATTTAACAAAATTTAAAAATATATTTTTTTACTTAATAAAATTAACTCCATTGAGGGAATTATAAAAGTTACAAGTACTTTAAATTGTATCACGATTTTTTTTCTAAAATCACGGAATTCATTCACCTCAGCAAGAAGCTAAATGCGTGATTCAAAATGAATATGGAATCTAATCAAAACAAAAGTCTGAGTCAGGTTTTTTTTCCAAAATAAATTTAAGTATTGCAACTTTCCTAAAATTATATATCGTTTCCAATGGAACACAGTATTAACTTTGATTAGATTTTTCTAAAAAATATTGGATACGTTCCTCGAAGTTAAAATAAAACAACGTAAAAAGAGATCGTAAGATTGATTTTATATTTTTTTCAAGTGTTGCCACTTTTCCGAAAATGTATATTTTTACAGTAGACAAAAATTTTGATTTCTTTTTACATTTTGTTCAAAAAGAAATAATCTTTAGAGTCTTATCACACGTAAATCATAAAGGACATGTAATGTTTAAAAGGAAGAAAGGTCACGATTGTATTTATTTACGGCAAAAATTGGATAAATTGGATTGTCAGATTAAAAACAAAGACGATTTGTTCTTGACCCATAGAATTTAAACTCTTAATCCCAAATAGTATACAAAGTGTTAAAAGAAAGCTTTGGAAAAGGCTCTATTTTTAAATTTATTTCAGGGTTGCCACTTCTAAATATATATTTTTTTTTTCGAAAGATAAACAAACAGGATTTGTATATATTCCGTTCTTTATTAAAATTAATCCGAAATATAGAATAGTCGTAACGCATTTCAATAAATATTGGAATTACAGGTATGTTTGAGATTTAACAGCTTAGATCATCTTTTCCGCAACAACTTCCGTATTGAGAAGTCTATGTTCAAAAATCTACAATTTTTCGGTCCCAATGACAAAATTTATCACTGGAAATGAATTCTTTAATTCTTGAAACCTAAATTAGGAACACAAAAATTATTGTTCTACGACAAAATTTTGAAAAATTGAGAAATTTTTTTGTGATTTTCAGGGTGATCGCTTTTTTCAAAGAAAACGTTACTTACTGCTATCGGGTTCTTGTAAACTTTTTTCCACAAAAACAATAAAGCCAGTGGAACTGAAAATCGTCAATAAATATTTAGTTAGAATTTGTTCCATTCGTCTAATACATATTTGCTAATTATTTTTTTTTTTTTTTTAATTTTGAGAATTTAATAAACAATTATTACGGATGTAAGAAAAAATGTTTCGTCCAAGTAGGCCTTAGCATCAAAATTGAAGTAAGATTTTTCAAGGCAGTAATTGCTGATAAAGGAATTAATGATTTCAAAATGCGTTGTTCCAATAAATTCTTTCCTATCCTCTTGCCATTCAATTTTGGTTTAATTTATAAAGACCACATGTCTTACTGGCGCAATAATATTTTTAATTTCTTACAATAAAATTATTTCAAATTGACTTCATTGAATTAGAATCATTCGACAATTTTATCTTTTCGAAGTTCTTTTTTGATATAAAAACATAATACAGGGTTAATATGTAAAACAAAAAAAAAATGTGTATTTGTAAAAAAATTGAAAAAAAAATAAAATTACAATTTTTGTTTTTAATTTGTAAAAAAAAATAAAACTAATTTTAAAATATACCTATGTATTCAATATGTAAATTTTTTCTTTCGTTTTGTACATAGGCAATTTAAATTTTATTCTATACACTTAAAAATAATATAGGTTGTGCATTTTTTTAAGACATTGAAATAGTTTTTTTTTTCAATTGTTTACTTTCATTTATATCATTAAAACATTTCATTAAATTATATTTATATTCAATTCTACTTTTAGAACGAGAATAGTAAAGTACTCAATTAAACTATTAAGTGGCCCACAAACAAGAAAAATAAAAGTACCAAAGTTTCATTAAATTCTATTACCTGATGAATTGAATCACCCAAGTCATCATCGATGGACTGCAAAGCCTCTTCTCATTTCAGCGTTCACTAAATCAGTTGAAGTCTTTTTCAATTCTGTAAAAGCGTTTTCTCCACTGCGTTGATTATTGACGAGTTTAAATTCGAAGAAACCTTCGATACACAACATAGCCTCACACGGAGAATCTTCAACGTCGCGAATCTTGGCAAGGTCCAAGAGCTTTAAAGGTCCAAGAGCTGCAAAGAAAAATAAAATAACCAGGTTCTGGTTTCATTGATAACTACTTAAATAATTTGTTAGTCCGAAGAAATAACGAAAACTATTGGCAATAGTGAATCTTCCTTTAATTTCTGAACTTATGCCTTTCCTCATCTTATTTGTCGAACGGACTTTTGAGAAATTTTATCTATTAGCTCTTGTTGACTTACTTAATTGCTAACCTATCATTTCTGTCAGTTTCGCTTTGCATTGTCGTTGGGCCTCCACTGTTTCAACATGCCATTGTGTACGGTTCCTGCAGATATATTTCAGCTTTATCCTTTGACTCGAAATGCTTTCATTACTATTTCGAAGCGTATGACCAATTTACTGCCCTCTCAAGCTTTAGCATGATTGAGTCAATGGATAAGTGAAGCAAGAAATTCACCATTTCAGACACGATTGAACCAAAAATCTTCAAAATATTCCGCAAAAATCTATTTACAATACAAACGTTTGCTAATGATAGCAGATGAGAATTTCCAAGTACTACAATCATAAATAAGAACATATTCAACATTCGAGAGGAACAGTTGTAGCTTGGTCTTTAAGCTTATAGACTTTTTTCTCCATATTTTGGACGGTGGCGTACCAAACTCACCTTTTGCTTCCCGATTCGGCTGTTGGTATTAAGATCGGTTCCGTCGTGAGTAGAGACACTACTTCCAAGATATTCAAAATTCTGTACAATCTAGAAATATCTAATTGCTAATAATCCGTGAACTTATGACAGGGTGAGCATACGTCCTGCACGTATTCCAGGTGTTTAATGTATATGACTGCAGAGACCACTGAATTCTTCCATTTGCAGTCGATAAAGTTGCGTGCAGTACATCATCAATAGAAAAAATATTGGTGACAGTATTGAATTTCTAACTCCCCTGACAACATTCCCTTATGCAGAACGTGAAATTTGGATCCATCATATATAGACTAGATAACAGCAATCAATTTATCTGGGACTCCTCTCCTGTGAAATGTAAGCCAGATAAACTAATTACCATCAAGTCCAGGCGCTTTATTGTTGTTCAACGCTATTTATGAAGGCATAGTTTTCTTCTTTACTGAAAAGTTCATAGGTGCTCGGGAAATTTCTACTTCAGACGGACCATTAGGCGTTAGACTCAAAACGCAATTTAAACCCTAGTGCGCTTCGTACTATTTGAACTCGTCCATCCAAAACTACCAGTTATCCTTTTGTGTCTTTTACCAGACATTGAGGTGTTCCCTTTCCTCGACCCTTGTCCAAATAAATTTTTAAAAAAGATTTGGTTTTGATCTGGTAAGCCCTGATGAACCTCTAATTGTCAAAGATTGGAAGACAATGTTCACTATCTCCTGCAAATTGCGTGTTTGTGTTCTGCAGAGTCAGCTGTAATACGAATCATCTTCATTTCTGATGCTGTCAATTTACTCTAATACTTCCTGAACACCGTCCAATACCTCGAACCTTATGTTAGCGTTTGACCAAAAACTGCTGAAAAGAGCTTCCCTTTTTGACTGCAGAAGATGGCGGTTTTCGATGTCGTCATCACAAGATCCTTCGCTATCACATCACAGATCCAAGATACTTAAACTTTTTGCAAATAGATGTCCGAAATAGGTTGGTGTGGATCTGAAAATGGGCAGAACAGAAATACTACTAAATTGTTGTGTTTCACTACATCATTATTTTTTTAATTTTTCATCTCATTTTTTTAAATATAATTTTATTCCTTCAAATAAACATTTAATAATATTATAATATTAAGGACTCACTATCACTCTTGCCATTTTAAATCAGAAATATTAATGTACATACACCACCACTTATATTTGTATAAAACAAAAAAACTTATATAACAGGTTAGAAAACAAAATGGATAAATTTAGTCTACCAACTCTTAAAACTGTAAGTATAATGATTGTGTAAAAAACCTATAGTAGGTACTCGAGAAATAAAACAAACAAACAAAAATACATTTACCTATAGAGAAAAAAAAAATATATTTCAAAACAAAGTCAGCCGCAAATACGATAGTTATATAAAAAAAAGTTTAGAGAAAAGTTGAGTTGTAAACGTGACATATAACATACAAATAAAATAAAATCGTTATGCATTAAAATGTATATAATTACACCAACATTGTCACTCAGAAAACAAAACCAAAAAAAAAAAATAAACAAAACAAAACACATATTTATATCTGACTATCCGAGTTAATAGTAAAAAAATCAATGAAAACAAACAATGCCAAAATAAAAAAGTAAACAAAAAAAAAATAAAAACAGATCACTGAAATTAAAACTAAACTTAGTGAATTTTACAATATAGACAATTGAAATAAAAATTTAAAAAAAAACATATATACACACTTAAAATACACAAATGAAAAAATAAAGAAAAAATATATATCAAATTGTATATTATATTATACAATTCATTCAAAGGGAGATTAAATACTCTAACAATAAAAAAAAGAATTCAAGGTCAATGTTAAAACAAAAATTCAAAAAAAAAAAAAAAACAGAAAGGAAATAAAACAATTAAATAGGTATTTAAACAAAACTGAAACTAACTAATTGTCATTGTTGTAATCACTGAACATTAAAAGAACATAACAAAATGTAAAACAAAAACTATAATTTATTGATATGTTTGTATTTATATTTTACAAAAACAAAAAATAAAAAATGACTAAATAAAAAAACCAATAAAATATGTTACAAGAAAAGTGGTTGTTTTGTGTTTTTTTTTTTTTTAATTTATTATTGAGAAGTAAAATTGTAGCGAAGGTAAGTAAGTTATCATTTATCATACAAATGTAAACGTGTCTTTAAGCATTATAAACAGAAAGCAGAAAACTCTCATGACGCCATCTTGTGACGTAGCAATTATCTCCGAATTATTTTTGAATTTCCTATTGGGTTTTGTTGTTTTTCAGATAAATAAAAATTTCAAACTGAAATTTTTTTATTTCTAGGACAAAAAAAACGTGAAAAAATTAAAAACACAAAATAATGCAAACTGTGAATTAGTGTTTGTGGAAAAAAATTTTAAAAATAAAATAATTCATAATTATTAGCTAATGCCATTTTATTGGATGACTTCAGATGCTGGGACTTTTAAATTTTTCTTTTCACATGCTCTAATATAATTCAGTGCCATATTAGTAAGAAAAATGTTTGAATTATTATTTGTTAACCATATTTTTGAGCTATACAGAAAACAAGACCCAAACAGCGCAAAATAGACCCATAGTAAAAAAAATGTTTTTTTTTCAACGCCTCTATAAAAATCCGTTATCAATTTTTGGCGCCAAAGTTATAGTACTCTCCCCCGTTCATACTTTGATCTGAAACGAGCATTAAGCCAAGTATATTTAATTTTTTTTTTTTCTTAATTTTGTTGAAAAAAACAGGTAAAACTAACGTTTGAACCCACTATGATGATTAAGGGATAGTATGTTTATGCTGGGTTAGGTTTAATCCTTGATTAACTCGTATTTCGTGAAATGTGCGTTTCCAAAATGTTATACAATTATCCATAGTTTGAGTTGTTAATCATAAGATACTATCGCTAAAAGTCGAATCTTCAATTAAATGGTCACACGACTCTTTCTCCATGTTGGGGAATTCAGCATTTAGTGGATATAAGCATTCCACGCCTCCAGCTTTGAATCTCATTAAAAAATGTTGTGTCGAAGTACCTCGTCACCACATCATCCTTCCAATTATTTCTGGATGGGAGGAGTGCTGCAGGCAGTGCTTGCTGAAAAATGATGTACTTGAATTAACATAGGTCTGCTACATTGCTGTCTCCGTACGCTTTGAAAACCCAACAACCCGATCCTCTAAGTAACTCGCTGCAAGTTACTAAGTTACTAGGTTATTAATATGCAGATCAATGGGAAGAAGTGAAGAAGAATATCCGTTGGACAGGAACTTAGAGTCTCACTGGTCTTAAGCTAGCATTTTTTTAAGTTTATTAGTGCTGTCTACTATACGATCGAAGCGTAAGTTAAAACAGAGAGTACCACGGCTGTGTAGGTTCATCTACATATTCATCATCGATCGCAGAGTCCACTTTTATCCAGTGTTTAGCTGTAGACGTAAACCCCGTTCTTCAATATTTAATTGCCGGTTTAAGTTAGGATCGAGTAGGTATTTTGCGCTGGAAGACAATGACACATTTTGGCCGTTGAAACAAGTGTCCGAAGAGTTTAAACCCATAGTCCGAAGCTCATGTTCCAGTTGATAACTTTCTTCACAGAAGTGACCCTGATACCAAAAGTACCGAATCAACGACATACGCAACCGCCTTCACGCCAAATCTCTCTAAATATTGTAGACGAAGTTACAGAACAGAGTTTTTAGCACTAAAGAGGTGCCTATATAAGCCTATTGGTCGAAAGCCCTTAGCGGATTCATGACCTCTCTTCAACTTTAACATGTCTCCAAGACACAAGTACATGATTTGGTTAGAAGCGCAGTATAACTTCAAGGCCACCAGATTCATACGGGGAAAAGGTGTTACTTGCTCAGGCAATTTTTCTTTTGTTGTCACGGTAGTGATAGGGGCCAGCACGAGCCACCGAGATGTCATTATTGTTGAGATTTAACTATTTTGGCGAGTAAAATGAGATGATTCGCCGACATATCGCAATCCGCTCACTTGAATAAGCTAAATCTTAGTACAGGCCTAATTGGTTTGAGGTTGGATCCTTCATCCAGAAAAATGAGTCGTCATCAGCAAATCCAGTGATTCAGCTAGAGAAATCGCGCAGGACCCATCACGCTTTTACAAGAAATAGACACTGCAATGATTTTTCGATATAACTTTGTAATGTCTCGCAGATCCTTTTCGATAAAGTGGCAGTATTCTTTGCAGCTTTGTTTCTTGGTAGTTAAAAAAGCTTACTAGTAACTACCCTGTATCCGTTGAGTCGAAACCACCAGAGTCGTAACTAGAGAAGATACCTTTCCTAGTCGAAATGGTGTTAGAAAATACCATCTGAGAAAGATTAGCCTCGATGGAGTTCCACACAGCCAGCAAACCACTGCTGCTTTTGGAGAGGTCACTTATAGCCAATAACAGGTCATCTCTGTGGTTGGGTCACTCTAGAAGACACCGTCTTTTTTGTCTTCTTCCGTCAGGCTAAATTTTCTTAAAAAGTCTCTTTGCGAGACTGTTATGCCTTGTCTTATTTAAATTTATCCTCACGGCCCTTCTCCAACACAACTTGAAGTGCTTCATTCTAAGAAAGCCTTCTTGAAAAGGATGCCCCAGGAGTTTTTCCTTTTTGGGTCTTGCACCATTGCTGTGACTGACATTGCTAATAGGATGGTTGGGTTAGTTTTTTGAAGGTCGAAGCTCACGATTGCTACGGCTAGTACTGCTTGTACTTCCAGTTATAGTAGGTAGGTGTATTAGCCTAAAAAAATTGAGATGGTCCCAAGGCAGAAAAAAAGACGGACCAATACAAGAATGGTTGACTGGTTTACCACCAGCTTTCCATCTCTTCGGCCAGATTATGAAAACGCTCACACCACCATTAAAAAATGGGAACCTCGTACAAACCTCGGATCTTGACAACGCATACGATATCTGTGGTGATAACTACCACCCGGCACCTATTGGGAGAAACTAGCATTTTCAAAGTCCCCAGTCCAGGATCGTGAGCTAAATGTAGTTTTTTGTAAATATTTTGAGAACTAAGCGTGTTAGCAAAAAAGTATATGCCACAAAAAAAGTTTCAATCATATTTTCCATACAAGCAATATTCAGGAAGCCCTCATTCCGAGAACTTACAAAGTTGACTTTTATTGGAAAATATACCTAGAAATATCGAAACGAGATATCGATTACAAAAGTAGATAAATGACGCAAACACAAAATATTTTTTTACATTAAATTAATGCTTTCAGAGTTACACCGTTTAAAGTTTGGAAAACTTAATATTACTTCCGAATTTCAAAAACCAGGTTTTTTGACTTCCCAAATGTTTTGCTTTTGAATTATATCTCGAACTTTCGTTGTCGCAATACCATTTTCTGCAATTTAAACCAAAACACGATTTCATTCCGAAGCTGGATGACAAACAACCCTCTCCCTTCCCTTCCTCTCTGACTCGGTCCGCCTTTCAGTCTTGGTCAGCTAAATTATAATTGAAAACACTCTCATATTCCAGATACCTACTTCTACCTTCCAATCTTTATCTGTTATTATTCGAGTATAAAAGCACTCAAAGAATTCTTTACATTCAATCAAAAAGTGTAAATATTCAGAAAAAAAAAATCGTATTTGCTGAAACTCAAGAGCTTTATCAATTTATTTGGGTTAAAATAACAAAAACAATACAAAATAACGAATACACCGAACTGTGTACCAATTTATCTGCTATATTTGAAATTTCTAAACAACACAAAAAAAACACAAGTCCATACAAAAAAACTCTTAGCATGCAAAATAAACTAAATAGTCATCTGAGCTATCATCTAATCGAAGTCCTTGTGTAAAGTTTATTCAAAGAGAAATATTTGCTCTTCCTTTTCGACACAAAATAATAATACAAAAAAAAAAATACACCACAACACACTGTACGAACATAATACCTATACAAACCATCAAGCAGCAAAACTAAAGTTAAGGACTTCTTTCGTGACCGACATTCGTGATGACCTGGTTGTTGGAGTGACGTCATTGACTCATATTTCACTGCTTTTTCAATACTCGCAGCTATGTACTACATCATCAGACCACATCCACATCCACCCGCATCACATCATATGGATTCCATCATAAAACAGCGACAGCGACGACGTCGTCGTCTTCGTAGTCCACCATGACACAGGCAAAACGGAAGGGGAACCATCATGTTTCACACATTTGTTTACCCTCTGCTCAACTGGGATTGTGTTTTTGCATTCTACTGTGTACAACCATCAGTTTGCAGAAAGCTCAAACTCATCAGAACCGAACCAGCTCTGCTGACATTTGCGCAATGCAAACCGAGCAATGGTACACTTTTTGTTCTTCGATTTGGCTGCTAATGCTGTTTCTCTGCTTGTGTGCTATAAATGTTGGAGCTTTTGTCTCATTTTTTTGAATGAACATGCCGCCCGCCGCGCCGCGAGGGTGGCACAAAAGAGGTAAATTCCGACAAGTCCAACAACGGTTTGGTTATGGTAAAAATATTTAAAAAAAAAAAAAAGAAAGAGAAAATGAAAATGAGAAATTAGAAATGCAAGCCGTTGGCAACGTCAAAGTCCTTGATGCAAGAGATTAGCCGGACTTGTGTGTCCATCTCAGTTTTGCTCTCATTAGTTTTCTGTTCCATTGAATAATGAATGGCATTTGCGTTCACAGAAAATTTGTCAGAAAAAAAAATATGTTGTATGAATGAAAACAAGAAGAAAAAAAAGCAACGATAGATTGCTCTTATTTATCATGATGATGGGTATACGGGTAATTCAGAAGGCAGAAAGAATGAATATGGATTTATGTTTTTTTTTTTCTTTTAGAACACGATGGGCGTTTCATCAAATAATGATTGCTAATTCTTTTTTTTTTTTCTTTCAAATTTCCAAGAAGTAATCAAAAATTACTTATTTGCAATTTGAGATGGCTTAGGAATTCTCTCGTTTTCATATATTTTTATTTTTCGCCCTTAAAGGCCTTTAAATTCCCCCCACTACATCGGGCAATAAAAAAAAAGGCAAATCATTTTAGTAGAGAGAATAAATAATATATAACTGGTGAACAATTTATTCATCTAACGCTGTCATTTTAAAATATCCGTTGTTTATTTTTTAAACGTTTTATTCGATAACAAAATAGTTCAAGGAAACCCGGTGGGTGTTTATTGACCACGAGTTGTTTTTCGAGCTCACCACATAATTTCCCATTTATACAGATTTATTAACCAACGCATTTTAGCCAATGCACTTCCGAGTGAACTGGTCATTTCCGAAATCGATTACATGTTTATTTATGAAGTAAACATTAGCTCACAATATTTGTGAACATTATAAAATGCAATTTGAATAATAAATTTGTGTTTTAATCTTTTTGTTTTTAGACTCATTAGATAGAAGGGTTGGTAGTGGCGCGATGGTTTGCGTGGTCGCCTGTCAACCTCATGGTCATAGGTTCGATCCCTGCCGTTTTTATCCCTGTTTTTATTGCATTATAATTCTGTGAATTGTCGTTGTTGGGCCGCTGGTTTGCTCATTACATGTTGTTCAGGCATAACACTAACAACATGTGATTGAGTAAATACTAGTATGCCCAACAAATATGACAACGAACAAAATAATGCGAATTATAAAATTATTTGCATATAGTACTCTCATGAACACGTTCCAAACGTTGTGTTGTGTGGTGTGGTCATTTGAGGGATCACTTGTATATAAGCAGAATCATAAACCAGAAAATTAGTTAGGTGTGTGATCGCTAGGTGGCAAACCTGTGAAACGCGTTCATGAGAGTACTATGCAAATTTATATACAATGGACACGATATTTCTCCGCTTTAGTCCAGCCGCCAACCCTGGAGATAAAATCTGAGACAACCACCACCTTCAGTCTCAGTACCTCGCGCCATACACCTTTCCATACACCTTTCCCTTCCCTTCCCATTCTAACCTATCCTATACCTAACGCCCGCACTGTGTTGAAACATATAAAGGGTACACCAAAAATCCCCTTGAGCGCGCGCAAATTAATTATAAAAAAAAAGAGCATACGTCTGGGTTTAATTCCCATAAAATCTCATCCATTAGGAATGCATTCCTGCTATAACACACACACTGGAATGGTTGAGAATTGTAAGTCACTTAGGCCCTGATTCTTAATGGACTCTTCCGCCAACAAATTAATTTTTTATTAGTTAGAGCATTGATATGCTTTTATTCTTCAAAAATATATACATGACTATGATAATCTTGCACCTCCCCTGACTCTAAATCATCGGGGAACTTTGTGAAATTCTTCATCGATAATCATTATGAAGGATTTTTTTTTGCTTTAAAATTAAAAAAATTATACAAAATAATAATAAGACAAAAATTAAACCAAATCTCTTTGGTCCCAAGGTATATTCTTTACAACTTTGGTTCTAAGTGAATATTATATGGATACCACCTCTGGGTTGGTTCCGGAACTTTTTCATCGATGAAATATTTAAAAACTGTACCATACATTTTCTTGACCAACCCAAATATGCATACAAACAATCACTAACCACTCGTTTCCTATTTGAATTCCATTTGAAAATATATTGGGTTCAGGATCATATAAAGATTCACTAACTCGTATATGTTGGCTAAAACACCACTGCAGGTATTTTATGAAATTTATGTTAGTCCCTACATAAATCTCCATGTGCCACAGTTAGCGCACCAAAGATTATACCCATAGTGATACACGAAGTAAAACCAAACTCATATCCATTATACCATATGTACGACGTACGTATGTGGCATTATCTGCTTCTGCGTTATCCTTTCTGCGATGCGGTAAGCTGGGTAACAAAAACTCAAAGCTTAGCAAAAATTTACTACACTATAGGTTGCGAAATACATGGTATGCAAAGTATAACCCAGAAATTGAAATCCCAGTCTAAATGTCACTCTCATAAATTACATTTTCATTCAGATGTACAATGTGGTGGAACGTCCCATCCGCGTCCGCGTCCCATCCATCCGAGTCCGTGTCTAATCTAATAACCAAACGTAAGCCGCCAGAGGACAATAGTTAATGCAGCAGACGGTCTAGTTTTAGTCCCGGAATTGGCTGGCAGGTCGAAATGTCAGAGTAAAATAAATTACGCCACCGGTCACCGGAACACTGCTGTTTTGCCCCAGGGGTGCATCACCCGTATTACGGATTAACGTTCAAAAATAGTATACACCTATCTCGCGCAACGGATATTGTTGTTTGAAAGGAAATTGGTAGATGCAAATAGCATCCTTCGTATTTATTATTGAAGCCTTTATTACGTGTACATTCATCCCCTGGTTGGAGGACGGCACTCTCTGATGGGACATATTATTGTGTTGCGTAATTATAGCATCAATTGTGTGTTACTTTTTCCGATGGACAAGTTTATAGTTTTGACGTACACAAGAGGTAAGTGAAATTATTATTTTAAATATTTTAATGAATGCCAGTTTATCTACAAAAGGTCATTGGAAAATAATTTTAGAGAGGAACAAATTCGTTTAAGAGTTTTTATGATTGATTATGTTTGTGTTGGGCTTAAGGATGCTTTAAACAAAAATGATGCTAAATTCACCCATTATTATTAAGGACCGTTACATCAGGAATGTTCTGAACCGAAATTTTCTTTCCCACACCTACTGAACGTAGATTAATCCATAACTTTTTAGAAGGCAAGTCAGTATTTAGTTTCGAAAGAAAATATCTTTTTTTTGCCCCACGTGTTATATAGGTACATCTATTACGAGCATTACAAAAATCTTCCCAATTGTGACTTATTGGTCGTTGTTTCCATTTTGAATACAATTTGTTACGAAGTTTTATAGAATCATGAACCTCAAAAATCAACTTTGTCGTTTAGGTCAGAGGCTTGATAGCATTGACGCCAAGGAAGCAGGCTTGCACCAAATTGTAAGGCGTTATAATCAATCGAATCATAGTCTCTGAATTCAAAAGAAGATGAAGTGTCAACTCCATAGGTACAGAACAACAGTTCATGGTCAGAAATTCCCGCCAGGGACAATTGGTCTTGAAGCAGGACATATGACTTATTAAAAACCATGATTATATCTAAAAGACAGGGAGATGCATTTGGGGAAAACTGAGTTGCATACGAATTTACTATAGATAACCCAGCATTAGCAGCAAAATCAAGTAGTTGGTGAGATTTACTATCGGATTTAAGAAGATCGGCATTAAGATCTCCACAGATTGTGATGTGCTCGTAAAGGGCAATGAACTCTTGCAATGCGAAGAATAAAGGTTCAGGGGAGTGGCAACGGTGTGGATTGTAAGAGATACCAATGAGGCACTTCGTATTCCCATCAGTTAATTTCCAATAGAAGATATTCTACTGAACTCCCTTCTGATTGCTTCAATACTTTGTGTGAAAGTGATTTGCTGCAGTACACTGCAACTCCTCCACCAGTCGTAGTAGTAACCCTATCGTTTCGAATAAGTTTAAACCCCGGAATATCATATAAATCAATTGAATCATGTGAACACAACCAAGTCTCACATATGCACACAATATCAACCCCCGAGTCCATAAGAATGTAACGTATTTAGTCCAATTTGGTTAAATTCAGACTACTAGCATTAAGATAGCAAATTTCTAACCCACCATATATACTAGATAATATTTTAATAACCACTCGCACCGCAGTTTCATCAATACAACCAGACACATGAACCATTTTTCACCATAAAAACAGAAAACAAACGCTACAACAAACAAAACTATTTTGCAAAAAAAAAATGAATTGAAAAATAAATATGCAACAACAATATTATAAACACCCAAGATAGAGTAGAAAAAAGTAGATAAAGAAAAGCTAAATTAAAATGTTTATTGGTACCAAAAAGAAGTAAGAAAGAAGAAGTGAACAGAAATATGATATAAAAATAAATAATAATAATTAATATATGAATAGTATAAGTACGAGTATAAATCTACCTAAATAAATAAATACTAAGTGTTTTAATGTATCACTGATATGATTAAAAAATTAAATTCAAATTCAAATGGTCATTTGATAAAAATAACACAAATTTAAATCCAAAAACAAAAAGCAATCAAATAATCTACCAATTAATTAAATAGATATAAATGAAATGATAAAGCTGCTCCAGATGACATCAAGTATAGAACAGCAGCAGGCACGGCATACAGGTTTTAAGAAAGTGTTGTAGCTGTTATAACTTTCATCTCAGAATCGTCATTACTTTTTTTGACGTACACAAACCATTCCTAGTTTTTACTGATGACAACAAACCTAGATGCTAAAACCTTCAATATGACATGTACACATTTTTTTTTGATAAAAATTGGCGAACATTCAAACATAAGCATTTTTTTGTTTATTTTAAAGATGGATATATAAAGGCACCATATGAGGGCAAGTTTTGGATTCGTAAACAAAATTAAAATTAAGTTATTAATGAGACATGAAATTACACTAATAAAAACATGATTTCAAATTCCCCCTTAGGAAATGAAATTAACGGTATCTTTTATAGAACTGTTGCGACAAAACATACTTATGTCTTAAAAATGACTGTAAGAATCTTCATAAAAAATAAAATATGTCCTAGGACTACTACTTTACTACTATACTGCTACGTACGCCCTTTCCAACTCATTCCCAGTTGTGCTGTATCCTCTTTGAAAATAGTCGGCCTCTCGTCTACCCGCCTGTGTGTAAAGGTTCCATTGTATCATATGACTCGCAAGGCAATCATTACTATTTCTAAACGCATGGCCAATCCCAATCCACTGCCAATTACTTGTTTGGATGGTAGAGTTATTGGGTAACGGTTCTCGCATCAGTTCATCATTTGAGATATAATTTTGCCAGAAAAAACCTCAAAATATTGCGCAGACATCTATTTACGATCGTTCGCAGCTTTCTTATGTTAGGGGGTGTGACTTTTTCAAATGCTGCACCCATAAAGAAGGATGGATTCAACATTGCAGCGGAATGAAACGTTAACCTTATCTCACCGCATACTCATCTTCATGCGGTATGTAGAGCCTAGTTCGTTTCTTCCTGCTGTTGGATTCTACGATCCTTGCCCAAGTTTCTTCGGAAAGCCAAGGACTATGTTTTCCTGGCGACCTGCTGACTATACGAAAACCATTGTTGTTCTGTGAAACACCAATCGTTTTCGATGGATATGGTTCCCGTTACCATTACCGTGTCTACACCTCTTCGCGAAATTGTCAATTTGGTTAGGAGTAGCTTATTTGTCAGTCAACATCCGTCTAACTTTGTAACACGACTTGCGCTCAAACATGAATTTCCCAATATCAAGACAGTTAGCATTGCAGATTTCTTCAAAAAACAACTTAAATTGACGTAGCTTTTTTATAAATCCAAAAACTTATTAATTTAAAACGAAAATTACAATTATTATTTAAATTATTGCAAGTAATTTTATTTATTTGTTTTAAAATGCATGGCCATTTGCATGAATCTGATCTAAAAAGCAATTATCCTTTTAATTCTACAAGTACTTAAAATAATTACATAGGTAACTAAACAAAAAGCCCATCAACTAATAGCATTGACTATTATAACATAGTTTAGTCTTACCAATAAATGTTATAAATATTTTGGTATTGTTAGTTTTCTTATAAAAATTCACATAAATGTTTTACCAGTTAAGAAGCTTTACACTTTTGGAAATTAGAAAAATTAAGTACCTTTTCAGGCAATTTTAATTTTTTTAGATAAATTTATTACGAACAGAAAAAAACAAAAAAAAACATTTGCTCCCATCTAATTGGCCCCCCCGTTTGAACATAGTTTTTCTACATTTGTACAACTTTTTAAAAAACAACCACAGCAAACGCACAAATGCAAATTGACGGAAAATCATTTGTATGTGGGACACAAAATTTTTGGGACAAAAATTCGGAAAATAATGCAATTTTTTGAAAATTTTCTGAAATAATTTTTCATTTTATTTACTATTCAAATTTGTATTTCTTTCTATGTTTAATTATTTGTTCGAAATGTAGGCACAAAACCGTTTGTCCATATTTTTTTCAAAATGATTTTCTATCGCATTTGCAAATATTTCAAGAGTTAAGGTCGAGGGCCAACTTCATGCAAGCACTGGTAGTGTTAAGTTGACACTTTATGTTTAATCATTAAAAATTAAGAAAATTTATTAAAAGGTAAACTATCGATAAGATATAAAAATACCTGTTTTCAAACGAACATTAATTTTTTTATTTATTTTTCAAAAATATTATTTTGCCAAATTGAGTACAAACATATACATTGATATGACAACCTTTAAGGGACCAAATTTTACATGTGAGAATTCCAAACATGCGGGATTTTTACATTTCGTTTGGGTTTTCAAAACCAAAGCAAAATTTCAATCTATTTATTGATTTATATAATAATTAATTATTCTGCATGGGAAAATGAATGGATTAAAACAATGGATTAAAACTCCATCAAATGCAATTATTGTTTCTATAAGGCTTGCACTTTATTTAAGTATCTATTTTTTAAGCTGATGGATATATTTTTCTATTTAAATTTTAAAGCAAAAAAAAAACACGTTTCATCCATCAAATTAAGCTCCAATTCTTGATAGTCCACTATCTCTTTGTGAGAGTACAGAATCTGGATTTTTTAATTCCATTGCCAACTTGTAACCTAATTCCGGACGACGATCTCTTCCTTCTACCATAGGTTTGACCTAAAAATAAAAAATAAAATCTATCAACTCATAACATCCATCAAAAGAAATAATAATAAAATTTATATATAAATAATTGATTGAGTTTCAAATTGATTTTACCTCATCTGAATGAACAATAACACCATAGCTTGAGTTCACTTTTCCTTTGATGCTTTCGATGTCACGGAGATCCACACCACGGCAACAGTCATCAATTAAAATTGTTCGATATCCAGCAGATAAGGCATCAACAGCAGTTGCACCTGATGGGAGAGATGATATTAAAATGAAGTCGAAAGGAAGGGGTTATGAAAATTTTATTGACACTATATTTTATATTATTTTCTAGGAAATCTTTCATAAAGGGAATCAATAATGAAAAAAGTTTTTGTGTAGTTAATAGATATTGAAGGAAAAAGTATTCAGGCATTCAACTTAAAGTTTTGAAAATTTTTAAGGGAAATTGAACATTTTTTGCTTTAGACTTCGAAAAACAATGTACTTGAAAGTTCCAGTTTGTTAAAAAATTTTTCGATGTATGGTACAATTTTCAACTAAATTTATTGTAAAGCATTGTTTTAGAGGTATTTAATTTTAGGCTGGCAACACTTTAACTGGCGGCCATTTTAACAGCTGTTTTGGTTTAGATTGACGCCTGAACAACGCTTACAAATTGTGTAAATTTATTTTGAAAATCATGGTTCTATTTGAAATACGTATCGCGTCCGGTTTAGGGTCAACATAATCGTCCATCAGAGCAATTAATTCGATCAACTGATCAACAATGGACCACTTTACTTCAATTGAAGTAGATCTACTTTATTTTTCAACAAAAAAAAATAAAATCTACTTCCTACTTCGCACCATCAACAAAATATTGAAATCTACTACATTTTAAGAATTAACAAAAAAAAATCAAATCTGCTTCATTTTCACCTATTTCAATATTGTCTGTAACACATTACCCATAAAAAAACACAAAAATTTCTAGTTTATTAACCAGACGTCAGATTAAAATTAAAAAAAATTGACAGCTTTGTCGCTGGAAGAGTAGGTAATCAAAATCTTGAAAAAAAATGGCTGCTGAAAAAAAATACGAAAACTGAATTGTTGTTTCTTTAAGTGCATTTGGTTTTGATTACTCTTCCAGCGGGGTTTGACGTTTCGTTATTTAACGGTAAAAACCAAAAAGAGAAGCGACAAAGACAAAAAAGTAAAAAATTCAATTGAACGTTCAAAACAATACAAACACACAAATGATAAATTTTTTAACGTATAGAATCATGAAGTCTGAATAAAAATTGTTTTTTTTTTTTAATTTTAATTTTATTAGAATTCTTTGAAAATTATAGATTTTTATAAAAAAGGACTAATTTTGAAATTTACATCACTTTTTCTCAATCTACTTCGCTTTTTTCTTCAAATATACTTCCATTTTTTTTTCAGGAGATGGTAACGCTGCTATGGACCGTTTTTGCACCACACGTTTACACTAAATGATAATACGCACCCACAGAAACGTATAGTATAGCGTAGAAGAAGACCCGATTCTGTCAATCCGCCATCATGCACAGGAATCCACTTTACGAAAGATTTTGTAGAAAGATCTTCGTTTGCGTGCTTACAAAATCCAACTCGTGCAAGAAACAAGATTGCCTCTCTTCCCGATTTTTATAGAAAATTTTGTTTAACAATGAAGCTCATTTTTTGGTTGAATGGCTGCGTCAATAAACAAAACAGCCGTATTTGGGGTGAAGATAATCCTCAAGTACATGTATATGACATATGTTGAGACACCGTTACACCGTTCGGTGTGCTTTACGGAATCATGCCGTAACAGTAAATGGTGAACGCTGTACAGCCATGATTACTGACTTTTTCGCTACTCAATTGAACAACCATGATTTTGCAGAAGCTAGTCTATTACGATAAGCCGGAAACGATTGACCAGTTGGAGGACAATATTTGCAAAGTCTTTGAAAATTGGAGCTCTATTTTAAATTACTTCCCACTCAGTCGTGGCAGCCATATGCCAGAAATCATATTTATATTATTGCCAAAAGATTATCTTTCAAGTAAAGTCAATTTTAAAAAGTTATTTAAATACATTCCTTTTCCAGTTAAAGGCCTTAAGATCTTTTTGTTTCCGAGAGTCAGTCATTTTTTATTTTGTTTTTTAATATTAATCAACAAAATAAATCAATATCCTTCCTAAGCACTTCCTTAAAATCCGTATCATGCTTCCGTTCCCCCAACTTTTGAAACTCGTATAATTTAAATGTAAAATAACTTTGTATAATAAATTGAATTAAATTAAAGTTAAACAATTGCAGGAGAAACTTTCAAAAGTTTTTAAGTGCACATCGGATCTGTGTGGTGGTGTTATTCTGTAAAACATCAGTATGCTGGTTTTTATTTTTGTTTTTTTACAGTACCACCTGGATACTGGATACTTGATGAACAAAACATTAATAAATTTGGTGTAATCCCCGAAACAAAAGTTTCACACAATTTTGCGGTTTTGTTTTTCCTAAATCTCTAAATAAAATTATGTATCCATGTAAACGCGGCCGGTATGTCGACATAAAACAAAACAGTAGGAAGGATAGGTATAGGTCTCTGTGTCTATACTTACCAACGCAAACATCGTATGCCAGACCACAAATGTAAATATCTGTGGTTCCTTTCATCTTTAGCTGGGCATTCAGTGTAGTATCCGAGAGCTTTTTGTTATCCCAAAAAACTGAATAGGAATCAACTTCTGGATTAGTACCTTTGTATACTTTAATTCCTTGGTCTGCAATCTGTTTTTTTTTTTTTAATTTGGAAAAAAAAGAGAAGGAAAGAAATAAAAATAAATTGATTAAAAAAGATGTTTTTTTTTGGTAAATTAAAAAAAAAAAATGCTGTTCAAAAAATATCTAACAAACTATTTAATAATATTTTTAATAAATAATTATAACTTTCTCGAGTGGTGTGTAAATGTAGCCAATTTTATTTAAAAAAAAAAGTCAAAACATGGCAACCGTGTTAAGTTAGGCATGATTTCTTTTTTATTTTCAAATTCGGATATCATGAATAATAATTTTTTTATATTGTTTAAAAACATTATTCTTAAAGAAAAAAAAAAGAAATTTCCTAAAAATAAAAATTTACAAAAATTTTACTTGTCCCTTGACACACATTTTCTTGGTTGATTTTTTTTTTTTGACAAAAAACATTTTTTATGATTTCTTTTGACAGTACATACTTTTGTTTTTTTTTAGAATTTCTTTCCGTCATTTTTGTTTTTCAATAATTTGTTTTTGTTGACCTAAAATTTTTGTTTTAGTATTTTAAAATTTGTTTTATAAGACGAATTTATTCTTACAGATTTTTTTTATATTTATATTTTTCGTGCAATTTTTGTAACTCCATTGTACCAAATTTAACATTGCAGCAATCCTATTCCTATTCCGAAAGTTAGTGGTGTTACTTTCTGTGATATTTTCACACTTGCACTTTTTTCTTAAGTGCCATTTAAACGGATATATGAAAAAAAAAGATATAGAACGCAATTTTGTCTGTCGGTATGCCGGTGCCTTTACCTACAGGTTAACTACTTATAACTCAATTACATATTTAAGGTAATTCCCTAGATGTAAAATTGAAAATTATTTATCTCCAAAAATAACGGTACCTTTCATAAAACCGTTAAGACAAAAAAAAACTAAACTTTTTGGTTTGACAAACTTTTCACTTTGGCAAATTAAAAAGGTTCTCTATAAAAATAGTTAAAATCCTAAAGCAAGAAAATGGTATGTTAAGAAATAGGAAACGATTTAGAAAAATATATTTTGAAGGGATTTGGCAGTTTCTATTTTTTTTATATAAATTTAAAGGCAGTATAAATACAGCAGTAAATTCAACAACTAAATAAATTGAAAAAAAAATTACGTATACGACTGAGTGTACGTCAAATAATTTCCTACAATTTCAAATCGACGACTATATCATTGTGTTTAAGAACTTAATAACTATAATTTTTTGTTTATTAATATACATAGACAAAACTGATCTTTCCCCATTTTCTATTTCAATTATTATTATATTTTCTATTAAATATTAAATATCCTTCTAAAGCTTAAATACACTTTTTAAAAAAATCTAAAACTGTTGTTTATCAAATAAAGCATAGTTTATGTTTCCTTAAAAAAAACGAGCTCAATTTTGAAACGAAAGGAATGATGAAAAAGAAATAAAATTAAACCAGCACTGTATCATAAAAAAAATATATTTTCAAATAACATTTTGAAGTTTTGTTTTTCATTATACATATACATATGTATGTACATGTTTGTATGCAGGTATGTATGTATATATAGAAAATTTGAATTTGAAGACACCAAACAATCCCTTGAAGGATAAAATGCGATTATAAATTGAAAAGAATTCTTGGATTGAATACGAATGGGATGGTTAGCCTACCACTCTAAGAGAAAAAAAAAACAAAGAAACCTTTGTTAAAACTGAGTATGAACATAAACGTACGTAATATATACATATATACAATTTACTATACGTAGCTAAAGTAAATGTATATAAAATACATTATCTGTTGTAATGTCCCAAGCTTTTAAATAAAAGATCTGAAAACAAACGTTGATGTCATTGACAGTTTTGATAATACTTGATGTCATTATTTTCTTAATGTGCAAAACTGCAAATGTGTTTAAGTGAGCAATTTGAAGATTTGAAGAAGTTTTCATATCGATTTTGGGTTCTGTAATGAATGTTATGTATTACATTATTTTGGAGAGGACGAAATAAGAAAAGAACATAACAAAGATATTGACGTTGGGTACACCGTAAACGTGTTTAAGTTATGTTTTAATATAAGAGGCGTTTTTTTAAAGTAAATGTCTAAAATTGATTAAATTATTGCTGAATAACTTCGTTTTGCTGGAACACAATCAAATTATGTATTTTTGTTATCAAAAAAAAATTTTAAATTGTTCTTCACATTTTCTTCCACATTTTTTTTTTGTAGGATTGATTTGAGTTGGATATTAATAGGTAATGCTATTTATAAATAATTTTTCAAAATCTGGGTATTGCAATCGAATTTTACTGTATTATTTGGTGCAACCGTGAGATTTAAGTACGAGAGATGACAACAACCACACTGTATAGATCGGTTTGATGCTATAATTCTGTAATATTGTATTTCAAATGTCTGTACTTTAAAATTCTGAAAACACAAAGGACTTTTATAAAAATCACAATTAGTTTTGAGATTAAAATTTTTGTGAAACGGAATATAATAAAATGAAATATAACTGTGGTTTATTTTTGAGGGTGAACAGATCAGACAGATCAGGCAGACCTGGGTGTGTTATGACAAACTTGTGTGGTCTCTGACAGACGTGGGCGTTTCCAACAGATCTGATAGTTTTCTAACAGATCCGCGTGATTTTAAACAGACCTGGCCATTTTCCAACAGACCTGGGCATTTTTCAACACACCTAAGCGCGCCTGGGCGTTTTCTGACAATGTTTTTTGAGTGTTTTCCAACTGACGTAGGAATTCCTAACTATTTACGATAAAACTGGGTGTTTTTCCGTAGACCTGGGAGTTTTCCAATAAAACTGAACGTTTTCCAACAGACCTGGGAATTTTCTGGCAGACCTCAGCCTTTTGCAATAGACCTGGGCAAATCTCGGCGTTCTTTCCTAGAACTAGAATCGTATATCTCATGCAAAGGTGAAAGGTGAGTTTTTCACGGAAAACTAAAATAGGTACAGTTTTTAATTTAATAGAAATTTGCAGCTGTCACATCATACATATATGTATGATATTCTTAGTAATTTTGTAAATTGCCATACCCATTCATTTATCCAAAGGTCAGTTGCGTTTATTAAATAATAATAAGGCTTTTAAAATTTAAAATGACGTGTTTTCTATAGAACAAAAATTTCATTTTTAAACTTAAGAGTATGTTAAATTTTTAACAGCTTTTGATACAACCTGTCATATTGTTAACTCTCATTAAATTTTAACTTTATTTTCAAATAATCCTGCCTTAAGATCCTTGTGTAATTCTGCTCCCCAAGAATCCTGAACACAATGCCGTGGCCATAATCGTTGCTTCATTGGTGGTGGACCAGCAAATATAACTGTATCATAAACTTGCGCCGTATCAGCATCAATCTATATCAATATTAAACAAACATTGTATCCACTGGATACATTTCTAAAAACAAAAAAAAAATACTCACAGGTGATGTTTCATCCAAAGGTCTTAGTTTAACATTATCTATAAAAGACACATGATCACTGGGATGCCAATCCAATGAATAAAATACTGCATCAAAATCCACAGTTCCCAAAAGATTATTTATCGGATCCAAGATCTTAAAATTATATCAATTAAATATACATACAAAAACTGAACAAGAAACAAACGTTTATATTATTAATTGATTTACCCCCTTGAACCAATTTAAAACGTTAAAACTCACCTCCTGCCCTTTGTGCTGTGCACTGCAATTACTTATATCCAACGATCCACTTATAAAGTCATTTTGTACGTCAACAATGATAAAAGCATTCACAGGACGAACGATCTGTTTGCATGAAATGAGAAAATGTAATGAGAAAAAAAAAAGAACAAACATTGAATACCAAAAAAAATAAAATAAATTAATAAGAAACTCCATGGTTGTCGTCGAAACTCGAAAGCGTAAAGTCGCAGTCGTGTCTCCGTTCTTTCGTTCTTATCTTGTGGCAATTTATAGTAAATTTCCATTTTCTCTCTTAAAAATGTCAAGTCACGAAATTAACTATAATCTCCTTTCATGAGGAAAATTCGTAAAGAGAATTTCGCCGTTTTATCAATTTTTTTACATTTCTTTTTTTTTTGACAACTATTTTTTTTCCAATTACTTTTTTGACATTTTTTTTAATTTTTAGTTTTTTAACAAAATGATAAATTAAGTAAGTTGATCTTTAGGCGGTTCAAAAATATTTTCATTTTTGTTGACAAAATTTGTTTCTTTCAGATTTTTTACATTATTTTTACTTTGCGACATACATACGAGGTGAGTATACTATATAGGTACTATAGGCCAAGTTTTGGATTCGTGGAAAAAATCGAACTCGAGATATTAATCTGACTTAACATTACGATGATAGAGACTGCTTCCCGCAATTCTGTCTGTCTGTACCTCGACCAACAGCCTAAACTACTGAAGTGATTTTCTTCAAACTTTGGACATAAGGTTTTGGGGAGATTGTCTAGAGGGGAAATCGATTTCTTTTTTTAGCTTCAAAAATAACTGTCATAGTACCGTTTAGACAAAACATTTTTATCTCGAAAACGGCTCCAACGATTTTAATGAAATTTTTTAAATCGGGTTCAAGTAGCCTTAGTAATTTAGTCAAAAAATATTTTTGAAAAAACCGTTATTACCGGTACTTGCCATAGAACCGGATTTTTCGTTTTCGGTTCCTAAACTATTGGACGGATTTCGATGAACATTTTTCCAAAGGAGGTCCTATATAATCTTAATAATATTAAAAAAAATTTTTTTTTTTTGAAAACCCAATATTTTGAAAACTAATAAATATTTTTTTTTTAATTTGGTTTTATACAAATACTGAAAAAATTGTATATGTATACAAAAAATTATTGTTGAAAAAACAGCTTTAACGATTTTTGAAATTTTTTTCTCAAAAATTTGTATTTTTATGATCCATAAGATGACATCTTCAGTTTCAAGATTATACTTTTTTTTGGCTTATTTTATAAATTCAAATTAAGAATTTCAGGCTTTTGCATATTTTAACTTGTGACAATAATATATGGTATGATTCCTTTCAAATAAATTTGTTTTTACATATACTCAGACTTTAAAACCACGATGTTATCGCTCATAGGAGGAAGTATGTACGTGCGACTCAGTCGTGCATTTTAATTGTTCTTGTATTAATTTTTTGACATTTATTTTATTACTTTTTTCGCACAGTGATGAGATGATTTTTAGTTTCTGGGTGGTTAAAAGAATGCTTTGGTTATGCCCTGAATTTTTTGCATATTTTTGTTTTGACAATTTTTTCAGGCATTTTTTTTTAAGGCCGAACATTTTAACCACAAAACTTTTTCATCAAACTAATTCTTGGCAAAATTTTTGTTAAATTTTCTTAAGCCAACTTTTCATTTTGACATTAATTAGAAAAAAGGTATGTCGGAATTTAACACCTTTTTTAGTTTTAAAACAAATTTTCTGTTTGGAATCTGCAAATCACTGTTAATAAAAAACAAACTGTTTATACTGGCGACTGAGCATATACCTTGAGCATAAAAACAGTTTTTTTTAATTTTCCAAATATTTTTGAAGAGATTTTATTTTATTAATAAGATTTTCGTTTTGTTTTAAAAAGAATACCACTTAAAATTAACATCAAATATGCCAAAAACTTATTGTTTTAAAAAGTTTACTTAATAAAATTCAATCCCTACAAAAGCAAATACAATTTCAGGCACACAGAAAAAAATATTTCTTTTTTGTATGTGGTTTGAGGAGGTTAACTTTCAACAAGAGAAATTCTTCAGTTGTCAGAAATAGACACCCTATAGCCTAGCCTAAAATTGTAGATTTCCCCATTTGCTTCCATTTGTGCACCTTTTTTCAACCACTTCAGCAAGAAAATATCTGTGTCTCAAATTTCACGGCTCTAAAAATCGTACATTAGACAGAAAAGTTATTCTTCCACGGTGAACATAACGAAAGTTATCGAATTTTTTCCCACGAGGACTACACCCAGGAGAACCATAAAAACGATCAAAACCTCTGGTTCGATTTGTTCACGAAAAAACACTTCAGTCGATTTGCCTTGACTAAAAGTTCTCCTCTCGCGAAAATTCGGCAATAACACCGAAACTATGGGTTCTTTCGCTTATCGCCGTGTAAGTCTCAGTTTCGTTAGTTTGGCAGGAAGAATGCGTTGCAAGTATTTGTTTTTATATCATAAACTAAACACAAAATTTAACATCATCTGTTACTTTGGCGAAATTCACCTACATTAAGGTTATTTACATTGCATCTCAGTTAGAGACTTAGTCACCCGAGCTAACATAATTTAAATTTAATGTTACATAGGTACACCTAGCACTTTCACTCTTGACTGAGATAAGACCACTTCTACTGTTCCTTAAAGAATCAAAAATCTGGCTATATGCAATGCCCATTCAGGTTGTTACCTACGTTTTTGAGAAACTGCCACACTCTACATGAGTTGACATCGGAAATTAATGTTCAGCCTGCCATCTTTTTCGTATGATATGATGATTTAATATATACCTGAGAAAATTGTAGCTTGTTTTAGTTCCTTAGAAAGGTATTATATTTTATTTTATTCAAACATGCATGTACTTGTATTTTTATCACAAAAATTAAGTCAATTTGCACAAGGCAACAAAATTGTATAAACTTGAGAATATAAATGGCATCCACTCTCTCAATAGTGTCATATATACTTCGTACAAAGCCGCACAAGTCTATTTTGCTGTAATATGACTGAAGACCTTCTAAGACAGGAAGTTTATTCCTGTTCGTTATCCATGCATCAAGGAAATGGGTTGTGACGTATTTTATTATTTGATCAATGTTACCTTGACGTCATTGAATTTGAAGACGACCAAGTGGTGTATTTATGTTTATAGTCAGCTGAAAGGATAGGTAGGTACCAACCTTTATATTATTTGTGCTTACGTTTCGTGGCTTACGCGCACATAAGCCACGAAACTCTTTTTTTTTTTTATTGTTTGAATACCATTTGCAGATTTGATCACATGTTGGCAATGTTATTACGCCATAAAACTGTGACGTAAAAATTTTTAATTGTGTGTCGAATGTAACAATTAGATTGCATTTAAAACGTAAGATGTCTTAGAAATACGAGTAAATTGCTGGAAGGAAAAGTACGTGGACGAAAATTAATGGTGTTTGAAAGTGTTCGCAAAGGGAGTCAGGGTGCACGGCTGAGAAAAATATGGCCGCAATTGATTTTGTATGGCAAATATAAAATCGCAGTGATATTTTATATTGAAAATGAAACAAGACCTCGATTAAAAAATGATTTAAGACCGCGCGGCCTAATTTCATTTTTCAATCGTAGCCTTCAAAACTTTATAGTATGGCAGCTAGTTTTTTTTAAGCCCTTGAGCTGGGGACTTTCGGCATGATAACTGTGCTTTTTTTAAGTCTCAATATGTTTCTTAAAAAACAAATGACGTGTAGGCTGAATGACGCCATTCTAAAAAATAAATGAAGTTTTCACACAAAGTATCGATATCAATTATGTAAATGTAATCGATGAAATATCGAAGCCCCGATAGGGTAAGTTTTTGTTGCATGTAATACGCAAACCAAACCCATTAGGGCTTTAAATGAGCACACCGTTGGAAGACTCGTCGGGCTAGTATATATGCCCCTCTAGGTGTCCCGAATATATCAGCAGCAAAATTCAGCTTTTTAACCAGTTCTATATACTCCGTAAAGTTCGTGGTTCTCTAATTTGATCTACAGGATGAAAAATTAATGGAATACGCAAGTTTTTATGCGAATCTTTCAAGGTTCCATAAATAGGGCTGCATTAATTAAGGTCTTGTATAACGTCTCCTTAGTTCTATCAGAGAAGGCCTTATTACAACTTTCAAATGTTTTTTGAACCCGAAAAAATTGCAGTTGGCAAGAGCATTTCTTCTTTTGTTCTCTACACTGATGTCGTTTCGCGAGGTATTAGTAAATCCCACCGAGTCGATGATGCTGATATTCCTTTTTTAACACGCTTTTATTAGTTTCACCTGTATGTTTGTTTGTTTGTTTGTATGTATGTAACTGACTCGTTGAGGCTCAATTTTGCCGCACTTTAAGCGATCAGATTTACTTCAAATGTTGTAGACTTAGCAACGACCACGGACATTACAATATTTTGATAAGCTTATCTAATTATCCTGATTAGGATTGTCAGGATTAGTGGTTTTAAGCATTAGATGAAATGGTTCGATTACGAAATAATTCATAAGACTTGTTTGCAAATAAAGTTATACCACTATGTCTCGCTGTTTATGTTGGCAACATAAAATTTCTTGAATATCTTTTCTATGGAGATGCAACTGTTAACACATCTGTACATATTAAAGACGGTTTTATAGCAAATCGAACTAAAAAGTGAAAAATAAAATATAGTTTAAAAAAACTAAAAAAACACGCTTTAATAGCAAATCGAACTAAAAATCAGAAAATAAATTTTAATTTATATTTTATTCAACGGTTATAACAAGTATACTAACTCATCAATATGTTTCAATAATTTTCAAAAATTCTAAAATAAAAATAAAGTCATGAAAAGAAAATTAATTTCATTGTAAAAAAGCGTGGGGTGCTCGATATCGATTGTTGTAAATATATGATTAGTAGTTATTTGTAAACATAGAGTTAGTATAGAAATATGATATAAAAAGCACCCCAAGCTTTTTTACAATGAAATTTATTTGCTTTTCATGACTTTATTTTTATTTTAGAATTTTTGAAAATTATTGAAACATATTGATGAGTTAGTATACTTCTTATAACTGTTGAATAAAATATAAATTAAAATTTATTTTCTGATTTTTAGTTCGATTTGCTATTAAAGCGTGTTTTTTTAGTTTTTTTAAACTATATTTTTTGGTTGAAAGCATTACGATTGATAGCAATCTCATTCTGTCGATTTAATTCAGGCAAATGCTCCAGTCCCGAGCGAGCTTTATTTTGCCAATAATTTCTAAGTCATCTATTTGAGCAAGTAGTTGAACTGAACACCAGTGGTGTTGGATTACGATTTGGATACAGTTGCTTCAATTACGATCTTAAATGAATTGCATGATAATGCGTCACGTTGCCTCCGACATGATGGAGATGCGATATTTCTACATCGTCATCCTGATCAAAAGGACGAGTTTCGAACATCAGCTCCACCGATAAAGCCTTTCTTTTTTGGCTCATGGTTATCCGCAACCAAACTCGGGACGCCACGAAGCAGTTGTCCGAGGCTATGTTTGCCCCTTGATGACGTTTAGACATCCAACATCCTGGAAGTAGGTTTCGCGTCTACGACAAATTAATCAGTTTAGTTGATGGTCTTATAATCACTAGGCTGCTGATGGATGGCTGATGGAAACTAGTGCTTGCTACAATGACATTCCACTGCTTGAAGTCTTCTATCTTGAATTTGCTATCAGAAGTTTTTTCTTGTTGAAGGTGTTCTCCGACTGTCTAACCAAAGAGGGGCGTTCAATTCAATTCAATTCAATTTTATTAAGTCTTTTCTTTTCTATTACATGATACATTTGTCTCTTACTCTAATTTATATATTGAGAGCTGTAACGTATGGCTTTCTTGTTTTGATAACATATGCTTCTATTGCTGAACCACTTACACGTATAAAGAGCTCTTGCTCATGGAGCTATTTCACAATTATTTTTGACGTTTTAGCCATTAAAGATTAAAAACTAACTTAAAACTAACTTACGCCCAAAGAGGGGCTTCTCTCTGAATCTGACTTTGAAATTGCATAGATTAGTTTTCAATTAGTACTTCGGGCAGATCGGCGAGGTGTTCTTGAATTCGCCCCTGAGGTGGATTGTGACAAGCCTCTCGCTCATGAAAATATTCTTGCCTTAGTTTTCCCCTTATCACAAAATCGCATCCACGAAGGGAACCGTACAAAACACAAAGAGGTAATGAAATATGTCATGTCCAATGATAGATACTACTAGACTTCAATATTTTGAAATAGTTTTCAAGGCTACGACTTTTCTAGAAAAAAATATAACAACTTGTCATCTTTCAGGTTTTCAAGTTATAAACACAGGTACATAAATCTATGATATCTTTAAAAAATTTTAAAGAAAAGCTTAAGTTGTACCTACTCTAACGTCCTATTATTCTTTTACGACATAAGGGTATGCCTTGCGTATATTTTATTCAAAAGAAGCACAATTCAAAGTGGTATAAATGAATAAGACTTCTTTTGAAAACGTTCTTAGTCCCCAAACCAATATAAAATTCTATCGATTAAGTTTTGTCTGCGATTCTGTGACTTTTTTGGAGGATTTTTTTTTATAAAAACTCATTTGAATCTCTGGCACGTAATTTCTTTGTGGAACTTTTTTTTTAATCTTCATCTATTCAGATGAAGAAGTTAAAGTAGGTATATGTAAAGTACCTACTTGCGAGCTAAAAAATCTTATTTAGTTCAATATCCTGAAATGTGTGTCATTCCATTTTATATTTATACACCTGCCTGCTTTTCTCACCTTTCTTAGTTCATATAAAATATCTACATAAACCCATAACCAACCCCCTACCCTCACTCCTGTGTAATCCGTCGCATATAAGAAAAAAAATTATTTATTACTCAAAGTCAACGTTAACACCAAAGGCTCGCTGCTGTGGATAAAAAGTCATAAATTCGAATAAAAAACTCGCAAACATAATTTTATTACACTTTTTTTTATAAACCTATGTATTTTTTCTTTTTTTTTTAATATTACACCCAAGAGAGGAATTCAATTGGTTTTGAAGTTCCGGCCTGTTTCCTTCGAAAAGTATATGCATCATGTATATTTTCGGATTTCTGCGGCTAAGTCGGAGTGTTTGCATGTTCGAGAATCGAGAGTAGGTATACAGAGTAAGATTCTAAGGATTGAACATAATCATTGTTTACAACTTTTTTGTGATTTTTGCATATGCATAACGGAGAGCAGCAGAGAGACCCTTGTAACGTTCAGAAATGTTTGTGATATTAAGTTGAATGTTTGGTTAAAGGGTAGAGGAAGGAGGGAAATTGAGTGGAAACCATTAATTTTATCACCTCTTCTTTTTTTGTTGCTGGTTTATTAATGATTTATTGCAGAATGTGTATCATAAAAGATGGCATTTACTTCAAAGGTGACAAACATATATAAAAGGAACCTACCAAGTTTTAGTGAGCTATGTATGTATGTCATAAAATAAAGGAATGAAAGTCGAAAAGACGGCATATTGTAAAACTCTAAAAAGTAAACTTGTAAGAAATAATAGGTTACTAAGTAGCTTTCAATTCATATTCAAATTGTGATCAAGTGGCATCGTAAACGAAACTATTCGGTGACGATGTGTTTATTAGATTAAGTCAAGTTTATTTCTTTTTTAAATAAGTTAGTTTTAAGTGACATATCAGAGGGTAAATTTTTGTTACCGCCCTTCCATTTTTTAACCTGAGTGTGTAATTAAGGGGGTTATGACGGCACGAGTACGATAACTTGGGCGCCGAAAATTGATAACGGTTTTTTGTAGAGGGGTCCAAAACAAGCATTTTTTACTATGGGAGGGGGGTCTATCTTGCGCCGTTTGGGCGGGAGGGGCAATTTTATGAAAAGAGTACTAAAAGTGGAAAAAAAATCATTAAAAAATAACTGTAATACTTATAGTTAAGTTTAATATTGTTTTTTACAGCCAGTATTTTGTACTATAAGCCACTTTTTGAATCAATCAAAAATTATGCACAGTTTTCGAAAAAATGAGTTTCAAACACAAAATTCGGGAAAAAAAAAACACAAAAAAAAAGTTTGAAGTGTAATTTCTCAAAACCATAAGATTTCACATAAATTTTTTTTGTAGAATTCGGTGCTCTTATTGATTCCTTATCAAAAACTGAAAACTAGATTATTTAATGTCTTCTAGTTTTCGAGAAAATTGAAAATTACTAATTACTTTTTTGTGAGTTTTAAGAGCACCGAATTCTATAAAAAAAATTTATATTAAATCTTACGGTTTTGAGAAATTACACTTCAAACTTCTTTTTTTGTGTTTTTTCCCCCGAATTTTGTGTTTGAAACTCAATTTTTCGAAAACTGTGCATAAATTTTGCCTGATTTAAAAAGTGGCTTGTAGTACTAAATACTAGCTGTAAAAAACAATATTAAACTTAACTGTAACTATTACCGTTATTTTTGAATGATTTTTTTTTTTACTTTTAGTACACTTTTCATAAAATTGCCTTCCCGCCCAAACGGCGCAAGATAGACCCCCCCTCCCATAGTAAAAAATGCTTGTTTTGGACCCCTCTACAAAAAACCGTTATCAATTTTCGGCGCCCAAGTTATCGTACTCTCCCCGTTATGACTTTCCCTAATATTTTGGGCTGACCTAGAAGAACATGGTGAAGACCGGTAAAAGAGAAATCAGCGCAACTGGAGAAGAGTAGGAGAGCTGAATTATGTATATATGTACATCCCCAGGAACCGGTGATGGGTAGGCTTAGGAATAGTTAAGGCTTTTGCCCCCCGCCCCCAACAAAGGGAGGAACACGGACAAAAAAAGGTCCGAAAACCTAGGTAGTAGTAAGCACAGCAAGAACGTTAGGAAAAAGAAAGGATTAATGAGAGGTACCGGTGCACATTAGTTTTGAAGTTTTCTTCTACGCAAAATTAGAGGAAAAAATAAAGGTTAAGTATTCCACATTCTTGTTTTCGTCTAAAGAAGGAATCTCTGTACTTGACAGGGTGGCTGAAGTTGGTATCAAGGATAAACTGATGTACGTTCCTTTAAGTACGAGTAAATTACGGTTGAATTGATGAAAGGGGAACTAACGACAAAATATAGAAAGACATAAAACTCTACGGCGGTGGCGGTGTTTCAAGGATGTTATTGTTTCTGTTTTAATTTTCACATAAAATTTTCTATATTACATATATCCAAGAGATTCAAAGGAGTTATTAGAGCGCCTGCCCAAACGTCAGAATTATACTCAAGTTTTGAACGAATGAAGAATTTATAAATTGCAGGCAGACCAGAAGACCTAAATACAGCAGCGTTTTTAGCGACAATGAGCCAAATAAACGCATTTTCAATAAGTGAGTTTGATGTGAAATTCTATCAAACGCTTTTGAAATATCAGATGCATCAATCTGACTCTCTAACAAAACGATGTAAAGATTTATGCCACTGTTTGGTGAGATATATGTATATCATCAGATTATCATTGAAGAAATTATTGTTCTTTGAAAAATTTCTTTATATTACATTTTTCTACAAAATTAGATTTTCTTCAAGTTTGGCATATCATTTTTTCTTCTATGTTCAAAATACGCGAAATGTTGGCTCAAACCAAATTTGCATAAAAGGGCCGAAAAAGTGGCCTGGTGGTAACGCAGATTACTCTTGCCAAATATGAGGGAATTTAACCTGAATTTGAAAAAAAAAATGGACTATCGTAATGTCAATCCATTCTCCCCAGAAAAACATAGAATATAGTTTTTTAAGAGACCGTCAAGAAAGGCAATATTCCGCACCCAGAAGGCAAAATGCGGCCCCTATTTAACTCCTCTCTGTGATCGAAAAATGTCCTTTTAGCTGAAAAGGTGGCTCTACGCGACAGTAGTTCTAATTCACAGTAGTCACAAACGGCTCCCCAATGTTGGATAATGTACAAGTCATATGAGAGTAAATTGACTGAAAGGAAGGCAGGAGGGTCAAAGCCTGATCGTAAAAGAATTATGGAAAACCGAGAAAGTCTTCACGCTAAAATATACCAAATAAAAAGAAGATGACCTGAGAACCTATTTGAAAAGGCAATAGCACACAACGTTCCCTGGCTATTGCAGAAAAAAAACAGGAGCAAAAATTGCTGTATCAATTTTATTTAGTTGTCCTAAGACATGGATCAATCCTAGGTCTGTCGACCGTTTTTTAAGGCCAACCCCGCCACAATTGGTGCTTGAGGTGAAGCAGAAAAGTGGGAAAGTTATATTTCTAGCAGCAAGTCTTGAGATCATAATAATTTTCGGTTAAAGAAGAAGATGGAATAACACTCGTAACTAAAACCTTACATTTTTTATAGTTTATAGTTCCATGTTTTTTTCACTTTGAATAAAAAGAGTCAGTGGAATGGACAACTCTTCACCAATCTTACATATAGTGAAACACATTTCATAATGTAAAAAGGCATTAAGTTAATAGAAACAAACATAACTTTTTCTAACTGAGGACCAATTTTGAGGAACAGTCAGTAAGATTTTTTCAACAAGACTAAGAATGTCGTTTCTTCTGAAGCCCGTAGGGAAATCTTGTTATGTTTCTTTTTTCTATGTGTAGATATTATATTTGTGTTTTTTTCAATATTGTTAATTTTGTAATGACCTACATCGAGTTAAAAAATTAATTAGTTTTACTTACAGCTTTAATCCATCGATTCCAGCAAAATTTGAATTCTTCACGATCAATAAATCCATCACCATTTGTATCGAATACTTCAAAAATCTGATCCAACCTCTCTGGCGGTACTTCATAGATGTGCCCTTTATCGTTTCGAAATAATGCACGACATATTAAGGTAAACTCTGCTAAGTTGAGACGATCATCACTGAAAAGAAAGAAAATAATTTAAATTATATTTATTCTTCCTAACCTTATTTTTTTTTTGAAAAGCCTTGGGTGATTTTTTCTTATTCTACTATTTTCAACTGATAAATAATACCTAAAGTAAACAGTTTTATGAAATTTCAATTTAACAAACACATCACCCAATTTAAAGTCATCTTACCAAAAGATTTCATTCAAAATTTCGGACTTTTGACTTTTCGTACTAAAGAACCAGGAAATCATTAATTTTTGATTTGAACTTTTTTTCACTTCCTCTCTCATTTCTTCATTCCTTTTATTAAGTTTTCAAGAAGAAAAAAAATCGACCATGTGTGAGCAGAGTAGGTATTATTCATGAACACGAACAATTTATTTATGGTGCAAAATATTTGCACCACATCCACATCCCATTCCATAGCCTCGTGGTGCAAAATCTTTGTAACCCACCCCATTCCATTCTAGCCTCAAAAGCAATATTTTCTTCTGCACAAAACTTCTAAAAATAAGTTTTCCTTTGCCTTGCTAACATGTCCGAGGTAATTGAATTTCGTTTTGTCCCTTGATGTTTTTAATGAAATTCAATTACAAAGGATGTTAGGATGTTACTATACAAAAACAGGGAAACTCCTAATACACCATCAGAATTACAAACTTATCGTCGTCGTTAATATGATTGGAATTGGAATATACCGTTATTTGGTGGCAAATGAAATGACAAAGTTCAATGGAAACTTTGTCAATTTTCTTCTACACATAAAAGTTTTTGAAGACGACGAGGGTATTTTTGTAAACATCCGAATGGCATTTTTTTCGTTTAACAATTAAACACGATTAGAAAATTGAATGTCTGAGGTTTTTAAATGGGGAAAATAAATTAATGGTGTTTGTATCTACACCTTTAGTATAAGGTTGAACAAAATTAGCAAATCTTTTTTCATCATTTTAACAATATTGAACGCTTCTTGCAACAATTTTATCGAACTCATCCTCTGTGCATGTTGTCAAAAACGATGACTGTCATATGAAATTCAAAATGGCCGCATCGGTAATAATGACAGCTGAGATATAAAAAAAATTAAGTTCTAGGTGTTAGCTTTCACAAATTTAACACTATTTACTGTTAAATTCAACACTGTTTAATGTTAATTAACGTAACAAGATTTGGGAAGATGGTGTGTTATTTAAAGAATATTGCAGGGTAGATTTAGACAAGTTGGTATTATTTTTACACTATATATTATTTCATTGTAGATTTTACAACTATCTTGTCTTAATTACTATACATATGTATGTTGGGGGTATTCCCGTGGTTCGATTTAGTTTACTGAATATCCAAAACAAAAATAATACTAGAAAAAAATCATTTTGAATACAAAATGTACCTACACTTCTTGTTGTTTATAACAAAAATTCTCTATATTTACTACTGAAATATATCAGCTAATTCTGTGGATTTTTTTTATATATAGCGCACACTAAGGGGGATTTTATGTACCCTTTATATGTCAGAGACACAGTGCGAGCTTTAGGTAAGTAGGAGGGGGTTTGAAAGGAGATGTCGGTGAACATTAGTCTTGAAGTCACATCACAATGAGAGGGAAAGGCAGAGCGTGGAAGTGTATTCCACATTCGCGTAGTACGGCTAAAAAACGAATGCCTATGTACATATTATACTTAACAGTACAACCGAAGTTGGGTTCAAGAGTAAACTGATGAGCATTCCTGGAAGCGCGAGTATTACGGTTGAAACGTTTAAGGGGAGGAATGCAACTGGCTATTTCATTAGGGCACTAACCGTAAAAGTAACGATAAAAGAGTGAGGGACAGGAAAAGTTACGCCGGTGCTCGAGTGACGTAAAAGTATCGATGATGTTCCTGTCTCCGATCATTTTGAAGGCTCGTCTTTGTATACTGTCCAAGAGACTTGAGTAAGTTGAGCCCAGAGATGGGAGTTGTACTTAAGCTTTGGACGTATATAACTTTTATAGAAAATAGCCAGATCAGAAGGGGAAAAGAATTTCTTGCATCTCCAAGGGAAACCTAAGTCATTTTTTAAATGAACTTTTTAGATTCATGAAAAAATTTGACTTCGACTTGACAGTGCCATAATAGGAAAGTCAGAAAAAGTGCGTCTCGCAATTCTGTCTATCGGTCTGTTGAGCTACAGCCTAAGCAAATAGATGGATTTTCTTGAAACTTGGAACCGATGCTTTAACAAAATATCTATAGAACTAAATAGATATTGGCAGAAAATAAACGAAAAAAAGGTCCAAAATGTGAAAGGATACCATACATGGAATGATATAATACCTCCCATGGAATTATCTTTTTTTGAATTTTGATATTCTCAAAAACGGTTCATCTGATGATAATTCAAATGTTTATGTAAGACCATCTAAGATTTATAAAGTGTATTCAATAGCTACATACTTAAATTTTCGAAAAAAAATTTTCAAATAAATAAATAGTTCAAAAAATGCTAAATATTTTTTTGTACATGTACATTTTGTACAAAACAGTATTTTAACGTATCTTTAAAAGATTGAATAAAACTTAATTTTAGTTTCAAAAATAAGGGTACCTCCGATACAAATGTTAAAAAAAAAAACAGTTTTTAAATTTCTCGAAAATTTCTCCGATAATATGATACCAAAAACTTTTTGAGTGTATTGGTATTAATGCGGCCTATTATAACACAATACAAAAATTGAAGAACTTAAGACAGTATTAGGAGTACTTCCCATACAAATGTTTAAAAAACATTTAATTAAATGAGCACCGCGGAACTTTTTTGAAACTGTTTTGATCACCCATACTCTTCAACTAAATCAATTTTGAACAAAAAAAATTAAGACCAAGAGAACACTGTACACGAAAAATTAATTTTTCCAAATTTGTTTATACTTTCTAATACATAATATGTAGACCATTAAAAAGTGGGGGCTATTAATTAAAAAGTAAAAAATGTTAAGTGTTAATAATATGGAAAGTTCACCCTGTTGAATTAACAAGAGTCTGATTGGAAAATTACCAAACGTTTTTCTCTGAATGTATATTCACTATGTATTGGGTTACAGATAGATCGTTTGGCAAATTGTGTCAAAATTTTGTAAAAAGCATTTTTAGTGATTATCTTTGCTCACATACAACGAAAAGGTCAAGCCTTAAATTTTTCTGATAATTTTGTTATTTAAAAAAAAACTGCGTTTCGGGTTTTTGCTAAAAAAATAACAAAAAAAACGGTCAAACATTTTTGAAAAAAATAAGTTGTTTCTGTATTACTCGTATATATATACCTCATTATTGACTTGATCAATATTGTTCAAATTTTGTATAGTATTGTTTATAAAATAAAAAAAAAACACTTAAAGAAAATAACGGTTTCTTCATAATTTTGAATTTTTCCAATTTTTATTTAAGCAATGTAGTTTTTGTATTATAAGCTAACCCACTTCTTATTCTTAAACAACAACAAACAATCGTGTTTTCATTTTTATACAAAATTTAATAGTTAGTAAATAAAACCCCCTTTTGGATCAATCAAAAAAGCATCTCAATAAAGTTCATATTTCGAAGGAAAAAAATATCTTCAAAGTTATTTGGATATAAAAATTAAAGTTGATGCAAAAGGTTATTATTAGTTTGTAATCCTAACAACACTCTTGTTTTTTTGTTATATACTTTTTGAATTTTACCATACAAATTTTTCAAGTGAGAACAATGTTATTGAAAATATTAAAATAGCTAATAATTTTTATAAAAACAAAAAAAAAACTTACCCGTCTTTATCGAATGCCGTAAAACAGGCATCCATTGCTGAACCGTTACGATCTTCAACGTCGATTGGCGGGGTTGGTGATTCCATATTCAACTACAAGCGATGACTTTTCAACGTTGGGATTCACTGCTGCTACTGCAATTTAGGTCACACAAAAAGAAAACAACAAACACCATAAGTGAACTTTGTCTTTACAATTTAAAATAAAAAAATTGAGTTAAAAGTAAGTTCACAGTAAAAAAAAAACTTCATAAACAATTCCACGTTAAATTGAAGGTAACCCGAAGTTTCATTTAATATAAAATAGTTTCACTTTGTATATAAATGAGAACCGAAATTATATTTAAAAAAAAATACTCTGCAGATATTCGGATCCCGAACCCAACAAACAGAACACATGCAATGATAGAGAAAGAATTTGCACTAAAAAAAAAACATATACTCGTATATCGTACAACTCTAAATTTATATTTCACTGGCTCAATAAATTATCGAAATAACATTTTCTGGCTTGCGGGTGGTCGCTAAGCGCAACGCATTTAAATACATTCTCTCTCATGTCTCATATTGCGGAAACTTACTTGGCGGAACTCGATAGCTCTTTGATTTTCCAGATAAAAGCGGAAACAATTCTTAATTAAATATGCCAGCGCTTAGGGAAAATTTCATTAAAATGTCAAAAAAGTTTCGTTTTTAACACTCACTCACCACTTTAACAGCCAGAATCGGAATATTCACCCGATTGGATATTATTTTGATATGAGCCTAACTTAAGCCAAGCTATCATTTATTTAAGACAAGTAAAGAGCTGTTATGTGATTGAGGGGATTTTCACAATAGCATGTGAAGAAGAGCTATAGGTAAAATAGCTTAGATGACGGGATTGAATTATTTAATTGATTTTTCGCATCAATGATTTTGTAATTGAGTTCGAACAAAAGACTTTCATAGTAAATCTTTGAAAAAAAAACATTTAATTTACAGGGTGATTCTAATCAAGCTACCATAAAGTGTTTACAGATAAATATTTTTGTTTGAGGTTATTTGAACAGTGATTCATCACTTTTTGTCTTGCAAATGTGGTAGTTAGCTGGGGCTTAGGTTTGGTCTAAGTTGGAACTAGCGTTGAACCACAGTTAGTCCATAGAAATCGGTGAATTAAAATCCTGAACCAAGTCGAACCGAGATTATAGAACTCGCCCTAAGAAAAACTAAATCCAATACTTTCAATACTGAAGAAGGAAATTAGTTTCGAGGTTCAAAAGAAATTGGTTTAAAAAAAATTACATAACGTCGGTACTTGATATTATAAAAACCTCATTATTTATAGTAAATCAAACGGTTGGTTCATAACAAGTGTTTTGAAAATCTATTTCCAGGTTTAGCTATTCTAGCGAGTAAAATGAGATGATTCGCTTTACTCACTTCACTCGCAAAATCTATTCACTATTCAGTGATATAGGTAACTTCGAATTTATGTTCACACACTTGAAAGAAATAAAAAGAAAGAAACAAAAACGTTAAAAGAAAAACAAAAATCATTCACTCACTTTTACTAGCTGAATCAATTTTCAATGAAAACTGAATAGAATATAGAGTCACGTAATAAATGAGCAGATGGAAAAGAAGCATTGCATTGCGGATCGAGCTTTTCGGATTCTGTAGTCACCGAAATTTACCATCAGTTTTGTCTCGGTCAGACTTTCCAATAAAGAAAACCATTCTAAGATTTTATTTTTGAAACATAAATAAATAAATAACTAGGCAAGGCAGTCTTAAGATTTAAACTATTCTTTCTCATTTTTCACAAAAAACTATACAATACTCAAATCATTTTAAGTCGAGGCCGAGAAGAGCCTTAGTTTTAAGAGATCGAGACCGAGACCAATACCGAGACTGATACCGAGACGGACTGACATTCTTCGGGATTTAAAAAGTCTCGTCTTGGCAACGAGGCCAGCCCTAAAATTGTCACAACTAATTCAAAAGTTTCATCTTACTGATTTTTCATGTGTAATTTGGTTGGTTGAACGAAATCCTTGCCCTTCCTGATATTTTGGTAAATTTTGAATAGATTTTCTTGAAATCTCTTCCACCAACTGGAAATCAGAAATCTCAGTTTTCGGTTTGATGGGACAATTGTGGTATTTTATGCATACATGAAAGCATGCAAACAAATAATTTAGGATTTAATAGAGTCCGTACAATGCACCTATTCGAACGGGTTTCAATTTTATCCAAAAACAGTTTGATTTCACAATTTGAGAATATTTACTATAGTTGGAGAGAACGGTCTTCGATTTGAAGTTCAAAAAATTCTTATAAGTGGTTGGCGAAAAGCGCAGTTGTAATTTGAATTATGTACCGCTTAAACTTAAAAACTTTTTATGAGCGTGTGCTGAATACCAGGCTTAAACTTTTAATTACTGTAATATATTTTTAAAAACACAGACCAGAAAACTTTACTTATCTATTTCTAACTATTTCCCCTCATTTAGGTGGGACCGAAATTTTCTTTTAAAGTTAAAAAAAATATTATTGATACAAAATAGAAATTTTAAATTTACGAAAATTTTATAAAATTTACTGTTTTTTTTTTTAATATTTTTTTCAAATATTGGGGAGAGTACGATAACTTGGGCGCCGAAAATTGAAAACGGTTTTTTGTAGAGGGGTCCAAAACAAGCATTTTTTACTATGGGAGGGGGGTCTATCTTGCCCCGTTTGGGCAATTTTCTCAAAAACTAAAAGTCATAAAATGATCTAGTTTTCAGTTTTTGATTAGGAATCAATAAGAGCACCGAATTCTATAAAAAAAATTATATTAAATCTTATAGTTTTGAGAAATTATACTTCAAACTTTTTTTTGTGTGTTTTTTTTCCCGAATTTCCTGTTTGAAACTCATTTTCTCGAAAACTGTGCATAATTTTTGATTGATTCAAAAATTGGCTTATAGTACAAAATACTGGCTGTAAACAACAGTAATAAACTTAACTGTAAGTATTACCGTTATTTTTTAATATTTTTTTTTTACTTTTAGTACTCTTTTCATAAAATTGCCCCTCCCGCCCAAACGGGGCAAGATAGACCCCCCTCCCATAGTAAAAAAATGCTTGTTTTAGACCCCTCTACAAAAAACCGTTATCAATTTTCGCCGCCCAAGTTATCGTACTCGTGCCCAAATATTTAAAAATAGTTTAATGCAAAAACGTTAACCTGCATGACCAAGATTTTTTTTTTCGTCTCAACCAATTCAAATCACCCGATTTTTCTTAGCTATTTTTTGTGAATTCTTTTGTTCATCAAAATCTTATTGTACAGTTTTAAAAATTGGTGCTGTTCCTCAAAAGCTCGAAGTTAAATTTTTATTGATTGGAATAAGTTGGCAATAAAAGAAGAACAATTAAGGTGTCGGTTTTTTTTTCTAACTATTTTTTTTACAGCTTTTTCTATGCAATAATCTCATATTAACTTTGACTAACATTAGCATTAACTAACAAAAAGTTTTCAAGCTGCCAACTTTGATATTTTAATTTGCAATGTTATTATTTTTGGTTTTTTCGGCATCAACGTTATCTGGATCTCGCATTTATCTCAGGGTTTGAAAAAAAAATGTTGCTTAATTCAGCTTTATTAAAGGTAAAAAAAAACTTTGGGAGATTTTTATTGATTTAAGGACCCTAACTGCTTTAACTGCCCCGGGCCACCGAATCTCTTTATCCAACCATAAAAAAGAATTTAAATTATTTAAAATGTTATCATAATTTCAGTTTCGGGTAAAAAAAAAGAACAACATTCTAACCTATGTTTCATTAGATACTATACTTACACAACTCTTAGAAGAAATTTTGGACATAAATGTATGCCAAATAAAACAATTGGAATGACACTGTAATGTCAGTTCAAAGCATCACAGTTTTGCGTCGCTTCTGTTAAAATTGCATATCCAACTTTATTGAAAGCTTTATTATAGACTTGTTTGATCAACGAAACGGAAGTTAGACAAAAACTCGATTCAATGGTTTTCAATGAGAGGTTGCTCTTTTTTAAAATTGTTTTTCGAAAAACAAATGAACTGGCAGTTTCTTTTTCTCTTTAATGACTCTTCCGGTTCTGTTTTTATAATAACATTCACAAAAAGATACACCTACTCAAAAGTAATATTGAATAAAAAAGAATTTTCCGCCATGCCCAGCCCATACAATTTACAATATAAAAATACAGTTACTGTACTTTATATTCTTTAATACACATTATGAACCGTCTTTATTATTACTTCCGGTTTTCGCATAAAAAAGGATTTCACATTACTGCCTATTCCTGCATGAATTTTCTATAAGCCGGTCCAGCCATAATGCATTGATAAGTAATAATTATACATAATTAATGGTAAAAACATCCAAAGGTGGTATATAGACCGTTACGAGTTGTGACTTCGGCATATATTGTGTGGTCAGACTCAATTAAAACTGCTCGTTAATTTAAAAATAAATCCACTTTCAAATCCTCGCACATGACCTATTGTGATCTCAGGACTCAGGCCAGAGGCCAGCATCAATGAAGGTGGTAGAAACTGATTGAGTGCGGATTGACGTTACTCATGGCATTTATACAAACATCCTTATACAATCTATTTTAACTTCAACCTTTGGCTGCTAGGATGTGTTCTATTCACAGCGATATATCTCTGAAAATTTCAAAAGCAATATTAAGCATGTTGTGCTGCGTGTTGATAGGTCAACATCAATAGATGAATGCATTGACAGTTCAGGTTCTCCTTAAAAGGTCATACTCATGCTTCGGAGGATATATTCACTTCATAAAGGTATCAGAGCGACGAATAGAAAAACAGATACACAAGCTTCGTTGTGGTCATTCATTAATGTCAAATAAAACCCCATACTTGAACCGAAGGGGGGAGGGGGTAAACACCACCACCGGGAAGGGTCAAAGTTTAATAATAATTAATTGAATTGATTGTACCTTATATAGTATATACGCGCAGATTGCAGATTGATGGCGGAAAAGAGGATTACTGAAATGCAATTATTGAGTTGCCCTGAAATAGGTCAATAGCTTTATTTGTGCCTGCGGATATTTGCATCTGCTTTTACATTATTTTAATTAATTTTTATTGAAATGAATATAAAATGTTCGTGTACGCGCGTTCATTAAAAATGGAATATAAAATACATATTATACATGCTTCCTGCAACTATTAAGCTCTTTCTCTCTCACTGGAACCAACTTGTGAGGGTTACCAAGGGTGGGAAAAAAAGACGTATGATGTCGGTAAGAGGTATTATTTTTTTTTTTTTTTTTAATACAAATATAGAGAAGGAGACTATATCCTTTTGACATGTCAATTTCATATTAACGTGAATAACAAACGATTACTGTTGAACATGACATGAATTTTTTTTTATTTTTATTTTTTTCGAAATAAATATACACATTGATTGAGATAAGTAAACAACACAACAAAATTTTAAATCTGCGTGGTTCCGTGATTTTATTTTTTTACCTACATATTATGTAATTCAGCTCGTCATGATGTTTTATTTCGTCATATTGTCGACGACGGTGAAACGATTTTATTATGCTATCCGTCGTATTGGTAATGGGAGAAAATTGTTGAAAAATAAAATAATAATGATGTCCAAAGATACAAGAGACATTTCATTTAGCGATTTAAAATGTGACACAACTGAGGAAAGCAAAGATCAGTGCAGGGGGGGATCTCTGTTTCAGTTCAAGAAGACGAGAATAATTCCTAGGCAGCCGAGATGAGACCTAGATAAGAATCTTTTTTTTTTTGACCGAGACTTATCAAGAATATCGTGCTTTTAATAATAATCATTCGAAACTGTGCTTTTAAAGTACAATATTGATTATTTCAATTTAAGGCAGCCTCTATTTTCAAATCGCTGTTTGGAGTCGTTTGTTTCAGGGGCGCGTGTTTAAAATCAAATACGATTGAAAAATTATACAAAAAATACAACCTATATCCGAAGAAGAAATTATGAATTAAATTTAATATAAAATTTTTTAGTACAATGTTTTTTGAAGTTCAAAGCTTGTTAAGGGCCTATTGTACTTTACTTTAATTTCTGTTTCTGTTAATTTTATTCAAAATGTTGACATCCACAAATCATCTAAAATGTTCAAGGTGTACATGATCATCAAAAAATTATTCCTTTTCTATTGAAATACTATTAAAAAAACATTGGGGCATATTCATAGTCAAACTTTCTTTAAAACCGAGTCCAACTGGCCTCGAGTCTAAAGTTAACACACAGGTTAGAAATAGCTGCTATTCATAAAGAAATTCGCAGCTCTGTTTATCAAAAAACGGAATTCTACTACAATTTTAGTGCTATTGCCTTACAATCCATTGAAATACAATCCGTTTTTTTTGACAGATAGAATAAAACAACTTAGTTAAAGAGTCAACCGTTTTTATTTATTGAGTTCCATTTAATCTTTTGGACCGGTCTAAATTGTCTATGAATAAGATAAACTATAAGTTAGTTTAGAAGAGACAAAGAAACAACTTGTCAGACAACTTTATGAATATGCCCCATTGACAAAATGTAACACCCGAAACGTTGGAATGACCAAGAACCAAAAGTAAAAAAATATTTGCCATGGGCCATAAATATTTGCTTTGCAGTTTTTAAACCATTAAAGAAAAGTAGTTTTTATTAAAAATTGAGATTTTCGCATATAACTATCGTGTATTTTTTTTCCTTATTAAAAGTTTTTATAAAAAAACTTATAGAAAAAATTAAAATTAAAATTAAAGTTAAATTTCTATTTTCGACTTCCAAAATTTCACCTTCCTTTGTTTACCCTTTGAAAAAATATTGATAAAGAAAATTTGAACTGGACAATGTTCATGTAGAAAATGCATTACCTGAGAGCAAGGGTGGAGAAAAGAAGTCGAATACGAAGAAAGAATGTCTTCACGTCAAAAATACGATCTTCGACAAAGTACCATATAAAAATAAAATTCCCTGAAAACGTAATTCAATTAGCAATTTCACACAACGCGTTGTTCCCAGACCCTCGCTGAAAAACTCCTGTATCAAACAAATGTGACGACACCTGCATTTAGTTGGCCTTAGCATGGAACATTCTAAAACCGGTAGACCTGTCGCCGTTTTCTGAGGTCAACCCTGTGAGTCCCATAAAAGTGGAGACTTGGATTGAAGCAGTGAGGTGGAAGAATTGTTGTAACATTCGATATTAAGACTAAAGAAGAAGGAAGTATTAGTTTATGGAAGGACAACAGTCAGCTAACTCAATAGACGCAGTAAACTCTGAGTATAACACTAAACTAGGTTTTAAATGTCTATGACCGCATCCACAGTCTTATAGTAACAAAAAAAAATAAACTCAGCTGCAATGACCGACAAAAAAAATCAACGGCTCCCTTACTACTAGTTTTGAACAGTTTCCGATAGTTGTTCATTTCTTGTTCTTCTCATATTTCCTTTTTAAGTCTAGAGGTCTGCTTACACTCGTTCAACGTTTCCGTTGACTTCCACTATTTTTAATTTACTTCCTAAAACTTAAGTTCTTTAGAATCTCAGAAGGTGCCATTGCTTCAATTTCCCACCCACCTGATTCACGCCAGCCTTAAGTGTTAATCGTGATAAGTTTTTTGTTTTTTTTTTTTTTAATACCATTTGTCAAACAACTTCATTCAATTTTTTCGAAAATCATCTATTCTCGGTATTCAGGTAATCAATTGGAGTCGATCCATCATGTCCTTGCTCCTTTGTTGTCATGCTTAAGTAAACTACATAGTCTCACCCTGACTATGCGGTTTCTTTCACACGATATACCAACTTCTTGAATAGAAACACTCTCCTTTTTTCCATTCCAAACACTATTGATGGTGAATTGCAAAGATTGATATTTAACACTATTGGCATTTATTCTTGCATTGTCACCTAGTGTTTGTGTTTGCTGTGGATGGCATGGCGGCAGCGGCAGCGGCGGCGGCGGCGGGAGTAGAGCCCCATTTAGTGTTTGCGTTGATGGTGACAAATGACGAAGGAAAACGGCAAATATCCGCGGGCGGTATTATCATCATCACGAAAAGGATTTCCCACTGTTTTTCAATGTTCACGCTTCACACAACACATTGTTTTCTTAGTTTAAGTAGATAAATAATTGAATCTATTTATTATAACGGTGATGTTGTTGAAATTGTTTAAGTATTTTCATCCTTATTTATGTACATGCATAATACACGCTTCATTGCTCAAGCGGAGGCAACCGGCAAGTGTTAATAATTTATTGTGTTTGTTCTTGTTCTTTGATGTTAAATCAATCATTTATGTTTATTAAATAAATGCTTGAATGATTTGTAAACATTCCTGCTCTAATGGTTCAATTCTATTTGAGAGTTTTAATCAATGAAAGGAAAGAGCAAACAATAATTGGGTTCAAGCTTTTCAGAGAGAAATACAGCAACAAAATAGTATCGAAAGGAAATGAGTCGGAAATCCTTCTATTTTTCTCAGAATAAAATAACCGAGACCGAGCAAGTGAAGCAAAATGCCGACCTCAGTCAACTTTACACGATTTTTCAGGTTATTTGACATTTCCGCTCAAAGGGATCAAAAGTTTGTTTCATAATTAAAATAGTGTGCTCAGATCATATTCCGCTTAGAGCTTGCTCAGGCTCATGCTCAGAACTTTCCACAGCTTAAACACAAAGCAGATCCTCGGACTTATTATGTTCGTCTATTTCTAATTGTACTAGGGGGTCATGAGGCCTCCTCTTCTCTATCACATACGGTTCCTGGTGTTCCTGGAGATGTATTTCAGCTCTCTCCAACTTTTCCTCAGTTGTACGGATTCCTTTTAGTCAGCTCTTCTCCAAGTACTTCAGTCGGCACGTTCATCTGCCTGCCTGCTTGAGAGGGTTCTACTACATTACTTGACTCGCCATGCACTTGTTATCCTTTCACAGTGTATGGCCATTCCAATGACACTTACGTTTTCGTATCACAGAGTCAATTAGTACCTGACCTGTTCTCGTAAGAAGAGATACGGTTAGGCTAGCAAATTCTCAAGATGTTTCGCAAACATCTATTTCCGAAAGGGTGCAGCTTTCACTATTGGTGATTGGAGCCCAACAATCGTAGCTCAGTCTTTGGGCTTATAGAGTTGTTTTTCCAAATTTTAGACAGCATTCCGAACCGAGCCTTTGCTTTTCCGATTTGACTTTTAATATCTACTTGGTTTCCGCATCAAAATCAAAAAAGACAGTTCAGGTTTATCAGAAATATCTGCAGGGGCATAAGAGAAAATTCCAAAGGTAATCTCTTTTCTTTTTGCAGTATTTATTTTTAGCCCTATGAATTCAGCTTCTTTCTAAACCCTTCGTAATCAGGTGTTAATGAATGGAGATCCAAGATCCTGGCTTCCTCCATTTCCTGTAAGGAGCGGTATAATCGTCCCTCATGCTAAACGTGACATTTGGACTAATCAACATAAATGTTCATCATTTATACGTTTTAGCCTGTTTATTACTGGTGCAACCGTACATATGTACATAGATCATTAAAAGTAGTTATTGACTGAAGCCTAGAATTGTTTATTTAAAAAAAATAGTAAACTATTTTATTAATCCAAATTCACAGGATTTCGGAGCCTTTGTCATTTTTTCAACTCACGTACATTTTATTAGATTTCAAAAATATTCTATACGATCCTATTTCCAAAAATATTTATAAGTCTTGAATAACGTTAAGAAGAAGTAATCGAATACCGTTATATCCTTAATATGTATTTAAAGTCAACTGAAAAACAAATTAAATGTATGGGAATGACTTTTGCGTAAATTTTTTTTTGACGTTTAATTTTTTTAATCAAACTGTGAAAGTGTGAACCAACCCAAAATGAAAAATTTTTTTAGGCAAATGCATGAAAATTAAACTTATACCCGGTTGCAGGAAATTCTTTTGAATATTTATTGATTCAATAAACTTTAAAATGACATTTATGTGTTGCACCGAACAATTTTATTTCTGAAAGCCAATAAACGAACCAATAAACTAAAATGCCATTTTCCTCCATGGTTCACACTCATTGAAGGGCATTGTGGCATCCCAGAAAAATTTATCAGGGCGATAAATTTATAAACCTTTTGGCAAAAACTAGTTTTTGTGGATTTTGGCGCAACTGGCTATTAATCAAAAACAGAAGAAAATTACTCGTGAATCTCGAGTTTTTTCGACTTAAAATTTTCTTCGAAGCTCATAATTTTTAAGTTGGCTGTGTGACACTTTTTACTCGAACGTTATAAAGAGGAAATTAACTATATTAGGTAATTTAATTATAACTTTAAATTTTGTTATACTATATTTGTTAGCAATTTGTATTTCCTCATACTAAATGGACAAAACAAGTTTTTGAATTAGAGTTTTAAAATGTTGTTTTAAAACTTATCTAATACGTTTGAAATCCAAAAATTCTAACTTTAAAGTTTTCAAAAAATTAAATTAAATAAATATATTAAGAAATCGACAATTTCTTTTGTTTGTCCAAAACTTCAAATCTTTATATTAATATACTCTTTTGTTGATAAGTTGCGTTTGAGTGAGGTAAAATTGTACGACAGAGTTTGGTCACCACGTATAAATATATAAATTAAAAACAAGGTACCTACATCGTACATGCATTATAAATTAAATTAAACCTTTTGGTTTAAGTGCTTTGTTTCAGATAAATTAATTTATAAATTCCCCAAAAGCTATAACTTTATATAAATAGATACAAGTCTTTCTATAGGAATATGATTTTTCCAATTAAATAGTTTTTGTTGTGTGTAAGGAAGGCACTCCAGAAGTTATTGCAGAGTACCTACCTGATTTTTTGCAATTTATTAATAACATTATGTATGTGTATTTTATGTAACCATGTCGTCGACATTATTTGCACTTAACTATAAAAATCCATCACATCACAAAGAGTGGTGAGAGGTCGCGCTATAAATCACAATTTATACCAACATTTATACGATAAAGCGTTCACTTTCAACAACCATAACAACAACAAAATCATCATAAAAAAAAAACCTAAATGCGACCTCGAAACCCACAAAAGCTTTTCCAAAATAGTATAGGTATGAAGCTAAAACATAAGATCCGCTGCCAACGGCCTCTGTGCCATTCAACATTTTCCAACTGAACAAACAGCCAGAGCGTAGAGTTGTAGGCTGGGTTAGGGTTATACCATATATACTCACACCGCACATGAAAAACCCTCAACCCCGTTGAAATAGAGTACTATATCCTTTGTGGACGAGAGCCATTTAAATTACAAAGCCCTCCCGCAAGAGCCTCCCTTTCCCCACATCAACCATCAGAAATTGCCAGCATCAAACACAAAACGCCTACAAACAATAACAGCATTATTTCAAATAGCTTATATAGCTGCTTGCTTATCTATTCGAGGACAGCCCGCCCCGAACAGAGAGGCAACCATCAAGAAGACCAAATGAAACCTCAAACCCAAATCCTTCTATCGCATTCGTTCCACATTTGGCCATGAGAGTACCTATAGGATAGGAGACTGAGGTGCCTCGGTCTTGTTTTACTTTACGGTGATGGGTAAGCTGCCTTTATGCCTTTGAATTTTGGTGACAGTGTGTCGAACTATTGATTAGCCTTCGTTGACGTCCTACCTTTAGCACGTTAGTTGTTTACTTCTGAAAACAATCAACATTGGATACATAATTTGGTTCATCTTGCTTCCTGACGTAGATTGGCCTGGCCTCCCTCTTCTCAATCAAGAATCAGGTTCAGCAGCAATTTCGCATAAGGTGAACACAGCATAAAGCAAACAGACCTAAACCCTGACGGACCTACCCGACCGACCCAAACAATTACATTTACTTCTGCCTTATTATTGTCCTGTTGCCAAATGAACAATATATGAAACAGTGTTCTGCCCCTTTAACTGGATATTGGTAGTATCTGCAATAGCAATAGATTCTGAGCACGAGCCGAAACCTCAAACCCTAACAGTTATACTATGTATGTGAGAATAGCTTGAAAATAATTGTAACATTTGGTACCAAGAACCAATTCAAATGTAAACTACCACTATTCCTAGACCTACTAGAGGAGCAGCACAGCACAGCTCAGCAGTAAAGAAGTTAAAAGGTCACACATGTTAGAACATACTGACTGTAGACAAAGCAATAAAATTGTGGACCGTTGTTGTACCTTTTTTTTTTGATTCAACTGTACTTGAATATGGATTTGGAGGGTGGTCTTATGGATATTTAAATACGACCTGGTACCGGATTTTTTTCTTCTTATATTCTACAGTGTGAAAAAAAGGTTAAAACTCGGACCAAGTGGTTTCTATCTTATGTTATATGGCATGAATAATGGTGCAGAGATTGTGTTTGATTGATTAAGGATATGGGTTACACAAAAAAAGCAGGGATCTTCGTTTACTTAAAGAAAATTGTTGTTAACTGTTTGAAAAAGGGATAGTGCCAGTGTAGGGAAAAAATGAAAGAAGAAAGGATAAGTTCCTTTATCCATTTGAATTTATGGCTTTTGTAGAAATTTAATTTTGAAAATATTTATTTAGGTTTCTTTGTGTAAGAGGGTTTTCTTTTTGAGTGGGCTGATGATTTTAGAATGTCATGTTATTAAATAGAGAAAGTTTTAATTTAATATAAATTGTCTGTGAAATGCAGTTATTTTCTTTTGAATGATTTATTATGCGTTTTGATTAATAGAAAATAGTTACAATATGGAGTTTAATAAGACAAATTGGTGCATTTTTGGAAAAAGTAAGATTTTAACGTTACTAGATAAATTTAAAAATCGATTTGCGATAGTAAAAATCATCGTGCTGTTAAGCCGCCATTTTGAATGACTTCATGATATACATATATACATAGGTATATGATTCTTTATATCGAAATGTGTTTCAACAAAAATGTAAGGATAAGTAAGATAAGGCACATGGTTTTGCTAGTGTCTCGTTTGCCTGATAACTCACTTATACCTTTGTATATGAAAACTATAGTACTATCATGGTGGAAGTCGAATGGGGCGACATCTAAAGTATGCCGGCAACCCTTACTCTTTTTTTTGCGGAGAGCTTATGGAGGTTTTAATTGATATTTATTGGATGCAATAATCTAAAAAATCGTCTCCTCTTGCCCCTACCACTAATTTCCGATGCTTTAAAGACTCCCCAAATCAAATTCTACACCTACAATTTTGCAGCGCCACCACAAGGGTCCGGGCAACCCTAAAAAAAACTCGCCATGATAGTACTATAGTTTTCATATACAAAGCTTATACTCACTAATATGCTCGTGAGTCTCCCCTTGTGGGGCATAGGGCATCCACTACTCCTAATCACTGTAACGAAACGTAACTCAAAAAATCATGCATAGTTTTTAATGATGCCCACTTTCCTAGCCATTTTTTTAAATATTTAAAAGCGGAATAAGTATCATAGAATCTAGAAGCTAAGCCCTTTATCCAAAAAATTCATGCAATGTATTAAAAGATAAGGTGTTGATTAGAGGCTGCTGTTTTTTAATATTTTTTAGGGTTGTCACGTCTATTGAAATTTTTTTTTTTTTAACATTTGAAAAGAATATTGCACATTTTCTAATTTTTATTTATTATAACGTTTCTTTTTATAACACTCGCGTGACACCTAACGCGGGCGTAAAGTTCACATCCCGCACAAGTAAGGATCACCCGGTTAGTTAAAAAAAAAATAAGATTCACTATTGCGCTATTAAAACTTTTTGAAAAGCAACAAAACCAATAGTTTTCTAAATATGTACCTACTTTTATAAAACGAAGTCGGGTTAATTTAATAAAGAAAAACTTTTTAAAGTTTGATAAGATATTCTTGTATTCATTTTAAGAAGAATGACATTTAAAATATATGTAGGTACATCAATAAAATCCTATAATTATTATTTTAAGAAGTTAACTTATTAAAAATCAATGTTTACAAATGCAAAGTTCGAGCAAAGACATATTTATGCTTTTTTTTGTCAATAGTTTAACGTGATTTACTTTTAACATTGGAATTTTCTAGTGCGAATTTCACAGAGGCAGATTGCTAGGTTAGTGCCAGGTTCAGTACTCATAGATAAAAATGCAAGAAGTTCTACTAGGAAGAAAAAAATAAAATAGATGTGAAACTAATAAATTGATTATTTTTTTAGCTGGAGAGGCTGTATAATATGTTCTTCATTGTTTTAAAATAACCATCTTTTTGATTGAAAAACGTAGAAAAATCTTAATTTTTATCTTCTAATTGGTCCTTTTTTATCTAATCTGTAATTTTCAAATGTCATAAGGTAATTACGAGCTATTTCTAAACGTTGCAGTTAGTTTTGGAATTTTTGATTAATTTGTTGATAATTGTAAAAAAACAAATCAAATTGTTTCATGAATTTTTTTTTATTCATAAGTGTACCAAATATACAAAAATTTATTAGTCAAAATGTCAAACTCGCTGAACAGACCCCTTAATGTGACAGTTCCTTTTAAACGTGATAAACCGAAGTTTATTTTCAACACCCATTATGCCATGTTGCTGAGGTTGTGACGTAGCAATCATCTCCGAATTTGAAATTTATATGGAATTTCTTAATTGAAATCTGTTTTGTGTGATTTTTTAGTTTAAAAAAAAATAATATCAAAATTCGAAAATAGTTGTTTGAAGTGTAATTTATACCAAAATAAACAATACGTAAAGTAGTCAATGACAATTAAAAAAAACAGTGTGTGCCTCCAGTTAAAGTTTTAGAGGATTATTTGTTAAATATATACTACGTATTATATTTATGAATACTTCATTTAAACAAATTCAATTTCACTGATTCCAACAGGTTTCAAACAAAAATAACAGCCAAAGAGTGAAATTCTCTTCTATCTAATTTTCGAACGAAATGACAGTGACGTCACAGTGAACTATCAAAAGCTAATAAACACACCTTGTTTTCTGTTTGTCATACATTTAAAATGATAAAGAGCAACAAGATATGCTAAGGCTACCATCTTTGTATTTTAGTGACGTCGCATTCATCTTTATTCTTTTTAATGTTTTATGTTATGCGAGGGTTGTGACGTCACATAACAAATGTTTTATAGTTTATCACTGATTTTTTTTTTTGACAATATCGAACACAAATGACAGCAATGACAATGTGAGACATTTTACAAATCGCGCTATTCATAGTGCTTGTTTGATGGTTTTGATTTTTGTTTATTTTTGTATATAAACAAAAAATAAGCTCAATTGTTGATGTTTCAACTTACGTACTTTATAATAAACAGTATTTGAAGCCATTATTTTGTGAAAAATCATTCAATAAGGAACTGCACCTCAAATGCTCAAATGCTCAAATCTACAAATAGTTTTTCAACCAATCACATTTCCATCTTGTTCCTATGAACTTTATAAAAAAAAAAATAGATTCAGTTCGGAGCAAATTGAAAATGAAATTTTAAAAAAGAAACATGCGCTCTGCCATGTGCAATTTGTTGTAATTTGTTGTTTGCTTTCATGTGTTCCTCTTTCTATTAAAGTATTATGAAATAATGAAATATGATAAATGAACTAATCAACTAGACACGACCATTATGCCAATAACACTATTATGTACTTACAACAATTGTAATGTTGCTCTTTAACCTTTGGTTTGTATTCCAATCAAAAAAAGCCGGTAAACTTGTTTATTTACTTCAAATTAATTTATTTACACTACTCAACATTTTAAACAAATCAATACAAAATTGTCACACCACACTGGCTTTGTTTCTAATCAGAAAGTTGACATTAAACACTTATCACGTTTATTTCGACTAACAAATTGGAAAAGTCGGAATTCAGTAGGTTTGCAGAAATCAAGTAATTTTTGCCGAAAGGAAAAATTTATTTATGTTAAATTTAGATAACTTATAACAATATTACCTAACCAAGTTAATTTGTCTTGAAGCGAGTAAAGGTTACTTTTTGCATAATAAAATGTGTCAGTCTCTATATTTATGTTGTTTGCTCAATAAAAAATATAATAAGGATTGTAAAACAGTCGCGATACCGACTATTGAATAGTGTTTATATCATATGGTATGTGCATACTTATTTTTGAGTTTATTTACTTGCGTACAAACAAATCAAAAAAAGTCAACATGGGCATGGGTATTTGTGTTTCTTCTGCTTTCAAAAAAAAAATAACCGGTTTTTGAAACATCCCTTGCAAGAACATTATAAGTAGTGAGTTCTTGTGATATCAGGCATCTTATCTGATTTTAAACAAGATTTTCTTGTTTTACAGATCAGAAATCACAAAACAAAGAATGCCAATTTATAAAGATATATAAAATTCAAATATTGTGGAAAAAATTTAATGTTCCAGCAGTGACATACAAAGAGAAAAAACTCCTAAAAACACATTACATTTTATTTAAAGATTTGAAATCAATAAAATGTAGATGAGGTCCAGCTGACAGTCAATTCTTTCTAAAGGGTGTCTCAACAAAAACGCAAGATTTAAATTTGGCGCCATTCGAAGAGTCATTGTTTGACATTTGAACAATTATTATTGTTTGTTAGTAGAAGGTATAAGGTTAATAAAAATGGAGCGCTACATGAATGAACAACGCATTCTCATTGTAAAATTGTTTTACCAAAATGGTGAAAGTTTTGCGGCTACAGTTCGCAAATTGCGATCAATTTGGGGTTACAATCCTCCAAAAAAATCAACTGTAAAGCGATTAATGGAAAAATTTGCTGAAACTGGGTCTGTCACTGATGTAAAGACAACAACGCGCCTTCGACCAGGTCGATCGACCGAAAATATCGCATCTCAACGTGGATTTTGGGCTGGAGGAATCATTGGACCATTTTTTCATGAAAATAAGTCAGGTCAAGTGCAAACAGTCAATGGTGTTCGGTATCGTGAAATGATAACCAATTTTTTCGTACCTAGAATCGAAGCAATGAATGTGAAGAGGATGTGGTTTCAACAAGACGGTGCCACATCTCATACAGCCAGAGGAACAATTCAATTGCTGCATCAGTCATTTCCCGGTCGTGTTATTTCGCGTTTTGGAGACCAGAATTGGCCGCCTAGATCGTGCGATTTAACACCATTGGACTTTTTTCTTTGGGGTTTTTTGAAGTCGATGGTTTATGCAAATAAGTCAACGACGACTCAAGCCTTAAAAGAGGAAATTGCATTAATGAAATACCGCAGCATTTATGCAAAACGGTCATTGAAAATTTCATTAAAAGAGCGCGTATGTGCCAGCAAAGCCGCGGCGGCCATCTGCGCGATGTGTTGTTCCATACATAACCTCATCCTGTCTACTTTACGATATAATAAAGAATTCGCGATTTTTTTTTAAATATCTGCTTTGTATTTAAAATTTAAATCTTGCGTTCTTGTTGGGACACCCTTTATATGAAAAACATAGTACATGGTGACTGTCGAATGGGGCGACATCTAAAAGGAAGGGTAACCCTTCCTCAATTTTTTTTTTTGGAGAGAGGTTATGGAGGTTTTAATTGATATTTATTGATAGTTTTTGGTTAGGGCGATCTATATAATAGTCGCCTCTTGCTCCTACTACCAATATCCTATGCTTAAACACTCCCCAAATCAAATTCTACACCTAAAATTTTGCAGCGCCACTATAAGGGTCGGGGCAACATTAAAAAATATTCGCCATGATAGTACTATGTTTTTAATATACAAAAGTCAATCACAGGGAACCGTATAAAACCGTTGTTTAACCCTATGTTCAGTAATTTGAACAATAATTAATTTTAGTTTCAAAAATAAAGGTTGAAAATGGTTGTTAGAATTTTGATAACTTTTTTTGGCTTTTATTAGTTTTATATTATAAAACAATACAAATTTTGAAATTGAGACAATATTTACAGTGCCTTCCATACCAATTAGAAAAAAAAACTGTTCTCAAAAACCTAAATCTATCGAAAACGTCTTCAAGGATTTTGATAAAATTTTGTGTGTATTTGTTTTATTAAAAACTGTCAAGAAGCTGGGGGCTATCGCTTTTTTATTTAGATTTTTAAATCAAGTTTTTTAAGGGATTTAGCAATTTCATGCACCATTTATAACAAATAATCAAATTTTTATTGAAAATTACGAATTTACTTTTTATTCAGAAAGGTTTGGCTTGTTAAGTATTAAATTTCAGTTTTGATAAACTTTATCTTCATACAATAAGGATGTAGGTTAAAAAAATAAGTAGACTTAATGTTTTATCATCTCCATTCAGAAATAATTTCCAATAAAATAAAACAACTGGTGAAAAACTGGGACAGACGCAATAGCATTGAATAAAAAGTAATTTCAACAAATTTAATTACAAATAATTTACCAAAAGATACAAATATTAATTTTCTTATTTTTTCATAACTCCAACAGAGACCTTTCTAACATGCTTCATTAGTAATTCAAATTCAACCGAGCTAATGAAAAATTTCTGCACACACAAACGGTTGTTTTAAAAGATATATATTTCCAAAAATAATTTATTTATGATGTTAAAATTAAAATGAAAATTTTAACTTAATAAAATATTTTAATAAATAGTAACACTAAATGGTATTTATAAATTAATTTAACAATTTCTATCACGGACTAGGTTCTTTTCGATGTTATATACGTTTCTTTTTTTTTATAGGGAAAAATCCTTAGTCACGGGTATGATTTTGAATCCAGTCCAGATACTGTGATACTCTTGTATAAACTCCTGGATATCCAGGCTCTCCGCACTTATTACCAAATGAAACTATTCCAAGCTGAATCCATCGAGCATCATATCGCATCATAAGTGGTCCTCCAGAATCACCCTATATGATTTTGAAATTTTGAAATTTGAGTAACTGATTTGGTATAGAAATTATTTGCTTTTTACCTGACAAGCATCAACACCACCATCGGAATAGCCGGCACATAAGAAATTTTCATTTATTGGTTGGAAATATGATCTATCGCAATCTTCATTTCGCCAAATAGGCAATTCAGCTTGTCTCTGTGACGTTGACTCCTTGCCGCCATAGTATGTTGTTCCCCAGCCTACAACTGTAGCTCTGCGTCCAGGCAAACGATCTTTTGGTGGCATTCGTCCATGCCTTGGTAGACAAACCGGAATAACGTATTTAGATTTGCGGACAGGACGATCAAGAACCAAGATTGCAATATCATTGTAAAAGCCAACACGTGAGAATCTATAAAAAAAATAAATGAAAAGTGTTTTCATATAGAAAATCAAAACAGTTCTACAGATGAATTGAATTTGAAAGTTAGTCATTTTTTTCAACATTAAGGGTTTTCGTGAATTCCTGAATAATTTTCTGATGAGCCTCGTGCTACTAGAGATCCGTTGTACCAACCTTGTGACCGTCATTAAAACTGTTTCAACGACCTATGTACTTAAAACACAAGTCATTGGTGTCTTTACACGACGCTAACATGTTTTGTAAAAGAGGTGGGCTGAGCCGCCATATTTTTTTCAATAGGCAACTGCACAATAGGCGTAAGCTGACATTATTTAGTGGCGAAGAGTAAAACTATCAGTTTGAAGCATTGAACCTTTTTTGAAGAAAATTGTTATTGTTTTGTTCATGACATCTCGTTTTCACACTGAAGCAGAGTAGGAAAGGCATAGTAGTTGAAAATCACGAGTAAGGCCAGTAGACTAATTCACGCGCTCCGGTCAGAAACCAAGATTTTCTTGCTCAAACGAGTCACAAAACCACGGTTTTCATAGTGACGCATTGTCACGAACTACCTTACTTGCGTTAGCATTAACGGCGGCCTAAGTTGCCAAAGTCAGTTTATTGAGTAAATAAGATAAGACCCGGAAATACTGAAGGTGAATTTGAATAAATTTATTATTAAAATATTACCTTTCATGTGCCCTTACTTCAGTCACTCCAAAAGTAACTGGTGCTGATGGTTCATCGTCCGTTGAAAGATCAATATCTCCTAATCGAACAGTAAACTGTCTTGCCGCAAACCTTTGTTTTAGAAAAGAAAAATTGATAAATTTTGTGTTTACAAAATATTCAACCACAAATTACTACTCACGGTTTTTGCCTTGAGTCTCTCGTACAATGCGCAGCTGTCAAAACGTATTTCGAACCAACCAATGACCCGCCACACCAGAATTCAGTACGTTTTGGTCCGTGTAAGAAAATGGCCGCCATCCATGGCCACTGACCGTTCGGTGCTTCAGTACCACCCACTATACGTCCGGAGGAATGCTCTTGCTGCCCGCAATCATCTTGATCAATAGCTCCATTCAATATGTCCAAATCATTTGAGTCTGGACCTAAAGCAGACGATTCTCCTGGTCTAGCTGTAGTAGTTGTTGTTGTTGTCACCGGTTTCAATTGCGGAATGAGAATAAGATTTGGTGAACTTGGTCTTTTTGTTGGTGGCCTGGTCGTTGTTGAAGCTGCGGTTGGTCTAGCTGTCAATTTCAGTGGACGCTGGGTTGTCAAAACAGTACTTTCAGACAATGGGCAACACACTCCCGGAACAAAGAGGCTTTTGAAACATAACGACTCCCGCAAGCTACTGAGATTCAATAAGAGAGCTGGACAACTACTGAGATCTTCACATCTTCCTGGTCTTCCGTTGGGTGTCTTACAACGGTTTTCACCATCTTTTGCCAAGGAATCATCCACAATCGCTGGAATATAGATTGGTGTAGATGTTGTAGGAGTGGAAATTGTAACACTTGTTGTACTGAATGTGGGTCTGACTGTTGTGGTCGTTGTACGAATAGTTGATGGAATCTCAACAAGTTTTTCTGATACTTTTTCAGTAGTTGTTGATGTTGTTGTTGTTGATAATAGGGATTGCTTCTTTACCTTGTTCTTTTTCTTCTTCTTCTTTTTATTCTCAACAAAAGTTTGAATATTCCCCTCGGCAGCTTGACCTATACGTTTAATTTGTTCAGGTTGCATTTTGCTGTCATTTCTAACCACTCCAATGATCTTTCCTAAATCAACAGTTGCTGTAGTTGTGCTCGTAATTGTCGAATGATCTTCCTCCGATTCCGATTTTGAGTCCTGACCTCCTCTTGTCATATCCACAATAAAGTGTCCAACTGTATTCAAAGCACCTAGGGTCTCTGAAATCCTATTAAAAGCTGATTGTGAGAGCAAACGTCCCTCAGATTCGTTACTAGCACTTGAACTATCACTATTGTCGTCATAGTAGATGTAGTCACCACTGTCATCATCATCTTCATCATCCTCGCTCTCATAGTCACTCTCATTTTTCAACTTATGCGAGGCTTGGCTTACACTTCTCGCTACTCTTGATTTTTCATCGGAAAAAATGTTGTCCAAGTGTGACTGAAAAGGAGATGCTGCCTTAAAAGTAGATAGGAATCCTGGCTTTAAGCTCGCAATAAAGCTTTCAAAAACCAATGAACCAAAAACTTTGACTTACCTCGACCAGTCGTTGAACCTTTTGGTAGTTCGCCTTGTCCGTTAGCTATCAGTAATAAGCTTATGCACATAGCAACTAAAAAAAAATAAAGTAATAAAAATATACTATTAATTAAAAATCCTTTGAACGAATATGTACAATAAAACATTATGGCAACTCTAGCAAAACAAGCAAATAGTTAAATTTTAATGATTCGAATAATTTGCTTATGATTCTTCAAATACACTTAAATACACATGAAACAGATCACATAATAACCAAACTCAATCAAGTGAAAGTGACAAAGCTAAAGCTGACTCAATTGGTAGCCATTTCGAAATGCGCTACATTTTGTTGGTGGCCAAGTCATTATTGACCATTTCGTCTGGTAAAATTTTTTACTTGAAAGTATTCAACCGGTTGATCGTGCCTGGTGGTGAGTGTAAGATTAAATATGGAGAAATTTGGAATGCGGCCTTGAAATTGTTTAATTTTTTTTACGCACGCATTGATGGATTGCTTAACATTTAATTTTTTGCATAGGAAGTGAAGTGACCGTGGCCGATAGTGTTTCATGTACATTGATCAAATTCAGCAAACAGCTCAGAATATTTTTCCTCTTTTTAAATCGACATGTTAGGATGTTTAGATGCTTTAAATATGACGCGATATAGTCCATTTAATGCCTGAGAGGGTGTCTCAAGAACATTCTCACTTAGGTTTCGCCCATTATTTCTCTCAATGGGAGCCGCCATCATGAATTAATTAAATGCATTTAAAGCACATATACATAAAGAAAATATTGATTTAAGATAAAAATGCACCCAATCATTACCGCCAACTTTTGTTAAATACATTTCTTTTCAAAATTTTGAATATTTACATTATGTATGTTTTCGAGCTTAAGACAGTATTATAAATCAGAGGTGACTTCAAACTCAACTCAGATTTTTTTTTACTATTATGTGTATATATTGTTGTTTTTGTAAGTTCAGGTTTTAAATAAGATTTACATAGGTATATGAAACACGTAAAACTTAAGTCAAATACTTAAAATAAGATGGTTTTTGAGAACATTTAGAACTACTAAAATTATTTTTAGTAGAATGTTGGCGTCTATAGCTTCTTGTTTTATATTTAAATTTCCTTAAGAATGCCCAGAAAAAAATAATGTCCATTTTCAAAATATGTATAAAGTTTTCAAAAAAAAAATTTTTTTTCAAGATTACAAAAAATATTTTTTTTATAATTTCGAAACACAATAAAATTGCAATTTTGTCTTTCATAAAGTTTTTGATCAACATCCGTTAAATCAGCTTCAGTATCAGTATTTTGGGCTGTATATCGAGTAATAGACGGACCGACAAACTGACAGACAGAATTGCTGGACACACGAGTTCTCTATCATCGTAGTTATAACCTGTTATAGTCGCAAGTAAAAATCTGGGGCTTATATGTAAGTTCAATTAAAATAAGAAATAAAGTCTATGTTCCCCTCGTTCAGTTGAGATCAAAAATTTTTTTCAAGTGGAAAACACTATTAAAAAATAATGGAAGTTGTACAATACTGTGAATAAATCATGTTCATAAATCTACATATGTAGCTATTTTAATTAATAGTTTGAGAAAAAAATATATTTAAAATGAACATTTTCAAAATTTTACATAAAGTACTTATTTCCCAAAAACTAAAATATCTACCAAAAAGGATCTAGTTTTTTGCATTCGATAGAAAACCCCAAGCATAGCATTTGCTTTCCCGATTCAACTATTAATATTAAGTTCGGTTCCGCCATCAGTAGTATTCCTAAGATATTGAAATCTGAAATGTTTTTACTATATCAACAGCCCGACCAAAAATATTAGCTTGAGCAGATGAGGAAGTTCCATGGCCGAACTATTTTTTTGTGTTCATCTTTAGCTCAATGATGTTTGCTTCTCTCTTCAACCTTGTTGTCATTTGATGGAGATGCTTCTCTTCTCCTCCTAATATTACTAATCACTGACGTTTTTATTTTTTTTTGGTACATTGTTTTGTCGGAATATATGTATATGTTCAAATTCGATAAACAGCGGATGAAATGGTGATCAATATTCAACGCACTGTTCGATAATCGTGTTAATGTGGTCCACGCAGGGGGATCCAGTGCCCAAAATCAGTCCTAAACATTTATTTAGAAGTAGCAAAAAAAGATGAGTAGTAATATTTTGGGAACTGAGCAAAAAAAAATACTTTAAAAAGTTTAAAACGTTTCAACATTGACATTTAAAATTAAGTAACTCTAAAACAACTTTTAAGACAAAGTCTCAAAACCTTACAAGGGTCTTATTTACTTCTTTACTTATCGTTGAACACTATTACGTCAAAATAAAGCTCACTATCTTTGCATACAAACCTCGACACACTTTCCCGAAGTAAAAACTTATTTTTAGTTAACCCAACATCCAACAAAAAAAAAAAAAAAAACGTCAATATAAAATCCGACAAACAAGAGCACCGCAATAATTTCAACTGAAAAACCCAACCACAATTTAGTGGGGGTAGTAATTTTAAAAACAAACAAAACAACAAATAAATAAATGATGGGGCAACCATCATAGTTGCTTAGCGCACCTACTCTGCGAGGCCACGGTGCGTGATGATTCACTTAATGGGAAACATATTCAGCACTCATGGTATTAGCGCACCACGCACCGCATTAAATTGTAGCATGTTACGTTGCATAATGAATACACTAAACACTAAAGCATGACGCTGATGCCATTGAGATGATTGGTGACATAAAACCAGACAACTCTTAAGACGACGCGACGATAAAGACGAGTTTTTCGAGTCGGATTTCCGTCAAAACCATCCGCGCCCGACGACGACCACGCCACAGGGCTTCAAATGTTGCATAGTACATTGGACTCTTTAACAGCTGTTCGGAAAATTTGTTACCTGAAAAATTAATATTCAACGTATGACGTCATATTAGAAAGTTAAGATGAATCCATCGTGTCTGTTTTGTTTTGAACCTCATTCAGTCCGCCCTCAACCAGCTGATGAAGACTGCTGGTTGTTATAAAAGGAAGGAGCTTTGAACAATTGATTTTTGCAAAAGCGGTTAGGTTAAAATGTTGCTAACGCGCGCTTCCACCACTGCCACCGAGCCAAACCGTTGATTTCACTTTCTTTCCAGTTTATATGCTTTTAATTTATTTTATTGTTATTAATTTTGAGTTTTGTCTTTTTCTTGCTTTCAATAACATTCGGAATTGCGAATGGTACTGGAAGTGAATCAAAAATAGTCAGGGGGATGTTGGGATGGAATTTTGGTAAAGTGATTGCTGTTTAAAAACATAAGAGTTAGAAAAAGTCAGAACTGAAACTATAACAGGCTTTGGATATAAATATAGTTCAAGTGTTTACTACTCCAGCAAAGCAAATAAGGATATTGCCTTTTGAATCTGGTGTGTGGAATATCCGAACTTCTTTCAGCTGAATTGTTCAACTTAGACTTTCTGTATATAAAAATCATCGGCTCCTCAATTTTTTCTATAATATGCAACTCTATATCCCAGACTATAAACAAAATGGGGTATCGGAAGGTTTCTTAATGGTTCGTGTTGACGGTAGCTGATACAGTGTTAACACTTATAATACTTCTCTACATTATGGAGGAAGAGGAGATCGCAACCAGACAAAGGGTATTACGAGAGTGCAATGTCTTTTACTTATATTATGATGGTGGATTGTTGTAATTTGAAACCTGCTTGTGTATTTCCGTTTCAAATTCCGTAAACAAATCCTTTTGGCCGCAAAGGTACAACTAGTTAGTTGTTGTAAACTACAAGTTTGTGGTGAGAGTAAAGAGTGGAAATACCAGATATTTATTAAAAATTTTTTTTTTTAGATGAAAATTCACGAATTGTTTTGAATGTGCAAGGCAACATTATATCACCGTTAACGATATTAGTTATGTTCGTTGAACTTTACCCAGGGTTGACCCAGGTTTTCTTGACAACCCCAAGAGTTGTCAAAAAAACTTGGGTTTTTCAATTCTCAAAAAACACTTAAGGGTTGTCAATTGTTACTTTTACATTCAAACCAGAAATTTATACTCTGTGCTGTAATAGTTTAAATTGAAATTTTTACGGATTCACCCGTTGCACAGCCGACAACATAAAATGTTTTCATTTCTACTTCTATTATTGTTGTATTAAATTTAATTTTTCGATTTATTTCTACTTTAAATAATAAACAATACCTGCAATACGTAAATTCACAGCAAAACAAATGCTTCAAACTCGTGTCACTTTGACAATTTATTCTTTACCTCAACTCGCCCCAGCAAAAAACCTAGTTCTACTTTAGGGCGAGTTCAGGGCGACCCCAGGTCTCAAAAAACACAGAATTTCAATGTCAGGGTGAGTTCAGGTTTTTCAAAAAACGCTTTAGGGCGACCCCAGGGTGACTTCAGGGCTCAACGAACAAACCTATTGATTGTTTTTTTTTTTCAATTTAGTTTAAAATTGAACATCATCCCAAAAAGTCAAAAATCTTTTCACACTACCCCACAGATTATCAATATAAAAAAGTGGAATAAAAATGGTGTGTATAGTAATACCATAATTTATCGATAATTTTTTTTGACACAAGTTAAATGTAATCCATTAAAATTAGGTGTTTTTTTTAATATATGGAAAAGGAAAAGAAACATTTTTTGTTTCTTCATTAATCCTCTAGAATAACATATAAGCAGTTTAAATGCCACTAACTTGAATTAAAAAGTGAATTTGCAATTTTGATTGAATCGAAAAATTAAAAATATACATACAATTTTTTTTGTTAAATAGGATGGGATAAAAAATGTTTTCTTTTTGTAATCGATAGTTTTTAAAAACACGATAAAAATCGTCCCGATTTATTTTTTCCGTTTTTGACTTACATATATACTTTTAAACAACTTTCGTATATTTAAAAAAGCTGTAGATTGCAAAACGAAAAACCTCTATCTAATCCATCCCAAAACAAAAATAGTTATTATTGTAGTCAAACGTTTTTTTTTTGGGAAACATTTCGAAGGATGAATTTTATTGATTCGATTCAGTGGGTAATTCAAGAGCTAAACTCAAATTGTAATCTAGTACTTTTGTAGAGTCTCCACTATATTTAACGAGCAAAATAATGTACCTATGTACATATGTGTAGGTAAGTTTTGACATTTGAGTAAAGTCTTAAGGAAATCGAAACGTCACGGATAAAAAATAAACAAAACAAAACAAATATTGAAGAATTAAAAACAAAAAGTTATGTCTCCAACTTCAAAATTTATAGAAGCTTCTACCAAACGATTGTAAAAATAAAAATTGTAGAGATAAAATTTAAAGCTTGAACTGCAATCAAAGTGGAACACTTAGTTCAGAGCAGAATCCAAACTGTCAAAGAAAATCGTATTTCTATTTTAGCTCAATTCTCCATGAGCTCATCAGAACTATAAAACGACAAATGTCAAAGGTGACATCCCATGAAGTGCGTTTCAAAAATAAATCAGAGTCCTCAGAAGAGAACACGCTCAGTTCAGACGGGCTTTAACTTCAGACTCCGGATAAAGAAAAACACCCACTGATTTGTGTCTGTTTCTCATTTTGTTCTATTTTTATTCACTTGGAGTTCTTGTTTTTAAGATCTTAGCATAGCTCCGAGTATGAGCCTGAGGAATCAGATGAAGAGCAAATGCTTCAACATGAGTTTTATTTAATTTTATTATGAAAGACGTGGAAATGTTAAATTACATGAAAAGGAGTGGGTAAACAGAGCAAACTCTGAGATACATATATCCGATGATTGGCTTAAGAGTATTCTCAAATTTTCGTCTTTTTGAAAAAAAAATAAAGCTAAAATGTATGCGTACGCGTTTATAAACATTATTCCTTTAAGCTTTTTCAGATTATTTGGCGTTTTTCTTTTTTAACTCAGAGCAGATCACTGAACTGTTAAGAAAATATTTAATATGTTTTTTACCTAAGGCATATCAGAGCACAAACAGTGTGTTTTTATTTTCAGTCAGAGCATGCTCGATTAGCTCAATACAAAATAAGCTAGCGAATCGAGTGAAAACTAAGCGAAGCCAATTTCACACGACTTTTCATGTGAGTTGACATTTCTGTTTGGAGAACGCAGACCACATTCTGCCAGGAGCTTCCTGAGATTTCTCAGCCTATCTTTATTAAATAATTGCTAACTTCAAAATAAATAATAAATTTTATTTTTAAATAGTTAAAGAGGTCTCTTTTTTGTCAAAGGATTTAAAAAAATCATGCAAACTTTTCTACCTGTTTGAATAAAAAAATAACAAAACTAAGCATAATAGATTTGCCAACACCCTCTACGGCATTTTGTCCTGTCTTGCTAAGTTCTTCACAGATAAAATTTGAAATCAATTGCCAACACCCTCTACGGCATTTTTTCCTGCCTTGCTAAGTTCTTCACAGATAAAATGTGAAATCAAATAATTTATAATATATTTTATTCTAACAAATACTAAAACAAATACAAAAGTTTTAACCTCAGCTCTTTCGTTTTGATAACAAATTTAATTGATATAACAAAATAAACCAAAAAATACATCTTACTAACTCCATGGATGTGCTCACATTATGGAGCATTGATAAAAAAGTTTAATATTTAAAAAAAAACAATTCGTTAATTATTTTAAAATATTTATTTATATTCTTACGCAAACAAATCCATATCGTCTGGGTTTCCATAATAAAAAGCTATAATCCAATTAGCCTTTGTTGTATTCACATTCGAAATTTAGTTTATTTCTTGTTAAATAAAAACGTTACACACATTAAACGAAACACAATTCAATAATGTTTTTTTCTTTAGGACCGCACTATACAAAAGAGACAAATGAAATCGAAAGCCTTTGCAAAAGACAATTTTATTTTTTGTGTTGATAGGTGGCAACTACGAGAAGTTATGTTTCACACAATGGAATTTACAAACTGCACAGGGCGGAGCGCGTACGGGCTCGAATTAAATTTATGAATTATAGAATCACGCACTATTAAAATGTATGCAATGTTGTCAAGCCTAAGGCCGTTTTCACTTTTATTCCTTCCACAACAGACTTTGGATTGAGACCCAGACAAGCTACACTAAGTGCATTTTGTGACAAAACTCAAAGAGTAGAGTTGGCAGTTAATATGGGAGTATTTGGCCTTAATGGGGTCTTAAGTTCACGTAGGTTTGTGTTGTTGATTGTTCGAACTTCCGAAGGTGAGTGCCAGCCACCGAAGACTGAAACTTTGTTTTGGCTTTTTGAATTCAGAGTGTATGAATTGGAATAAAGTATCAGGTAGTATAGTTGGTATGGAGCCCCACTTTTGCGGTTTGCTTCTGAGATTATCATAGCTAGCTACAGACTACATCAACCACAATACAGCTGCTGCTTACCATTTCTCCGAAGCGCGCAAGCATTTCACGGTCCACTATGTCGACTCATAATCACTTTTCCTTTTTAATGACTATTCATCGCGAAGGGGTTTTGTAATATGTTGTTGGATCAGTTGGATGAAATGACGATGAAATTCGCTCGATGCTGCTGCTGCTCTCGGCTATAATGTAGCTGCAATAAAAAAGAAGTACCTCAGCATCTGGCTTTGGATGTGTTTTTTTTTTTTTTTTTGTTATTTAACAGTTTCTTTTATTTTTAACTTTGTTTTTTTTTTTTCTTTGTCGTTCAGCAATGTGTGTGTTTTCGTCGCTCAGCAATTTTAAAAGAGCGAAATTATTATTCGCTGTGCTGAACATCTCAAGTCATTTAATTGGTACAGCATTTTATTGAAGTGGAGGAGGTGGTGAAAGGTTGAGTTTGCATATTTGTTCAATTAAAACCTCAACAAAAGAAAGATGTAAATAACAAATTAAAATTTTAATATCCTAAGAAAAACTTTGCGAATAAAAAGTTTTAAATGGGTTTAGTGTGTAATTTTGAGCACTCAGGCACTGACCAATTTTTCTCCGGCACTTTGGGCATTTCTCACCTAGAAGTGATTTTAATTTGATTTACTGCAAAAGAAAACTCTTGAGCAAAAGAAAATATTTTTTCTTATAGAAACGAAACTAATGTAGCAAAAGTAAGTATTTTTATGAAGAATTTTAATTATACTCGGAACTCTGAGATTTCAAAAATAAAAACTGGATGAAAATTGAAATTTTCGTTTCATTATGAAAATTTTTGTGTAATTTCTTATTTTTGAACAAATAATTCGTCATCACGAAGATGTTAGCCCACTTCAACAAAAACAAGCCATCAAAATTTCAGGCAGTTTGTGTGAGTAGGTATTTGACAATCCCAGAAAAAAGGTCGAATTTTAGTCTGTGATCATTAAGTAACAAAAAAGTACTTTAATCATTCTACAACAAACAAAAGTGCTCGATTTTTTCAAAATTTGAATTAACGCACAATTTGGAGTATCAAAAACTTTTTTTAATTTTTAAGGTGATATTTGAAAAAACTAGAACTATGGCAATAAAAGTCGTTTTAAGATAAGTGAATAAATGTAAATAAAATCAATACTTTCATTGGCTCCATGGGCAAAAATGTCTCCTGACTTGACCGAAACTAGGGACACTTACCTGTCTCTGTGGTGTTTTTTTTTTCACAGTAATAACGGTTTCTAATGAAAACAAACGTTTTTATCTTTGATCTTAGGATACTTTCGAAAACTGTTATAAATGTTCCATAGTAAAAAGTTAGTGATCAAACGAATACACTTTTTCCTTATATTCAGCCTTATCACAGGCCCCGTCGTAATAGCTTCGTAGTAAGAACCCCGAAAAAAAGTATCATTGGTCCCGTCGTACTAAAAACATTTGCTACGAAATTCGGAGTTCGTGTGGCAATGCTTTTTGGATTTCATTCGGGGCCTATGATGTAAATATATTCGTATTCGTAGCGTAGAAAAATTTTCGGGGACTTGTTACGAGGGACTCTGTGATAGGGGTGATTAATTATTATTAGTTTCAAAAAGTACTAGAAAAATTACCTTTTCTGCTTTTTTTTTTACAAAATTTACCATAATTTTTAAAATATATTGCTGGATTTTTTCGTTCAATGTGTGTTCATGGGTGCATTAAAAATGATTTTTTTTTGCTCTGCCGAGTATGATGTCCATACATTTTTTTTCATTTCAGTATTTCAAAAGAAGCATTATAAACTTAAAAATTCTTTTTAGGTTTTCTCAAAAACAACTGTTATTGACGGAATTCCAATTCTTCAAATATCTCCTCACAATCCAAAAAAAAAAATTGTTGATCCTTCGATTGTTTGATTGTTTTTAATTGAAAATAATTTGGAAGAATTGGGTTCATATCATGCCTCCGCCAAAGTGAAAACCTCAAATTTATATTTTTCCCTTTGCATGCACGGTTTTTTGGTGCATTGTGAAAAATTGCAGTATTCAACAATTTGGGGAAGTGCTTCATAATTATGGTGATCTGTCAATCAGTCAATTCTTTGTATATGAAAACTATAGTACTCTCATGGTGGAACTCGAATGGGGCGAGAGCTTATGGAGGTTTTAATTGATATTTATTGCTATTTTTTGGATGCAATTATCCAAAAAATAGTCTCCTCTTGCTCCTACCACCAATTTTCGACGCTTAAAGACTCACCAAATCGAATTTTGCACCTCACATTTTGCAGCGCCACCACCAGGATCCGGGCAACCCTAAAAAAAACTCGCCATGAGAGTGGTATAGTTTTCATATACAAAGGTCAATTACTGTTTTTGTGAATTTTAAAGCCCTAAATTTCAGTAAACACTGGAGAGAAATTAATATCAAAATGGGGGAAAGCTCTGAGATAGCGAATTCGCCAATTTTGTTTTATGTTTTAGACTTCGAGGAACAGTAACAAACGAAATCAATGCGAGCAAGTTTGTTTTCATACATTATTATTTTGTATTTATTTATTTCATCAAATAGAGAAACAATTTCCCTTACAGACTAATACATTAGTTCTTAAAAACTAAATTGATAATCATGATAAAATACAGTTATAGTTTGTTAATATTAATTAAGATTATATGTATATCATAATGGTGCCAAATTTAATAAGTTAAATACATATAGTTTACAAGAATCTCTGGAATCAAAAAAGTAATCCATTCCATTTTATACCTCTATTTGAAAATTAGTTGTGCCCATTGTACAAACTTGGTTCTATCTCCTTTGTATATGAAAACTGTAGTACTATCATGGCTAGATTTTTTTGGGGTTGCCCAGACCCTTGTGGTGGCGCTGCAAAATGTGAGGTGTAAAATTCGATTTTGGGAGTCTTTAAGCGCCGGAAATTGGTGGTAGGGGGCAAGAGGAGACTATTTTTTGGATTATTGCATCCAAAAAATATCAATAAATATCGATTAAAACCTCCATAAGCTCTCCGCAAGAGTAAGGGTTGCCGGCATACTTTAGATGACGACCCATTCGACTTCCACCATGATAGTACTATAGTTTTCATATACAAAGCTATCTCTATTTAACTTTTTGACTCTAATATTTTGGTGGTTTTGCTGTTGTTCAACTCTGGTTCGAGTCTGGAACCGGCTGTAAATCTCTTCAAAAGTCCCTTTTCTGAAACAAATTATCATTGATATTTTTAAATTTACGAATTGACTATTCAGAGTATGACTAAGTAGATTTTGTGTGAATAATGCGGGATTACCCTTGTTTCTCAATGTCGATTTATCAATTTATTAATGTTTTCAATAACAAACTTATTTGGCAATCCCAAAATCAGACATAATATTAAATGCGTTGGACGACATTCAATGCCATACGATTAACATATGTATATGTACATGTTAACTGGGATGTCAACGATAGGGAAATCGCAACTTCCCCGAAACGTATAGTCAAGAGAAAGGTCAAAATACGAATGGATACAAAATAAATATTAGGTTATTAGTTATTCACGATTCGTACGAAAAGTTATTACCATTTAAATTAAGTATTCATAAAATTGATAACCTATTAATATAGGCTATTTCAGAGGAAATTTTTGTGAATTTATTTCTGTCCGGTATTTTTTTAAGACGAAATTTACTTTTGGACAAAAGAACAATTTTTTTTAACCAAATTAATTTTTAACGAACATTCGTTCATTTGCTGACAATTTTTTTTTCGACATTTTTTGTTTCACAAAATTAATATCGAAGCCGAATTTTTTATCGTCAAATTTTGTTCTTCCAACACTTATTTCTTGATTTTTAAAATTTCCCTTGGAAACAGCAGTATACTTTTAATCAATAAGTTTGGTTATAACTTATAAGTGCGCATTTCGCATTTGACATATTTAATTGCAGACTTTCATTTAATGAAGCGAAATTAAATAATCTTTTGAAATCCGATCCGGCGGTCAGCCATCAGCCAAATAGGGTGAATAACATGGAGCATACGAAAACATGCACGCGCAGTAACTATTCGGGACTGGTAGCCTGGTAGCCTCTTCGCGGTGGCTGCTAGGAACAATCCCTTAAAATGTTAGGCTAATATCATAAGGCTAGTTCCACAGGTTGGCAACAGGTTAATTCCCTGTTCCGTAAAACTTAAAATAATTACGAGACCATCAACAAGCCTCGGAAACGGACTAATCTACGACGACAACCCTTGCTACGAAAACAGAATCAATATCTTTAATGGACTCCGACAAGGGAATGGCTTGGCATGTCTCCTCTTCAACCTGGCGTTGGAGAAAGCAATCCGTTACTCTGGCACGGCAACAAGAGGGACCATCGTCAACAAATCCAGCCAGATACTGGCTTACGCACACTCAATGTCGATACTGGCTTACGCACACTCAATGTCGTCTGCGTAAGCCAGTATCATCGGAAGAACCGAACAAGCTGTAAGCTGATTCCTTCATCCAGATCGAGCAGGCGGCACAAAATCTGGGGCTGCACATTAGTGAAGGTAAAACAAAATACCTATACATACGGCGGCGGCGTCGAATGCGAGAAGAACAGTTGGTCAAACAATCAAGGTAGTGGAACACGAATTTGAAGTGGTGCAATCCTTTAAAATACCTTGGGTCAATAGTAGCAGTCGACAATAATATAGAAGAAGAAATACGCGGGCGGCTGCTCAATTCCAACAGAGCCTACTATAGTGTGTCAAAGCTCTTCAAATCCAGAAATCTCACCATTACTTCAAAACTGCTGCTGTACAGGACTATCGTCCTACCAGTACACACGTATGGATCCGAGACTTGGGTGCTTAGCAAAAGACTATCTGACCTCTTAGCCGCGTTCGAGAGAAAAGTCTTAAGGAGAATTGTTGGTCGCATATGTGAGGAAGGACGATTCCAGAGACGGTACAATCATGAATTGTACGCAAACTACCTTGAAGCAGACATATAGTCCTATCATCGTATTCGTTCGGAGAAATCTCCGACCGGAGAGAAGTTCCGACCGGAACGTTTATTTTGTTCATGGTATCCGAATCGTAACAATGAAACAGACGCATACGCATTGTATATAAATTTGCATAGTACTATCATCAGCACGTTCCACACGTCGGTCCCCAAGCGATCACATCACTTACTAATTTTTTGGTTGCTGTTTCTGTGTATGTATATATAAGTGCGCCCTCAGACGACCACAGCACACAACTCAAAAATCATCGTGATGATAGTACTATAAGTTTTATATACAATGCGCATACGGAAATTATTCCACAACAATTTTGCCGTCGAAGACAATCGGAACTTAAGCATCGTCAAGCATCGCATGTATTTCACACGCGAGTTAAGTTCTTATACTTTTGTCGATTCTCGATCAATCCGCAATCAAGGTTCTTCAATAAAAATGAAACACTTTGCTTTTTGCTGGTCAATCAATGAATGATCTTTTTTTATTGATTTCGCTTAATAACTACTTTATACAAAATCAGCAATTTGATGGGAAAGGAAATGAAATGTTATTTGATTCGTTTCCGTTCCCATTGTAACATTTATTTAAAATCGGCTGGTTTTTGGTATTACACAAGGTGTGACGATGTTAACGTCACTCTTAGTTTTTAAATTGGTGGTGTCATTGACCACATTCATAACACGCGTTGTTCTGATTTTGACATTTAATTGCTAAGCATCGCATGAATTCGAGAAACGTTACTTCGATTTTAAAAGATTTAACGCAGATTTCAATTTTTTTCGTAAGAAAATCTGATTTATCAATCGGAACAGCTACCATGATACAAAATTCGTACATTTCGTAGAAATCCGAGAAAGATTCGTTCAGATCGGATACGATGATAGGGCTGATAGTAACAAATATTAAGTGCGGTAGACTCCGTTGGCAGGGCACCTAGCTCGCATGAGTGAAGAGGAACCTGCTCGGAAAGTCCTTTGTGGTACATTCTATGGTAGACGGTAGCGTGGTAGACCATACTTGCGCTGGAGATGGCGTAGGCCAGGACGCCCAAAGCCTTAGGGTGCGCAATTGGATGGCGTCGGCTCGAGACCGGGATAGGTGGAGAGGCTTGTTGAAGAAGACCAGGACCGGACCCCGGTTGTCGAGCCGATGATGATGATAAAATCCGATCATCTATAAAAACTGTAAAAATAATTTGCTGATGGAAAATTGGGCATTTAAGGATTGGTAGATGGGATTTTTTGTAAAAAACTGTCCCAAAGGCAAATTGTCCTTAAAAAATACATTTTGCTAGTTTATTTTTACATATATTATGTGTGCCTTGGAAAGTATATTTAAAATTCTTTCAGACTTTGAGATCATAAAATCCCATGTAATTAAGAAATTCTTCCCATATTTAAAATAGCTCCGCTTTATTTATCTTTTTTCTTCTAAATAATCCCTCAAACAACTTATAATTTCCAGTGATCCATTGGAGAAAGTAAATTTGATCCAATTTCGTTTATACTTTTCTAAATAAAACTCATTTTGATTTTGTTTTTATATACCAATACTTGTCGTTCATTCATTTTATTTCATTCTTTTTTCGTCATTACGTCGGTTTTTTAAATATTTTATCAATCTTACACATTTTTGTTCTTATCATTAAAATAGAATAAATTAAATATAATCTAAAAATTAAGAGAAACACATGTATTTTTGTTTTGTTTGTTATTAAATGTATAAAATAAACTTTATAATATTCTTGCTGCGTTTTTCTTTTAATATTTGCAAATTGCAATAAATCTTTTTAAAAATGTATTCATAATATTTAGTATTTTACTTTTGTTCCTACAATATTTTTATACGTATTCGTATATAGCAATCACCCGTATTCAAAAATCAGTACACAAAAGTTTGTAATTTGTTCGAATTACAAAGAATATTTTCTCCTGATATTTTTCAATTTATCATTTCTTTTCATTATTTTTAACACAATTTTCGCTTCTTTTTTTTTTTTTTGTTTTGTTTGTTTATACTAATTGATCATGTTCATTATCATTTAGAATTATGAAACTTCGTGTTTACATTACAATTCTCAGCTAAGCTTTTCCCTTTCTTGTTAAATTGAATTTTCAAATACCTTAAACCATATATTTTTTAAAAAATTAAGATTGATAAAAATAATCAAATTAATACTTTGTAAATATAAAAATTTATAAATAACCATTTAAAATGTTTTTTTTTTTTCTCTCATCTTGTTCAATTGGTAACACCCACTTATCGCTCTTACTAACTAAAAAATCCACTCATAAAAGATTAAAATATGTTAATGTAAATAGTATAAATAAAAATCATTTCTTTTTTCCATTTTAATAATATTTAAAAATATGTATTGAAACAGAAAAAATAATACATTGCAACTAAATATGACTAAGAATTTCATTTGTTACTTTTATTGTTTTATGCAAATAAAATCAATGATATGGGATAGGTAGAAAATGAATATTAATTTAAACTTAAAATAAATAAACATTTTTGTTCAAAAATTATATATAAACAGATTTCAAAGATATATAAGGGGAACATTTAACAAAAGTGTGGAATATATACTGAAATAGAGTTATTGAAAAATACTTTCTTTCATGAGGAACATGACAAAATACAAAATATCTTTCATGCATATGTTATAGGTGTATATGCTGTAGAATTTAACTTACTTAAAAACATAACATAAAATAATTGATATGATTGAGAGCTCGGCAATGTTGGCAAACCATAATAATTTCTTTTAGTTTTATTTATAAGTTTGCATATAATGCAGAACTAAGCGAGTATTGCTATTCTAATGTGGAAGGGTGTTATAGAACCAAGTCTCTGAAAAAATTAACGAATTGTTGAAACCATTCGGAATCACGAAATTATTGGTTTATTGTGCTATCGAGCACTTCGCCGAATCTTCAGAAGATTAAAAGGTCAAAATAGGTCACTACACCACGCCAGTGTTGAAATGAATTGGACGAAACCCTCTTATGAAATATGAAATAAGTTGCTTCAGGAAGATATGTTCATGAAAACTAAAAAGAAGCAAATAACTTGCGAACAATTTAAGTAATAAATTTATCTCGACGAAAAAAATTCTTTCTATCTATGAACTTTCAAAATGTATGCCACTTCAATTTTAAGATATAGAAAAAAAAAAATTGTCAGTTGACAACCATTATAAAAAAATGTTGATCGATTAGATATCGTTTGATTGATCTTTGACAATCTTAAGTGTGATAAACTCTATAAATGTACATATTTGCATATTTGTTACCAAAGCATTATACAAGGTTCATTTTTTTATTATAAATTTATTTTGTGTTTTTATGTTTATATTTTTTTTGTTATTTAAAGGAATAAACAATTTTGCTAGTGTTTTCAAAAATTTTACCTAACTGATGAAGAAAGTATTTAAATTTATTTTTCTTAACTTGTTTGTTTTTTTTTCATGTTATATTCAGCATATATCACTTTTGCTAACGTCAATCACATTATTTTGTTTATAATTTATTATTATAATATAGTTATTTTTATTATTAGTTGTTATTATACTTATTGTACATTTTTGTTTTACATAATGATCTTGTAGTGATTTTTTTGTTTGTTAAGTTCTAGTTTGTTGAGATTATCTCAATTTAAAATGCAAATGTGTATATTTAATAATAATAATAATAATTTAAAAAACACAAAGTTTCCTTCTTTGCAAATTGAATCACAATTAATTTCTTATAAGATATACGCACAGAAATTTTGTTTAGTTACGTAAACTGGCAGCTATTTGTACAATACTTAGAAGTTTTTTTTTTTTTTGTTAGTTTGTTATTGGTTCTTATAAATGCTGCATTTCTTTATTTTGTAATAATATACAAATTTTTCCCTGATTTGTTAAATCTTGTTCTTGTTTATGATTTTTTTTCTCAAGTTGTTAAAGGCAAAAAACGAATATTAAAATAAAAAAAATGTACATACTCACACAAAATGAGAATCGATTTATCATCAAGACAATCATCATCCTTACATAAGTCATCGCGACACCAACACCCATTTGCAGCAGCTGCTTGACAATAGTCTTTTAAGGTGATATTGAGAGTCGTACGACCTGAATATGAAATTTCGAAAAAATGAAGAACAAAATCCTTTTTCTAGCTATTGGACAGGAAATGAATGATAGACCGAGTTTGTTTGGTTTTTTTTGCAAATATTTTTTTTTCTTAAAAGGAAATTCCAAATAAGTGTGGAATGTCCCCTTCACAGGAAAAAAATTTTTTTATTCCGTTCAATTTTGTTTAAATTAATTATTTCTTCTTTCGGTTACAAAATAAGGCTTAAAAAACTTACATAAGCAAATGTATTCTCTTCAAGAGAACAATATTCGTTTTTCTCTTTCTTGAAAAAAAAAAAAACAAAAAAAATTTAGATTTAGATTTTTTTGCAAAAATCTAATTTTGTATTTGACAAATTTAAATATATTTTTGTATAAGTGTTTTGTAAAAGAAAAAAAAAATAAATACATAAAGAGAAAAAATAACAAAAGCTTTAACAATTACAATGTGAAAAAAATATACTTTTTGTAAATCACAAACAAGAAACAGGTGGCAATTTTTTTTTACAAGAGAAAAACTTACATTAACCCTAGTCTACTATTCGCCTAGCTCAAATCATTCGTCTTCAAATAATGAGTTGATAACAAAATTTGAATGGAATGATTTGACTCACGTATAGCAACATAGAGCATTACTAAATCTCTTTTTCGTAGAGAATAACATATTTGTTTTTTATATTTCCTCCAATGGGAATTTTTTTTCTTTTTGGTGGATTTCATTGATAAATGTTTTTTTTTTTTTTAATGGACTATATACTTTTTTATTTAATGTTTTGTCAAATTAAAAATATTTTTCTTGTTTTTTTTTTTATAATTTACCGTCAAATACAGTTTTTCTTTTTATTTATTTATTATTTGTAAAGAAACTAATGAAAAAAAGGTTATACATAAGAAAGAATTAAATTAAATTAATATTTTTTTGTTTGAATATTTTTTTTTGTTTAACTAAATAAATTTTTTGTACTTTTTTTAAGATTTTTTTACCTCGGCAATATTTTTATTGATTTTTTTAAGTCTTTTTATGAATTTTAAATTTTTTTGGGAAATTTTTTTTATTATTTATTTTTTTCTTAAATGTAAACAGAAATAATAGGAAAACATACATTTAAACACGAAACTATTATTTTTTTTATATCGCTATAGAGAATACATATTTTTGCTGCTGTTAAATTGTTGTTGATTTTGTTGGGAATATATAGTTTTTTTTGTTTTTGTATTTTTTGTTTTTTTTTTTTTAATTTAAATTGTTGGTTGGTTGCTTTTTTTTTTGATTGGTGGATACAAATTTTGATTAAAATTTATATTTCTGCTTCAAAATCGTCCGAAATAATATCCTGCCTCCGTAGAATTGTTTTTTTTTTTTTTTTTTTTTGATTTTGTTTCTACACAAAGTTTTGTTTTGTTGGTTTGTCTTACCTTAACAAAGGGGTGGATTTTTGATCTTTTTTTATTTTTTTTAACAAAACAAAACGTTTGTATGATGCAAAAATTTTCCAAAATTTTATGCACGAACACATACATCCTTGTTTTGTTGTTGTTATATATTTTAAGACCAGATATCGCGGTCGAAACTGACATAGTAGTTGTTATACCATATTCTGGGGATGTATGTGTCTGCATTAACACTGTTCGAAAATTGGAATTATAGGTGAAGTTGGCCAATCTTCTTCTTCTTCTGAACTCGTACTTTCAGTCCTGAAAAGAAAAAAAAATTGATGTTATTTGAATTAACAATTTATGAAGTCAGAAAAATATGCAATTTAGTCTTTATGTATGTGTTAAGATATGGAAGCAACTGAACAAAATTAAGAACCTAAAACCAATCTCTGAAGACATAGAACTTGAACATGAAGAAAATAGAACTTAAAAAATATCATCCCTTAGAGATCTGTTAACTATATAGACGGGGTCTCTCACTTAATTCTATGTATAACAGCCTTAGCTCTTAATTATGTTAATTGGATCACCAAAGATACCGATTTTATCATCATATCATGTACTAATAGATACTTTATTTACAAAACACATCTGGCCAGCACATCTTTGAAACGCTCTAAGTAAACTAATTCGGATTAGTGGTAATTTATTGGCGAATTAACAGACTACGTAAGTGACAGAGTGCTGATAAAGTTGCATTTTGTCTGGGGTTTCATAAAGGAGCACGAGCGATCATGCTATGTGATTACGATTTTAGCTATGCTCTTGCATGACCTGTATATTAGGACAGCTCCAGCTGGGAGTAATCTGCTCTTTGTTTATATTATGTTTTCCCCATATTTAAAACAGGAATACATTTTTAAAAGGCATTAAATGTTTAAAACAATATGTTGTTTAACTATGCTGCACCTTTGTTAACAGTGGCCTGGCCTTCCAAAATATACTCCCGTCAAAGTTTCAATTTATTGTTACTCCCACCTATTTTGTCATAAATATACTACTTACGTGAGCATTAATACTTTGTATTCTAATTTTGAGTTTTGTATGTAAATAAGAACAGTGTCAGTAAGAATGATAACAAAACAAAGAAACAATATCATACGCTCAGACATCTATAAGTATTTTATTTATAAACAAATAAACACTTAAATACAAAAAAGTGCACGGTCAGGCACAAAAAATAAAAATTGTTTAAATTGTTAAAGCAGCCAGTGCATTAAGAACACAAACAGTTGTTTTTCTGATAAATTGATTTGTTTATAATATTAAACTCATTTTTGTAGAGTTTAACAAAAATTGGCTTTACATATCTAATCAGAAAAAAAACGGTAATAGAAAATATCTTTGATAATATTTATCTCTTGCTTGATTCAAAGGTCACTTTTTAGTAACGTATCACTAAATATATGTGTGCGTTTATTTATGTATGTATATACATAAATATGTACAAATATAAATACATACATATATATATGTATATATAACGTATTAATGTATTTATTTTGGGAACTTTTGTTTGATCTTTGATTTCAATAATTTATTCTTTCTAGACGTACACCTAGATTGAGATTATTTAAACTTTTTATGCTTTGTTGACAATTTGGTTTAAAAGTTAAAATTATAAATACGTACCTATACATACCTACACATTTTTTTTTTCTAAAAGATTTCTTTAAAAAAAAATGAAGTCAACATATTGTTGATTTTATTTATCATTGAAAAATAATTTACTCAAAACACAAAAAGTAGTAAATAATTCTAGTGATTCTTCAAATAAAAAACATCAATAGAATACAGGGCAGTTTTGAAAAAGCTTACGCAATTTGTTTATAAACAGAACCATCTGTACTCGTGGTAGCATAATAAATAAATGAACCGCCAATTCATGTATGTACTTAATCTTTTGGCTAAGTATTAGATTATTTTTTTTAATCGAATCGAATAATGATCTGTACAGTCAAATTAGATTTTGACAAAATGAGTGCCTGAACTTTTGTATTTTGTTTATCCTCAAGTCTAATGTATGCACAAACATAATTATATATGTAATCGTATTGCCAGCACTGATATGCGTTTTTTCGTAGTTATTTTTGAATGGACATAAATCAGCCCCAGGTGAAGAAGTCGCTTCAAAGGGTTAACTAATTTGAAAATTTTTAATTAAATAAATTAATATGTGTATAAAATGTCACATTTTTTCAGAGAAATACGAAATAAAAATCAAAGTGCAATGAGTTCTAATACTCAAGCTTCTATCAATCTTTTTTCATAACTATGTCTTGGCACAAATAACCTAATATCTTACATCCTTTACGCAAAGCCACTTTAAGGCGTTTATAAACAAAGAGTAAGTTTATATGATACAGTACTGCGTTTTGATTTTCTAATCTTATCATGGAATAAAAAATGAACAATCAAATATATTTATAGCAACGGAACAGAAGGTTCATTGGCCTAGATTTTTTTATATGCATTTGAAAATAAATTTGCGTAACCAATTTCTTTTGTACTTAAGACATTGACCCTATAGTCTGAAAATAAAGTAAAGTTTCAACTTGCGAACTTTTAGTAATATAAAACAATTGAAAGATGAAACGTTTTTAATAAATCTTAACCATAGATAATTGATTTTAATAATTTGAAATTCGATTGATTTTAAATGGTAACATTTACATGTCGCTGCTTCCTCAACTACATATTTTGCATAAAACAAATACAAATGTAATGAAATAAAATTAAATGTAAACCGATTCATTCATTTTAATTCTTAATCAATGAACAAGAACATACATTTTCTTTCAACTGCTTCAAAAAAAAAAAAGTAAATACTAGAAAAACGTATTGTTATCACCTCAACCTTGGATACATTTGTTTATTTTTGTTGGCATGTTAATAAATTAATTCTACAAATGGTGTTATTGCACTTAAAATGGAGCAATGCTCTAGTTACATTATTGTATGAATAACGAAATTAAAAATAAAATATAATTTAATGAATAAATTAAGTATGAGGTTACACGCGAGTCACAAGTACTTTTAACGCACGCTTGTCGAACGTCGCCGCAGTATCTTTGTTTGTGCTTCTATGTATAATTCGGTCAAGTATAAGTCCATTTTTTATCGTTTTTTCTTGTAAATTTAACTTAAACAGGTGCAGCTTCTGATAAAAGAACTTATTGCCTGATAATTTTTACGTGTACTTATGCACTTTTAGGGCGATAGCTATTTCAAAATGTTTGAAAAAAAAACACACACACACAAACCTAACTATGTTTAAAGTTTTGAAAGAAAACATTTTACAGATGATAGTAAAAATAATTGAAATAAATAACAAACCTTGATCGACAAACGTCATCAATGTTGTTCGAAATTCCTTCTTCAATAGTGGGCAGGTCTGATGAGAAGCGATTAGTTGGACGAAGAACACGCAGGGTGCGACTTGATAATTTCCAAACTAAACGCTGCTTATAGGGTTGTTTATTCTGTCCATTGTAATGCGAAAGAATACCCGAAACAATACTGAATCCGCAAGTGAATACTCGATCGGGAATCTATTTTAAAGAAAAAAACACCATAGGTTAGTTAAATTAGTTAAATGTTATAAATAAAAAAATAACTTACCCTCATAAATTGTTGTAAAATCAGAATATACTCAAAGACATGCTTCAATTCGGGGCTACCTTTAGTATAGGATTCTTTGATATGGAAATCCAAATGTAAACATAACAATACCAAAGCCAATGTTGATGGTGTTATGACTGTGGTCTTAACGTCGCACAATAGATTTTCCAAACGATTTTCGAGCTCTTGCAGCTTGATAAGTTGAGTATAGAAGTTAAAGAATTCTGGACTTAGCTCCTTAGCCATGTTACGGAAGAGGGCATAGTACATGCGCAAAAAATTGACCGCTGTAATGGGTGCATGATCCATTTGTACGCCCAATTTATTTGCAATAACACCCGCCATACGCTCCAAGTCACCAGCAGTGCAACCACACTATAGAAGGAAAAGATGTTAAAGAGAAATATGAGATCATAGCATGTATTAATGTGTGAATTCAAGGAGAACAAATTATACTTGACAAGTTGTGAATCTTTGAAAGATGATCGTGGGAAGGTGGTTTAGAGGACAAAGGATATTATGTACATATATGATAGATGGAAAAATAAAACTTACTTGAGATATTGTCACCAAATCTTCGGCGGGAATAGGTTTAAGCCCGAGTTGTTTGATGGCCAAGTGAAGCGATGCCACACTCATGCATGCCATATGCTTAGGTTTTACGGCCATGCGATCCAAGAATCGATCGACCAAGCTCATAGCTGAAAAGAGGGCATCTGACGGAAGCTCATACCACATTTTAAGGCATCGTAAAACATATGCCGAGCCATCACGTCCACCAGCTGTAACTTCACGCTAAAAAAAAAAATTTTTTAAAATCAATAATTTTTCTAAGAAAAACAAAATTAGCGAAAAAACTTACCCTTGATTCCTTAGGCAATAGCAATACAGTATGGTATTTGTCCTGAAGAGCATCATATTCCTTCAGGGCATTGAATAACTCCTCTGATGTCATAGCGTGGAGTTCGTTTTCCAAGATTTCACGCTGTTCTTGTTGAATCTTTGATGTAGAACTTGCCGTTGCCGACGATGTAGATGATGATGATGATTTTGAAGTCGATGATGATGATGCTGAAGATGATGATGTAGATTTCTTGCCATTGTATTCTTTTTCATTGTCCGTTAACGAAGGCCCGATTGGTTGTTGGTTATGCTGCAATTGTTCGTGGTCTACTAAATGATTTTCATGATGAAAATTAACCTCAGCAGCACCCGGTCGTCCAAGCCGGCCCCCGTGTGGCAACATCCACTCATCATCATCGCCGCTGAAGCTGCCATTTATTGCTGCCGCCGCCGCCGATGTTTCGGAATCCGTTGGTGATGTAGACATCATCATATCGTCTTGATAGTCGAGTGATGATGCTGCATTCAATGGAACCGAGCATGCTTTTGTAGACGACGACATCATCGATGACTGCTGCTTCTGCTGCTGCTGCTGCATCAACAACTGCTGCTGGTATTGTTGGTGGTGATACCTAAACTCCTCCTCGCTATTACAACCGTTGTAATTGTGATGAGCTAAGAATTGTTGTTGCTGCTGTTGTTGTTGGAGTTGTTGATGATACAGTTGCTGTTGGTGGTATTGCTCTTCTTGTTGTAGATTTAATGACAAACCACTGTCAACGACGGCAAAATTGGCGGCAGCAGAGTAGCGTACAGGGACAGACATTGTGAGGGCTGGCCTAGTACCTGTGTTTTTAGTTAAAATTTTTGTTGGTTGGTTTTTTTTATAAATTTCTATTTCGTTTTCTATTCCAAAGTTTTGAACTTTTGGAACTTTGAAAATCTTTAAGCAACTCTTGTTATAACTTTTCTATTTTTTTTTTAATATCAAATTGCTTAGAAATTTTTCGTATGTAAATTTTTTAATTGAACAATGGAAAAAAAATCAAACTCAAATGACACAAAAAGAAGATGATCATATAATACCCTCTAAATTAGATTTAGAGAAATAATGCTCTTTCAAAAAGAAGCGAAATTTTATATTTATATTTTTTAGAAATTTTGTTAAACCCAACCAAATACAATTTTTATTTTGTAAAAATCTTATGTTTGCTACTTGTTTTGTACACACTGGTTAAATAGATTCAGAGGATGTAATAAAAAACAAACAAATAATATGTAGGTATATTTTATTTTCACTCTGATTGCATATATTTATACGTATCTATTAACCTTAGTACTATTCTTTTGATTGTTATCTCAAAAACAATTTGCAAACAAAAACAATTTTTGTATGGATTTTCTCCTCGGACAGGTATTTTCTGTACGCTTATTATTTTGTTTTAAGTACAAATTGGTTTAAAAGCTCTATTTTTTCAAGCTAAGAAACCTTAGTACGTTTTTATTTTCAAATATATGAATATGTATATGTCTTTTCTTTGCTAAAACAACACAACTTATAACTTATGTTGTCGAGTAGCGAAAATTTAGTTTTCTCCTTTTCTTTAAGATAATGTATCTCTAAACTTACGATCTGTAAAAGCTGAAGCAAGGGAAGATATGTTATTAAAATAATGCAATATAAAAAGATTTTACTAAAAAAAAAAATATGGATTAGTGTATTTTTTGTGCACAACCATAACATGTTTGTGCGTTACGTTGAAAGGAACGATCTTATTCGTTCCATCGATGCTATAAAACAATAAAAAAAAAGATTAAGTACATATGTATGTATTACAGTGGAGTTAATCGAGTTCAGTGTGTGGTGGCGAGTTTCTAAATAAACCTAAAACTTCATGTTGAATCGTTAGCAGAAGATAAAATGAAATGTAAATTTCACAACAACAACAAAAAAAAAAAGAAATATGTACAAAAAGTGGAACGGAAGGCAAACAATTTTCAAAGATGAAACGAAGATTAAAATTGGTCGTAATTACAATGGCCAAAGAGAAGCAATGAGTATTTGTTTTTTGGAATTTTAAAAACTTGTGAAATATTCACAAAGAATTAGTTTTCCATCGAAAGAAAATTTTGCTTCTGCTGGCAATCTTATCTTATCTAGAACATTTTAGACAATGACCGACCGCATTTATCGATAAAAAATCTCTAATCATAGAAAATTAAAGCAGACTTATTTTCGCCAACTTATTTTTTGTTTTTTTTTGTTGTTCATTTATAAGATAGCTCATGATTTATGAATAAATAAAAATTTGATAATATATCTTATCATGATTTTGGCATTTGAACTGAACATAATTAAGTGGTTCAGTACATAATAAAGTAGTCCACACATAAACATATATTAAAACAGAACTAAATTATTCTATCATATAAATATAGACTACAAATGAGATCGCTTTTCAATTGTTATAAAACAAACAGACGAAAAAAAAATATATTGCATTGCGTAAAGAAGAAGAAACCAACAACTCTGTTAAGAAACAAAAACAAAAACTAAAACAATACCGACAATTAAAATGAAAAAATAAAATTAGATACAGACTGAATGTAGCTCTGTCCCAAATATTCCTATGCTAAAGACCCTTTGCAATAAACAGTGTTTATGTTTTAGTTAGAATGCACATTATAGCGCATAAAAATAGAACTTCAAATAAACATTATATACGGTTGATTGCCGTTAAAAACAAAGCCTACTCAGCAAGAAGAACAAAAACATACAATTCGTGTGTTTAGCTAAACAACGAAAAAATAAACACAAACATTGATTTGTTTAAGTTGAGAATAGATACGCTGTGTGTTGACTGTAAACGACTGTCTGGTTTTTGTAAAAAAAAAAAAATCTAAACAAAAAATATACATACATACATACATAATGTATGTAGTACATATATAAATTATTCGAATTCATTAGCACTTTATTACAGAGTTACAGTCATCAGACCACCAAACAAGTAAATATCTTTGAATTCAAGAAAAAGAAATTAAAAAATGAAATATGCAGCTGCATGGGAGAATTTAAAAAAAAACCCTAAATTGTTGGTTTTTAGTAGTCCTGATTTTTCAACAAGTATATTTTATATAAAACGTAAAACTCAAATGATATGAAAACTATGATAGAAAAATAAAAAGTGAATAACAATATTAAACTATGTAATGTTCATATTAGGATACAAGTACCTCGTTAATTCGAGACCAACTCTAAATCGATGGAGTGGTGTTCAAATTACTGGATATTTTTTTCGTAGTCTTTCGAATGAGAAATCTGGTTTTAAGAATAGCAAATGAATGTGTTTTTTTTTTTTCAAAACAAGAGAGAAATATGAAATAAATTTAAAAGTTGTTTAAAGAAGTTCGATATTTTGGGTTACTTAATTATTTTTTAAACCATTTTTAAGAATTCTTCTTCTTTTTATGAATTATTCGTCTTCAAACTTTTAATTTCACATGTGAGTGCAGTTGTTGATTCACACTTCGAGGAAAATCAGCGCTACTGTTTTTTTTTTTTTTTTTTTGGTTAAAAAATAAACTGACAGCTTCCTCACCGAAACGTTTAAGTAAAAAACAAAATGCATTTACTTAAAAAGTGCAAAAATTGAGTTATTATTATTACATATATCTATACCAAACACCACGACAGATATACATATGTATAAAATATTATTTTGCAGTTGTATATGTTTCTATTATTTTTACAATTCATTTACATAATGAGGCCATTTGCTTGAGTTATTTATAGCAAACATTATTGTACAAATCAGAAAATAGCCTTATGCTATGGGAATATTCAAATGCAATTACCTCAGGTATTCATATCATGACACCTGTTACACAGCTATAGTTACACGTATTCCTATTACCAACGACGACTTCTTCGCAATAACACGAACTATCCTTGTGTTAAGTTGAAGATTTAAAAAAAAAATCGCACTCAACAAAACTGGATCATCCATGAAAGTCGTATTATAATAATAATGCATTCGCGCATTATATCAAAATAAATGCAATCTTCACACTTCTTGTTTTCGTCACGAATGTTGTGCTTCGCATAAAATGTACCGTCTCAATTTTCACAAAGCCAAGCAAGATGAAGCTCTTTCCTTGGATTGCTCAAATAACTATATACATAGATATAGTTTTATATTCAATTAAGTTTCAATATATGTACATATTATGTACCTTAAATGCGGAAAGCGTTACTGGTTTCAAGGTATAGAAAGTCAGCTGAAGTTAGATGAAACAAAAATTTATTTCCTAAAAAACAAATAAAAAACCTGAATCAGGTATCTATTTATAAAATGTTTTGAATCATCGAACTTTTGGCCTTGGTTATCATTATCTGAAAATAACAATATCAAAGAATTTAAAACTAGTCATATCCAAATGATGATTAACATCGATTTCATTTTGGATATATGTATGTATGAACATAAACATAATATGATATTCCGTTTCTGCTAATGTTTTATTAGGAGAGAAACCTTTTCGGATGAGGCACTAAAATATTGCTCGCAATTATAGAGAAAACAAGAAATTGACCAACTTTGTACTAAACCATAAATTGCTTACTAAAGCGTTCGCATTCTATTGCTAAACATACTATTTTTTATCTTTTAAATTTGACAGTGCTACGGGCGACAGCTACACCTACACCATTGTGTTCAGCCAGTCATTAAAACATTCAATGCAACTTGAAACCTCACTTCAGCAGTTGTTTTTTTTTATTATTCAATGAAGGAAACAAACATGATATACCTACCTACATAAAAACCAAAAAACGCAAGAAATACCTACCCGCGTATGAAAACAAAGAAAAAATTCAATGTCAAACAACATCAAGCAGGTCAGCCAACAGCAACCAATCTCAATTACTTTGGTTTAACAAAACATTTTTTTTGTTTTGGTTTCCATTGAGTTTTTTTTTTTTTTTTTGTTTGTTGAGTACTTTTGCTTGCAGCAAAAGATATGATAGCCATAAAAGGTCTAAAATAAAATACCATATCAATATTATACTAAAAACAAGTTTAAATATTTTAGGAATAAAATTATAGATAGATTCCAACCTACATTTATCAATGATAGTTCAACTTATATACATTAATTAACGTAAATCCGACAAAAGAAGTCATTGTATTTCTGGTTTTGGTGTTTTTTTTTTGTTTTTTTTTCTAGTAGTGTTTAAGTTTAGCATATTCACCAAGTTTTAAACCCAGAGCCCAACAGTGTAATGGTGCGCTCTCACACAGACATATCGTCGGCTTTGAGTCCAAAACATTTAATTCATATTTTGCATAATTTACAGTTAACACACTTATTATTAAAGTGTTCTTACAGAGTCTTCTTTACTAAATGCAAAGCAATTTTATCTAGGTTTTTTCTTTTAAGCAATTTTTGAAATATGTATTTCAATATGGTAAATACAAATAAAAGTGGAGATAATATTGAAGATTTGTTACGTGTTAACAGGATTACAGTGGAGCTAGCAAGTTCACACTCTAACCTTCACTTCCATAAAACTTATTATCAAGTGCAACCATTTTAGAAACAGTCATGCACTCAACAAAAAAAAATTTAATTAATTCAATTTGATAAAAAAAAAATTTTTACAAAAATATGCATCACTACAAAATTTGTAGTAAAAATACATATCAATATAATTGACCTTTAAAATTGTACAAGTACGAACATATTGTACGTAATGTATGAATAATATTGTGGAAGAATTCGTGATTTAAATTTATATGCGTTAAACAAACCAACGCATTTCGCAATCACTTTCTCTCCTTCAAATAGTTCACTAACATTATTTATTTTTGTTTTCATCAATTGCGACAACATAAAATAAATAATTTTTTTTTTTAATTTAAAATGGCCATGAGAAACGCTAACACTTTACTTGAGCGCGCCAAACAAAAAAATACACGCCTCTATTTAAATCTTTCGTGAACATCAACAAACTAAGAAAAGGAAAGAAATTTTCTCATACAAAAAAAAATTATGTATAGAGAAAAACGGTTTATTTGTTTTTTTTTTTTTTTAATTTTTTGCGAACATAGACAAAATGTATCTAGCTAGTCACACTTGAACAACTGCATCGCACGCCATAAAAAGTTTCATACGGGGAAGCGTATAGGCATCGTTAAAAACAAAAAAACTTCATTTCAACTTATAAATGATATCCATGTATAATCGTAGTCAGTGGTACAACAAGTATACAACAACAAAATAATTCAACAAGAAATATATTAAGTATGTCATATTTGTATTTTATTTCGTCACGTCTTCACCGTTTCGACTCATCGTCTTTATTATCATAGAGGTGAAATAAGTTTCTCTTTTAATTTGTTTCTTCTTCTTTTTTTTTTGGTAAATCGGGAATCTCTCTCATACTGATAAATTCCTCATTATTGAATTATATGACGAAACGAAAATATTCAAGCTATATAAACTTATGCGAATAGCTATTATTTTAGATGTAGGTATTTCCTTGTTAACCTCACTTCAAACCTGACATAGGCCCAAGTCATTGCGAAGTTTTTTTGTCTTTTTTTTTGTGATTGACAAGGTATAAAAAAAGACGGGCCGGTTTCCTAACTTTTTGTAACCAAGACCATTAGGAGAATTAGTTGCTTATAATAAACTACTAGGTATGTCCCAACTGAACCAAAAATTATATTGTGGGAGTTTATTTCATCTGGAAACGAGTTTAGTAGGGAAAATTGGAAAGTATTTATTGGTTTTAACTCTGAACAACCAAGCAGGTTAGAAAGAAAATAATAAGCCGTTAGATGACTTAACTAAAGGGACCATAGCCTTTTAATAAACCTCTAGATCAATTTTCTGTCCTATGTTCGATCGGACTAAGCTCGGTGCATATTTAGTCTGATCCAAAGAATCATTTTTACACTGATCGATGACTTCTAGCGTAAAATTCTACCTCATCTGAACAATATGATAAACTTTATTTAACATTACTTAAATTCTATTCAAACAGAACAATCAGATCTAAATAAATCAGGTCATCGTTCCTCCTAGTTGAAAAATAAAAATTAAGCCTTTAACTGTTATGTGTGTACCAATACAAAAAAGTAGAAGTATAAAAGTGTTTTCATATTTTTTTTTTCTACAAGCAAGCAGACAATGCATTCACTTAAAATAATACTTAATCAAAATGATGAAAAAGTTATTGTATGATAATTTTCAAGGTTAAATTGATAAGTTGACGTCGTGTGTTTCTCTTTGTGTTAATAAGTAATTTTAACAAGAGCAAATGTTTATGAAAGAATAAATCTATCCATCATAATAATCATCATTGAAATCAGCAAACATTGCAAAGATATGAGAATAATGATGTACTTGTACTTTGATTTATTTAGTTAAATCGATTTTATAAAAAAAAAATCGTAACTATTTGATAAGAAAAAGTTTTGAAAATCATAATGTACGAGTGTGTATAAAGCCCAATTCTGCTAATCGTATCTAAATGTATCCTGCTATCCGTTGGAGAGGAACGGACATTCGTTCAAATAACGCATATATGTACATACATACATACATAAGTTATGATTTCAACAAAATTTTAACAATAATGTTAAGATTCTCTTAAGAACAAAAAGCACCTGTAAAACTTTGAACTCCAAACACAGAAGGTTTACAAAAATAATTTTTGACAAAAAACATTCACGTGAATCGAAACTTTCAATTTAATGAATAGCGGAATAGGGCTAACAATGTAATTGAAAAACCTTATATTTCATTTTATTTGAAATTCTAAAGTCCAGAAAATGTGACACATAAATTAAATTGAAGAAAAAGAGTAGAGTACGTGCTATATCAGTCGAGTTCAATGACTATTGTTTGACAGTTTGGGGTGCAAAAATGTCAGGCGCACCTGGATATTCTCATTTTTATAGAACTTTTATATGAACTAAAGAATTTTTGTTAAAATAATAAAACCAAGGGTAGGGCGGTAGGTTATGCAAAAGTATGTGTAAATTGAGATAGCGTGATATACATACATATTTAGTTCAGTTTGTTTCTAAGGTCGCTTTATTGTAAACAACTTGCAATAGCGTACATTTGAATTCGAATTATAATAATCGATATGTGTGTTTTGTATGGTTAAATTCGATGGCTTTCAATTTGAGCCGCTTAAGTGTGGTAACTAAATATTAAATAAGCTGAATGTGATACAACCGCAAGTACCTATGTAATTCAATAGAAGATAACATAATTTCAAATGACCGAAGCGACGCTAAAAGAACCGTTGCGTCAGTTTGCTTTGTTTATTCCTCATAGAATTTATGTAATTTGAAGTGTTTTTCTATTTACAACATGTCGTAATCGATTATTGACGCATCAGGGTAATTAATTATATCAGATACAGCAGCAAAATAGTAAAACTTTTTGTGGACGTTTAGCCCAAGAAATGCAAAATAAATATCTTATATGTATATGAATTTTGTTAGAATAAATTCATATTTCATTTTATTTGTCCAATAAATTTAACAGTACAGATTTTTTTCTCGGACCCTTTTGACAAGACGAAAAAAAATAAATAAACCTGTTTTATAAATTAAATGATTTAATCTTATTAGATCTTACACACTAAAGAACCATTCATGTAAAAATTCATTTGACACAAGAGATCAATATTGTACCTGGGAAAATATGCCATACTTCTTTGAAGTCAACCAAACCAACCCTTCACATCTGATTTTAATTAAGGAGGTGAAGAAAGTAATATTTAGTGTATTTTATTGTTTCTTTTTTTAAGCTATAAATATCTAACCAAAAATAAGTGTATAAGACTTAACTAACCATCCCTCAGTAAGGTGTCAATAAAAATCATGTAATTCCGGTTTTAGAAATTTTGCTTCAGCAGTGTTCTCTTTAAAAAGTGAACGGCATAAAAGTACATTGGATGAATATAACAATATCTCCGGATGTTATTACGGTATCCTGATGGACACACTTTTGTAGCCTCCTGCATACACACTCGTTGTGCAGCGGTCTATAAATAAATTTATATGAAGGTGTTGACTGATATTATATTATTATATCGATGTAGCTAGTTGATTTGTAAATTAAAATTAATTCCTAAAAATCTAGTAAATATTTGATTGATGCTTTGAGGCCCTAAATAATGATAGAAACAAGGTTGTACTTGTATGTTAAGTTTGTTTAAATAAATGAATCTTATTTATCATAGAAATTAATCTAATATCATTACAAATCAAATGGGAGGTTGAATTAAGTAAATTAAGAGTGCTACTCAAATTTAAAAAGAATTTTTTTGCGTTTAATTGTTAAATCCTAATGTGTGATTCACTTCTTGGCACTAATTTTCTTTATTTAATTAAGTGAAATAAAAGGGAAAGTACTTTATGCTTTTTAATTTCAAGGAAATTGAAGCTTTGACCAAAAAAAAATTCAGAATAGTCTTTCTTGATAAGCATGTACCTATGTATAAAATTATTTCTAAACTGCGCAGTGCAGTCATAAACAAATAATTTAAAAATATTTACAAAAACAATAAATTCATGCTACTTTTTTTAAAGATACAATTAAACAAAACCATATCAAAAAAAAAAAATGCGCATTAAGTGCGACAGTTAAATAAGAAAATACACATTTTATTTACTTGATGTAGGTATTATGTACATATGTATGTACGTACTGTACACGTATGTAAATATTTTGTTATTTTGAAATCACACATGCCATTCAGCATTTGTTCAATCTTAAAGGCTCGTACCTATATTATACTCGCAATTATAACAACTACATATTATATCGATTGTATCCAATATTGCAAATGAGGACTATGATAGACAATGCATTCACATGTCTCGTGTTCTATTTGTAAATGATATATCTTTTGTGACCTCACAGGAGAATTATGTAACGTCACCCATATGCCAGAAACATGAATGTGCAAATTAAATATTTTAAACTAATTATTTAGTTTAGTAAATCTATTTTTATAAGCCTCTCTGAACTCTCCCAAGTACGATTATCGAAAATTTTATACATAATATGTACCTATATTAATAGTTATGGTTAAACTTAATGAAACAAAGAATGCAGGTACATACATAGATATAAGGTTCTCCAGTTAGTACACAATATTAACAGAAAATCAAGAAGTAGGTTTTATTTCACTTAAATGAAAACAATTAGGATTGTGATTCATTAATGGCAATCAAATTACATTAGTCAAAGACTTCAAAATCAATTATTCCCATTTTATAATCTATGAAAAGTAAAACGGATGTTTTGATTTTTCTGTAGCATTTTAATCATAAAGAAAAACAATATGGTACCTAAGTCGGTAAGTGGATATCTATGTTACTTTTAATCTTTTATATGGAGACACACATGAAACAAAACTAGACAAATTGTTTTCTTTATCTATTACTATTTTGTACAGACGGGATTGAAATTTATCATATTTATCATAAACTGCCAAACTCCTCGAATTTAGATTCTAATAATAAAATAGGTGCCTACCTGGAAACAATTAAGAATATTTTTCAGGTCAAATTCATTAGTATATACCCTACAGTGAGTGTATCAATATCATATTCGAAAACCTTATAGGCATTCAAATTTTGAAGATTATAGAAGACAAAGACATAAAATGATTATTTATCATTTACAAATAAGATTACAGCTAATTAGAGTGATTCATTATAATAAAAACTCCAAAAATAAATTATTATTTTGCAGATATAGTGTTTAGGTACAAAATAGTTATTTGTTTTAATGAAAGTTGAACTTCTTTTAGGTACGTTCACTTTGGACCTGCGATAAGAGATTTGAGCAGTGATGTAACTAAAGCTGGTAGAACTTTACATTGTTGTTGTTCAATGCGCTGCTGAAATATAAACACTAAAAGGAAAAACAATGTAATTTAGTCACATCGCTATTCAATTCATCACTATTAGGAATCTTAGCATTAATATGAGAGATTGTAGCTGTGGTGAAACGTACAAAAAAAAATCACAAGATAGCTCAGGCTACTTTTTAAATCTCCTTTTTCAAGATGGTACCATATCAAAACAAAATGAAATTCAATATAACATTCCATTGAAAATCATCTTTTATTTTTGGGACAATTTATACCAACATTATGTACGTTTATTTAACTGGAAGATTTGGGTTCACCACTGTAATTTAGTATAATTAGTTTATTTCGTTCTTCTAAGTTTTTAACTTGGTTTATTATTTAAAAACAAAACTCCAATTCAAGTCATGTGGGATCACCCACCAGTCGAATGGGTGAACGAATATGATTAGTGACTCACTGTACGTAGGCATTTACATAATGTTCAACCAAAATTTGTACCTAAATGAATCTTAATTTCTAAGCCAACAGTCCTCTCCAATTACCAGGATCCTTAGTTAACAATCAAACAGACTCCAGCACATTCCAAGTTGGCTTTGGTCTTTGCACTTTGATACTGAAACAGATAGGGCAAATCTTAAGTTAGATTCGAATTCAGGTCATACCTAATCTGCTTCCTGGGATGAAAATGTCATTGGCCTCTGTAATCTTTTATGCCTACATAGGTACCTACTGGACTATTTATTTTTTCAAGTCTACAAGGTTTTTTGTTGATCCTAACAAAACTTATTTATATTAAGCCCTTTTGATCTACTTAGTGTGCATACATATTTTTGATTTTTGAATGCAAATAAAAATTTTCATTCTAATCTGTCTTATTGATACTTAAATAGGTTATTCTCTATCATCTTCATACATACATATGTAGGTATACCAACCTACCTTACTTGAACCAAGAACATAATTACAAGAAATACGAAATATTGAATGAACAATAAAGGTGAAGGAGGACATTCAAAACTAAACAAACAAATGTAATTAGGTGGGTAAATAAATAGGAAGGTATGTACCTACATACATATAAGTACATTATTTATAATTGGTTTGACAATTTAAATTTCATTTGACCTAGCTAAAAAGAAAATATACATTTGTACCTACATATGTATATAGGAAAGGAGCAACAAATTTGCAAAACAATCACATTATGTAACTAGACTAGAATTACCAACATAAATATATAAATACTATGTACCTCTCTCTATACATCTACCTATCGAAGAACTTCACAAACAAATAGGTATAAAAACAAAAAAAACTGTTTTCTTTGTTCGCAATTAAGGGGGTATGGGGTAGCTAGCAGCAGCAGCCAGCAATGAAGCTTTTGTTTGGGTATGAGCAAGAAAGCAAACAGTTAAGCAGAAGGCTATTTCAAATTTTCTGACGCAATTTTCAAAACCTGATTAATCTTTTTTTGTTTCTCAAATTCATCCGCCTATCCAATTCCATCTTTGCTTTGACTTTTTCTCTAATCAACATATATATACACATGAATAATAAAAATAATCTGTATTCCAATTCCAATCAAAGAAATATTTGTATTTTATAAATGTAGTAGTATGAAAAAATATCTGTGTGTATAGTATGTTTACCAACATTATAGTAAATACATACATATGTTTATCCAAAGAATAAAAAGGAAAGAAACGCAAAAACAACAAATTGAGGTAGAGAGAAATCATTTAGGCCAGACAAAACAGAAAATGAAACATTCAGTGATGCCACTTGTGGAATCAAAAATGTGAACATGAGTTTCTATACAGTTATTTTGTAAATAATAAACAATACAAAATGAAGTTAATAGACACTATGTAAGTCATTCCTGTCATAATCGCATGAAACGGTTTGGCAGTATGAAAATGATGACGCATTCTTTATCAAGACTACTGAAAGCGGATTTTGACAGCAAGAAGCGTCTTTATGCCAGTTTTGGATGACTGTATGATTTCCATTTAAGCCAGTAATTTTATTGTGAAAAATATCTAAAAGTTTCTCATAATTTTAGGAACTGATGTGTAAAATCTTATTCAATCCGTCGAGTGAATAACTAAGCATTACTACATTATTCACACTTGTTTCTTTTTTTGATATTTCATATGATTAGAGTTTTTGAAAATGATTCACAAGTGACCATTAAGACTCATGCAACTTTCTTATGAGTATTCACTTTTTAGATTCAAATTTAATATTAAACACATAGCTTAGATATTGTAAAGCTTTTTCGAGTAACCTTCCAAGACCAGCTTGGTTGAACTACTTTTTCAATTGAAAAAAAATAGAGATTTGAGAATAGTTCTGCTATTCCCTTGAAGGTATGGGGCCCTATTATAAATAGCGAATCGAATGTTTGGCGATAGGAAAATAATGCTCTATTCCTTTTTTAGCATTGCAATAAAATGCATTATCGCTTACTTATTCATCACTTTTTTTCGTTTGACAGGTAGCATCAGACTTCTCGTTTTGTCCAGCCTTTGTACTTTAGTTTTCTTTTTTGTGAGTACTAAAAAGTACTTCTCAATGGAAAAGTTGAAAAAGTTGTAACACTGCATTTATTAAATTGAGAATGAAACACGCACCCACACTAACTTCGCCTTCTATATTAGTTCCAATTCCAATTGAATTTATATTTTTATGTATTTGGTTGATTTGTTGAAAATTTTCAATTCTTTGTTTAAAAAAAAAAAATTAACAAAAGTGTTAGCAATTTAGATTTAGATTTTACCAAGGCAAAAATATACATATCTTGTTATGCCCTTGCTTTGGCCTCTATTAAATATTATAAATTAAGTCATAATATTTAATTTGTATTGTTTTTTTTTTATTATTTGTATTCTAATATTTTTTTTTAAGTTTTTTTTAAAACTTTCTCTGGAATCTAGAAACAACAAAATCTAAATTAGACCTTTGTTCCCTATGCCACTTTAGCTATAGGTAGATACTTTGATAGGTACCCTATTTTCTTTGTCAAAAAAATACATTACTAAAATATGTTTGTCTTCTTTTTCTGTTGCAATAAGATTGATTTTTTTTTTTGCTTGATTAAAAAACTTTGTTTTAATAAAAATAACAAATATTTTATATCTGTAATAAATATTCTTACATATTGACAGCCATTTTTAAGCAGGTATGTTGAAAGAATGATGTTTTACGATTGCACTTTTATGATGTAAAGATTAATTTTGTTAAGTTTGAATTTTGTCCCTATTTTTTTTTATTATTTACTACGAATTAGTGTATTCCATTTATGTATTATGTACTATGTAGTATCTAATTTGTACTTAGAATCACAATTTAACGCGGGTAGAGAGGAGAGCATTACATTAAGGTTTTTGAGACCATTTTTCAGCAGTCAGTCATTTTAATGTTTCTTTTTTTATGTTGTATGTATTTATTTTATTAAATATTTACAAACAAAAACAAAAAATTTAAAAATATATAAATGTATAAAAGATTTTTCTTTGATTAATTGAAATGAATTTTTGTTTTTTTTTTTTTTTTTGATATCACAACACTTTTCCCATTTAGGAAATAAAAATTAAATTAAAAATCAAATACACAGAACCTTTCTCAATTGTTGTCAAACATTAACTGTGAAAAAAAATCGAAAGACATGAAAACATAGCGCGAACGCGAAGAAACAGTACGGCAGTACGTGATGAAAGAAAAAATATTTTCTATGAATGTGTGGCTGTGTGTGTTTGTGGATGTATGAGAAAGGTGTAAAAACATTAATGATGTGAGGGTAAATTCGTTATTCACATCCAGAGTTGCCTCTTTAATGTTATTGAAATTATTCGTACGTTATATTAATCAACCAATAGTCCTTACGTTTAGGGACCTATCCAAAGTAAATAAAATTGGCTAATGCAACAAATCCAAGAATCTGCATCAATTTGAATTGCTAGATAGGACTTGGTAAAAATCAAATATTCTAAATTAATCCTGTTAGTATTTATGTATCTGATTGATTGGAATATCTAGATTATTAAATTATTTATTTAGTAAACATAAATAAGTTATTTGCAAACGTTTTAGATTATGCCGCCTTAGCTCCAAAAGTCGGCTTCGTAAGTACCTATTCTAGGATCCAATCCCTTGTTTTTTCTACATGTCTCCTATAGACAGACCAAAAATCTTTCATTTTGCGGCTGATTAAGCCTTAAAAAATATTTTTTTCTTTAAGCTATATAAAGCGTTTACTATTTTTTTTCTTTTTTTTTATATAATGAATGGGCCGACTATTAGCAGGAGCTGACCCAGGGACATAATACTACATATTACTGCTCCGGAATCGAGGTATTATTATATCAGTTGTTTAGTCACTTCTTTTTTTTAAGCAAATAAAAGGCTTTTGATACCATAATTTTATCATAAATGGTTCGTTGGACTTCCTCAAGTTGTTTTTTTTAGTCTAATGACTCATTCGATGCATTCAATACCTAAGCAAAGTTATCCGAATTGGTTTGAGATGTTGATTTCTATTTTGAAAAATAAAGAACAGACCCAACAAGTTAAGGTATCTGAGAAATTTGGTATAGCTAATTAGCCTATCCAATCGCTACCTGACTATACAAGTATACAATTTTTGTCAACAAAAATAGCAATTTATCACGAACTCGCTAGTCCTCAAGATCATATCGAACTGTTCTACTTAAACAAAATTTTAATCAAAATTCTTGAAGCTGTTTTTGAGGACTTTAAAATTTTTTTGAATGGTTAATTAACATGTTTTGTGTACTTATTATATTCAAAAATAAATGAAGTTCTCAATTTTTTCAATTAGAAAGTTTTCCTGATTCATTTTTGCTATAATCGACACAAGACCAAATTTAAGGCGTTTATAAAAAAAAAATTAATCTGGTTAGTTTGAAGCAGTTTAAGCGTTTAAACTGAAAAAATGGAAAAAAAATCCTACATTAGTAACTATTAGAAATTTACCTATAATACTTTCGACGGCTATGGTTATTTATAAATGATGTGTATGTGATAAAGTTAATAGATACACATTATGAATTTGCTGTTTTATTTTGTTGTAATAAACCCCATGGACAACAAAATTTAACTAACTGGACTTCTCGTACCGATTTCACTTTGTTCTTTACTTAATCAATTTATCAAAAAAAGAAACAGTGTTAACACTTTTTGGTAATCAAAAAAAATATTATTTATATTTTTAATTTTATATTTATCATAATCATACAAAATTAAGGAACCAGATTTTTCATCATTTTTAATACATATACGAGTAGATACATAAATCTATGTTGATTGATAAATGTTAATAAATAAACACACCTGCATTATTAATGTATGTATAGATACATATGTGTACATTTCACCAATCAACATACATTCCTTAGGAAGATTTCATCAATTTATTTCGTGTTGCCAATATAAGTAATTGATTCTGGTGATCATACCTTTATATAAATCTTAAGGTGCTAAACTATTGGTAGTCAAAGCACATGATGTACAATTTGTAACTGGTACCTATGCATGTAGAGTTTTATATAATGTACAATACCGACATTTATGTAAGTCTCATGAATAATTATTAATTATGCTCATGCTGGAGTGATGTTACAGTAATTTTATAAGAGTAAAGAGAACAGAAACTTGACCTTGAGCAAGCTCAATATTAAGTAATTATACGTTAAGTATAGTATAACACACAATTTGTATAAACGTGTCGAATTGCACAACACAACTGGCTCAAATAAATGTTATCAAAGTGAGTGCGTCAAACTTCAAAGAATGTCTTTGTCAATCCTGTTGAATGACTTGTTAAGGTCGTTTCATCATACAAAAGAGAATTGCATCAAGTTATCAATTAATAGATACCTACCAAAATAAATGTATTTCAAATTCCTTTGTTTGTTCTGGCAATTGTATTTTATTTTTTATTTTAATAAACAATAATTTTCCTTTCGAATGATAAAAATACAAGATAGATAGGTATCTAATGCAAAACTTTAAATTTAATGTCAAATAATTTAATTTAATTTAATTTTGATCGTGATCTAGATTCTTAACATTGAAAAAAAATTTTCTCATAATTCTAAACAAAATACATATTGTAGGTATACATAATGTACATACATAGAAAAAATTAAGGAAACAAACAATCGCATTGGTAATTTATTATTATTTTAACTCAAATTTATAAATAAAGAGCTCGACCTTGCAAAATTTTTAACGAACATTCATCATTACTGCAACAAGATTTTGGTCTTTCGGTTTTGTCATTGAAATTTTGTGAATTTGAAAAACAAAACAAAAACATCACCGTTTCGCATAACATATTTTGTTGTGTTTTATTTTAGGAGAGAAAAGTCTGTTTTTATTCTAGGTATAGCCTAAGCCATTTCTAAATAATGAATTTGTCATTATAGTCTTTACGTGTGACATTGCTCGTATTACGGATAATAACGATTCAATAACACCAATAATACAACATGCAATAAGCATTATATTGCGTATTGCTTGGGATAAAAATAAAATAAAAAGAAGAATTGTATAAAAAAAACGTGTTTGGAGTAACAATTAATTTGGAATAAGTAAAGATAAATGATAATCCTTCAAACGCTGGTTCATGTATTTTTATTCAAAGCTTTTGAACTCTGATCAAATTGAGGGTCAAAATAATAAAGGTTAATTCATTGATTGTTAGTTAAGGTAAATAAACGCACCCACTGGGAGAGCAAATTAAATTTTAAATGGATAACTTATCGTATAATGGTGCTTTGTGTTCGCCTTTTGAATACTTTCTTTTTTTTTTTTTCTGAGTTAAAAGCCAAATTCTAAAATACAGTTTCTAGTTTCTTTTTTTACTAACCAAAAAATGTACGTTATGAAATTTATGACACATCTTTTTTTGAAGGTGGCATAAGTCCTCCGGTCTATTTTTAGCTTTTATTTAAAGGTCACATTTCGTAAGCATAAAGTTACGACATATGTACAGTGCCGGTAAAAATAATAGCACTACTGGTACAAGTTTCATTTTTACTTCTGCAATTGAGTGAATAGAAAAATATTTAAAGCAACTATACTGTTAATTGTTATTGCTTGAACTGTCATCTCTCTGTATTGTGTATCTCTGGCACTAAAAAGGTAACGGTTTTTTTTCACGAAATAAGTAGTTAAGCACGGAGGTTCGAGCATAATGGTGTGGGCTTGTTTTTCCTACTATGGAGTTGGGCCCATATATTGGATTAAACCCATCATGGATCAACACGTTTATTTAATATAGTCGAAAACATTATACTCCCTTATGCAGAGGAAGAGATGCCGCTTTTATGGTCTTCCAACAGGACAATGACTCCAAGCACGCCAGTAAGAAGGCAAAAAAATGGTTAGCAGATCATGAAGTTAATGTGATGGAGTGGCCAGCGCAATCGCCTGACCTAAATCCCATCGAAAATCTTTGGGCAGATGTTAAGATAGGAGTCTCTGACGCTAGGCCGTTAAGTAACCAAGCACTCTGGTCTGCCGTGAAGGTCGCCTGGGAGAATATTTCGATTGAAAGGTGCCAAAATTTGGTAAATTCAATGAACAGACGTTGTAAAGCTGTAAGAGCCAACAAAGGCTATGCAGCAAAGTACTGATTTTGGTGGGTTAGGTACTTCTTAAAAATAAAATGATAAAAACAAATTGTATTCTTACGAAGTTTTAGTTTTAAGTTGCATGATAAAGCAATGGTGCTATTTTTTTTACCGCCTATTAATAAGAGTTTTTGGAGAAAATTTAAGTTTTTTTTTAAAATTGATGAATAAAATTTGCAATTCTTTTTTAAATGTGTTCTTTTGATTAAATTTAGTCTTTTTGCATATCTAAAATTTCCCTCAAAATATTGACATAAACTTTATTTTTAAATGAAATTGGGTTCTCGTAGTGGTGCTATTTTTTTTACCGCAGCTGTACGTATGTAATGGTTTTCTTGGAGTTTTGTTTCTTTTTGGGGTTTTTGACTAATAAATGAGCCTTTTTATATAAAACTTTAATGCACATCGTTGTCGATTTGTACAAACTTTATGGGAATCTTCTTTTTGGTTTTTACCATATGCGTCATTTTATTTTTGTGCTTCAATTCCGCCTGCAAGAATTTAAAAACTTAAAAATTTTTATCAACACAAAATCTATTTATTTTATTATCATGATCTGAAGCAGATCAATTTTGAGACGAATGTAAATAGATAGTGTTTTTTGTGGAAAATTTCTTTTTTTCTTCGGCAGGAAGTATTACACATGATCTCAGTTAATAATAACTCTTATGATTAATACTAATAAAAGTAATTTATCCAAAAATCATTATTTGGAAGCTGACTGAAGCAGTCTATATGAATTCACCACATGTCAGTTTTACTTCTGTTAGGTGTGCTCCGCAGCTCTCTTCACTTCCGAAAGCAAGTTTAACTGAACGAATATTATGGGCGCATCATATAGTTTCGTTTTGTTTGCTTGTTTTGATTTCACTACCTCAGTGAGGTTGCGAGTATTATAGTCGAAGACCATAAGCAACTTAGAGATATAAAACAAAAGTTTTATCGAATTGGTATGCACTCATAAATGAAAGAACTGGCACATAAAGGAGTTTGAAGGAATTTTTACTGCCCATTAAGATTCTTACACAAGATTTGCAAAGCATGCCACATGCCAAGCAGATAAAATAAGAGAAATGCAATAAACTCCGCAACAGTTGTCTAATATTTTCATAAATGCATTTGAATTTGCAGAATCACCTAGCAGGGATTTTGACTTATGCATTTTAGAACTTGTTTCATTTCATCATAATTTGTTCAAGTTTAACGTTTAGGAATTTGCCATGGTGAAAAATCTTTTATGTGAGTAATAAAGAAATGTCTTCAAAATGAATTGAAGAAGCTTTGATAATATGTACCTTTAAAAAAAAAACAAATATGTACAAAAAACAAAAAAAAACATATATGTAATGTATGTGCCTCTAAGGCCTAGGGTCTTATAATATGCCAATGCAAGAAGAAAAAAAAAGAACAGAATAGGATAAGTTTTTGTGAAAAAGTAGACTGAAAACCTTCAACTTAAAACAAACGTTTGGGAAACCCAAGACTTCGCAATATTACGAAATCAGAACTTCAACGTTTGATAGAGCAACATCTTCTTTGGTCAAACCTTTGCCTTTTGAGGTGAACATAAAAATGCAAGTTGCGAATTGAGTGATTTCAAAAAAGTTCGCTTTGAATCGAACGTTAGATTCGCTATTCGGTGGCGTTCAGTTGAAAATGACATATTTAAAAAAAACGCTGCTTATGCAGCATCTACATATGTAAGTAAGCAATGTTTCACTAATTTCACTACCCCGTTGCGATTCTACAAAAGTATAATTTATAAAAAAAAGAACTATACGAACTTTCTTGCAACCATGTCATTTTTTGAATCAATTTTAATGCAATGCCCTATATAAAAGGTTGGAAAAAAAAAATTTAACTCAATATGGGCCATGTGTCAGAATTATTATGCAATATATTTTTAAATACAATTCAATATAAATAGGTGTTGAAGATTTAATTAAACACAGCTAAAAAAAAAAACAATAATCTTGAGCAGATACATATTCCCATTTATGTAGGTACGTATACCTTAAATATGTTTACAAATTCACATTGTTGGCATATTTTAAGATAATTTTCGAAAAAATAAGAATGTTGTCAAATTTAAAAAAAGCAAAAACACCTCTGGAGCAGTTCAGACTGTCCAATCGTCTATGACGATGACCTTGAAACCATAATACATTTTCCGACTCATCGACAAAAAAGTTTTTTTGGATTACTATCAATGTGTAGCAATAACAACAAATAAAAGAGTTGGCAAAGTTCCATTTGTTGGACGTTGTAACCTGCTAGATCAATGCCAATAAGAATTTTAAACAAAGAAAATTTATGTCATCGAACTCTTTTTAAGGAGAACCTACCAACATAGAAAAAAAACTTAAAAGGAAATTCTTCTAAACCAAGAAAAAAAATGTAGTTCTTCCAATTGGACCAATCAAGATATTTGATGAAGAAAAATTTCTGATTACTACCTAATCCTAAAATCATAATATTATAATTTAAAGTACTTATTTCACTAAAGTTTCTAGAAAAATAGGAAAAAGATATAAAAATACGATAGGCAAAGAAGTGACGTAAGCTCATCACGCACGAACCTGTCAAAAACAGCACGATTCACGATTCAACATGACAAAAATCTCTACAAAACTCTCTCCACCTACTTTTACCAACCCGAGAAGGCAAAAATTTCTGCGTAATTAATTTGTATCCACATGCTTTATTGAATTAGAAAACAATTTTATTACCATTCACAACCGGGGTGAATATTTTAAGAAAAAATTATTAGTAAATTCTTACCCGGATGCTTCTGCGATGATTCTCAGTTTTAGGTTTTTATAATTTAATCAGCTCGTACGAAAAATTTTAACACGATTGGAACAAGAACTGCGACATTGATCTTTTCTATTTCTTTTGGTAGGGCAGAAAAAAACGAAGTTGGTAGCGGTTGGAAATGTGACAGTGTTTTTAAGTAACGTTTACACTTTAAACTTGTGTATCACACAAGTCTGATGAAATAGTGGTTTTACACATGCTTACACAACATGGTTGGATAAGGCTGGGCACACATTTCCTGTAATTAACTTAAGCAAACGATAATTATTTATTTTTTTGCAATAAACCTCGTTAATAGTTAATTTCATAGATCGAGTAGGATTTTGAAAAGTGAGATAGGAACATTTCATTTCAATGGCACCAAGCAAACGCGATCGATTCGAACGGATGTCATTTTTACTTCTTACCCGCCGTTTACAAAGGGATGGAAGCGAGCTACAAACTCGTTTCAATATCTCATACAAATGAGGTAGTAGCCAAACCCACAGGTTAGTAGTGTGACCGTTAATTTCAACCAAATTCGGACGGAATTAATTCGGAAACAAGGTCAAAGCATTCAGCAAAACTTAAGTTTGGATTCGATTGTGAACCAGCTTTAAAATTTTTAAATTAAACAAAATTACCTCATTTCTAATAAGAACGATTTCATTTCAGCTTGGATTTTTCATCCCGTTTTAAATTATAAAACTTATTATTTTTTCAGTCATACAAAAAATTGATGAGTATTTGAAAAGTTGGATAAAAAACATTTCTTTTCAAATTTTCTTTTTATGAGCTAATGAGGGAGGATATTTTAAGTTAAGGCTTCCCCAAACCAATGCAAAACCGGTTGGAAAAAATCGTGACGACGAAAAAACAATAACAAAAACATGTTGTCAATCAGCAACATGTTGTTATTGTTGTTTCATCATCGTTTCACATTGGTTTGGGTAAGCCTTTAGAAGGCTTTAAAATTTAAGAGTGCTCGTTACCAGCCTTAAAATCTTATGGGGTTTTCCATGGGTAATCCATATTTCGATCAAAAAATTGATTTTTTTTTCGTGGCCCATGGAATACAATTGGAATTGATTTTTTGTTTTGTCATTGTATTGGTGTAACTTCGTGTACGTGTAAACTTCTTTCTCTGAATATTTATTTACAACATCCTTTACAAAATCTGGAACCTGATTTATGTTTTCTTTCTGAAATAGAACTTTCATCACATCAAACAATCTTTAACACTTGATTCTTTTTCAGAAGAAGTAGATGAAGTTGATGAATCTACCAATTCATTTAAAATTGCTTCAATTTTAAAAAATTTATTTATTTAATAGATGAAAACTCAAACCAAAACAAATTACAAATAGCTAACAGCTGAAAGTTGTATTAGTATTAGTGCAAAGAGGGGCAAATCTGCCGAAAAATCCAGATGTGCAGATTTGATTTTAAATCAAAAATAAATCAATTTATTTTGCCCCATGGAATGCAAAAACAGGGAAAATCTGGTTTTTGACTGATGTGGATCAAAAATAAATTGATTTATTTTGCCCATGAAAAACCCCATTAGACGGCTGAGGTTCCTTCAGTGCGGACATACCTTAAAATTAATTTTTAAAATCTGATAATGCACATGGGCATTGTTAAATTTTTTAATCATCATGGCATCACTCTCAACTGTCAACTCAGCGTCTTTTTTGACAGAAAAAATTTTTTTCCCATCTGTTTACTGTACTTTGTGATTTTATTTCTTAAAAAATTCATAAATATTGGAAAATTAAATACAAATTTAAAACAAAATGCCAGCAGACCAAATTCAATACTCCGAAAAATATTTCGACGATATATACGAATACAGGTAAGTGTAGTAAAAGAGGAAACCGGTCGATAATTAAAAACTTACCTGTTGCCTTGTCTGCAATTCTGGTGTTGTTATGCATCGGAATTTGCCTACTTCATTATTTAATATTTTAACGTTTAGTATATTTATAAAATATATTAATTTTGTTTCAGACATGTAATCCTCCCCCAGGATTTAACACGACTTGTACCAAAGTCTCACTTGATGACAGAGACTGAATGGAGGAATCTTGGTGTTCAACAGAGTCCCGGTTGGGTTCATTACATGATGCATGCTCCTGAACCTCATGTTATTCTATTCCGCCGACCAAGAACCGATCTTCCAGCGTCTTCATCAAATGTCACCCGAACAACCGAGCAACAAACGCAAACAAACCTTATCCTGGGAGCCTAAAAAACGTTTGATATCCTTAAGTTTCATATTTAACCTATATCATTGAATAATTTTGCACATTCTAATGAATACCTTCGAAATCACTTAATTCTTCGTTGGCTTTAGGTGTATTCGGATTGTCTACATTCGATTGTGTAACTATGTACTATAAGAATTTGTAACTTTGTTAGAAAGTTTCTGTACAAAATATATTATCCTAAACTTATTTAAGATACAATCAATAAGAATAAATGCTTTATAAAAGGACAAAGATAGATATTAAGACATATAACATGCGAAGCATCAAAACATAACAATGAGTTTTAAATATAATTGTTGAGGTTCGATTTAATTCCTAATCGATTCTACAATTCTAATCTCAAACATTGAAAAATAAATAATTTCATACCTCCTACAGAGATATAAAAACAAAACAATTTTATTTTTAATTCTTATTTAATAACAAGAAATGTTTAAAAAATCTCTGCAGGGTATTGTTAAAATTTATCGTTAGTACTGAAATCGCGATAAAACTTGTAAATATTAACTACATATCCTCAACATACTTTAAAATGAAGTGCCTATTCTATAAATTTACAATCAGAACAGTCAGAACAAATCATTATTAAACAACGTTAATACTCTCCAAAAGTGAAGAAATCAATCTAAAATAAAAGATCTTTAGCAGATATGTTTTACTTTTTGCTTTTGGCAATAGTTAAGCCTTAAAGTATGCTAATTAGTTTAGATAAATAGAGATTTAGGTAAAACAAATTAAATTCCATTAAAGATTGTGGTTTGTTTAAACCACACTTGGATGTAGTAATAGTATTATATTTGACTTGTCTTCAGTAAGTCTCCTCTAGAAAGCTATAAATCCGTCCTAGATTTGGACTTCTCTCGAAAACGGAAATAACGGGTTTTTCTTTTGAGGACAGTATCACATCCGATCATTTTGCTTTCTAGAGTAAGCCTACACAATTCTGATAAGTTGTGCTAATTCTAAATAATAAAATTAGAATATATAAAGGGTGTCCCAACAAGAACGCAAGATTTAAATTTATATGTGTTCCTTAAAGGGGCATTTTTTTTTTTTGAATAGCAGTCAATTTTTTGAAATGTTGCTACCATATCCTCAAAGTATGTATATTCTATGTATGTATATAACTGTATTACTTAACTCTAAAAAAATATGAACCATACCGTTTTTATTAACGTAAATATAGATAACAGTGGAACCATATTCCAGAAACTGAAATCGATTATATGATATCGTTTTGACGATTGCTGTTTCTATTATAATTTAGAGCTATCATAAAAGCGATATCTTTTGAACGCTTTCCTTTTCTGTAATAGAGTCACAGTTTTTTGATAATAAATAATAAAGATATTACATAACTCGCATAATCTCGGTCCGTTGTGTAGTACTTTTGTTACTCCTATCTAATCGTTGTGAATCGCTTGAATATTATTTTTAGTATTTATATTTATTACAAAAAAATTGTAATGTTTATTGCTGCGATTGTTTATCGGGAATATCTCAAAACTCGAAAACCAGAGCTTATAGAAAAATTATAATTCTGATTCGAATTCAGCACATCAACTTTTAAAAAGATAGAGGGATAAAAGATCTCCAGATCCAATGGAGTTAAAAATGCTCATTTTGCGGAATTGCCAAATATATTTGAAATCAATCAATATCTCTATCTCTAGTATATTATATCTGAATATGGCTCTATACCAATCATTTTTTTTTTATTTCCTACAATTCCGATTATTCTTAGACTGTTTTTGTGTTGCAAATACTTTTTTGTTTGTTCCAAATTCTTTTATCAAGATTTTTAGTAAAATTTCGAAAACCTCAAGTGTTTGGCACCAAATACTTGCGTTATTTTGAAAAAAAAAAATTATTCGCATGTTCGTTGTTTCCATTTAGCTTTTTGTGGTATCTTTTAATAAATTTATAATAATTTAAAGTACATTTTTTTCAAAAATGCACAAAAAGTATAATAAATTTCTTCTTGTCTCATAAAATATAAAACGAAAAACATTATTTTACTATTCAAATTTTACAATCTATTTCAAACATTTTGAACAGGCTGAGGGACAATAATTTATCTAATATAATTACTTCCTGCTTTTGTTTAATGTTTCAAGCCTCTAGCTGATTGTGAATTCATTTAAAATTGAGTGTACCAAAAATAATTGCCTAGGTATTTGAAACGCAGAGAAAAGTTTTAAAACGGATTGAAATTATTTTTCCAGACAAACAAATAGCGTTGCTAGCGAATGTTTTAATTTGGTTTGGAAGATCCTTGATAGCACTACTCTAAGGGCTGATTTGTTCACATTGGGTTAGGTTCCAAACATAACATTAAGAGGTTCTGATTAAATGGTTCACCTAATTTTATGAATACATAAAAACGCAAAATATAAATCTATTTTGTAAAATGATAATTAACATGCAAAAAAAAAAAACTTGGGACTTAACTAGGACTAAACAAGAAACTTAGAAAATGTATTTTAATAAATGTAATTTTAGTAAAATTTTCTTCACAATAGATTTAATTTTTCTCCGTATACATAAGAGGATTTGGTGATCATATCGACCTCATCGGATGGAAAGATTGATTTCAAATGGAATCGAAATGAACTTTTAAGTGACTGTTCTGTTTTTGGTTTTCATCATTTTTCTTCAGAATCGATTCATCAAATTGAGAAAGCCTATAGAATCCGAATATTTTGGTAAAACAAATTGTATTGAAGATTGTTTTGGAGTGAACAAAACCAGTCATTTGCTAACATTTTTTTGAATACACTCAGCAGCGAAAGTAAGTATACACTTTACCTAATAAAATTTAAGCAAACATTTCTATAGTTTGAGCTACATTCGCTTTCAAAAATAGCCATTTAATCTTTTTCTTAAAGTTTTTTTTATACCAATTAATCGTGCAAATAATTAAATTTTTGTTCCAAGAATTTTGTAAAGAACATTTATTATCCATGGAGACCTTGATCGTTAAGATCGGATGAGTACAGTTCACAATCTAACTTTAAAAGAGTTTATTTTTCAATCATCAGTCAAGCCCCCGACAAAATAAATACTATAACAACAAGAATAAATGTTAACTTTATTGGAAGAGTAAATAATTAATAAATATGCGGTCTAACTGACTATCGAAAAATTGGCTCTTGCAAAAAACTATATGACAGCGAACACAACAAAGCAGTTCTATATGTCTGTCTGTATCCTAAACTACTTTTTTTTACTTAAGTTATTTTGATCATCTGTGCGTATTTCTACAAATATTTCCTACATACGGTCAAATTATATTCAGCCATTGAAATATTGTCTATTATTATTTAAAAAAAAAAAATAGTACAAATTTAGGTCATTATATGGTTAAAACTAGGTAGGTACATGTATGTACATAACTATCCCTAACTGAAAAAAAAATATCACTCACAAAATATCAAAATACTTTTTTCCTATTTTCGTTCAAACATTTTTTCCCACCATACATATTTCAAATCGCCTCATTAATTTTTGAAATGAAACATCAGTAAAAATCGAAGGTTATTAATAAATACCAATTTAAAATATGTACCTACGCTAAAAGACTCATTAAGAAAACACTGAACACTCATCATTTTGAACAAAAAACATGCGTTTATTTTGTCCAAAAATACATTCTAGTCCAACTGTCACTTTCGTATCAATCGGTTTATCTTTGGCAAGATTCCCAACACATCACATATGCCAAAATAACACAATCTCCTTATTCTCATTCGTTTAAGAAAAAAAAAATAAATAATAAAATCGAAAATCGCTCCATGTGTTTGGCAAAACCCATGATTTAGTACTTAATTGGAATGTCATTTCCACAACGACCGACGTCCACTTTTCCGGCGGATGCGCACAAATCGGATGTTCTAAAAAAAAAAAGAAAACGGAAACTAAATAACAAAACATGAACAAGAAAAAATTGAAATTTCTGAAAGAAAGTTCAAAAGAATAAAGAACCATCATCTCACAGCAAAGATCATACATAGCCTAGAGCGGCGGTGTTCTCCTTCACTGTGTGGCACTCATCCCTAGCGTCGCGACGCGTCGACAATACGCCGATGATGTCGTTTCTAAGTGGGTGTTGTGGGAGTAACATGTCATTTCGTTGTTGTCCTCGTCGCGTTTGCAATCGTCGTCACTAGTGTCGTGTCCAGTGCGTTTCCATGTTTTCCAAAACTAGAAGAACATCAACAATAACAATACATTACCAAGTACCAATTGTATTTTAATAAAATTTACTTTTATAAGAAAACGTAGCTTTATTTGAATTCCAAACAAGCGACCACACGTGGGCTGGGTTCAATACCTATTCCATAAAACAAAGAAAACAATAACAGTTTGACCAAGTTTTCCATATTTACTATTTGGTGGATTGAAAATTTATATTGACGCCATCCGAATTGCCTGAGCCAAAATTCTCTTGCTTGAAAAGAAAATCTACATTAATTGCATATTTGGAAATCTCGAATACTCGAAAACAAACAAAAAAGAAAAATTTCAACGAACCAAAAACAAGAACACAAAGAAGTAGCCATCGCTCAAGAACGAATTTATATAACTCAATTGGAAACTGGAGAGGAAGAGCAGCAGCAGCAGCAATAGCAGTAGCCAAATAAAGAAAGAATGCTCAACGCCAGTTTATCATACGAAATACTAATGTATCTCAATTCGTTCTATTTTGGTATGTTTGCCGCTAGTGAGATCAGCATTACGGTATTGAAGGGAATCAACTTGCAATACGATGACAACGGCCATCGGTGGGAGGCCTTTTTACTTGTTGTGTTATGTATTTTGGAAACGATTCGAATTGTTTTGGGCAGAAAATGCAGTTTGAGTGACCGGGGTAAGTGAAGACAAAGTAGAATTTTCCACTGATGATTTTCAATTTTGTATATTTTTTTTGGGGCGTGTATTTGTTTATTTTATTTCTAGGATGGCAAGCGATACTTTCAGCAATATTGACATTCCCCAGCATCCTTGGTGTAACATATTTTCTATTCTTTCAAAAGTACATTCTAAAATTCGAATACATTCTATGTGCCTTAATGTTAACTTTGCAAACGGCTGAATTGTTTTTTGCGTTAATCTTCATCTGTGCTATGTGTCAGCCAGTTACGTATACCTAGCAGTGCTTGAAACCGTTGTTTAAGAGCTTAATAATAAGAATATGATACAAGGTGAGGGTGTGTTCAATACGGCACAACTAACAAACAAACAAAAAAACGCGTAAAAAACATGAACTGGAAACAAGAGAGCGTTACGAAATTGGTGTTTTGGGACTGCCTTCGTTGTGTTTTTTTTTAAAAACACATCATTCTAGATGGAACAGTTATTATGATGTGGTAAGTATAAAAAGCCTTTTTGAAATAATTAAAAACATTTATCAAGAACTTCCCATAAAAATACCCCAAAGACGTAATTTTCGCACTTGACTAATTTATATAATTATTGTATTTTATACTAGATGGCGAAAAAGTAATTAACCTCAATAGAAAAATTTGTATTTCAATATTTACGGCATCCGGTTAGTCATAGTGGGAGAATTTATGATTATGACCGCATCGGTGGTCTTCGAAGAAATGGTTTTGATTTTATTTCTTTTGTTTTAATTATGATATATGTACATTAGGTGCCTGTTCGTCAATGCTATAGGTCAGGTTTGGAAGCTTTATATGAAATTTTATATATTGCTTATCCTTCTCAATGTAATACAATTTAATAAACATTAATATCTTAAGCTGCGTCATATGCACAGCATAATGAAATTTTTCGTATTTGAATTTTCCATGTGACTTGTAGATCTATTATAGAATTTTCTTCGTTTTGTTTTAAAATTATACAATACATACTCGTATACCTATTTGTTATTGTTTAAGACACTTTCGAACATGTTAGTTTTCAAATTAACTGAGGATTCAATTAAAGAGGCTGGCAGTATAATATGAATCGAAAATAATATTTTTGCCCAGTTCCAAAGATAAATGATTAGGTAGTTCGCTCTTTGGTAGGTATAATGAAATCATCTAATGGAAAAAACAGGGCCGAGATGAACACACAAGAATACATACAACCTGGAAAACTTCAACGAATCTGCGTTAAAACAATTTTTTTTTTCTGTTGGACAAAACAGTTATGCTATGTACTGCATTAAAACATCTCCAGCAAAAGTCACCGAGAAAAATATTTATTGGACCTAGGAATGATCAATCCTATTTGAAAGTGAATTTAGTTCTGCTTGAAATGGGATAACCTTTAAAACTTTCTTCTTCGGATTTGTGAAATTGAAAAATCAAAATAACACACTTTCACTTTCGGAATAAAATATAGAGTATAACCACAAGCTTTTTCCACGAGATAGCAACTGAAATGACATTTAGAGTGGAACCGCATCCATAAGTTACAAAGCTGCTGCTTGCAAAGCTAGTGTTTCCTTTACTCAAAGTTCCACAATGAATGTTTCAACCTTGTATAAAGTTCCGAACATGTCTGTGACATGATGAATTTAATTTTTAAAACATGATATGGGGATTGAATAAATACAAATAGAAGTTAAAATAAGCGCAACTCCTTACTTGCATAAAATAGGAGAAACGAAAAAATAAGATGACGAATTTAATACGTTCGGGGAATACAAATTAAAAATAATCGTTTTCTTACATTTAATTTGTTCAATACAAAAATCTCTTGGACGACACTGGCTTTATTGAAAAATTTGTGTCAAATTCTTGGATGTCACCTTTTTTTTGGGGCTTTTGATCTTAAATGCCGAAGGTTTTCGCAATGCAAGTGTTAGTCTATGGCAATCAAAATGCGACAGAAAATTCTAACCACTTAGTTATTTATTTGGTTTAAACTTTAAACGACAATCCAGTCAAATAGTTGTTTTATTCTGTAGAAGTGGCTACATTCTTTCATCCCTGCAAGGGCTGCTATCTTAAACAGTGATTAATTTTAATACATAACAACCGAATTTTTGATTTTATTATTCTATAAAAATACAAAAGTATTTGACAAGAACAATAGTTTCTATAAATTTATCTAACACATATTTTAAATGTTTTGTGTATTGAAGCAATTAAAACTAAATATAAAGATCAAGGGATGATCTCATAAAAAAATGCTCTTTAATAAAATAATAATATATCAAAAATTCTATAAACATAAATTTAAAATTGCTATGGCAAAAAAATAAATTGCTTCTCCCTTTCAATATTGAATTCCCATAGGAATCATATTACTATTACTAAACAGATAAGTGTCAACACCATAATATTAAGCTGTTTGACCTTACTTAAAATGTCCATCAATAACTGTTTGAAAGCCATAAATTGATATTTAAGAGATACTTTTTAATCTTAAAAATCTTAAAATCTTGAACTACATCGTGTTTGCCGAAAGCAAAAAAAAATTACGTTTCCTTTTTCAATCAGTTTTGAGTATGTAATGCAAGACATTTCAACTAAAATATGTTTTATTATTACTACAGTGTTAATTGAAAATCCATTTTATCGAGAACATAGAGTTCAGATGCATTTGAAGTGTTGAAACTGATTAATTTAATTTTTATAAAAAATATATAGCCCTTTTGTCAGACTTTTGTAAATATTTGTTGTCACATTTACCGGATCATTACTACTTGTAACATTAGGGACAGTTTGTTCACAGTGGATTGAGTTTTTAACGTAACTTTTAAGGGTTTTGGTGGAATAGTTTTTGTAAATAGTTAGCTTAATCAATGATGAACAACCCAAGCTATTGATTCCTTTAATATCATTTTGGTTAACACGCACATAAGAGTAAAAACGGGTTGAAATAATCATGGTTTAAACTAAACCCATATGCCAAAAAAATTACTACAAGCTTTCGGTCTGAGTGTGGTGCTTTTTTCCATACTGATATTAGTTGCTAAAGGCAAAATTATTTGAGCTGAAAGACTCAAAAAAGTAAAAAGGATTTCATGCTATTTTTATTTGTATGCAAGCTAGTTAATAAATAGCTTTGTTAGATATTACTGAATAATTGCTCTAACATTTAACGAAAATAAAAAAAATCATATTTTTACTTCTCTCAATAATATGTTGTATGTATTTGCAAAATTTGCATAAAGCTTAAAAGTGGCGTATGTGGAATATTATTTTTGACAATACGAACTCGGGTGATTGAACTGTATAACTTGTTTTACAATATTAATGCAATGTTTTAAAGATCGGCAACACTTGGCTATGTTAACTTTTAATCCTGCAGAGAGATATTTTCCGTTCCCTTCTTTTTAAAGATTATTGTTTCCAGAAAAAAAAATGACAGGAATTTTACAAAATAAAAATAGATATGTACATGAATTGTGCAATTTCTACTTGTGGTATAGGTAAATACAAGATTAGTTTTGGATTCGTGAAAAATTGGAAATTGCTTTATTTCACCTCTGAAAATCAAAAGACTTGAGTCATATAAATAAAGATCCCATCGAAACCCAGATTTTTTCGATTTTTTTTAAAATTAAAATTCTAATTTTACAAAACTATTTGAAATATTTTATTTGTTTTAGAATTGATTTTGTTCTTATGCTCATAATTTGGTACAATTTATACCTTTTTGAAGACGATTCTAGTATTAAGTCACTGACATTTTTTCCCAACAAGTACTAAATTAGACTGTGATCCAGCCTGTAGTTTGTACCAAGATTAATGGGACACCCTTTATATTATTGGGTATGGTTGCTGCGGGAAAAAAAAATTTAAGGAACTAGTTTTTAAAAACAATTGAGATAAATGTACAGTGGAATAATTCTCTTTCCCTGGAAGTTAAACGCATTACCAAAAAAGAAATACAGCGAAAGAAATGTTAGAAATTCTTTCAGGTTAAGAAAAACGTATTTTTTTTGACGTCTCGAATTGAAACGCTTGACACAGAACTTTATTAGTCATATATTTAAGAACAGTTATTATGTCGTTTTCAATTGGCAATCCGGAATTGGTTTTAGATTCGGAATCCCAATTGAACAGTTTTTTTCGATTCTGAAAAATTTGATGTTTGGTGTGAGAGTATTAGTATTTCAAGCAATCACTTCACAGTTGTAAATTTAAAAAAATATGACAATTATCAAGCGTGACATTAAATCTTTGAATGTGTGAGTGATTCTGTTTTTGCTTCTGATTTCAAATCCAGAAGAGAAATTCTCTTTTTTTTTAGAATCAGAACTGTCACTTTTGCCCAATTGAACGCATTCAGAATGCTTTTTTCTACTTCCAGATTGCCAATTGAAAACGACATTAGTGTTGCTGTGTTGTAGCCTTGATAAAATATATTTATACTGCAAAAGAAAAGAATGACGTGATGTTACGATATAGATAAACCAAAACAACATTTTGGAATAACGAACTAACCCATTAGTTGAAAAATGTTTGGGTTTTTGTTGTTTTCGTTGTGATGTCGTGTAGGATAACCAAATTGAGCACTACAATCTAAAAAATACGGTTTTGATTTTCATTGTAAGTTTGTAACACACAACTAGAAAAGAACCGAGCTTCATAGAAAAATACTTCCTATCCTAATTTTTATTTAATTTTGCTGCTAATAAAATACTTTTTGTACTTTAATTTACCAAAATAATTCGTCATTCTTATTGATTCTTAATAAAAAACTGAAAACTAAGTGATTTTTTGACTTTTAGTAAAAAAAACCTCGTAAATAATCTGAAAATTAAAAAAATTACACTTTAAACTTTTTTTTGTATAAATTTTGAGTTAAAAATTAAATTTTTCAAAAAACTATGTATAGATTTCTTTTGATTTACAAACAAGCTAATTAAACCGAGTGTTGGATTTAAGAAAATGTATAATAATTAATTATAGTATATTACCATTATTATTGCATTTTTTTCCCATTTAAATTTTTTTTTTTTAAATTTTGACCCCTTAAAGGGGGGGGGGGGCACGAGTACGATAACTTTGGCGCCAAAAATTGATAACGGTTTTTTTTAGAGGGGTCAAAAACAAGCATTTTTTACCATGAGAGGGGGAGTCTATCACCCCCCGTTGAGGCGGTAGGGCAATTTAAAAAATATGTACGTTAAATGGAAAAAAAAAATTAAAAAAAAAAACGGTAATACTTACAATTAAGTATTGTCCTTTTTTTAAAGCCAACATTATGTTCTACTATTAGCCAGTTTTTAAATCAAGTCAAAAATATGCATAGTTTTTGAAAAAATTAATTTTAAACTCAAAATTAGAGTAAAAAAAAAAAAATTTCAATTTCAGTATGTATTTCAAAACCATAAGTTTATAAATATTTTTTTTTAATAATTTGTTGCTCTTATTAATTTTCAATCAAAAACTGAAAACTACATGATTTTATGCCTTTTAGTTTTTTTTTGCTTAAGTGGTCTTATTTTGATAGTTATAATGGTAGGTGCGAGTTTGGGTGTATGCAACAGTGGGGTGTGTGCGGGTTTGGGTGTTTGCAACAGTGGGGTCTGTTGCCCCCCGCTTGGGCCACTATAGGATTTGGGGTAGGTGCGAGGTTGGGTGTATGCCACACCGAGGTGTGTATGGGTGGTGCAACCCCCCTGCTTGGGCTCACTATAAGATTTGGGGTGCATGCAAAGTTTCTTTTGCATTTAAATAAGCTGGATTTAACAAAAATTAATTTATCCTAGGTATATCTTAATCCATATTCGAATATTACTATCAAAATAAGACTACCTACGTAAATACTCAAGTAAGGAAAAAATAATTTAATTAAAATATTTTTTTGGTAATTTTCAATTTTCTCAAGAACTAGAAGACATAAAATCATCTAGTTTTCAGTTTTTGATCAAAAACAAATAAGAGCAATGAATTCTAAAAAAAATAGTAGATAATCTTAGTTTTGAAAAATTACATTTTAAACATTTTTTTTTAACTTTTTTTTGCCCAAACTTTGAGTTTAAAACAATTTTTTCAAGACTTGATTTAAAAACTGGCTAATAGACAAAAGTGTTGGCTTTAAAAAAATGTATAAAACTTAGTTGTAAGTATTACCGTTATTTTTTGATTATTTTTTTTTCGATTTAACGTACATTTATTTTTGACCCTTATACAAGAAACTGTTATCAATTTTTGACGCCAAAGTTATCGTACTCTCCCCAGGGGGTTGACAGACCCTTCCTATGGCAAAAAGTATGATTGATTTTTACCACACTAAAAAAAAAAGGTTAAAATTTTAATGACATTTTTGTTTTTATAATTTTTTTTCGTTCATTCTATAAAGTACCTACGTCAACAAAAGACAAATTCATGCGTTTTATTTAATATTGTTTTCAAGAAATCAAAGAGCATTTTAGTGTTTGACTCTGCTCATAATTGTGGTGATTAAGCTAGATAGGTAATGAAAATTTTGAGGAAGCAGACCATTAGTTAACTTTACTATTTTCTAACGAATCGAAGATCTAGCTTTTTGCCAATCCACTTAAACTATACGAGTGAGCACATGCCACCCTGCCACACGTACTTAATAGATTTTACCCACCCTTTAAATGACACAATTATTGAAAGATGGAGATTCCGATTATTCATAAAAATACTTTTTTTGTACCTGCACAATATATGTACATATTAACTTACCATAGTTAACTTTTCAATGACTGGTTTCTCCCCGTTGAACGTTTAGGTACTATAGTTATTTACGTATCTGCTTTTGAATCCACTTTACCAAACGGTGAAAACGCATACTTTATCTCCGACATTGAAGTGGGTATGAGCCTTCGTTTTGTTGTATTTAACGTGCAAATTTTACGTGAAAAAATTGATTAATTTGACTAGAATTTAGGTATCCTGGTTTCTGAAAAAAGCTTATCATTTTAATATCATTTTAAACAACAAAAATTCTCACTTGCCACTTTTTTAAGGTAAAAATTCAATGTAAGGAAATTCAGACTATCAAAATATATTTCAATTTTATCTCATTGTTAATGTACACAGCTCCGACACAATAGGTTCTTCTCCATTCAAAGGCTAGGCTAGCACTCTTTTATATGTTTCAATATACTCGTATCGACGTTTTATTTTCACACAGCAAAATCGAAAGTTTTTTGTACATAGCTGAAATTTCAAAAAAAAGCAACTTAGTCAATAAATTTGTATGGTAGAATTTTTTAAAATAATTCTGTTACTCGTCGTTACACCCCTGAATGTACTTATGTTATACGTCCGTCAACGCGTAAATCAGTCACTTTTTCTACATTTACCTAAACATAATAATTTCTTATCCTCGTCAAATTCAAACACAACATCTCTTCTATGTAATAATTTTATTAATCAGGGAACTTTCCTTCCAAAGAATCTATGTATGACAATAATAACTCAAAGCGAAATAAAATGGTAGGTATAACAAATTTTAATATATAGGTAGGTAGTCATCGATGAGAAAATGATGACTAAGAAAAAATATTTTCTTAATAGCTTTTTAAAGTATTATTTGTTCTTTTCATTGTCAATTTTTCAAACAATTTTCGAAGTGCTTTAACATCCGAACATTCAACGTAATATACATATATGTAAGAGAATAAATATATATGTAACACATTTTTCTTCTATAGGTACGGTGACCATATGTACTTAAAAATGTTTTATTTTGTCAAATCGCGACTGAATTGTTCCACAATATATTCGTTTGTAAAATGTATCATTTAACAGCGCATACAACTATTATTTTTATTATTTTTCCACATTTGTCTTACTTAACGGTAAAAAAACAGATTGAGAAACAAAAGAGACAAAAAAGTAAAAAGCCTTATAGGTACTTCGAGCTGAATATTTGTTGAGAGCACATCATTTTTCTCCAATCAACAGGAACTGAAATGTAATGTACCCCATCACCACATGTCGTCAATTTACTCGTTTTATACGTTGTTCAAAATTGTGAGTGACTGCCGTGTAGATTTTTTACTTAGGGTCTTAGGGAACATTTTAAGATCACAGAAGAACTCAGCCATATTATGTGCTTCCCCCATTTTGATTTTTGTATCTATCTGTCAATTCACATTCGCAGGAGCGGTCGATGAGCGCTCTTGCTATCGATAGCGAAAGTTAAAGAAGGCTTTTAACGACATAGCTTCAATGGCTTTAAAAAAACACATAAGTATGCCATGAAGTTACAAAATTAATTATTTCTTTTCTTTGAGAATTAACTGCATAACTATTTTCATACAAAATGTTTGTTAATAATTTCAGAAAAACATTTACCAGCTAAAATTACTTCAAAAACAACTTTTAGATTAAAGTGTTGAAATTTCATTTTTCAAAAAACCATCTAAGCATAAAAAAAACCTGGAGGGTTTTTAAAGCCGTGGCAACGGAAAAAATACGGTACCGGGAATGACTGTGAAGGCTGCAATATTCATTCAAAATAACAGGAGATTGATCATCCTTGATCATAAAAATTTAAAACAAAAAACTGAAACGTGACTAAAAATCATAAAAAATTAAATTATAAATTACCTTAAGGACTGTTTTTTCTATGCCGATAATTATGAGACACCCTTATATATTTTTTGGTATAAGAGGCTAAACATTTCTTAATTAAAAGCGCGATACATAACATCAAAATACTGGTCTTTTCTATTAAAATAATTACTGATGGTCACCATAAATAAAGATTGTCTAAAAATACCGTCAGGCGAGGCGACAAGTTTTTACACTCGTATATTGAGGACTGAACGACACAAAAAAGCATCCTCTTTTATACTATAATGAATGAAAAAAAAAATTGTTTGTTCATTGGCCACAATGTTCCAAGTCTTTTTTTTTTAATTTTGCATAGATAAAGTGGTGCCATCACTGCTGATGTTCTATTTTTAATTAAATCAGTGTTTCTGTATATCTTCACCTGAAAATACGAACTGTGTGTTGTGTTTTTTCTCGTAATTTTAATTGAAAGTTGGGTACCTGTATAGAATATGTATATGCACATTTAAGTTATTAAGATCAACTTTATTTGCAAAACCACAAATGGAAAAATAACCTTAAAAAAGGATAACTTTTGTTCTTACATTAAATTAAACCTGAGGAGACATGGGCAGCAGTCCCAGTTTAGCATATGAAGTTCTCATCTATTTAAATTCATTCTATTTTGGAATGTTTGCCTGTTGTGAACTGGGAATGGGACTATTGAAGGCAATCAACTTATCATATCATGGACATACTCTTGCAAAGGATTCAGTGATTTTAGTGGGTGTTTGTATTTTGGAAACAGTTCGTATCAACTTAGGGCGAAGTGGATCATTGGCTGAAAGAGGTAATATAAATGTACATACAATGTACCTACCTTCATAATAATGAATAAAGCTTTATTATATTTTTTAATAAAAGATATCTTTTTTGTTTATAAAAACAGCGATTGAAGGCAGTCAGCACTCGAAATATCCATATGAAAGATTTATAGATAATCTCTTCTTTTAGTATTGAAAAAAAGTTTTGAGAAATTACATTTGTACATAAAATAATGTTACCTACGAATTATTTTCGCTAAATCGAAGTTATTTATGAAAAGCAAATAGTTAAAAACAACTCAAACTGAACAAAGATGTTATTGCAGTTATTGACATTTAAATTTCAATTTAATTGAAGGAAAAAGTACTTCATCATTATGTACATATAGGTACAAAAAGTTGAGTAAATTTAGCCATTGTATTTATGTTTCGTATCCGATCAAAAAAAATTCGTTGTCGTTGTAGTGAAATAATTAAAGAAACAAAAATCAATCTTCTCGATATTCTTTGAAATCTTAGGCACTTATAAAAATGTTCCCTTTTTACTAGCTATACACAGAGAAAAAAGAACCACATAAAATAGAAAAAAAAACCATAACAATTCCTTTATGTTTTTTATCCAATAAGATGGTACCGTAAAGTGGGGTTACTTTGCGCCAGCATGGGTAACTTTGCGCCACTGACGAAAAGAGTTGTTTTCTTTATTCACGCTCAGACATATTACTTTCTATAAACCGAACCTACCGTAATGTACACACACATACATATACATCTGCCACATGTTGCACCGGACCGTGTACCGGCAGTTGATAAAAAGTAATTCACGTGAGAAGTTAACGCAGCAATTTCGTGAGATTTTTTAAGTGGAAAATTTGGTGTGGTGCAACAGTTGTGTTAACTTTAAAGAAGTAAGGACCGATTTTCTTTTTATAATATTGTTTTGCTTATAACTAAAGCATGTCCTTTGTTTGTTTAGTTAATAAATAATAATTACTTAATTTTTTTTTCTGATACAATGCAGTTTTTTTTTATTTTGGGGTTACTTTGCTCCTGGGGCTTACTCTATATTTTCTTAAAGCATTTATTTTTATCATTCACTTTTTTGTATTCTTTATAAAATACTTTTCATTTTTTGTTTTTTAAAGTGAATTATTTTCTTGTTGTTCTGAAAAATATTATTAATGTTTATTTTTTTGTTTTTATTCTTAAATTTTTAAGTTTTTAAAGCAATAAAAGAGGCTGTTGTGTTTAAAACAAAAAAAAAATTGGTTTTGAATTTTTTGATTTTTTTTTTTACAGATATGATCCGTTTGATCAGGGCTATTGAAATAAAATGCAAACTTTTCCCCAGCTCTTAAGATAAAGAACATATAGTCAAAAGTTTCATATGGAGCAAAGTAACCCCCTCCCTTGGACTACTTTGCCCCACTTTTCAACCACAAAAAAAAAGTACTTTAAATGTTATTAAAACAGTTTTCATACCAAAAATGCATTGTTTCACATATTATTAATGAAACGGCGTTGAAAAAAAAATAGATAAAAATTATTTGAGTACCATTTTTAAGAGGTTTAAAAAAATAGTGCAAAAAACGGAGCAATGTAACCCCACTTTACGGTATTATAATTATTTAAATAATAAAGAGAATCTTTTTGACCATTCTATTCAAATTCCGCAAAGTTAGCCAGTCAATTCAATTTTCAAATTCGGATCATGAAAAATTATTTGGAATATAAAAAAACTGACTTAATTTTTTTCATTTTTAACGAAAAACAAGCCAAAACTCAATCCTTAAAGAAAATAAGGTATTTTAGCAATTAGTTTTTGAGAAATTAATATTCAAACCCAAAACTTGAAAAAAAATAAAAATGAAAATTTTACGTTATTAAGTACAATATTTATTTTTAATAAATGCTTTAAATTAATTAAAAGTCAAGTTCTAAAAAAAATATCTTCGAGTTAAGTTGCAATTTGTTTGAACAAAAAAATTTTCAGTTTGAAAATTATGTCTTTCAAAAACTATTTTCTAAAATACCTACATGTATTCATTTTTTTATAATCAATATATACATATTTAAAAAGGTCTATTTGACACCTTCTACAGAGATGGTATGAGTAAATTTTTAGGAGGTTATTCCCTTATAATGTGAAATTTATTTATTCCTTTTTTTAATTTTAAAAGCCACAGAAATATAATTGAATTTCGTTTTTAATATCTCTTTTTGGTAGAATAGATTCAATCGAACAACTGTTTTCAATCAGTCCGTGGTGTACCACCTAAAGAGAAAGGCCACAAAATGGCTCAAATTATTTTAATAATTTTTCAGTACATTTTAAATCAAACCAAAAGATTAAAATACTTTGTTGTATTGTATAGAAACAAACCAGAGAAATACAATAACTCAATACTCAATTTGTTTTCAAGTACTAAAATGCTTTACTTGAGACTTTTTTATATCCGTTAGTTATCTACTGTACTAGTACCTACTAGGCATTGGGTAGCCCGCGCGCAGTTTAAATTTGTGGCTTGACTACTAACTTAGATGTGTGGGTTCGATTCCCAGTCTAGACCGACGACGTCAACCATGGGATTTAATGAGATAATCAAAACCTAATTTCTCAATCCACTCTCCAAAAATGTGTCCTATCATATATACATATAAACCCTTCAAACTCATATTTTCACTCCCTAAATACCTATGAACATCGGCAGCTATTTTTTAAAAGGTTTCCTTTTGAAAACGCGTTTTAGTGTTTAAAATCTAGTATAAAGAATAAAGTACAAAAATAATTATCTTCTATAGAAGCCATGACTTCATGACTGTATGGTTGGTTAAAAATTTAACAGGCTTCTAATGCTTAAAATGACGTTTGTTCCGTACAAAATACGTCAAAATTTAAAAACCTGTTAAATATTTAAGAGAATTAGGAGCATTACCTTTAATTTTTTTTTTATTAATCTAATAACATTTTTCTTTTTCAGATTGGAAAGTTATACTTTCTGTCTTCCTTACACTTCCATGCTTTTTGGGTGTATCGTATATTCTCATACTGCAAGCTTATAAACTGCGTCTTGAATACCTTATGTGCACCCTGCAATTGGCGCTGTATTTTACCGAAATAGTTTACGCCATAAAATTCGTATTCTCATTGTGTCGGCCAGTAACTTACGATTAAATGAATCGAAATTTACCACTCGAAGGAAGACTAATAAAATAAAAAACCGTACTTAAATTAATAACAAGAACATCAATAAACAATTCAAACAAAAATGATTCGAAATATAACGACAACATTTTAAAAATAACCTACAAATCTGATATGTGTATCCATACATAAACTCCCTCGAAATTGGTTTCCTAAAAAATACCTATTCACCAAAGTCTGATAACTAAAAAACGATTTAAGTTTTTCAAACGTGAATCAAAAACAAAAATAATATTCTCAACGCACCCTCTGCCGTCAAACCAGTGGATCAATAGTTCATTATAATATTATTATATTGTATTTTTAAATGTAATTATAAATTTTTTTTCGTAATTTTTTTATTCATTATGCGAATGGTGTATTCGTGATCGATCTAAATGTCTAATAATTGTCTTTTGTCCAAGACAAATAAAATAATTATTTAAGTTTATTAAAACAAATTTAATACGAAAATATTAAAAAAAAATAATAAATGTAAGTAATTTTGCACAAAAAACATCTATAGGTACATAATAAAATTACCAACAATACTGTGAATATCTTTATGGAAAGAAATACACATCTAAAATTGTAATCATAATAGTTAATGTTTAGGTGTTAATAAACTTATAGATTAAAGCAGCCATACGTATATAGATATTAAAAAACACATAAAACATCCAAAATAAATATCAAAGGTTTATTTCTAAAATTATTGTAAAACGCTATTAAATAAGTAGAAATAATAATTGAAACCATCATAATCTCATTGAAATATATAAACATTGTATTTTAGACTGCAGATTTGTAAAAAAAACAGCAAATAAACAACATTTATTCAAAAGAATTTCAAAATATGTTTTTTAGTATTGGTTCCTTATTTACGTATTCTCAGATCGCTCTTAAGTTTCGTCTTAGCTTAAAATATCCTCCCTCATGAGATCAAGAATGGAATATTTTAAGAGGATCTTAAAGTTCAGAAAACTGGTATTCTAACTGGTATATTAACTCAAAAAATCCTCGCCCTCATTAACTTAGCTTATTAATATTTCCTTTTCATGAACTTGGCATTAATTTTTGAGATTTCTGAATCAAACAAAACAATTATTTTAAACTGCAGAATACCTAGGTATAGAGAAAAAAATATTTAAAAAAGAAAAGAAAATATGAAACTATAAAATTTGAACTTAAAAATGTTTTTTTTTTTTTGTCAAATTGCAACTGAATTGTTCAACAATAGAAGTGGGTCGGTTGTGAAATATTTATCCGCTCGTTTTTATTGCATCTGATTTTGAATACTCTTCCAACAGATATACAAACGACAAAAAAGTAAAAAGCCTAATGGCGTTTTAAATTGGCAATCCGGAATTGGTACATTCGAAATGGAATCCCAATTGAACAGTTTTTTTCGATTCTGAAAAATTTGAAGTTTGGTGTGACTGTAGTGGGCCCTATCATCGTATCCGATCGGAACGAAACTTTCTCCGATTTCTACGAAATGTACGAATTTTGTATCATGGTAGCTGTTTCGATTGATAAATCGGACAGTCCTACGAAATAAATTAAAATATGCGTTGAAACTTTTAAAATCGAAGTAACGTGTCTCGAATTCATGCGATGCCTAGCGATTAAATGTCAAAATCCGAGCAACGCGTGTGAAATACACGCGATGCTTAAGTTCCGATTGTCTCCGACAGCAAAATTGTTGTGAAAAAAGTTCCGCAAACAAATAAAATGGAATTTATGAATTAGACACATGTCTACTAGAGGCGTTGGTATGCGTCTATTTCGTTATTCCGATACGGATACCATGAACAAAATAAACGTTCCGATCGGAACTTCTCTCCGATCGGAGATTTCTCCGATCGGATACGATGATAGTGCCCAGTATTTCCTTTGTATATGAAAACTATAGTACTATCATGGTGGAAGTCGAATGGGGCGACATCTAATGTATGCCTGCAAGCTGCAACCCTTACTCTTTTTTTCTACGGAGAGCTTATGGAGGTTTTAAATGATATTTATTGATATTTTTTGGATGCGATAATCCAAAAAATAGTCTCCTCTTGCTCCTACCACCAATTTTCGACGCTTAAAGACTCCCCAAATCGGATTTTACACCTCAAGTGTTGCAGCGCCACCACCAGGACCTTTGCAACCCTAAAAAAAACTCGCCATGATAGTACTATAGTTTTTATATACAAAGGTATTTCAAGCAATCACTTCACAGTTCGCATAATTTGTAAATTTAAAAAAATATGACATTTATCAAGTGTGATATTTAAATTTTTGAACGTTTGATGTCGTTTTCAATTGGCAATCTGGAAGCAGAAAAAAGCATTCTGAATGCGTTCAATTGGGCAAAAGTGACAGTTCTTGTAAAAAAGAGAATTTCTCTTCTGGATTTGAAATCAAAAGTAAAAACAGAATCACTCACACATTCAAAGATTTAAATGTCGCACTTGATAAATGTCATATTTTTTACATTTACAAATTCTGCGAACTGTGAAGTGATTGCTTTAAATACTAATACAGTCACACCAAACTTCAAATTTTTCAGTATCGAAAAAAACTGTTCAATTGGGATTCCGAATCTTCCGGATTGCCAATTGAAAACGACATGAGTAATTCTGTTTTTGCTTCTGATTTCAAATCCAGAAATAAATTTTCTTTTTTTTAGAATCAGAACTGTCACATTTGCCTAATTGAACGCATTCAGAATGCTTTTTTCTGCTTCCAGATTGCCAATTGAAAACGACATAATTCAAATAACGATCATTTTAAATATGTATTGGCATCATTGCAAAAATACCACAAATTTACAGTATATTATACATTACATTGTGCCAGAAAAGGGTCTTTTGCTCTCGGTCTGTTTTCAGATTTTACTTGTGTAGAAAAGAGTAGGATAGTTTTTATTACCCTGTGTTCCGGGTGTTCCCCTTCTTTAAAGATAACTCAACAAATTGAACCAAACTTAAAATAAAAACTAGAGAAATCCGTTACAAATTACAAGGACAGGTGAAATATAATATATTATGAGGTTTGTATAGATTTTTGTTTTAAGTTACTCAATCTCATTAAATTTAAAATAGTTTATCTAAAATTTTAACATTTTGAACTTTGATTGTACATGTACCTACATATTTTTAAAAATTTTGTTGTAGCTTGAATCATGTCTGAAAAAAACGATTCATCATCTTCATCAGAGTGTGCATCTCAGACCAAAAGCAAAGTATTCAAATGCGCTGATCACGCAAATCACATTTTAAAAAAGCTTAAAACCTTTTACAATGGAGAAGAATTTTTCGACATCGTTCTGATTGCTGGATATGATGATTCAAAAGAACAAGCCCATCGGGTAGTTCTCTCGGCAGCAAGCGACTATTTTCTGGCTATGTTTCGTAGCACTTTAGAAGAAGCCGAGGCGGACGAGGTAAGACTTGAGAATATTGATGGAGCAACTTTGCGGCTCATATTACATTTTATGTATACTGCGAAAATTGAACTCAAAAGTGATATGGTTGAAAATGTTGTGATGGCGGCAGATTTTCTGCAATTAAACACCTTGGTAGGAGCCTGTTGCGATTTTATAGGCGATCAACTAGATTCATCCAATTGCTTGGGAATAGCATTTTTTGCTGAACAACATTCCTATACAACGCTGTATGAAAAGGCAATTGCATTTGTCTATGCAAATTTTGCAGCAGTTTCAATGGAATTGGAGTTCATGAAGTTAAGCAAACAGCAATTGAGCAAGATTCTTTTTAGCGAGGATATCTGTTCGAATGCTCATGAACTTGCATTCAACAGCCTTGTAGCATGGGTGGAGCACGATAAAGCAAACCGTCAGCAGCATACCTATAATTTGCTTTCTCGTGTTCATTTCACTCTTTTGGATCCCAAGTTTATCATGGAACATATTGGTCCAGTTTGCGAAACACTTGAGTGTTACAAATTGGTACATATGTGGCTTAAATGGCATTTTTCTCCACAAACTCGATCTCAAATTACAACCAAATTCGTCATCGAAGGTGAACAGAAGAAGAAACTTGCTTTTCATACCGGCACCAGTGACTTTCAAATTCAAACTTTCAACACCGACCTAAATGAATGGTCATATGAAAAATGGCCAATGTCTGCAAAAAAGCGTATAGAATATGGAACTATAATAATGAATGATATGCTTATCTTAGCAGGAGGTAAAGTCTCTGGCCAAATAACTAATTCAGTTGAGTGTCTTGATTTGCGCACTATGACATGGTCTGACCTTCCCTCAATGTCACTCGCACGATGTTGGCCTGGATTAGCTGAGTGGAATGGGCTTTTGTACATTTTTGGAGGTGAGAGTGCTGGACAATGGTCATGCTCGGTGGAAATATTTGATTTTTCTTCCCGAACCTGGACATATTCTGAACCTTTGCGTCTCTCATTACCTTTCATACAAGTAGCTGTTATAAAAGATAATCTATATGCCGTCGGTAATGGTCAGCGTACTATCGAGTGTTATGATCCAATCACCGTCCAATGGACAACGACCACTCCAAAAGAAGAGAATTCTCTTAACTTTGGAATCGCCGCAGTTAATGGTAAACTGTATGCTGTCGGTGGAGATTTCAATGGAGTTAAATGTGACACAGTCGAATGCTATAATCCAGCAACAAATAATTGGACGGTTTCTAAATCTTTGGGACTTGGGCGCCTATATGTAAAATGTGCTGCATTGGAGGATCGGCTGATAGCCTGCGTTGGATACAACGATGTTGGAGAGTGGGTCAATTTGGTGGAAGAATATAATCCCGAAAACGATGAATGGCGGGCTTTGGCTCCGTTGTTGCCACATAACTTCAGTATTTCTTCTCGTTTGTTCGTTATGTAAACTTTAGATACATATATAAAGGTACAAGGACACAAAATGAATGGATCCTTAAATCCATATTTGTCGATAAATTATCTCAAGTATCTTTTCATGTTTAATCGTTCTTTACTTTTTTTTTATGTTTTTTCTTTTTAAAATCTTTAATAAATATACAAAAAACGTATCAAATTTTCACAAAATGAGTTTTTTTTTGATTGAAATGTAATAAGTTAATATACCTGCTTTCTGCTTATAAATTATACAAATTGGGGATGCATCAAACTTCTTAGGTTAGGTTAAAGTGGATGTTGGTTTGAAAAACCAACACACTTAGACCAAAATTTGGTCGGTTGTGATACCACATGGATCAATTGATCAACCTCCCTCGTTGAACCAATTAGTACTTCGAATGATCGTAGGAGACGTAGGTGAAGTCGGAGCTTACTAGATCGCTGGGACCATTGAAGAAGAAGAAGTCTTCAAGGTGGAGTTTTCGTCTTTATGACAGGGCGGGACAGGTGCATGAGATGTGATGAGAGACTGTCTCTTCTTTCTCTTCGTCCCTGCAAAAATCATTTGCAGGGGCTCCAAGTCGAAGTGCATGTCTACTTATTAAGCAGTGTCCAGTCAGGACACATAAAACGAAACTATTATGCAATCTACTCAGGGAGATCAATTGTTTAGAGCGTTTGGCACTAAATTTGGGCCTGGCCTCGGCATTGCTGTCTGAGAAGATGCGTAATACCGGTTGTTGATATAAGTTTTTCTTTGAGCCAGGAAAAGACTTCTTTAATAGCCAGGATTTCAGCTTGGAACAAGCTACAATAATCAGGTAGACGAAAGGAGAGACTTAAGTATAGTCTATGGGAGTATACGCCTCCACCAACTCCATCATCCGTTTTTGATCCCTCTGTAAAGAAGTTAATAGGATCATCATTCAGAAATGATGTATCCTCCCAAGTAGACCTGGAAGGGATAGTCACCCTGGAGTCTACATTACTATTTATTGATCTGAATAATTACAGTTGTGCGTGCTTTATTAGCCTTATTCGTTGTAAGCAATTGGCGCAGAGTATTTTCAAGTGACCAGCATATGGTTGCATGTGAAAGAAAGTACAAAAGAGAGATTGCTGAAACTTAATCGTCTTGGACATACATATATTTTTTTAATAAGAAGTTTTTCTGTTTTTTTTTTTTATTGTATCACACATCTAGTTATACTTTATATCCCAAAAGTTGATTTTCGCTCATTTTGACGGTCCTCTGGCACCGATTTTTGTATACTTTTGAAACTGGAATAACGTTCCATAATTTAAAAAAAAAATCGTTATTACCTTATTAGTATGACAGCAAATTTTTGGTTTGGAGGTATAAACAAAATTCACGAACATGTATGTGGAGGTACTAGGACCTTGATTTCATATTCAATCGTCTGGCAGGGTTATTTTAACGCTGGGGCTGGAAGCGCGAGGTTGAAAACGACGATTTTACAGATTTTGTCCTGGAGTATATAACCACTTAAATAAATATGTAATCTAAAAAAAGATAACTAATTATTAAGAATTTTGGGGTCCCAGATGATTTCGGTGTCGCAGCACCTAGCCAGACACTTTCAAAGATCCACTCTAGAGATTTTTATTACTTTGTTAATTGAAAATAAAAAGTTTTCAATATAAAAGAAAGGAAAAAACTGATTATTTTTATATACGAGTACCTATTTATAAAGCCGAATTGAATTCTATTTGTTTCAGGACACTCAAATATTAGGGACGAAGAGATATTTGATATATCATTTTTGTGGTTATACCTTTGAAAACAAAAGTTTTTTCGACCCAATGGGCCTTTTAAGCGATCTGGCTAGGTCTGGCGACACTTAAATCGTCTGGCACCCAGATATCTGTAACGAGGAGATTTTGTATGCTTTTTTGATATAACATTTGTACCTTCGAAATGAAAAGATTGTTTGCTGGTTTGCTCCTCTGAGGGCGTCTGGCTTGGTCTGACGACACTCAAACTGTCTGTGACCCCAAAATTCTTAATCAGTGAGTTATCTTCTTTAGTTTACATATATATTTAAGTGGTTATATAACTCCAAACCAACCACTTTTGGGGGACGTCTGACTGGGTCTGGTGACACTCAAATCGTCTTGGACCCCGAAATTCTTAATCAGAGCGTAGTTCTCTGTAGTATATATATACTCCCAAACAAAATCTGGAAAATCGCAGTTTTTCAACCTCGCGCTTTAAGCTCAGGCGACAAAATAACCCTGGCAGACGATTGAATTTGAAATCAAGGCCTTAGTACCTCCACATACATGTTCGTGAATTTTGGTTATACCTCCAAACCAAAAATATGCTGACAGATCTCGGTCTATAGGTACTTGCCATAGAACTGAATTTATGTTTTGACTTTTTCAAAAATAGTTTTTACGTTTTTAAAAATGAATCGATCGTATATTGCATCTGGCCATAAATCATTCTTACGCTTTTGGTCCCTATTATGACTAGCAAAGCAAACGTTTTTAAATCACTCCCACTCCTATTTTTATATTCACCTCAAATTCAATAGTTTGGCTACAGAAGATGTTTCTCTATTCCAACGTGAACAACTGTGACAAAGAACGAACCAAGACCAAGAATTGGATTGAAAATCTAAATTTGATTGAAGGCTAATAACTCGTAACTTAATAATAACAGTTTATTTAAATACAATAGGTTTAATAAACATACATTCCAAACACAGTACAGACACAGAATAGAGAAGCATTTGAATATACATCCGAGGTATAACTATCGCATTCTGCATCCCAACTGCACTTAGCAATATATCTACATCCAGCACCATTCTGTTGGCCTAAACATATTTGAACCACATGCTTGTACCGTGGCATATTTAAATCCTTAACGGATGTACTTATAGAATCGGCAATTTCTTGGGTCCATTTGCGTGCCTCGTCTACATTGTATTTTTTTCCTAGAAAATAATTTTATTTAAAAAAATAGGAGTAGTTTAAACATATTTTACCATTTAGTGTTTTTGTTAAAACTGTTTGTATTATTTCTTTAATAGTTTTTGCTTTGAATATATCTGCTAACGCTGGGCGCATTCGGTAAGCTATTGAACCTTTTTCATCAAGATCGAATTGAGTTGAACTCTCTACTTTGTTTTTTTGCTCTTCCATCTCTGGACGTTTATTTCCATTCTCAATGCTATGTCTTTTTTCAAGAGACATACTGCTTTATTTAAATTATACAAAAATTAATAATTCTAAAAAGTTTTACAAAAATTGTAAACAAGTGAACGGCTGGTTGTCATGGGTGTTCATTTTGGAGAATGGGTGCATTAGGCAGTTTGGTATTGCGTCCAGAGAAAAATATAAGGGCGTGTGTGAAGAACAACTGCAATAAACATATTATTTGGTACAGTAATAGTTTTGATATGAAAAGCATAGTACTATGATGGCGAGTAATTTTTAATGTTGCCCCGACCCTTGTGGTGGCGCTGCAAAATTTTAGGTGTAGAATTTGATTTGGGGAGTCTTTAAGAATTGGAAATCAGGTAGTAGGAGCAAGAGGAGACTATTATTTGGATTATTGAATCCAAAAAATATCAACATCAAATAAAACGTCCATGAACTCTCCGCAAACAAAAATGAGGAAGGGTTGCCCCCACTTTTAAGATGTCACCCCATTCGCCTTCCACCATGATAGTACTATGTTTTTCATATACCAATTTCTAAATTAAGAATTGAGGAAGGGTTGCCCCAACTTTTTAAATGTCGCCCCATTCGGCTTCGACCATGATAGTACTATGTTTTTCATACAAAAGGGTAATTTATTACTTCGTTCAGGACAATCGTGGTACAGCCCTGGTTAAAGGTTTTTAATTCTTCGATTTCAGAGGATTAGGTGTAGTTCAAAGATGGATAAACCTACCTAAGTACTGAACCACGGATTAAAAACAACTTGCAGCTTAATTACCGCACATGTAAGTGACTGAATTATTTTGCTTTAGCATTAAGGTTCGATTTAAAACAGTTTTACCAACTGAAATAATTCAGTGACTTGAGAAGATTACTGATGTGCAAATTTGATTTTGACTTTTTTTGGAGTTTAAAAAAAAAAACTTTTTGACATTTCTATCTCTGGCAGTACTTTCTAATTGTTACTCACTGAATTCATTCATATGGCAACCAAATTGATCAACTCAACGAACAAACCCCAAGTAATTTTTTTTTTGCGCGCAACACAAGGTTTAATAAAATGAAGTGTTCCAATAAAAATGTTTATTTAACAAGAATATAAAGTTCTAAATCAAGTTTTTTAATATTTAACCTTTTATTAAATATTCATTTCATGTTATAAAATAAAAGTTTTAACCTTAAACTACAGCCAAAGCATATAAAATTGATGGAAAAGTTTTCAATCCACCGCCCAGTTGTGTTTGTCAAATTGACTAGTGTTTATTTTTCTTCATAACGGCGTTTGTCATGGCGGCGTCATAAATCGAAGAATTCTTGCAAATTCTTTATATTCGAAGAATATTTTTTTAAAATAAAAAACAATTTCAAAGTGTAGATATGACATAAATAACTTAAAATAGGTTTTAAAAAGCCAATATATCATTATGTCAAGCTCGGTATTTGTTGAAACACCGCGATCCGCCAGCGGAGGTGACTCTTCGTCGCTAAATGGTGAGGATTCTAATCTATTAAGCAAAGCTGATTCCAATCTTGTTGTTGTGTATGGTAAAAATGGAATAAATGTCGACCGTCAGGGATTGGAAAATTTAATTGGTAAGTCTAAATGGGTTTTGTGGAATGATCTTTTTCATTGAGTTTTATTTTTTCTTGTATGCAGATGAAAAAACATTGACTTCGATAAGTGTGATTCGAATTACTTCGCCAACACCAAGTATGGAAGAAGAAGAGGCAGAGGAAATCCGCAAGGAAGCCGAACAACAAACCTTGGAAGAAGAAGAAAGTCAATCATCCTCCGAAGAGGACGAAGAAGAAGTGAATAGTGACAGCGAGGCTGAGGAAAGAACGCCGAAACCAATTAAAGTCCCTGCAAAAACACGCCCAGAGATCATGGGATTGACGGTTGAGGAGTTCTATCCACCCAACGAGGCTAGAGAGTTGGCAAAGGAGATTTTAAGTAAGTTTATGTGTTAAAAGTGATGAGAAACTATTTGATCCAAATGTCTATTAGTTGAGGAAATATAAAAATATGGGTGATTTGGGATAGGTTGGTCTAAAATCGAGCTTATAACAGCTATGCAAAGTATTTCGTACAATAAGTGGCTATATTATTAGATGCTCTGTATTTTTTTCTTTTTTAAATCAATGTTGAAAGCTGTTTTGGACATAATCAGGCCAAATCACTTAACAACATTTTCCAGAATTTAATATGATAATAACACAACATGTCTGCATTACAGAAGATTAGGCCTATATTTTTATACTAGTGTTCCTAAATAACTAATTATCTATAATAGTGGAGGAATTTCGAAACCCCGATACTTTTCTGATTTAAATGATTTTTTTTTGTTTCAAGGAAGGAATATTAAAATTAGGAAAAAGATTACAATTCAAAAATCTAAGCTCTCAATTTTAAATCAACAAGTTTATAGAACATAACTTTTTACTGAATACGAAGCCAAATATGACTTTTTATGTATGGGCTATATTTTGTATTCAAAATTTTCTTTTAATTGTTTGAAAAATGAATTTGATCACATAGTATGAAATCAGACTAAAATTGTTAAAATCGAAAGTAAGTCGGTAAAAAACATAGCAGAAATAAGAAAAAAAAAATTCTTATTTCGGAACCCATTTTGTGCGACTTTTAAATGAAAGTCTATACCTACATAGGTATATTTAAGATGATAAAAAACAAATTTCCTTTTAAAAAATGAATAACTTTAGTTTATATGCAACTTTATAAAACACCCAAACAACTATATTATTCATGTCGATGACAGAATCCGCAAAACTCGATCCACAGTTAGAGCTCTGTTTCCCACCTATTCATTTATCGTGAAAAGAAAAGTGAACACTACACTGTGAATCATTGCGGATCGAGTTTTGCGGATTCGGTAATCGACATGATTATGTTTTATGTATTATGTATTATACTTAAACTTATGCGTTTTTCCATTGGTATAATAGGTATATCAATTTTCTTTATATGAATCTGTTTACCGATCTGCCGATTTTCATCTTTTACCATTCTAAATTGATAAGTTTTTGATTTAAAATCAAATCGCCATTCCTAGATTTGTCGGCAGTGATACCAGTACAATTTTCTACAGTAAGTTCGCCATAGTGGGTTTAACTGAGGTGAAAACACAAAGAGACGGACTCAAAATTCTACCATCCCATAATAATCGGGTTGAAAATTAATCAAAACGTCCAAACCAAAACCAAGATCCAAAAAATAGCATTTATACTACTGAATCCGCCAGGCCTTAGAATTCCGCAAGTCGCTCTGGGATTCTTAATCCCAATTGTGGCCTCCAACCAAAAAAAAAAAAAAAAAAAAAAAACAAATTCATCAACCTTGAAAACAGCAATCGATGCTATTAGCAAAGATTTTTTCTAAATCACAACCTTTTCTTTCGTAGTTAAGATTTTGTTGGTGTCTGTCCTATTAATTTTACATTACATGAGCAAATGAATCAATCAAAAGGAACCTGATGCGCTTTAACGTCGTGGAAACATTCCTATTCGAAAACCCAACAAAGATAAAAATAAAATTGAAGGATACCTTCCAATCCTTCTAATCCCATGTTCCCATATAGGTTGCATTGGTTTCACAACGACTATTCGATTTTGACCAAAAAACATACAAAAAAATTTATCGTTAGCAAATGCCTATATATACAAAGGTTTCCAACGAGAGGTGTTATTTTGATATTCAAAGAAAAACGCAATTTTTTGAGATAAAAGATGGGATGTTTATTTCAATATAAAGAAGAAAGTATGCCATTAATAATGGAAAACAACATCCGCTAAATGGCCGCCACGGCTACGCTTGCACAGCAACATCCTTTTCATGAAATTTTCCATCACCCAATCGCAAAGGTTGCTATACATTTGTCCTCAATAGCTTCATGAATTCAATCTTTGAGGTCTTGGATCATTTTCATGCATTTCAAGGACCCAATCAACAAAGACACGACGTTGTTGATGATCGGCCGGCTTGAGTTTTTCTGTTAACTGAACTTTATAAGCTTTAAGACCTAAGTCTTTATGCAAAATACGGTTTAATGACGTTTGTGGAATGCTTAATTCCAAAGAACGACGAGGAGTGGACAAACCTGGGTTTTTTTCAACACTGGGCTACAGCAGCAATATTCTTAGTTCTTGAGCGACGTGCACGGGTATTATTCATCATATCGCTTACTTGTCTTGACAGCTTAAATATCTCTACCGATTTCTGAATCGCTGTCGGGAAAGGTGCTTCACGACGTGCGTCCATCGTTCCATTTTTATTAATGGCGTAGTTTCTAGTTGTCAAATGTAAAAAAAAATATTACAGCTTTAAAAGTGACAACTACCGAAATAGCGGGCAATTCAAAATAAAAACTCTTATTGGAGAAACCCTTCACTATAAAAAAAAAACTGAAGGACCATAAAATCTTTTCTAACCAATATAAAAATGTGGGTGTAATCCAATAATGTCAACCTTTCAACCTACTAACCCATATCGGTATACCCCAGGGATCAACTCTATCGATAATACTCTTTATTATTGCTTTCGAAATTTATATAAACGAACGAAATTTTAATAAAGTATCAAAGACCGAAATTGTCAACAGCTTTACATTAATATGTATAAACATCACTATGATCAATAATGTTAGTAAATTAAGTATTTAATGATTGATATTTAAATATTATTGTAAAAACTGTTTTTATAAACCATTACTTACTTATGTATTAAATAATGTAATATTTGAAATACTTAAAATTACATAAATACATATGTATTTTATATTAAATTATACAAAACACATTTTGCATAGTATTATGGTATATTATTAATCTATTATTTTATTATTGTTTATTTTTAGAATATGCTGGTGTGACACCACTTAAATGTAATGTTGACTATGAATTCCAACGTTATATCATTAAAAATGACCATTGCTACACGCCGTTCACATCACCATCACAAGTTAATGACGCAAAAACAACTACTGAAGATGAAACCAAACAACCAACTTCAAATATTCGAAAATTACCAATTAAAACTACGACGAGTGTCAAACAATATCTTAACAAACGCAAACAAAATATTGACGAACGTAAAATTACAGATAAAGATATCAGATCCGTCACATCAGATCATGATGACTCACTTGCTGACGATAGTAAAACTGCTGAAGATGATCAAGAAGACGAGGAAGGAGATGAAGATCTTGAAGATGATGGTAGCGATTATACGGCAGAAAGTGAGGAAAGTGCTGAAAGTGATAATGATCGTGACAGTGATTCAGATTTTGATGTGAATAATCGGCATGGTAAGAAACGAAAGAACTTTGTTGCAAGGCGCAAGAAAAAAGAAAAACAACGTGCTCGCAATTTGATAATGCAAAAGTCGGTTAGCAATAAGCGACGTCTTCACAGCCAAGACCATATTTCTCATGATGAGGAATTGAAAGGTGCACTCACACCGATGAAGATTTACAAACAGCCTCAAGATATACGAAAGTCCGAAAGTTCATTTAATCCAGTAAAATCGATTCCCAAAAAGCAAGTACCAGAAGAGGTTGAAGCAGTTACAGTAGCTCCTACAATTGTGTTACCGCCTCCTTCAATAGATCTTCCTCCACCACCGCCACCAAGGCAGGTAATCAACATCCAGTCGGTGCAGATAGTTAAACCAGCAAATAAAGTCAGCGTCAGTTCTTCTTCACCCGTGCAAGTAAGAACATATCAAATGAAACCGATTGCATCTTCACCTTCACCGTCAGTGCCATCAGTAGTACCAGCTTCTCCACAAAACGTCAAACAAATTGTGATCAATAAAGTTATATCAAGCCCTAAGGGAGGTTTTACGGATTTGAGTACATTGCTGGGAAGGTCTGACAATATTCAATCTAATGTAAGAGTAGCTGAAATAAATCCAGACAAGCAATCTCCAGCAAAAGGTTTTATGCCACTTGGAATTGAAACGGCAGCAAAGAATCAATTACCAGCCCAGATCTCCATTCAAACGCATCAGAGCTCTTCTGAGATCGCTGCAGAAAATGACAAACAATTGATTGATTCCATTTTTAAAAATGAGCTAGATGCATCTTTTAAACCTAGTGAAAAATCAACAATCAAAGAAAATAGCATTCCTGATTTGGTGAAGATGCTTGAAAGTACCGAGAAAGCTGTTTTGGAAAAAAACAAAATATCATCCTCGTTTACTTCGTCTTCGGTAGAAGTAATTGACATTGCAAATGCTCCACTTTTAGAAACACCTGACGATGATATTCCTGAAGATTTGTTGCAACATGTTGTTGAACTGATGGAGGACAAAAGTTTGCAGGAAGCCGTTGAAAAAGAAGTCCTTCAGCAGCAAGAGAAACAATTGCAAGAAAAACAACAACAAGAAAAACTAGAATTTGAAAAACAACAAATGCACCTTAAAGAACAAATGAAGCCGATTACCTTGCCACAATCCCAAAACCCTTCGATAAGTATGTCACATCTTATACGACAACAACCGCAAATTGTGATGTCGACTCCTTTGAAGCAGCCTAAAAGTATCATCGAAGCCAGTATATCCAACACAACCACGCCGACTTCATCGCGTGACACAACACCCACACCAACTCTGAACCGAACGACTAATGTCACGTACTTGCGCAGAGAACCCATCCAAATCGTACGCGGCAATGGTCGAGTTATTACATTGCCTCCAATTGAGGCACCCACAACCCGTGCAAAGCGTCGTGCTCAAGCTCAACCAACATCAGATACATCATTCAATGACAGCGAGAGTTGTGATGTTTCTATGCACTCAGACACATCGTTGTTTGCAGAGTCTCATGGCCCAGAGAGAATTGATCCTGTGTACACTGCAACTCTTCAACAAAAAGAAAAGCCAGTTAAGGCAACTGGCAAGAAGAAAACATCAGCCAAGTCAATGAAATCTGTACCAGTAAAGGTTCAAGAAGGAGGAGATAGCCAGGAGGATGAAGATGACCCGAACAAGTAAGTTTCACCTCATTTCGATAGATCTGTTTTATTGATTTACATGTATTCGTTTCTTACAGATTATGGTGCATATGTCGACAGCCCCACAACAATCGCTTCATGATCTGTTGTGATATCTGCGAGGATTGGTTCCATGGTACGTGTGTGAGCATCACAAAAGCTATGGGTCTTGAAATGGAACAAAAAGGCGTCGAATGGACATGTCCAAAATGTCTAAAGAAAAATGAGACAAAAAAGCAACGTAAAATTACAGAACTGTTTGAAAACAAAAAGACATTAGTTCAACTTATGCCTCAGCTTGATGTCAACAAAAAATCACCACCAACAGTCCAGAGTAAATTAACTGATGCGTTTGTTAACAAGAAAACAGTGGTCCAATTAATGCCCAAGTTAGAAGAACAAGCTAAACCAACTCGTTCTTCCTTAAATCAAAGCAATATTACTCTACAAGATATTCCGGGAGAAAGCAAACACACGATTGATTTGAAAAATATACAACCCCTAAATCAAAGCAATATTACTTTGGAGGAAGCTAATGGAGAAAATAAACATATTATTGATTTGAAAAGATTACAACCGGGACAATTTTATACTCTACCTAGAACTTCGACAACAAAGAAAGTTCAAGCAGTTAAATCCCCTGAACCAGTAGTAGTACAAAATAAAACGACAGAAGTTGTATCGAAAAAATCTACCCTTGAGGGTGGTTCTGTGGTGGGAAATGTTACAAAGCGCGTTATTGTTTTGCCTTCAACACAAAAATCTGTGAGTAGAGGTGTTGCTATGGTTAAAGCAAGTGCCTTGCAGCAGCAACAATTGAAATATGCTAAAGTTCCAACAGCAGCCGAAAAAAAACAATTCACCGTAACAAAAGTTCAACAGCAATCGCATAGAAATATTTCAACATCAGCACTTAACACTTCGGGATCAGATTCTTTGGGTCTACCAGCAAATAGTAGTATTCAACAAATAAAATCGCCTATCCAGAAGCAGCCACCACCTGTTGAGATATTAATTTGTATAGTTTGTAAAAAACAAGCTCGTGCAAATTCAATATATTGCAGCGATGATTGTATAAGAAAACATGCACAGAATGCTTTAAATGCTGTTCAAAAAGTTCCGGAACCGGTTACACCGACTGCTCCGGTTAAATTAGGTCCGGATGAGAAGAAAAAGAAGAGTAAAGGGCTATTTGAGGATTTGCTCAGTATGGCTGATAGAAAGCCGAAGGTGGAAAGGGTAAGTCTGATATTTTTTTTTCTCATGGTTGCCACCCGACTTGAAAGTTAAGAAAAGTCAGGGAACATACATACATTTGATCAGAGTTTTTTTTATTTAAAAATTCATGTATTTAATCTGAAAGGTTTGTGTTCTTGAGCGTCGTACAGGAAAGCTGTTGACCGGAAGTAATGCTCCTACAACACTCAACCTAAAAAAATGGCTTCAAGACAACCCAACGTTCGAAGTAATTCCGCCTGGAAGCGTGCAAGCTCTAGAAATAGAGGTATGTATTTATTTATACAACATAAATTTAAATTCAATTACTGCATTGTTGTCTTTTTATTTTAGAAGTCCAAACAGAAAGCCCGTCTTAATGTTCAATCACCAACAAATAGTACGAATACCTTCATACCGCTCAAAGCAGATGGACCAATAGTCACATCTGTCATAACCCTTACACCGCCAGCAGTTTCTTCACCGCATCCAGTATTCCCAAAGACTGTGAAACAACAAGAAGTTAACAAATCAAACACAAAACCAAGCAATAGTGCAATTGTTCCACGATCAACAACACCAAAACATTCAGTAAAACAACCACATCAGCTTAATATAAAAACCGATAAATCAGAAAAGGAAAAAGATAAATCTTTAGCATCACCTTCTTTACCTTCTTCATCACAAAAGGTTCTTAAAAAACAATTATCGGCTGAATCACAAACGCCAGTCCGAGAAACCAGTGAACCAGTAAGAGTAAATGTTCGTCGCACACTCAAGGAACAACTCTTAATTCGAATAAAAGAGGTAAGTGATGAAAAGAAACTTTCGGTGGAACAGGTTGAGGAATTTGTCAAGGCTACGGAATTAGAAATGTATCGGCTCTTTAACAAAGACATTGGTGCTAAGTATAAAGCCAAGTATCGGTCATTGATGTTCAACATCAAAGACCGGAAGAATGAAACCCTTTTGCTAAAAATTTGTGAGAAATTAATTGAACCCCGACAACTAGTGAGAATGTCACCTGAAGAGTTGGCAAGTCAGGAATTGGCCCAATGGCGTGAAAACGAAGCCAAACATCAATTGGAAATGATAAAGAAGTCAGAATTAGATATGCTTTCCTGTACAAAAACTTATGTTTTAAAGACGCACAAAGGCGAGGAAGTAATTGAAGGGAAGCAGGCTGATCGGGTAGATTTAGATATCAGTATACCGGTAGAAGATGTTGTCACAGTGTTGAATAACTCAACAGTAAGTAGTACAACTGAGGTTGAGGCTTCTTCTTTGACTCCTCGCAAGGATAACACATTTGAGCTTGATTATAGCGTACTAGAAGGCAACATAAGCTTAGTAGCGCCTGTTAGGCCCCTGACCCCCGTCAGTTCAGTAGCCACCACGAGTTCAGATAAAAAGAAGGCTGTGAATAAGGAAAGAGAGCGGGACAGGGAGAAGCGCCATAAAAGCAAAGACCGTCATAGAGAAAAAAATCGCAAACGAAGTCGCAGTCGCAGTCGAGAACGTCATCACAAGAGTAGTTCGAGAAAAGATGAACGTCGAGAAAAAGAAGAACGTTCAGCTGCGAAAAAGGAGGAGCTCGAATCCATAGCCAAAACGGCCAAAATTGTGACAGGACCTATTAAACAGACAGTTCCACAGACACAGGCTGTATTGGCGAAATCTTCTACTCCTGCAAAACCTGTAGTTAAAAAAAATATAAAAAATATTGCTCCTCCAATTGAGAAATTCAATCTCATTGATCAAATTCTGGAATCAAGTAAAACTGTCGAACAGGCAGCGAATCTGCAAAAAGAAAAGCCAACACCTGTATTAACATTATCACCGGCGCCTTTAACACCAACTGCACCAATGATTCCAACAGATTCAGTGCCGGAAACAGCACTAAAGTTGAAGCCACAGAGTCCCTCTGCGCCTGATAGCGATCAAGAGCCATCTAGCACTGTCTCAATATCGACACCTCCTGAGGATCCCTACTTTAAATATTCATCCGATGGAGAGGCTTCAATGTGGACTGGTTCCATTAATATGATCGATGTGGCATCATTCCAAGTGAGCTTGCAAACAGTTAGCGGAAATACATATCTCTTGAGTAAAGATTTACCCGATGAACTCGACATTGTAGGTCGAATCAGCCCAGACACTGTATGGGATTACATCGGTAAGATTAAGCGCAGTCCGAATAAGGAGGTGGTTATAATACGATTGGTGCCTTCGGGAGAGTCTGAAACAAATGCATATACTATTTTGTACAAGTACTTGGACAAACGAAAGCGCCTGGGTGTGATCAAAACTACTTCGTCTAATATTAAAGATTTCTACATAATGCCATTAGGTGTGGGACAACAGATGCCGTCTGTTCTTCAACCTAGTGAAAATTTTGAATTTTACGATGATGTTATGCGACCCGACATGCTGCTGGGTATAGTTATACGAATAATGGGTAAACGGCACTCTAATGCGTCAATGAGGGTGAGTTCTTTTAAAAATATATTTTATGTTTAGAAATAATTTGTTTTTTGTTCTATTAAAAATAGCGAAAAAAAGAAACTACTGTGATATCAAACAGATCCGTTACATCTGTATTGGATGTAGATGGAATAACTACATTTACACCACCTGGTAGTCCCAAACCCAAGAATACAGATTCGAATCGTTCAATGCATGCCACAGGAAGTAGCCGAGGAATTCGAATGCAACAGAAATCTATTGATGAAGAAATCGACATCGATGCAATTATAAAAGCGCCCATTACATCAAAAAAGAATTCACAACAGAGTATGTTTTTTTTTTATTACAATTTTACATACAAAATACAATTTTTTTAATTTCATTTGTTCAATAGATCAACCGACTCCATCGGTTGCAAATAAAAAAGATGATGCTGATGAACCTTATTCACCTGGTGGTGGTAGTTCTGATGATGACGTACAAACTACAATGCCAGTAAGAGACGACGATCTTAAGCGAAAAATGGATGAAATAAATCGTCAGATTGAAGCTCAAAAAATGGAAATTGCAGGATTGCTTAGTCACGATCAATCGGTAAGATATTATTTTATATTTAAAAGAAATTTTTTCTTGTTTAGAATAAGATGATTGGTATAAATTATACTTTGCTGAGCCATTATAATCTGGCAAAGCTCACAGATGTAGCCTTAAAGTGAAAGCAGTCAAGTGGTTAAGTTCTAGGGCTATTCTGTATTTTGTTCCGAAAGTCAATTCCTTTCCAAATGTATTCCACCAATCTCAAAAAAATTTAAGCTTAGTACAGACGAATATCAGATCGACAATATTGTCAGAACTGTCAGTAGAAAAATTGTCACAAATGCACCCGCCTGAACATACAATTTTTCTGGCAATAGGATATTTTCAAAATTATTGTGCATGAGTGGTTTAAAAAATCTTACAATCTGACAAGTTTTACAATGGAAGATTACGAAACCGAAATAATGCTTCAATTTTTTTTTCATTGAATTTGTGTTTTATCTTGTTGTCGCAAGTTCAATTTTTGTTTGTTTCATTTCGTATAAAATCTTCCAATTTTGTTAACACACATTGTAAAATAACTGGAAATTGTCATTTTCAGTTAATTAATAATTATTGTCACAGCATTGACAGATCTGACAATATTGTAAGCTATCTTATTAGCTTTACTTGCGGAATAAAATACAGGGTATGGCGTGGTCGCAGAAAAAAGAGTATGTAAAAAAATCTCAATCTGAATGAGAAATAATTTATTTGTGAGATTATTCTATTTTAATCATTAAAAAATTGATAATCATGATACATGAAAACAATATAATAATCTTATTTTAAAAATAATTTTATAAATTTATAACGACGAATATTAAATTCTTTATTTTTTAGTCGTCTTTGGCTAACATCTCGATACCGTCGAATTTACAACAGATACTAGCGAGCATTCAAAGTAAACCAGAACCTCCCTCCCTAACATCTTCTTCTGTAAATGCACCAACTATGGTCCCTCCGCCCCCAATGATTGGATCACTGGCACTTCACAGTGTTGGTGTTAGCCAAGATGAGGAATATGTACCAGAGCAGCCAATTATGCATGCTGGTACTTCAACAGGTAATTATTAATAAACGTTATTAAATTTAATTTATTAATATATTATTTAATTTTATTTTCACTTACAGATCCAAAACCTAGCCGACTAGCGCAACTAAGTGAAGCTGAGCTTCTTAGTATGGTTCCCGATAATATAGACATAGAAAGTAGAAACAATTCATTACATCAAAATACGTCTGGAACAGATCCACCACCTGAAAAGAGGCCCCGGTGGTCTGAGCCTCCACCACCAGGAATGGAAAGTGAATACAATTGAAGATTTTATTATATTAATCTGTTATTTCATACTCGTTGTTGTGTTCTATTTTTTTTAATTTTCAAAAAAAAAAAATACTGAACTCATAAAATCTCACATATACACCCTCGTTATCTTTTTCCCATCTGCTCATTTCCGTGCTGATTATGTTGTTTTCCGGAGATTACTGTATATTCCTTTCTATCTTCTCTTTAATTAGCACTTAATTAGATTTAAGTAATTTAGTTATAAAACAAGGAATAACCAACCGAAGCCCTAGGCTTGGCATAAAATATTAAATATTTTTAAACAAATAATAGCACTAACAGTTGAATATTAAAACAACAAAAGAAAGATACAAAAAATGAATTGATTTTGTTTCTATTTGAATAATGTTTAAATGCGGCTTTATCTATCACAAATCAATGGGAAATTATTTATCACTACTTGTAAAAAGTTTATAACCATACTATTGACTAATGTATAAGTTGTAATACATAAAAATGCAAGTTATTATGATAAAACATTTGTAATAAACATTTTCGGGCAAAAATAAAACGAAAATACTCAAATAAAACAAATTTGAAAGTAAAAAGAATTTAAATAATAATCCTAAAAAAATGGAAACAAATTCAGTTGTTCTTTGATTTATCGATGTTATGATATCCTTATAATTTTATTTTACACAGAATGAAATGGTATGGGTATATTTTTTGTTTCAAAAAGGCTTTAAAAATTTAAATTTATTGATTTCAATGTATCGAACAATTAAACAAAATTGCAAATTAAAGTTCAAAAAATGTATAAAAAAAAATTCAAAGTGTGTTTTTCTTTCTGGCTGGAGTTAACTTTAAAACGCCAAAAATGTCTATCCTACAAAATTTTACAGTAGGGTGTGACACAACAAGCTAGAGCGTTAGGAAGGTTTGACCAAGTCAAAAAATGGCATTGAAATTGGTCTATTTCCACCATTAAGGCGAGAAGTTCAATTTTCTACACTGAAATACTGTATATAATTATAATAATAAAATATACAAATTTTAATCGAATAAAACATTTTTTTAGTTTTCTTCAATTTTAGGTTTGCGTCTATAGTTAAAAATAGTCAGATTTATAACCTAACTACATAATACCTAAAATACCAAAACAAAATTCCGCACTTACATGCCAACTTTTTTTTTTAATTTTAAAAAATGTTAGATATAAAAAATTGGTTTTTAAAAAACCGCTCTCACAATTAAAAAAAAAAATCAATCGTTTTTTTCAATACATCAGATGGCATTTTCAGTTATCAAACTTTTTATCTTATTTTTGCAATTTAAATAATGAATTTTTAAGCTTTTTCATTTTTTCTTAAATGATATTCTTATTTTTTAAATTTTATTCTAAAGTACTTTAACATAGGAGCAAGTTCATGGTATCCAGTTGTGCATTTTATTTATCTCTCATTTAAGACTTCCTCAAACCAATACGAAATAGCTGTAAAGACGAAGAAATAATAACAACGTGTTGTTGTTTTCCCTCTATGAGGAAAATAAAAAACAATTTACATAAATTACATTACAAGTTACCTAAGACATGTCACCCTGTAAGAAGAGCAGTTTCTTTCGAGAATCTATTTTTGAACCCGTTTTTCTAAAATAAAAACAAAAATCGATAATTCCATACAAAAAACTATTTCGTTGTACGCAGGTTTTATTATTGTGGAAGATACCTAACATCTTGTCAGTGTCAAATCTTAGATATACAGAACAGATAATTCTTAGTGTATCATTTAAGTTTCGAAGAAAATTGTTATTAAATTTTCTTTAAATATATTATACAAGTAAAACTACTACTTCTATATTATGATTAAGCATTTCGAAAACACTTTCATTCGTGGACCATCACCTTCATACTCTGAGGATGTAGCATCAGAAAATGCAATTCCCGTCGGAGGAGAACATCAAACGAGCTCGGAAAATTTTCTCGAACAAAAATTTTCGACATACTCTGGAGGTCATCAGACACAACCACATGAAATGAAAGGAAGAAATACTTTTGCCTTTTGGACAATAGTCACTTTGATGCTAATATTAACTGTAGGCAATCTTATTCTGACCCTCACAATCATAGGTGTCTTGCGTTTGGGCAAAGGCATTCAAGGAATGGAAATGATACCCGAAGAGGGTGTTCTTAAGTTCTATGGATTGACTGATTTGGATAGAATCTACAACAAATGCGGTGGTCAAATAGATGGGTTCACTGATGTTCCTGTGACAATAACAGGCGATGACGGAAGTGTAACGGTTAAAGTCAATCGAAATGGTCAGGCACACAGTAAAATGATTATGGACAAAGAAGGAATACAATTCAAGGGTGTTAATACGTTTGAAATAAAAGACCCCAATAGTGGTGATGCTATATTTACCACACACAGGCCACATTACAATATTCCAAATGGTGCTGATAATTTGCAAGTTAAAGCGATTAGTGGCAGTAGAATAACCAGTCCAATTGGACGTCCCCTGAGCATTCAAAGTGAGAGTAAAATTTTTGTAAAAGGTTCTGAAGGAATAAACATGGATGGACTGAGTGCATTGTTGGTAGCAGAGGGCAGCATTTCAATGAATTCCACTCAGGGAGCAACTGTTATGATGTCTGGAGATGGTGTTTTTCTTGACATGGACAAAGTTCCAATAATCAATACAGAATTTGGAATTAGGACTGGAAGCGTTCAGTATAAGATATGTGTTTGTATGCCACAAGGATTACTTTTTCGAATTGCAATACCAAGAACCCATAATGGACCGAAAATTTCATGTGCCCATTTTAGCTCCAAACATGACCCGTGCGCTTAATTCTAATTATAATCTTAAGGAAATTATTAAAAATCATTCATATAATATAGTAAGCTTACAATAAACAATACTTATAACCGAAATAAATAAATAAATGACCACATATCAAAAAAAGAGTGTTCTGGATAATCCCTAAATCCCACTAAAGTCTATAAATCATTTTTTGTTGTTCAAATTTATACTTCCTATACATTTTGAAGTAAAAAATTAATTAACACTATAATCATATATTTATATGTATATCTAAAATGTATCAAAATATTATTTTAGAATAAATTCAACAAATTAAAATATTTTTTATATTACTTCGAAATATTTAATTGAAAAGTATAGAAAAGAAAGGTTTTTGACCAGCAACATTAAAACTATTATACCATTTTAAATGAGACCGCGGCGCGGGGTCAGCAATATACTAGGTCAATAAAGGTTACATAGTTTTAAAAATTGGTCAGCCAAAGATTTTTTAATGAATTTTTAGAGTTTTTTCACTGTCGTAGAGATTTTAAACACTAGCATCTGTAGCATCACTGTCGTAGAGATTTTAAACACTAGCATCTGAAAGGTTTACAAATCTTCAAAAAAGAGGTCATTTATAAAGAGTGAATTGTCGTCCATAGATTTATTTAAATTATTTTTCATAGTTTTTTTACAATGTCAAATTATATGATTTCATTAAAGAACCTCATTTTTGGAATTAAAAAAAATTGGTTTAAAAAATCTATGGCTGATCAATTACTTGATCTAAATAGTTCACCTATAATAAAAATTTAGTAACCTTTTATACAATATTATACTTATGTAGGTATTAAAATTATCTCAAAAATAACGTGCCAAAAATCGCTATGACATTTTTTAAAAATCTATTCATTTGATTTGATCTAGCTGAAACTAGCTGACCTTGTTGTCCTATTACAGATTACATATGGTATACTTTTTTGCGAATATCCCAAGTACTTATAATCACTGATGACTCTTAAAATCAGAATTTTTTTTAGTTCGAATAAACTTAAAATGTGGTGCTAAGATCCCTGAGCCGATGAATTGGGCAATATTAATCACAGAAATTAAACTCATCGATACCAAAAAATACATTAACCTTGTTATTAAAATTTTGTACTTTGAAAAAATTAAACTTTGCAAGTTTATTTTGGATCATGCAGCGCCGAATCACGTAGTATTCGTGACTCTATATGTTCTAAAATTCTGTTATTAAAACGCGGAGAAAATTACTCAAATGTCAAAGTTTATCTGTGAAAAATTGTTTTACACATTATTTCGCGCGCTAAATATGGAGACACTGCCAGGATAAAAATACTCGCTAAAAAACTATCGTTGGAGGAAATTTGTATGTTATTATTGTGAAATTTAGTATCACCTATTGATTTACTCAAAATGAAAGAATACTAGTATGTATAACCAAACTTTGAAAGAAGTAGGTACGTATACGCCCCGCCGTACACTGAGGCTTAATAAATCGTTATTCAAAAAAAGAAAAAAAAATTCTAAGGTTATCTACAAACTCTAATAGAATATTTTGGTAAAAGGAAGATCACATTCGTCGCAACTGCACTGAACGTATCTACATTTCACAACGATACTCGTATTAAATATTGTGGAGTTCAGTCTCCGCTTAGTGGCTCATAAAATTTCAAACAAATAATATTTTGAAGTTCAGTTTAAAACGCCTTATATCTCATCGAGAATGTCATGTTTTTTGAGGTTAAGCCGATGGGTCCAGAAAACCTTGACATGGGTCAAATAGAAATATTTAGGGTCAACAATTTTGCAGGGCGATTCGGTTGTAATGATAGGCATAAAAACTGAGTTTTTGACCTCTTAACCCCAGCGGGAAGTGAGATTTTGGAGTGCCTCGACCAATTTTTAGATTTGTTTTTTTTTCAGAAACAACAAGCGGTTTAAATGAGAATTCGAGGATTTGTTTTAATTAGAATTTGTTCTTTAGGAAGGAAAAAGATTTAGAATTATTTTCTATTTAAATTGGCCCAAAATCAAAATACCCACTTTTTAATATTTTGATTTCTCTGAAACTGATCGAACAATTTTAATCAAATAAAAAAAGAATTTTTCTCATTATCAAAATCAAATTTTAGAAAGTAATGATATTACTAGCGGCAGTTACACTTTTTCCTGCTAATTAAAAGAAATCCTTAAAAATGTCATTCAAATCGAAAGCCGTTTCTGAGAAAGCGAAATACAAGAAAACTGGGAACGGCGGTGATTTGTGTTTGAGTTATTTCACTATGGATAGCAGAAGTTTCTGGTTTTCACTAGACGGAAGATATTAAAAAAATAAATATTTCGGAAACTATCGCCAGCAAATATTTTTTTTTGAGGGCAGAAATTTACATATTTCACGAGCGGGAATATAGAAAAAAAATGAAAAAAATTGTTTGTACGAGTATGTTATTCCATTCTTGTAGGCACTCACAACCACCAACCACAACTGTAAATGAATAGTAGTAATGATAGTACGTATATTAAATATCAGTGATTTCAATATTATCGAAAACAATATTATGTTCTTAGGAGCTACTTGACTGCATTTAACTTCCTTTGGTTGTTTTATAAAAGTTTTTAACTTGAGATACAAAAGTACAGCTATGTAGATACAAAAGTACAACTATTTTGTAAATATAGTTATTTCGCTACACACAAGCACTTTTTGTTTATTGTATCAACAACCCAAATCAAAACTTAAGAAAAAAACGTCGCTATGACTATATTCTTTTTCAATAACCCGACGTTTTATTGACAAAACTAAATGACAAGAATTTAATTTATTTGTACTTTAAGCAAGTTTGTATCACATTTTTTTTGGAGAAATTACAGATTAACAAAAATATGTCTTCAAACTATATCCAAGACATAGCCCTTTCAATGGGCTTCTGTCTAAATAAGGAGCTTCCCATGGCAAATGAAGAAAACAAACAGCTTCTACTTTTAATTGATAATTTAAATGAAGAAAAAAACCTACTGCAAACAAATCTGCAGAATTTCAACGAAAGAGCTCAAAGATTAATATCCCATGCAAGGAACTCGGAAGTAACTCATGCCCAAAATATGGTAAAAATGAACTTTCACCCGAATTATTTTATTTTAATGTATTTACCCAATCATACACCTCTATTTATTTCGTTTTTAGAGTTTGATTTATGCTTTCCAATCGGATTTGCGAACAGAACAACATATGAGCAAAATAGCAGAGCGAGAAATTTCCAAATTAAAAATTGATTTGAAAGAAATGCAGCAAGAAGACGAAGCACTTTTTCATTATGAAGACACAACAGAAAGTAAGTTTTTTTTCAACGATTTGTTAATATTTTAACCACTATTATTATTCAATAGCTTAATATAGAATACAAATTGAATCTAAAGTCTAGGGGCTAAAATCTATAATTCGATTCAATAATCAAATCGTTTGAATTTAAAAAGGGGCATACATACGAGTATACATTAGGACGTGCGTTTATTATTATCCTTCGACCAAAGGGTAATTTTTGGGCTCGTAAAAAAATTGAATTCCATATATAAATCACAAGTAACATTACGATGATAGAGAAAGCGAAAACGCAATTCTGTGTGTCTATCTGTCGGTCTCCAAAAGTATCGGTACATGTCTTTAACGATTTGGATGAAATTATTTTAAAAAGGTGTTGTGAATAATTAAAATAATTTGCTAAGAAAATATTTTCCAAAAACCGGTATTAATGATTCCTTTCACAGATTTATTTTTTTTTTCGATTTTCTAATAAGCGATTTGACGGATTGCGATAAAATGAAAGAGGTCCTATGTATATCTATGTACATAATCTTAATAATATTGCAAATTAAAAAATAAAAAAAAATATTTTTTGATTTTAGAAAATACAGTAAGGGTATTCATGCAACGAGATAATTTTCCGTTTGCAGAAAGATATAATTTTCCGCTTTACGTTTGCATGAGCACCCCATAAAAATTCTTGCATAAATGTGAGAAATAATCAGCTGTCACAACTAAACGTCACAAATTACTTCTCGAAACTTTATGAGGTTTATTTCTTCGCTTTCTGCATCAATTCTGTGAGATAAATTTATCTGGTTTGCAGAATATTTTTCCCATACAAATTTTGACAGCTCGTTTCTGCGGAGATAAAATTATCTGGTTTCTATCCCAGTTTTCCACCGTTGCATAAATACCCCTAGTGTGTTCAAAAAAACCGTTAAGTTGCATAAGTTGGCGTAAGTGATTTAACGGTATAAAAAAGACACGGACACCTAAGGTGTTACGCACAACATTGATTGCGTGATGATTGCTGAATAACTGTAGGCAAATTTTGACTTTGTTGTTCAACAAACATTTTTTATCGTTATATCTTTTTCACATATGTACATACGTTATTTTTTTTTAATTGTTTCTTTTTATAAAAATAAAAATAAAAATTCTCACTGTTTAGTTTGTACTAAATATATTTCATAATAATTTTTGATGAATCAAATTCCTATTGTATGTACTTAAATAGTACACTCACTTTTTACTTGCGACTATAAGTATGTTCTATATAAGGGTTTTGGATTAAAAAAAAATCTAAATCGATATTTTAATCAGACATTACAATAAATTCAAATAATGAATTTTATGCTTTTTCATATTTTTTCTTTAGTGATATTCTTGTTTTGTATTTAGGTTTTAAAGTATTTACTTTAACATAGGAGCAGGTTCGTGCGATCCAGTCGTATATTTTATTTTATCAAGCAAAAATCCATTGGGAATTTTTTTTCTATATTAAAGACAACTAACGAACGAAAATTTGAAAAAAGTGAATTAAAAATTATTCAATAAAAAAGCGAACTGATGTTTTTTATGCAAATATTCTCATAATATTTAATGAACGCCTTTTTGCAAGCATTTTATTTATTATTTTATTGACTATTTTTTTGGTCAACAGAATTGTTTCCCTTTTCAATATATTATTTGGAACAGGTTAAACTATTTGTTGTCCAATGGTTTCAACTTTAGTCGACAAAATCAAACCATCGATTTTAATGCAAAACCACCTTATGGACTACCATATTCTCGAGCTGCAAATGAGCTCCCACGGAAGTATCACATAGAAACCATTAGAGACAATATTGTAATGTACCGTAAGAAACAAAGGGCTACGCCTTTTTACATATACCATGAAACCATTAATAAAAAACCTTTTTATCTCGAAAACGGTTTAACGATTTTATTCAAATTTGTGCTGTTTTGGTTGCGAGATACGGTTTTTTTTTAAATTTATTTTATTAAAAGTTTGTATTAATTTTATCCTCGTGTATTCTCACTTCACCAACAAAAGGTTCCTTTAACGCATTTCTCTAACTTTTAGATGATATTAAAAGAAGAAATAAGACCATTTTTGACTTGAGTAACCGCATAAATTGGCTGAAGACAGCATTGGTTGAATGGCGGCAATGCATGGATGAAGGCAATCAAGCGAATAAACTAATCGAAAAATATTGCAAAGACGACCTCAAAAAGTATTTGGGTGTTGAAACTAAACGTCGACTTCTTCAGAATACAATAAATAAGAAACGTAAGGCGTTGGTCGATTTTGTGGAAGAACAAAAATCCCTGGAACAGAATCTTGATCGTACTGCAAATCTTTATAGAAGCTCTCATGCTGAACGTAGATCAATGGTAGACACATGGAAAACCGCCGTTTGCCAAATGAATCAAAGGGAACAGGATATACTTCACACAGAAGCTGAATTTGAAAGTGTTCTTGAAAATTGCTTGAAAAAAGGAGCCACACTCAAAAGTGAAAAAAGCAAATTAGATGAAATTATTGCTAATAATTTGGAAGTGGAAGAAAGTATTCAGCAGTTAAATGATGAAACTTCAGATTTAAAGGACAGATTGCAAAGTCTTCTTGATCAAGTGGCTTTACGAGACAATGAGGTAGGTATAGTTAGGCATTTTGTTTAAAATTTGTTGTCCAATTGATGAAATATAATTTAATATTCTTATTCACTAAGGTGGATATTCTACGAAAAGAATTACATGGTTTGGCCAATAGAGTCCAACAACAGCGTCAAAAAAATCGACAAGATGTCCAGCGCAAATCTGACAAAGAACTAGAATTGTTGCATTGTATTGAAGGAAATAATAAACTCAAGAAAAGCCACCAAAACCTCAATAACAAGAACACGAATGCCCAGGAACGTCTTCGTGTTCTTGAGGATATGATTGATTCCGAAGAGCATACCAAAGAGAAACTTTCTCAAGAGACAAATAGAATGAACGATCTTTTATACCGCACACAACAACATTTAGGGAAGTTTAAAGATGACGAAAAAATTCTGGAGGTACGCTGACAATCTTCTCTGTGTAATGTGTTTAAAAAAATAAATCAAAATTTCATTGCAGGTTGAGAACGGGGGTCTCCGCTTGAACATCACAGCTATGGAAAAAAGTTTGAAAGAAACCCAAAAAACTTTGAGTAAACAAACAGAGTCACATTATGATATTGTATGTTCCTAACTTTACTGCCCTTAAAGATTTAAAAATTATTTTCATATAAAAATATTGCAGTCCCTCACAGCAGTTCTTTTAGAAAGACGAATTGCCAAAGTTAAAGGAACTGTGATTGATCCTCAAGAAGAGAGACAAAAACTAATGGAATTATCTAAGCTGGAAACATATTTCAATGAAATTTCAAAGACTTTGCAAGCACTTCAGTCTCAAAGTACAAAATTAGAAAGTGATATGAGAAATTTAACAATTTGTTATAACAACGATATGAAGGACATCGAGACAATGGTAAGTCAGAAATTTGGGACGCTTCAATCAATTCAACTTAATATTTCTTTCTTTTACTACTTTAAGAACTTCAGAATAAAAGAAGCTCAACTTTATTGCGAAGGTGGTATGAAGAAAGTCTCAGCAACAACACGAAGTAATCAGGAAAAAATTGTCGAACTAAGCATTCTAAAAATGCGTGTAAATGAAATGGAGAATCAAATAACCCAATGTCAAGATAGATCATACAACTTAGACCGTCATCGACTTCAAATGTCTAGAAACATCAAAGAACGAATGGTTGAAATCAACTCGCAATATGATTTGATGTATCTTAAACGTAAGCATTTGATGGAAGAACTTAGTACGTTGAAATGCGATATCGGTGAGAGAATGATAAAGATTGATGCGACAAAAGCTCGCTATGAACTTACATCAAAGTTGCTGGGAACTAACGAAGATGGTTCAATGGTAACTGCTACGCAAATGAAAATCGAAAATGCTCAAGAGAAACAAATTCTTTTAGAGCAAGGTAATACACTTAATTCAAATGTTTTAAAAGCAGAACAAGAGATCAAAGCAATGGAACATACGTTAGCTCTGATGAATGGGTCAAATGAAATGTATCGTCGTAACTTCGAAGAACTTGATGAAGATGGTTGAGCAATCATTTATATTTTGTCTTTATTTTTATCTTAAAGTATAATTTTACTTAACTTTAGCTGAGGATCTAAGGGTTCTTAAGAATCTACAAACGGAGTACTGTCAGCGGTTGGCCGAACTAAAGACTCTGCGCAGTAAAATTATTCAACAGGAAAGACTGATTGAAAACTTAGGAATGGAAAAAGAAATATTGGAAGAGACACTTCAAGAACTTCTTAGAAAAAGGTAAAATACTATAACTTTGATTAAGGGACGGTTGTGAACTTAATTTGTTATTGGTAGCTGAATCGTAACGGTTTTTAAAAGTTATTTAATAATCTTCTTTAAACTATTCTCGTAAATTATCATTCTTGCTTTTCATCTTATTTTTTAACGTTTCAAGAATTTTTGAAATAATGTTAATTATTATTAATTGAAATTTTTTGAATACATATGCGCCCAAGAATTATTATATTTTTAGATTTTATGTATATTATGTTGTACAAATATAAAAACCATTTTCTTTTTCTATTAGATTGGATAATAATGAGCTTCTTACAAAAGTCCACAAGGAACTTCTCGACCAAGCAGTTAAAATACAACGTGCAAATCGTGAAGTGAAAACCGCTTGGAAAACAACTCGTCAACGTTCGTTTGATTCAGTATTTCTATCAATTTACAACAAAGATTTAGATTTGCGCGATCTTGAGAAACGCAACACCACTGCCTTGCAATTATTTGCAGATCTAATTGATAATGATTTGGATTTGGCGCCCCACACAACTAAAATGCTCTATGCCAAGGGCATTGAATGTCCAAAAGCTAGAAAGTGCCGTACATTATCTTCGTGGCGTGGCGAATTATCTGAGCTTTCATTTGCATCGACAAAGGGTGAAATATAAAGATAAATTCAAATTTCAGTTGATAAAGTTCTTCTAATTTTTTTATTTTCAGAAACGCATTCATCTAGATCAAGTGGGTCTATTAATTCTTTAGCCAAAATGACTGCTTCCACTCGACCGAGTGTAGTTTCAATTGATTTTCCCACTGAACATTTTAGTCAACGAAAATAAAATGCGCTTTCAAAATACCGTATTTTTTTATTTATACTCTTCATAACAATAAGTGGTATAAAGTACAGACAATAATCAAAAAATTTATTCTTCGTCAGAGCCGCTGCCTGAACCAGATCCGCTGGGTGATCCACTTCTAGAACGACTGGGGGATCGCGATCCAGATCCTGATCTAGAACCGGAAGGCGATCGAGAGCCTGATTTTGATTTTGAATGCGAACGTGACCGCGATCTTGATGGTGATTTCGATCCACTACGCGAGCGAGATCGACTAACAGATCTCGACTGCGATCTCGATCCTGACCGACTGCGACTGGTACGGGATCGAGATGGACTTCTCGAACCCGAGCCCGATCTCGATCCCGATCTCGACCTAGACGGAGACTTCGAAGACGACTTGGACCGACTCCTCGAGCGAGAAGACGATCCCGATTTAGATCCAGATGGCGACCGTGAGCGAGATTTGGCCATTGACTTGGATCTGGAGCGTGATTTTACACGAGACTTTGATCTGGAGCGAGATTTTGCATGCGACTTCGATCTAGAACGTGATGAACGATCCTTCTCAATCTGAGCTTCTTCTTCAGTGGTTTTGTTTTCCTCAGTTTCTTGCGTCTCGGTCGGCTGAGTAACTTCAACCTCTTCTTCGTCTTCCTCCATTTCCTCATCTTCTTCATCATCTCCAGCCGGTTCCAATTGCTTCTCGCGGTATCTCTGTATGCGATGTTCGTTTGCATCCAAAGGACGATGTTTAACTACCAACTTGGTATTATTTGGAGGTTGACCAGCTTTGACACGACGTTTGCTTAAACGAACTCTTGTTTCCAGCTCATTATAATAAACTCCATCTTTGCGCATGACAAAGAAATAGTTCTCTTCGTATCCTTTTGACGCCTTACTTTTGACATTCCAGTTGTATTCTCTGGCGATCTTATATTCATATTCTTCATCCTCTTTGTAAATCAAATTGTTGGTGAAGTCCTCACGACGTTTCTCCAAAGTCTTCTCTGTGGGCAAGAAGTAAGCAACGAACTGTTCTCCACTTTCGTCCATCACACCACGAATCATAGCCTGAGACATTTCTTCCAATTGAGCTGGAACATTCTTTCCAATAGGTGCTGGGTCACTGTCGAAGATGACTTGAGCGCAGGGATACTTCCAGTTCTTGAAATCAGCAAACACAGGCAGTACCTCGGTGGGTACAACATTTGCCTTGCTGTAGTGTTTGGTGATATCAATTTTGGAGTCTTCGAATGTCTTTTCAATGGCTTTGATCTGGGCTTCCCGATCCAAGTACAGTGTTTCTTCACGAAGACTCTTCTTAACGTTAAAACCAACCTTGGCTTCGATCTTTTCGATATTTTGAGGCTGAAAGCGAGTTTGTTCGGTAGAGATATACTCAGACTTTCTCAACCAGGACACACTGCGTGAATGTTGGCGCGAACGCATTGAATCGTGTGGTGTATGAACATCTTCCTCGAGTAACTTTTCATCGGCCGGATCAAGTTGTGCATATGAATCTGACTGATAGAGATCACGATTAATCAAATCAATGGTGACGCCAAGGTCGTGTTCGGTGAGAACATCGTACTTGTAACTTCGTTCTAGCGATGTTGGATTATATTGAACGAAACGATGTCCATCGAAGGGATACATCAAGAACTTTAAATCGAAAGGAATATCTGGAAGATTGTTGCTGTACTTGACACGACAAATAAGCTCAGATCTAAAAAACAAAAAAATATTAACAAAAAACCAAAATTTTAGCTAACTATACAATACTTTCTCTCAGTTGGGCGCGGAGGTCTTTTTTCAGCGGTCGGATTGGTGCCGTTGCCATTGATTGTGGGCGGCATCCTCGCTATAATATTTTGATCAATTGCAGTGGTTTTACAATATTGCGATTTTAAATAAAACTTTTAGCGTTCAATTCGTTGGAAAATTTATTAAAATAATAAAAATCTCAACTATAAAAAAATGATTTTTACAAAAGCGATATGTTTGACAATTGTTGACAGTTGAGAAATGTGAAGTAAAATGGATTCATTCAGTGACTCTTTAGGGCATTCAAGGCTTGGCTCATTAATGGCTGCATTTGACTAGAATTTTCATAAATTACAGATAACCACTGTGAACAAACTTATAGGTTATCCAGGTCCAGTTGTACAATCTTGTTTTATGATTTTAATTCACCGATTTCGTCTACTATCCACACAAACAAACACTATTTTTTATTTTTGTTATTTATCATTGTACAATTATTTCAAATGTGAAATTAGAAATAGAATAGAAACTGTACACTCTCTTTTTGGATGGGGTGAAAGATTCTAATTTGTATTGAAAAATTTATTTTGAAGTCTTAAGGGCAAGTTCATAAATAAAAGCTCATATCGGAATTTGAATTCATCGAAAATTTATCGAAATCTCTCCTTTCGAAATCCCAAATTCGTATGAAATATCGCTTCCGTTGGAAGTCGTATTAGCTTGAAAACTGGGAGGAAGATTGTTATTTGGGTTATATTATAATTAAAAATGGGTTACTTTTTATATTTACTATCTCATGTTGCACTCGGTTATTTTTTTCTCAAAAGATATCATGAGTAGATGAAGGTACCGATTTAAACTTTCATCTACTCTCAAGTATCATCCCATCTCTAAGGGAAGATCAAATGAAATCAGATTACTTCGTACTTCCTAGAAAAACGCCTAATTATGCATTAAAACAATAATACTAGTCTGAACGCTTTCATTTATCTCATGCTCAAACCACCAAAACATCTATTCTCTTATAAGTTTAAGGCGCCCCTGCATTTTTTTTTTGCATATCGTCGCTGTCAAATAGTCAAAATAAAAATCGATTTTCATTTTCCACAAAGGATATGGCTAGAAAATGAGTAAAATTTCGGCTGCTTGGAAAAATATTAAAATTCTATTCTAATTAGCATGTTTATTAAACTTCAAACACTGTTTAAACGTTAAAAAGTGTAATAAAAAAACTCAATTCATAAACCTCATCATGGATTTTCCACAACAAATCGAAGGTAAATTAAAATAAATTCCAACAAAAACTCCAATCGAATTGGTTTTTTCCTTAACCCTTTTTGTAACTTCGTCGTAGGAATTAGAGTGGTGGTGTTTTACGAAAATATTCTAGTAAACTTAAAAAGTGTTGGGAGCTAAATGCATATATTTTCCTCATTTTAACAATTTATATTTTTATATATGTATGTAGCTAAATCTCTATCAAATATCATTTCTCAAAAAAAAATAATCATTTAATTGTCTGGTGAATTGATCAATTTCTTTTCCTTTTCTTCAATTTTATATCAATAACTTGGATTTCGATTTAGCAAGAAGAAGTACATATTATAATGTAGCTATGTATATTTATAACTTTTCAAAATTCTGTCGTAGTAGTTTAATATGACTGAAGTTATTATTAAACATTTTTGTTTTTCCTAATTGAAACATTAACAAAATATAAACATTTGTAATACACACGCCCTAATCTATCAAGCTACATTATGTATTTATCATTAGAAATGTATGCCTTGTTAGTCTGTTGATGCTAAACAACAATGATATCGAAGTCATAATAAATGTGAATGGCCGATTATACAATGAGCAACCTTTTGATGTTTATTTCAGAATGCAGGTTCTTAAGTACTCGTTGTTTAGTAAGAAAGCTATTTAATGATTCATCAGTATACTAGATACTGTTGTTTATAATGCTGCCACAGAGCTGCAAACTATATTATATTAGGTATACAAATTTTATACATTTAAAATTAAAAAACAATTAAAAAAAAATCTTTGGTGAAGCAATAAATTTAGAAAGAAATTGAACAAAAACTTTCCGACCTTAAATGGTCTAGAACTTTAGAAAATTCTAAATTTAAAAAAAATTCTTGTTATCGTGAACAACATAGACAAAGGCTATTACCTGGTCAAGCATTTTTCTCCGCTATTTGACGGCAAATGTTGGCTTAATTCTGAGAAATCTGAGATCTAGATCTCATAAAAATATAAACCGGCTGTGGACTTAGGCAATGTGTGGAGCAAAATGAAATCAAAGTAGCTAAATAGTAAAAAGTTATTTGACCGGAAAATGTTTTTTGATGACTTTAAATAAATATTAATAAGAGAAAAAAATGTCATTAAAATGAAAGTATTGAAATACAACTATCGTGCTTTCATTTGTTGATGCCAACATCCTTGAGAAATTTCTTATTTTCTTAAAACTTTCCTTGTGCAAATTTTTCAACCTCACTATAAAAAGCTCGATGTAAGCTGCAATGAAATAGTAATTTGCGCCTGCAAAAGAAAAGATCACAAACCGAAATCGGCATCGTAGCGGCAGTACGAATATGAAAGAGTCATGATCAAATACACAAAAAAATTGTCCCTTATTGCAGTTTTCAGTCGTCGATCGAAATCAGTATTTTGAATGTCGTTTGCGATCTAAAACTATCGATTATCTGATCGCTCGTTATCGTTAACAAATTAATTTTGCTGTGAACTGGGACATTCAATATACAATATTGTTGCAAATAATTTCTTATAACATTTTAACCAAAAGTAAATCAATAAAGGCTGGCTTTGGTATTTGAAAATAATTTTTTTTAAATCTACAAAAAAGGTATAATCTAATGTGCAAACATACAGATCACCATCCAACTTTAAGGGAAGAAAAAATCTCATTTGGTTACCTTCGTCTGATAGTTGCAAATATTAAATTTCTTGCATAATCTTCCGGTTCTATCATTTAGTCACTCTTCGATTGTATCGATTTATTTAAATTATATTCCACACAAATATCCCACGAAATTAGTAAAACCAGCCAATTGAAAAAATTTACAAATTTTTTTTATCGTTTTTTAAAAAAATCAAAAAAGGGGGTAATGGCAACTTATTTTATATAAGAAGGTAGTCGACGTCGAATAAAAATTACTATTTTTTTTTTCTCAAAAATCTGTGGAGCCGTTTTTAGAAAAATTATGATTTCCAAAAACCAAATCAAAATAAAAAAAAAACACCCTAGAAAATGATCAAAAGCCATATACCAGGATTAAGAAAAATCCAGCCACCCGTTTAGGCTGTCGCCGATCATGATTAAAATATTGAGTTCAATTTAAATTCCTCAAGCATTTTTTAAATAAAGAAGTTGGTATGCCAATTGCTTACATTAATATTAGAATTTTTATGTTTGATAGTTGAATCACTCACAATTTCAATTACAACATACAAATTTCACCACTGTCATCTAATCCCAGTTTGTATTGTTCTCTCTAGATAGACTACAGGGCAAGTTTTGGATTCGTAAAAAATTGAACCCGAAAATTAATCAGAACGTCGGTTCTGCCTGCTTGCGTGTCTGAATCTCCTTCCTTTTTAGACTTGGAACTTAAGATTTTAGATGATTCACTAGAATCGATTGACATTTGTTTAGCTCCAAAAATAACGGTACCTGTCTATAATGATTTTGATTTGATTATTTCTGTGGGTTTTTGTAAGCAATTAAAATTATTTGGTCAGCAAATGTTTTTTCAATTAAAAAGCATTATTACCGCCTTATTACTGGAAAACTATTTTTTTTTCTATTTTAGAAATTCTATATATACATATATAAAAAAATTGTTTTTAAAAACCATCTCAAACGGTTTCTAGTTTTTTTTTTAAATATGATTAAATATGATTTTCTCGATATATTAGATGGAATCTTCATTTTTGAGTTCAAACTTCTTTTGTAGCACGTTATAAACCAATTTTTATGGGCAGTTCACAGTTTATTAATAAATACATATCAATTTCTAGCTTAGCCGTTTATCTGAAAAATCAATCAAATTTACCTACTTTCAAATTTGAAGTTATTTCGTAAACATAGTGTTAAAGACAAAAATACATCCATAATAGGCATTATTCTATCTTAAGTAGGTAGAGATGGCAGCCGCTAGCCCTGGCCTTGCGACTCAATTAGCGCTGGGAAGCGCCGTTTTGATACCATTTACTCGTGTCAACCTAGTAGGGATTTAGAATGGAATTATATGGTTTCTTAGACTTCAACAAACTTTTATTAAAGCCATTTCGTCGCATTCAGAAAGATAATCAGATCTTTGAATTTCTTCTCTGAAAGCTCACTTGGGTCATCAAGGAATGCCTTTCCAAAGGAAGTCAATCTAGAATGGGCTAAGGCGGGGCAGTTGCAGAGAAAATGAACTACAGTTTCTTTTTCTTGTGGGTCTCCACAGCTCCGACAGTGAAAGTTGTAGGGAATTCCCAGCTTCCTAGCATGCTCCCCTATGGACCAGTGCCCAGTACAAATTGCTGGGATCCTGGCTACGTCGTGCCTGGGTTTACATAATAGATCTTTAGAACGAGAATGGTTATAGGTAGGCCAAATCTTTTTTGATATGATATTGAGAAAAATCGAGAAAATCCGTCCCCTCACAGCACCAAGAGAGATATTATTTTGTGGGAAACATTTACTTAATCTTTCTAGCGTGATTGAAATGTCAACAATCTAAGCAAACTGTTACTTCTATGTTTCCATTATTAATAAGTACCTAAATCAAAATAATATGATTAAATAAAAAAAAAAAAATGTTATTTAAGTTAACAAAGTAAAACACATACTACTTCTAACATAAATCTTAATTCTTACAAATCTTATTTCATTAACATACACAAATTTTCATATTATTTTTCAATTTGGCTTTATCAATTTTATTTAAGTAATCACAATATTCTTTCTCCTCATTTTCTCTTCCAATAAAGTTTTGTTCCATCCATTGTTCCCATACAAATAGATTAGTGGCCCACTCAAAATTAACAAATAATAAAAAAAAAAGTAAAAAATTACTCACTTCTATTCGCTTCACTTAGAAACACTTGTCGAAACGCCCATGACATACGATGTAGTCATGGAATCTCTTTTCGAAAGTAAACACACAAAACCGGACAACACATTGTCATCATCAGCAGCAGTATCAGCATTGATTACGTCGGCTGATTTGAAAATGTCATCCAGTTTGGGTAGTAACTTAGAAGATACTACACCCAGTGACTCGGGTGTTCAGACTCTAGACTCTGAGTCAAGTAGTGAACTTATGATCGATTCAATAACCTCACAAACTGGTTTTGATTTTGAAGATTTGAAACCACTGGTTGAATCTGAGTTGCATTCAAATCAATTGCCGGATTTAGTTCCCAATCAGCTTAAAGCTGGACAAATAATTCGCAGTGATTTGGAAAATTCAAATGTGTCAGTTGTAAATGGTGACGATGTTATGACTACAAGCAATTGCTCTACATTCGATGGTGAAAATATAGTGTATCGTCGAAGGATCAGAAAGCCACATGCAACAACAAAAACACCCAAAAAGAGAGTCTCATTTCACGAGGATATCTTAAAAAATACTCGCACTGATAATATCCACATTGAGCACGGTTTTGTTACATACAAAAACGGCAGGAAGGCTGCTGCAGCTTCTTCAATGGCTGGTCGCTATTCATGGTGCTCTGAAGGTGATGCTGGGGGTTCTGAACTATGCAATCAGGAACCTGATGGCCCCGAGCGCCGAGTAGTTTACAGAAATGCTTGCTCAGACGTTCTCGATTATGGCAACTCGGACATATACGAGAATAACGACAGCAACTATTTAAAGTACGATAATTCCGGTGTGTTTGAGTACCATCCCCAACATGCCCAAAAACAAATGCAAAACGAACAAGCTGCTGCTGGCGGCAAGAACGATGCAAAACTTTATAAATGCTCCTGCTCAAGTTCCAATTCAAGTTTGGATTCTGATGAAATTGATAAGAATTCCAATAGCCGATCGAATTATGCTCAAGCAAAGTCTAATTCCTGTGATTGCATCGGCATGAATCACACAAATAATAATTTTATAAATGACAATTGCTATTTCTCAGAACCGAATATTGACAACTTGAACGAAGGTAAATCCGTTTGGAATAAGGAGAAACGACCAAAAACTAGTTGCTTAAAGAAGACTAAGCGTCACACTAACATTATTCACGAGCAGGATCTGAACACAAAAGTTAAGAAATTCAACGTACATGACATGAACAATCTTATTGATAACAGTAAAATGATATTTGGTTCTTTAAAGAGCATTTTTGCTATACCGCTTCCAGAACGCGGGGTTCCGGAGGGTTCCGAAGATTTGCAGTCAGTTTATGAATGTGTTCCTGAGGCTGATGGGTCGGTTAGGAGTTTCTCACCAATCAGGTCTAGACCATTTCTAAGTAAGAGTTTGGATGGTTCGAAAGACAAAAACAAGTCAAAATTTGTGCACAATGTTGATGAACAATTGCGCCGCAAGAACGAAGAAGATATGTTTGCCCCAACACGACAGAATAGTGCCGATGATAAGCCAGTAAATGTAGACCCAAATGAGCAAGAACAGTCGGTTAAAGATACACCAGATTCCCAAGTGATTGGCGGAACGAACCAGTTTCGTAACAAATTTATCATTAACTGTGAAAGCACTGTGTTCGAACACACAGGAGTTTCGTATACTTTCGAATCGTACGGTATGGATGGTGCTGCAAATCAAGCTGACGTCGCAAATTCATTGGCTCATTCAACTCCTCTAGGAGCACACTCAGATCAAGAGAAAGGTGCTTTCATGTCGGTTCCAAATGTAAAGCAAACGTTTGCCAATATATTCCGGACATTGAAGGAGACAGCTACTTCGCCAACAGCAAAGAAAGATGATTTTCCCGGTGGAATGGTGTTAGGAAGTGCTAGTGCAGAAACAACTAAAGATCAGCAAGTAATTCAGGCGGATGCAAAACCAGCAGTCACAACAACACCTAGTGAACCGTCTGACTCTAAATCAATGTCCTCCGATATGACGTCTTCAACTACTTCTTCTTGGCAAAAAACTGGGCGTTCATCGCCAGTCACTAGCGGTTCCAGCACCAAAAATGAAGTACGTAGCAGTGTGGACAAACAGAATCGACACTTACCCTCACCTATGAAGAAACGAGTGGGTGGTGCATGTGCTCTCACAACAGTACCCACCCGTTTTGAGCATCCCAACCGGATGAGTCCAGATCTATTTAATCTATACACTGGTAGTCGTGGAGGTTGCGGACGTGATTCAAAGAGCACAATACTCAGCGAAGAATTCGACGACATTTTAACCATAACTACAGACACGGACAAGAACGAAAGCGATATAGTGATAGTTGACTACCCTGAGGCATCAACAAGTGACTATACGCCACCAAATATTCAAAACAATAATCTGCTAAAACCTCAAACCAAAACGAGTCTCATCAATCGATTCCTGAGGAATGTTACACAAAAAAAAATAATCGAGACAACCATAAGAAAGAATAATTTCTTTGCTGGAAAAATTAAAAATGAACAAAAACTATTTTCGGGTAATCTTTATGTAAAAGGAGTCAAGCCCAAGAATATTGATTTGATTGAAGATTTGAATGCGGAAATTGCTATGGAAATTGAAATGTCTGCTGCAAATTCACCGCGTCGTGAATTAGTTGGCATGGAGGCCGGTCTCCCCGGTGACATTTCTCGTTTTGAATTGGGAATAGGTGAGATTTCTATTGATATATTCAATGGAAATTATTTGCATATTCTCAGAAATGATAGTGAGATTTTAATGAAAGTAAGTTTAATAAAAATAAGATATTAAAATGTAAAATGGTGATTTATTGTTATTTTTTTTTTGATTGCAGGTATTCAAATTGTATACTGGGTATAGTAGGGAAGGATTTATGACTCCTGTGTTGGTGTTTCTGACTGATAAAACTTTGTATGTGGCCGATCTGGTGCGAAATAGACTGTGTAGCAAATTTGTGTTGCCCTATTCTGAGTTGGATGTTATATTGGCAAGTTAATCCTATTTTATAAGTTAAAATAATTTTTCTTTACCCAGATTTGATTTCGAATATATTATTATATTTTCTTCTTGGCTACAGATGGGTCCATATGGCAACACTGTTTTGTTAAGCAATTGTGATCGTGATATGCAACAAGTCCTTTTGGCTGGAGGTCCATATCCTGCAGATGGTTTGGTAGCAAATTTAGAGCTATGTGCTCGTCGTGGTGGATCAATTCTTCCAGCTGTTGGACAACTTACCCTGCAGCATTTATCGCCCCTCCAAGCATTTGTTCGCGAAAATTCCTCAGTAACAAAAGATGACATCTGGATGTATTATGCAGTTATAAATATCCCAGCTGGTACATTGGGTATTGAAGAGGAACCTCTGGGACCCCATGTAAAGGGATTTCTCATGCACAGACGTATAAGAGAACATGCCGTGAATTCAAGAGAGTCATGGCATCCCGGTTATTTCTTGCTTAAGTAAATACATTTTTTTTTTAATATTAAGCATTTATAAATAATGCTATATTCTGCCATCGATTAGGGCTGGAGTTTTGTACATGTTTCATGATTCTACTCAAAAACTACCAACATGGGCTATGGCTTTAGCCGAATGTCAAGGTGCTCGACGCACTCTTAAGGCAGGTCGTCCACATTGCTTTGAAATTCTACTTAGAAATCAGTTACTTCAGTTAGCGGCTCCCGACGAGTATGTTGCATCGGAATGGCTTCAGGCTCTACTGCAATCGGCCAGTGGGGTGGGTGTTAGTATTACAGACATTACCTATTCAAAATGTTTGTTCTCACTATGTTTTTTTTTCCTCAGCTCTTTGAAATGCAGGAAAAACACAAAACATTAGGTTGTTCATTAATAGTGACACAAAACCACTTGATAACTCTGCGAGAAGACTTCTCTGCACCTTTGAGACAAATAAACAAGAGTCCCAACAAAACTAGTACACCAAATGATAAGAAGACTTCACCCTTCAAAGAGCTTTTTGAAGCCAATGTTAATGACACAAGCAGTATTGTAAGTAATTTTTTCTTTATCCAAAAACAAAAAACATTTCAAACTAACCCAATTTTCATTTAACAGATAAGCTCTGATATGGGTACACCAACCAGAAATACAGGTCGGTCAAATTCTTCAATTAATTCGACTCCAACGCGGATGTCACAAGCATCACAATCAACAATCACAACATCAACAACAAACTCAAAACATCATAGGCCAAGTTTAGAAGAACATAGTTCAACAAATATGAGCAGTGTTTATGGAAAGAATTCTGGCATTGAAATACTCACATGTGCTGATATTAAAGAAATGACAGGCATAAAGATTCCATCACACAATGATACCTGGTGGTGTGTGCTGGAATTCTCTTGTCAAGAGGTGCGAGAGAGTTCTGATGATTTAGTTATATTTTTTGCAAGCAGTTCAGAAATGCAAAGATTTTTACGGATGTTGGAGCAGTTGTGGCAAGCTAAAAATGTAAGTCAATTTTTTTTTTAATTTTCAACAGCATCTAATACATGAATAATATTCTTTAAACTTTAGAACGACTTGTTCCCCATAACGGTTCTGGACGAAGACGATACAGTATCCGAGCAGTGTACGGCTCTTTACATGGATATCCAGCGCTCGTGGGAACCTCTCCTATCTGCAGCCCTTGGCTATCCATTGTAAGAAAATCGAAAGAACGCAAAGTGCTAAAAATTTATAATTGGTGGCTATTTTTCCATATTTTTGCTACAGTAGCACATACATACATATATAAATTTAATAATGATCTAGATTAAAATTATTCTTCTCTCTAAAACAAAAACTATGATAAAAAACATACATAAAACTATTATGTAATATTTAATATCTATCTATTGATCATCAATAGTGAGCAATTTTTTTGTTTTTAAATAATATATTGTTAATCATTGCTTAGGTTTAAAGAACGAGGTGAATATATTTTCCTTGGTTGATAGTTTTGTGATATTTACTTTATTTTCGCGCTCTCTATTGTTTTTTTTTTTTTTAAAGAAAAAAAATTGTGATTACAAATATTATTTATAATTTTATAAAGTAAGACAAAAAATACTTTTCAACAATGTCTGGTACATTTTTATTGAGAGTTTAATTCATTATTTTGATAACAATTTTATTTTATACTTTTATTTATGATAAATGAAAATTAACTACAATATACAAAAATACATATATTGTTATTTTGATGTTTAATTTATTTATTGTTGAATGAATGTGGAAAGTTGGATACAAAAGAATGTGTTTAAAAAAGTTTGGTTTTTATATATGTATTTTTTTTTTTAATTTAATTAAAGGATTTTTTTTTATATAATTTATGAGTAACATCTTACATCGTTATTTTCATTTTAACATTCCTTTTATTTATTAACAGCTTAAACACGTTTGTACAAAAAGCACAAACCATTATACAATGTTTTAATTTATATTTTTAGGTACATATGTATATTTTGTTGAGATTAGAATTACATTTTGAATAGATTTTAAGAATGTGCATAAAATATTTAAATTAATATCAAATAATTAATGAAAACATATAAGTGTAATGGACTTGAAAACAATAACAAATGGAACAATATTATTATGTATTACTCATTTTAATAACAATACATATTTCACATACTAAAAGAAAGATAAACAAAGTATTAACGATGAAAGAATCAATTAATTGTTTTCTTTTTTTTTTACAAAAATTTATACAAACAAGTTAAAGTTAATAAATGAATTATTTAAATTTTAATTTACTAGCCGCAAATAACCAATATTAAAAATTATACTAACGCATGCCTAGTTGAGCTGAGTTTAAACAGAAACTACCAATTTTAAGCCTTAATGCACGCCATTTTGTATAGGAAACTTCTGGATAGATGGCCCGATGCGATCTTAATGACAATGTGATTTTTGGCTCTTTGTTAATTAATTTAATGAACCAAATATTTTAAAGATATTTTATGTGTTAGATTCCTCTTCAGCGTCTTCTCCTTTTAGCAGACATGAATTTAAAGCCAAGATGTATGCATGTAGATTTTCGTGTGATTTAGCCGTTTATTTTTCACATCCATCGCAATAAAACGGCAATAAAATTACTAGGCTGTAAATGTCGCAATTTAGGTTGAAACAAAACAAAAGCTTAAGCATTCCCTCCGCTTTACACTCTTCAGCCATTCGCTGTCCTGAAACACCAACTGTCGCTTCTAAAGCTCGGTCGTTTTAGTGAAACGGGGTGATTAAACTTAAAACAACATATCTGCACAAGGAGGAATGAGTTGATTTGTTTGACAATTTAGTTGTTTCGGTGGCTATTTTTTTTTACCAATTGTCATCCTAGACAAAGCAAAAAATAGTAAGGCTGTAATCTACACGAAGTATTAGTATAACCTACTTCCGACGGAAACTAGACGCTATATTTTACTGTTAAGAAACCACTTCTCGGGCCAAAAGCGTGATTTTTACCTACAACTTTAAGGAAAAAGAAAATAAAAACAAACACAATATTCTCGTTTCATACCCAAAAGCTACTCAAAATTTTACTCCATAAATATTATATATTATATTATTTACCAAAGATTTAAATTTAAGATATTCAACACCAAGGTTTTATTTTAGCAAAGTATTATGAAAGAAGAAATATAATAACTATTAATTTATATATTTAGTTAGAAGATGAGAAAATCTATCACATGTTGATATTTATGTTTATCATAATTCAAAAATAAAAAGTATAAATACATTATAATAATAAAAATAAAAATAATAATATCAAAAAATTTAGTTTTTTTTTGGAATTTACGTGCTCCTATTTTTCAATTTAAGTATAATAAAAAAAAACAAATACTGAAGACAAAATAATAAAAGTCAACCTTTGTATATGAAAAACATAGTACTAGTATTTTTTCATGTTGTCCCGACCCTTGTGGTGGCGCTGCAAAATTTTAGGTTTAGAAATTGGCTTTGGGAGTCTTTAATCATTATTTCGATTGCCACCAAAAAATATCAATAAAGATCGATTAAAGCCATCACAAGCTTTCCCAATAAAATTTGAGTAAGGGTTGCCCCCAATTTTTAGATGTCGCCCCATTCGACTTCCAGCATGATAGTACTATGTTTTTTCATATACAAAGCGTCAACGAAATATTACAATTGAATTAGGTAATCAAACTATGATGAACTATTTTTTAAATTCTGGATTTTATCAATAAGTCTATAAGTCTTAACTTATAAATTAACATTCTTTTATTTATAACCGCTCTTTCACGGTGTTTTACTCTCCATAATGTCAAGTTTTCAACATTCAATAAAGTTCTATTTTCCCTATTATACTACATGTTGCCCGCCTTACATAGCAAATGTGAAGTCCGCAAGATTTCTCTAACATTTGAATAAATGCATTTTGGATTTAAGATGGAGTTTTAGATTTAAAAATATCACAGCAATGGTCCACAAAGTTTTTCTCTTTAAAATTTTTTTTTATCAATTTTTATTCTCGCGAACAAAAATGTCCACTTGGTTGTTCCCTAACAATTTTTTTTTTTACAACTTTTTTTCTACAAATTTTATTCTCGCAGTTCAAAACCATTTCCACTTGTTTGTTCCCTGACGAATTGTATTGTTGCAAAAAATTTTATGAGGAATTAAAAAAAAAAATTGTCTGTTAATTTTTGAGACTTTTTTATCAACGAAAATTTTTATCGACAAAATTATTAAATTAATAATATGCTGTTTGAAGATTCCGTGGAACAAGGAATTTTTATTCAATCAAAAAGAAAAGTTACCAATTGCGCCTGTCTAGCTACAGAACAGAGATGCGCGAGAGTGTATTAACTGTAAAAAAGAGACCCGGGCACCAGCAACCAACTATGAAGAAAATCATATCAAAGTCAAAAAAAAAAAAACTGAAAATGTTTAAATAATGTGGTTGATTATAAATTGCAGGAAAACCGTTATCCACAGAGAAAAAAATTGTGTTGTAGATATTATTTTTTGACCAATTTTTATTGTTGGTTGTTCCCAGATAATTTTTTTAACATTGTTTTTCCTTTTTTTAAAATTTTTGTAGACCAATTTCTATTCTTGCGGTTTATTTTTTTTTTGATCCGTTTCAATATGTTTTGGAAGTTTTAATAAATGGCCCCTCTACTGCTTCACCGTAACAGTTCGCGTACACTAAAACCGAATCATCGGCCGATATCGACTATTCGGACGTTCGTCTGCATACACTCCGTCCGAGCTCGGACGGTGCCAGTCTGGAGTCTGACTGTGATGTATCCATGTTTTTTTTTACTGCATGAACTTTGTCAAGAGTCAACCGGAAAACGGACGAAAAATCCAAACATGTTGGGATCTGCCGGTTGATCGCTTATTAAGGGACGTCATCGGGATCGGACGATGTTGCTTTCAGTGGTGTACGCGCTCTCTTTCCTTTCTGTACGTTTGGTTCGAACGAGCATACTTCGGCAGATGACGGACTAGTTCGCCGGGTTGAACCTAAATCTATGTGAATACACTTGCAAATTTTAAACATAATCAATATGCAGTAGAATAAAAACCAGGTTGTTTTAATCAAAAATGATTTTATTTAACATCTAGTTTTGTTAAATGAAACAAGTTTTGAAACATTTTTTGTTTTTACTTTTTTTTTCTTTAATAGGCATTCTAAAAGGAATTTTAAAAATATAAAAAGACATATTCTTTTATTTATTCTTAACGTATGAAGTACAATTTTAGTAAGTTTTTGTTTTATAAAGCAATTTATAAATAAAAAAGTTATGAATGTTAGGAATTAAATATATCTATATTAATAATAATTTATTTCCTTGTCTTTGGTTTGCTCATGGAGTTGGTTTACAACCATGTGTAAAATATGTAAAATAATACCTTCTTAGAACATATTGAGAATTTGTTTATAATAATTTATAACTAGGCGAATTAGAGGATTCTTTGGTTTATTTTAAAATGTGTCTTCACATTCTTCGAGAAAGAGAGGGACTTTATTTTTGTTATTGACTAGATTGCTGTTTTTTTAGTGACATTTTATATTTAATTTTTTTTTTACTATATTCATATGTGATGATGGCAGAGATCGTGTGTAACATTTTGCTATTCCATTGCATTAATTTAAATTTAAAATAAAAATTGCCTAAGCCTTACACTATAGAAATAATACTTCTTAAGTAAAACATGCGATTTCAATGAGTATTATTCACGTATATTATTACTTTTCCAACCATATTTAGCCTCAGTTTATTTTAATTTTGCATATGTTATACTTTATTTATATTTTTAAAAATTCTTTTTAATATGTCAAAAAACCACCAGGGTGTTTATTTTATTTTAATCAATTATTAATAGCCGAAGACGCTTTCGCGTCGTTGAGTCTCTTGGCAATGACATTGCCCATTTTTTCAAACCTGTCAATATCACTGAACTGACAACAAGTGTTGCTCCAAACAAGGAATATCCAGTTGGTGCCTCGCCGAAGAAAATCATCTGCCAGATGAAAGCAAAAACAATATCGGCACAGCGAGCAATTGCTACAGGACCAGCTTGTTCCAGCTGCAATGACAATGTGAGTAAAATCTGCCCCAAGAAACTAAATAAAGCTAAGACAATAACAAGAAACCGATCATAGCCACAGGCTGGCCAGCAGATTGCTCCAATCGACCAGCACACGATCAACGTGTACACTAGAGCAAAAGCTCCAAAATTTGTCATTATAACTGAAAAGTGCAATCCCTTAAGAGCACGAAGAAGAATATAAACATTTGCGCCGAAAAGAGTCGATGATATCGCTGCAACTGGACCCCAGATATCATAACGCTTGCCTGAAAATCGTTCTTCTTCCAAACTTGGCGCCGCGTCTCCAAAAACAAATGGCGGACGTGTTATAAGAACAACACCAATTAATGTCAGTACAATTGTAATGATGTTAAAGAAGCTACATTGTTCTTTTAGAAACAAACGAGCAAATATAGCAACAAACACCGGAGTTGAGAATATAATAACGGAAGCATCTGCCAGAGGCATATGGCGAAAAGCATAAAAACTTAACATTAGCCCTGTGGTACCCATAAAACAGCGTAAAAGTAAAATAATACGTTTACCCTCGGGAAATACTGGTTGTTTGGTATATATCACAATTGGTATGGCTGGTAGTAGAACTCCAATGAATCTGAAAAAAAAAAATCAGCATTACATATAATTTCCATTTTTAAAGGCCTTTAACAAAATTCTATTTATATATACTACATAGATTTTCCATGCTGTTCATAATGATTATTTTATAATATACACTATACACGCACTCAAGAAGATATGAACGTTAATGATTACATTTATTTGAAGAAACTAGTGCACATTGGATTTAAAATTCTGGATATATATGGACTTAAATTAAAATTTAGATTAAGCAAATAAATAATACCAACCCACAACAGGGAACAGGATACATCAATAAGCCCATTTGGGTCAAACAATATTTTCTCCTACAAAACGTTCTTACAATATTTTTCTCGAAGCTAAGGAACAGCTTATTTGATCAAATATGCTATTCAACATTCCATATATTAATGTTTTGTATTTTTTTATTTAATAAGAAGCTTAATATTAAGATTTAATTTAAAAAATTACTTGCTAATATAAATGTTTTTAAGTTAAATAAAATATAACTTCAGAGTCTCAATTAATACAGGAAGAAGTAAAGTTAGAGTACAAAGAATGTTCAACGGATTTAAGATGGCTTTTGGGCTGGACAAAATGTATTATTGGAGGTATAAAAAAGGGAGACTTTTTTAACCCATATCCTTAACTCAGTTTATTATTTCTTCTTACTTTAAAATGGTGAAAACTAAAAGATGATTCCTTAGCTCCAGCTCCAAATATAAAGCTCAGTTTAAGTTTTTGTTCTCAGTGATTTAAGTTTCTGGAACAAATTTCAAAGGTTCGGGTTTTATTATTATTTTTTATTATTATTTAATTTAAAATTTTTGAACCTTCAAAAATCTAAATAAGTAAAAGTGCATTGGAGGATTTTGAGGATTTATGTATTTAAATCCAAAAAATCTACTGTGAAGCAATATTACATATATAAATTCAATTTTAATATTTGACGACCATTTTTATGATTGGTTGGAATTATGATTGATTTCCAAAAATCTTAAATGCATAAGGTTCTATGTTGGGAATTTTTCAACAAAAAAATTCAATGTTGCTTTAATTCATTGATTTTAGGTATGAGAAAAGAAAAAGGTTCCATGCTTCATTTTGAAAGAGTTAGAACTTTAAAGAACCAAAATATGTGGGAATTCCTGAAAGTAGCGTTGGCATTTATCTTTTGAGATTTTTAGTTTTAGCTCTTTCTGAAAACTCATATTTTTGAAGTTGGCAAATCTACAAGCGAGACTAACGTTTTTTTTTCAATTAGAAAAATTTTTAATATTTATCAACAATCAATAAATTGATAGTTGGAACAAACAATAAGGGCCATTTTGCTCACAGTGGGTTAGGTTCAATCCATTATTATTAGGACTGGTATTTCATTAAATATAATTTTAACAATAATTTTTTAAAAGAGTCCATAGTTTGAGTTTTTAATCATATATTTGGTTATTCAACCGATTTCGGTGGATTAGCGCTATTTAACAGATATTTCTGGAAGTAGAAGCAGGAATAAACTGGCCCTAGGGGTGATAACATGGACTGATTAATTTATTACTTTTTTCAAAAAAATATTAAAGTACATTATGTCACACATTTGTCTAATTCCTAACTCGATACTAGGAACAATGTTTAAATTATTTGTTGTTCATTATTTCTTAACACATAACAAATCTCCTTTAACCATACTCACCTAAATGATGCCAATTCCATAGGATTAACATCGACAAGTCCTTTCACAATTACCGAACATAATGAGAAGAATAGCGACGATAGCGTAGCAAGGATTATTCCCAAATATGGACATGCTAGTTTCGCTTTCAACGACGTTAGCCATCGGTGGGAGGTGCTGCTTGGACGCAGACCACCGACAAATTGATGCAATTCTAAGTTTTCAGGCATTGTTTTTAATTTTTGTTTTGTTTTATCTCCTAATCAAATTTGAATGCAATAGTGTGGTCCTTTAATTTGTCGTTTATTTCTAAAAAAAAAAAAACAAATGTAATAGTTTATAAAGTTTACATAAATAAATACAAAGGTTTGTGTCAGGTCGTTATTTTTGTAATGTACCATTTTTTCGGTGTGGAAGGAAAAATCGATGCGAAGTTGTTTTGTTATTTCTTTCATATAAAACCGTATTGCGTTTCGTTTGGCTTTCGGTGAACAATTCTTTTAATTCTCACTCATATATAAAGTTACTGAATATTTACCAACACCGATCATCTTTTATATTGAGTGTACAATATTTTTTTTTCAAAATATAAATCAACTTTTTATTCCAAGTGAAAGGAAGTCACTCCCAGTTACAACTTCTGTTTGTCTGCTCTGCCTGTCGTCTCTGGATTTGGGTACGGACAAGGAGCTGAAAAAAAAACTAAGTGCAGTTGACAGTCACTTTCCAGTTGTCCTTAATTTTTCGAATTTCCAAGATTCCCACCAAAGAGTGCGTTTGAAGAGTGTTTTGATATCGGCAGCACATTTTGTAAAAAAGGACTCAGTATGTAATGTTGATTAAGGACTAGTTGCAGACACATTTATGCCGTGGTTCAGCACAGCAGTTACCCAAAGTTAAATCATATTCAGATTTCTGCTGCATTTTGACATTTTTCTTTGCTAACAGCGACTTGTAAGAGCCAAGGCTGAGCGTGAGCCAAGATTGTTCAGATGTTCCTCTGAGTTGTTTTAATTATTATTATATTGTTATCTATTCTTTTTATTAAATTACGATTAAATAATAAACAATTAAAAGAATAAGACTTGGCTGGGGTTTTTCACTACACTTTGTATGCTTTTTTTTAAATATTTTTTGGACGATTTATACAATTTAAAACAATGCAATATTAATTTAAACTCTTTTCTTTAGAGATTTTTATGGAATGAAAAACGTATTTAATCTTCAAATCTTGAAAAGACTCCAATCATTTTGATTTGGTTTTCTAAACTGACTAGAAGTAGCTTATTCTATATTCTTGAATATTGTTTGTTGCATTTAGCTGACCATCAACTTATATGCAAACGAATTTCATGATACCCTATCGGCCTATCACTCGACTCCGCCATTTTCATCATTCTTCAACCTGTCGTGATACTTTTTTAAATTTCCCTTTGCTACCGGCTGCATGCATTGTGTTCAAGGGGTAAGTCAGGATATTTATTGCAAGTTTGAGAGCTACTGATTTTGTTTTTCGAACATCGATCGATCTGTCAAATTTTTAAAATACAAGTATGGCAGTTCTTTGTCTGTCAGTTGTTGCCTTGTCTTGTCATTAAATCCTCAAAGAGCGAGCGAAGTGTACAATTTAATTCCCAGTTAACCAATTTTAACTAATAAATTTGTGGAAGCAATTAATTAAAGATCTTTTACAAACCTTGGTTAAATGAATTTTTCACGAACCATAACAGCTTCTAACAATCGTCGCCTCAACGAATCAACAGCAACAACTTCCTACCCCAACAATGTCCGGAAGCAAAGCTGACCAATGAATCCAAACACCCATTATAACCATCATTATAGTAAATTATCTACATCTGAGATTTCAACTAATCCTAGCAGCACAGGTAACAATAGTGTAATGTACACGAGAGATTGGAGGACGGCGCTTCGCTCGCCACCAACCTATCGGCTCGGCAATCGCACATTTCGATTTAATTATCACTTCGCCCTTCTGATAACTGCAACGATATCTTTGGGTCTAGTGTTTGTTTATATGAAAACAAAATCCACATCATCATTTGAAACAATGAGTACTATGTCAATATTTAGTCGAAGCATCTACAACACAACCTACCCATTGACGCCACCAAAAATTGCGCGTGGCATACAAACTTTTCGAATTGGAATGGTTGCCGATTTGGATACAGCTTCAAAAAGCGGACACTCGTGGAAAAGTTATTTTAAAAAAGGTCACTTAACCTTTATTGAAGGCAGAAAAGAAGTGAAAATAATTTGGGATGACCATGAGGCCCAAACACTTGAAAGCAGTTTTTCTCTTAAAGATCGTGGCATGGAACTTTCCGAATTAGTTACTTTTGATGGCAAACTTCTTAGCTTCGACGATAGAACTGGACTTGTTTATAAACTAGAAAATGATAAGCTTATTCCTTGGGTAATATTACTCGATGGTGATGGTCATTCGGCCAAGGGCTTCAAATCGGAATGGGCCACTGTTAAAGATCAAATGCTATATGTGGGATCAATGGGAAAAGAATGGACAACATCTCAGGGCGATTTCGAGAATGAGAATCCAATGTTTGTGAAGATAATTTCACCGGGTGGTGAAGTTCGAAGTGTGGACTGGTCATTTAATTACAAGGTGCTAAGGGAAGAATCAATGAACATTGTTTGGCCCGGTTATATGATTCATGAAAGTGGTGTTTGGTCGGATTTTCATCAAAAATGGTTCTTTCTGCCGAGAAGATGTTCCAAAAACAAGTAAGTACACTAACCTAAGCGTTACATTTATTTCGTTTGTTTGTTATGGCTCCTTTTAGAATCTATACTTTAGAAAGGTTATAGTTAAAGGAAAGTTTAAATCTAAAATTTGTATGAGCCCACCCACACACATGGCCACTTTTATGGTGTTGCTGACTGGCGAGCCAGAACTTGGGCAAATTTTGTTAAGCAAACTGTTCTAAATGCATAAACAAAAATCTCTGCCAAGCAAAATGCAGTGAATTTAACAAGGATTAACACCGTTGACGAAGAAATATTAGTTCGAAAAAACTTAATAGAAGACTTACCAGATCGACAAAATTAACTCATTAATGTGTTATAGTACACGTAAACGTAGATCAAAGAATTTAAATAAACTTACAGTACAAAAGCTTTGACGTCGTGTCTATTATTAAAAGCAATAATTTTAAAGTAGACTAACATACAAAAAATATTAACATTTAATTAATTGGGTTCTATTGAAATTTGTCTTTAAATACAATGATTTATTATCCTTACAGGTACAATGAAACCCGAGATGAACATATGGGATGCAACTTACTCATAAGCGCAGATGATAGATTTTCAAAAGTCACAACGATTACTTTAGAAAACAATGAGCCCACTCATGGCTTTTCGAGCTTTAAATTTATTCCTGGCTATGACGACAAATACATTTTAGCCATAAAATCCGAGGAGTTAAATGGAAAGACTTCAACTTTCATCACAGTATTTGATATTGAGGGTAATGTTTTGTATCCTGAACAGAGAATACAAACCGAATTCAAATACGAAGGAATCGAATTCATTTAGTTTTTTTTACTTGTGTATAATATTTAATTAAATTAGTTTAGTTTAAATTATTATTGTGTATATTTTGTAAATGCATTTTATGTTATCTTTATTTTATATATTATCTTGCCTAGTTATTTATTATGTTTCCAAATAGAATTTTTTGTCGGGGTATTCAATTTTATAGTATTCAAAACGAATAAATAAAAAGTGAAACAGATGTGAAAGACCAATTGTAAACGATATTAATATCAATAGGCCTAAATACTGCAAAAATGGGTAAAGTCTTGGAAATTGTGACGGCATATACGTAAATACCTAAGGGGATCAGTTTCGAGCCCATTACACTCAATATTTTATTTTTTAGGTGCTGTCTCAAAACTATTATAAACAATTTCTTAATGAGGTTCTCATCTTAACCGTTCAATAATTATTATTATAGATCCCATTCATTTCTGTAGACCAAAATCAGTAACATAGAAATGGTTGGGAGTACAAGTCATTAGGCCATGTTATGCAGTAGTTGTCACGCCGCAACTATAAAAAAAAAGTTGGTTCGTACAAGACATAATCATCGTGTGCCGAAAAAAATTAGAAATGGCAAGCTTATTCATTTTTAAATACCAACAAATCAAAATAACAAAATAATCATATTGATTACAGAATCCGCGAAACCCATACCCCTGTGATTCATAGTACAGTGTTCTCTTTTTCTTTGCGAAATAAATAAGTAAATGTTAAAGAAGGCAGGGTACTGCGAATTCTGTAATCGACAAAATGTAAATATTTTGAATGCGTAGATAAATTTCGAGAGGTCTTGTTTTAACTTTTAGTTTTTATGCTTAATTTAATTATTTACTAACGAAAAATTTTTGTTTTATTAGGTTAGTTTTGTGTTCATATCTCTAATTTTTAAGTACTTACTCTTGTAATATATAATTTATTTTATTACTTTCTTTAAAAAAATAACAATTTCACAAAAATTATAACGATTTTATAGAGTGATTAGAAGAGTAAAAAATGTAAACTAATATATACAATTAATAAATTGTAAATACCAAAAATCTTGTTTCTAATTCTCTTGTTTATTTTTAACTGAAAACGTCGTTTATTAATTTCCTTGAGAAATACCCAGTTGAACAAATTTATTCTTTTGCGATCATGTTCTGCTTGTTCAAAACTTAGATGTTGGTTCTTTAAAATGCATGCACGTAATTATTTACATTGTGCCTAATCAATAATCAAATTAAGTTACAATTTAAATATTTCAATGGACCGTAATGACCAATAATAAATAATGATGCATACATGGAATTTTTAGTTGTTTTTGTAGTTCATACAATGCATGGTTTATTATTTAAATTCCACTTTTCCATTCCATTACCACTTAAATATTTAAATCGTCATTAATTTTGATTAAACCTATGAATAGAAAATAACTTTGTTTTAAAATGTAGTGTAACAATTTGTTAATTTATTTAAAAAAAAAAAAACATTTATAAAAAATATACAAATACGCACTTTTTTATATGAAAAATATAAAAAATCTCTTTTTGTTTTCGTTTAATAAAATATTATGCTTGCTTAGTGACTTCGACTAGTGCTGATGGATCAAGTCCGGCAACTATCATATCATCTTTTTCGATTCTTCCTTCATTTGCACGAATTTCCAATCTGTTATAAAGAAATTGAGAAAAATACTTAATACATTAGGGATTTTCGTATTAAATTTTTGAATGTTCATTTCCCATAGGCTCAAAGTGCTGTAGATAAATATTATATGCATTTTAAAATTTTGACCATTTTATGTATTAGTTTAGTTAAAAATAAAAATTGTTGTTGGGAAGTTTGTTGCCATACGACATGAAATATTTTTTTCTAGCACTTTTAATTAAGCCAAAAATTGCAAAATAGAAATAAAAAGTTAAACAAAATATTGCCAAATTACTGAATAGAAAAGAAAAAATACCAAACCAAAAAAAATTGCAAAAGTATAATTTAATAAAAAACCTAAACAAGAATTGAAAAATCGTAGTTTGCCATATAATTTAAAATCGAAACGTAACCAACGAAAAATATTAATTTGCAAACATACCTTATACTAAATGTACTTTGTATGGAAAATAATGCTGGACTTAATAAGCTTAATTCTATGTCATGTTAAGACATTCAATATGTTACCCACCTTGTATTTTGTTAAGGTTTTAAATAATAACAAATAATTGGCTCACCTATTTGCATTGTGGTTAACATTCCAGAGGTTAGGTAGATATTTAGGTTGCATTGTGCTCAAAAAGTGTTCTCGCCAAACTTTCTCCAGTTCAATGAGACCACCAAACTTTTCTTGATATTCTTGAACAACTTTCAATCCATGAGGTGTGTAACCATCAACACTTTCTCTATTAAATAGATTTTCAATTTACAAAATCAAAACACATATTATAAATTTGAAGACTCACGTAACATCAATTTGTAAACATTCTTCAAGCAGTCCAGGTGTTATTTGTTCCACCCCATCATAATTTTTCAAAACGATTTTTTCTAATTCTTCTTTTCGACTTTGAGGAATACGATCGCTGTTATACATCAAAGCTCTAGCTGCCGACCGTAGTTGTCTTATAAAGAAAAATAAAACAACATAAAATTAAAGGTATACTTTTCAAATATCAATATAATAATATAATATTTACTTTAATTCCGGAATTTCAACAATTTTCGGTCCTCCATCTTCATTCAAATATGGTGCATTGCAAAGTTTTGATAATTGTGTACGAACTTTTAAATCTGATATATTACTTTTTTGATGGCATTGTGGACATAAAAGCAAGACATCATGAGAGGTATGCGATTTCATAACCACAGGAAAATGTTTTCTATATTTTCTGGGAACAACTTTTTCCTAATGTAAGCATCTTTTCGACCGCACACAACACATTGATTTTCTTTCGGTGTTTGATAATAACGTCCAACTTCACCAACGGCTCGACCTGCTGGTTCGAAGTTTAAACGCACAGTGTATGGATCGGAGTTGACTTGTTGTGCCAGGTTTTGATCAACGTACCTTGATTATAAAAACTATTGTTTTTGTAAATTTCAAAATTAAAAAAAATTCTTATTCCTCCTAGGTCGAATTCATCCATTAGCTTTTAAATTTATTATTATTATTATTATTTATTAAAATATAAAATAAATTTAGATTATAATATAAGCAATTAACAGCACTAGCTACCAGGGACTTTGGGCTGGAAAGCTTTTAAATTTAATCTCGCCATTGAAATAAGATACATATTTAAAAAGTTTGTATGAGATTTCATAATTAATTGAGCATTATGATTTAGAGCTTGGTATTTACAAAAATACATTTCTGTCTGCAAATTCTTTGGAAACTATGAAGAGTGTTACACAGGTATAACTGTTTTCATTTGAGACTGGCATTGAGCATACCCTAAGTGAGGCAGTATACCCAAAAAGAGAGTTAAAGTTCTTAAAACCCTGATAAGTTAATTTTATTTATAAATTCTAGAATTTTTATATTCTAGGGGCTTACTGTAGTAACATGACATGTTCAAAGAAAATTTAAAGAAAACATATTATTTTATTTTTTTCCCTGCCGTATGCATTTGGGGCATTCAACTCGAGCGGAGCAAACACTTTAAACTGAAATTAGTTTTATAATTTAATTAGTACGAACAATTTTTAGTTTTCTAGTTATGTATAAGGAATAAACAGATGAAAAAAATGTCCGTACTCTATGTCCGCAGAGAAATTACTCTTAGATCAATTTAGGCCCAAACTTAGATCATCAAATGAGCAAGCTATATGGTACTGAGTTAATATGACCATTTTATTAACACAGAAAAATTCGTGTCGTCTGTTGCGTTATATAAAAATGTGATAATATTCATTCAATGGATTGCCTACATACCATACAAATTGACTGTTTTTTTACAGGATTCATAAAACTTAATGATTAACAGTAGCAGATGCTATGTTCCACGATACAAAACTGGATGTTGTCTTATTTATTAAATGTTTAATATAGATAAATGCTTACCATTGAGCTTTTTTCCGATCGCAAGTGCAAAGAAGCTCACCATCTGGTGCTTCCAATAAACAATTATCGTACAAAGTTTTCGATCTTGTACTGATTCCTCTGCTCTGGGGTTTCTTTAAGGATATTCGGGCAAATTTTTTATCACCAGAAGAATTACCTTCAAGTGCACTGAGTTTGCTAAAACTATCTTTAAAGCGAACATCAACAAATGCGTCGATTTCATTGAGAACGTATTCCAAATTTGAATCACATTTTTGCCAAAATCGTCTGTAAAATTCAAGACGAAAATAATTTATGAGAACATAATTGCATTTTCAAGTACATATACCTTTTTTTTAAGTCATTGGATAGTATTTTGAATATTTCAACTGCAACCATAGCGTCCTTGGCTGCATATTCAATTTGAGAAGTGGTTAGATTAACAGCTTCCCAGTCAGAACAAACTAGTCGCCAATTTTTATCCAGAGGTACATTTAATATTGATTTGGACATCTTTGCCAAACCTTCAGATTTGTGGTTGGTCAAGACAGCCAAGTATCTTAAATCGAAAGTACTTGCTACGCCAACACCATAATCAAAAGCCAGCTTCCCTGCATCGTCATGTGCACCAATCCCAACTTTAATAACTTTGTCATCTTCGAGAAGTTCTCTAAGGCTAATGGGAATAGTTTTTAGACTGCAGAGACGTATCAAAGCACAGAGACCTGTGTGTGTAGCCAACTGCAGCATGGCAGTAGGTCGGCGTTTTCCACCAACGGTGACCCATTCACAGTCGAATCCTAAGACTCTGTATTCATTGCAGTGTCTGAAAATATTGAAGGAATATTTACTACGCATAATTTATTTATAGAAATTGATAAACAAACTTTTTAAGAGTTGCTACAATGCGTTGGCAATCATCTGTTGTTTCAATTATTTCGATGTGCTTGTGCCGCAATGGATTTCGAAAGTCATAGGCATATTTAAGACTTTGTATTATCTTGTAGCGATTTTTAATGATAACACAGGCAAGGCCTACACCTATTGTAGCCACTACGGCATTTGAAATATTCCTTTTATCACCAGGCATTAATAGTTAATGGAAAAAATAAAAATAAATTTTGTTTTCAATGGTATCTCTTGGAACTGCAACTTGAGAATTTTGTCACCTGTCACTTTGACTTTTGACAGTTGTTTGAGTGAGTTCAAATCTCACAAATGTTCAAATACAAAAAATTATGTATGTGGAATTCCTGGCAACCAAGGAATTTATTCTTTTTGCTAGATTGCTAACAGTGGTTTAACCTACTTTCAACTAATTGCTCACTCTTTGCAATTTGTTTGATATAATAAACAGGATATTTCAAGTTAACAACAACACTCATTAGTTAAGAAAATCAAAATTAAATTTTCATCAGTATTAGACATTTGGTTTTCAATCGGATACTACAATTTCAATTTAGGGTTAAATTATGAGACTCATAACTAATTTTTATTTGTCTTTTTTAGTTGCTTCGGTAGTATAGGTAGGTTTTACATACTGAGAAGTAGAAAGTGAGAGGGTTTTCTTCTATGGATTTTGACAGAGTTAAAAAACAATAACAACGTATTACTGTCAATTAAAATAATGGGTTGTTATTGTTGTTTCATCATATTTTCAGAATGTTTCGTAAGCCTTAAAAAATTCAACTGTGTTGATTCTGCGTTTGAAGGGGGTTTTAGACTATAGCTAAAAGGACTGTACGATTTCACTCATTTATTTTCGTTAAATTAAATGTCAAATATTAAACGAAAAAAATAAAATCCATCCACAGTTTAAGCACCACTGCTGACTTGTCAAAAATATATTCTTTCTTTCCGTCATTTACGAAAACACACGTGTGTTGTGTGTATATTTTTTCAGTTGAATTTTATTTAATTTTTAATAAAATTCGCTGAAAAATGCGTATCGAAACGTGTTATTTTTGTTCCAGCAAAATATATCCTGGACATGGAATACAATTTGTAAGAAATGACTGCAAAGTAAGTTCATTAAAAAACAAACAATAATAAACGACAGCGTGTTAATAATTTGCAATTTTTTTTTTCTTGAATTTTGCAGATTTTCAAATTTTGTCGTGGAAAATGCCACAAAGCCTTCAAAAGGAGGAAGAATCCACGTAAGGTACGCTGGACAAAAGCTTTCCGCAAAGCGGCTGGCAAGGAATTGGCTATCGACCCCAGCTTCGAATTTGAGAAGCGCCGCAATGTACCCGTTAAATATAGCCGTGAAACCTGGAACAAGACTATGGACGCAATCAAGAAGGTTGTTGAAATCAAGGAGAAACGCCAAGGACAGTTCGTTATGCAGCGTCTGCGTAAGGGACGTGAAGTTGAAATCCAAATGGACGTTAAGAACGTCCAGCAAAATATCTCACTCATTCGATCACCAGCTGTTGGTTTGAAGGAGCGTCGGGCCAAGGAAGACGCTGAAGAGGCAGCTTTGATGGATGAAGAAGAAGATGAAGAGAACATTACCTATGTTGATGCTCGCGAACTGGAAAAGAAACTGGAAGAAGGTGCGCTTGGTGAAGACATGGAGATGATTGAAACGAATTGAAGTCTTGATTTTAGTGGAAACTTTTGTTAGATTTAAGTGGATTTATTTAATAAGCGTGTACAAACGAAAGTGTAATTTTTTTCTTTTACTGTAACAACTTAATTATAGATAATAGAGTATGTTCCAGTAATTTTAATGATTTTTGTTTTGTTTTTGTTTAATTGGTGAGGTTGTGCGTAAAACTTTTTGCACCAACATGGTAGCGACAGAAATACCCAAAACGATATCGTTTTACATAATATAGGCCTATTGTTCTTAAAATCCATTACAAGTCGAAGTACTCATAATTAGAGCAGATTAATTGGGAGCAGATTAATTTTGCATGGAAAATCAATCAGCCCTATAAGAAGTTTCGCCCGAACGTCATTCATTCTATTGAAAATAGTCGGCATATTACTTGGTATGATCCGATCTGAATTTGTAGTAAAAATTCACAAAAATTCTTCTGAAAGTACACAAAAAAATTTCTCAAAGAAAAACCTGGGCTCGTTCAGTGCGAGCTAAGAGGTGAAGAAAAAGCTACATAAAACACTTCAAAGTGAATTCAGGGCGACCTAGGGTAACCCAGTACTACCATACGACCAGACGTAGTGATTCACTATTGATGAGTCATCATTTTTTTTACCGTTAACTCACTTTTTGGGAGACTGCCGCGTTCTCCCAACTCGGTTGCTTTCATAAGGCCTCAGTCACCAAGCAGTCGCCAATTGGGTTCCCAATTCATTTTATAACCGAAATTTATCTTGTCAAAAAACATGCATTTTGTAAAATAAAATAAAACAAATTGGACCTCGAAAATAAAAATTGGTCGAGAAATAAATTGTGAAAAAATGTTCGTCCGCAAAACAAATGCAGAATAAAAAAAAATTGTTAAAAAAATAGAAAAAATCGTCAAAAAATGACAATTTTTTGTGGATAGAAGTAATAATTAGACACCTGAAAATTAACATTGAAAACTTCAATTATGTCGACGTTTTTGAAATACTCGATGCTCGGGAACTAGAAATGTAGTAAAATACAAACTCTGATCTAAGTTTATAAAAAGACCCTGTTGAGCAGTCAATGTAAGTACCTACTTATGTTATCATAATTGAAAGGAGTGCAGGGTTCAACTAACTGGTGGAGTGGGAATGAGCAAACTATACACCATAGATTCTTGAGAGACAACAACAGGTAAACATACATAAAATCAATATTTTAACTCATGAGGTTTTTCCATCAACAAGTTGTTTATTCGAATGGAAACAAATATGGGTACACACCAATTTATTGATATTGACCGATGGAAACATGCTTCCTTCCTAATTAGATTAGTTGATGTCTTTTCAATACACTTAATTGTGTCAGTGTTTTGTTTTCTCCTGAATTGGATAGTTCTAAATATTTGTATGGCGAATGATTTGGCTCTAAAGTAAAATAATTTAACAACCATGGCTTATACAGGAAGTTTGTAAATTTTTATTAAAAAAGTACACAAGTTTACATACATATTTTTTTCTTTTCCAGAAATTTTAATTATCCTAGCAGTGATAATCGCAATCCTCAGCTTTATATGGATTCTTATTTGTCAGCTTATCAAGGAAAATGTGCCAAATCTGCTGACACCATCAGAAGGATATGTATTTGACTATATAGTTGGTAATCGGTGGCGTATACTTGCTGTTTTTTTTTTCTTTTTGTTTTGTATAGTTTTTTTTATCGATTTTATTTATTCCACAGTGGGTGGAGGAACAGCTGGCTCTGTTTTGGCAACTCTGCTGACAAAACATTCAAACTCGACTGTTCTTCTTGTCGAAGCAGGAGATAAATTTGGATTTATAAGCCAAATTCCATTGCTCGCTACAGTTCTGCAGAAGAGCGTGAATGATTGGTCGTTTCTTTCAATACCACAGAAACATTCTTCGAAAGGTTTACATGAACAGGTAATACTTTTTTTTTTAGATTTGAATGTGGTTAATACTGTCATTATGGTTTTTGAAGAAAAACCCGCCAAATGCAAATAATATTGGCAAGCAGCTTGGATATTTCAATAATTGACTGTAGGAACATACTTATTCAAATATTTCTTTCAAATTTTTTTACCCCTACTGAAGTTTAGACAACCTGAGTGTTTATATAAAAATCGGGGAGAAATTTTAGTATTGCCACCGTTAGAGTAGGTATCTTATCGGAAGATAAGATCCAAAGTTTTTGACCATCAACCCATTGTTTGGTTGCCACTATTTTAAATTAAAGAGTGAATTAAAGTTTTGCGGAAAAATTATGTCATCGAGATATGAACATTTAAAAACGGAAACGTTCGACAACGTTGAAAAATAATTTGTTTGAAACAGAGATCACAAATAAATCTCAACCTTTTGAAGGGTTCTCTAATAACTATTATTTGATGTGCTTTTCAAAAATGCTCACTCAATAACCTTTATTTTCAACCAAAAAGAAATATCGGTCAAGTTCTGAGAGTAACCTTTATTTTTATTTTTTTTTAGGTTACGGTTAACCACTGAGTCTTATTTTTGAGAGAAAAAAAAAATAAATCTCATCTGCAATTTAATCGATCAGAATGCCCTTTAGTATTTTGTAAGCCGTGATTCATGCGGATGTGCATTGTGCATGTTATTAGACTTTTTATTTTTGGTCATCAGTTTAAGAAAAACACGTTCTCATCATTTGATTGATTTTCAGCGAAAAAGGGTTAAAGGTTAACATTTTCCATTAACTTTTTCGTAAAAAACTCAACCATTGAGAGATAGTTTTGAAAATAAAAAATAAGTGTCAACTGATAACCTAATATTTTTTTTGAAATAAATCGCAAACTGTAACCAAATTTTTCTAAAGAAAAGTCTCTGAGAAAAAAGCAATTGAAAATAAAGGTTGACAATTATTTGTGAATTTTGTAGAATTTCAAAATATATATTTATTGTTTTTAGACTAAAAAATTAAAAAAACACTCTATTTTCGATATTATTTTCTGTTTGTATTTTCAAATTGTGGCCTTAACAGATTAGAAAAAGAAAAAGAGGCTGGGTGCGACCCACACTTATAACTTCCCATTTTTGATCTTGAAAACTTTATATTTAGTTTTTTTTTCAAATAACCAAATTTTCTGCGAAACAAACTTTAGGTGTTAAATTCAAACAGTCATTATTTTAAGATTGAAAAGCATTTTAATTATTTAAAAAGTTTTACAAAAACACATATATTATAGAGAATAAATACCTAATGGCAAACTCAATATCATTGCTCGTTCTCAAGATATTCGAGTCGAAAAACCAATTTTACCAGTTTTTTTTTAAATATTTTTTTTTCAAAAATTGTCAATTAGATATTTGTCAAAATTAAACCTTTCATAAAAAAATTGTATTATGCATAAAATAAAATATTTTAGAAGGCACAATCGTTGTTCGTTCTCAGGATATTCGAGCTGAAATACAATTGTAACTACTTTTCTTTAAAATTTTTAACAGTTTTTGATTTTTTGTTAAAAAACTGCCCATTCAATATTTGTCAAAATTTTATCAGTTGCTAACAATTATGTTATGTAGAAAATTAAACAAACAAGAAGTCAATATCGTTACCCGTTTTTGAGAAATTTGAGTCGAAAGACAAATTATACCAATTTTTGGTAAAGTTTTTTGTAGTTTTTATTTTTTTGTAAAATAACTTTCCATTAAATTTTTTTGAAATTTTCACCAGTAGTTAAAACTAACATTTTTCGTAAAATAAAATTATTTTAAAGTTAATATCGTTTTTCCATCTAAGGATATTCGAGTTATAAAAATTTTTTTTTTAGTTTTTTTGATTTTAAAAAATAACGGTATATTGATTTTTTTCCAAATTCTTATCAAATTTGTATAACGTCATAATGTGTCGAATAAAATTTATTTCAAGTCAATAGCATTATTTGTTCGTGAGATATTTGAGCCCAACCAAAATTTTTACTTCTTTTTTAAACTGCTATAGTAAAAAAACAACTGATTGAATATTAATAAACGCCCTTTCAGCTTCTTTCGAAGTTCTTATCTGTAAAACAAAATTTATTTCAAGTCGATATCTCTACTCGTTCTTGAGATATCGACGACGAAAAATGGTACCAGAACGTACGGACGTACGGACGTACGGACGTACGAACGTACGAACGTACGTACACACGCACACACAGACATCTCTCTAAAAATGATTGATATAGGCTCTAGGGACCTTGAAACGTCGAGAAATGTCAAAAATTTCAATTTGACAAATCGGACCGATTACAATAACTCCCTATGGGAAGTTAAAAATTATGTGTAGGTACATAATTCATCCCGTCACTTCTCACGATGTTGGCAACCTAGCAAAGGGCTCATGGTCGAATACTTAGACCTAAGTGACTTACAACTTCTGAACCATTCCTGTGTGCGTGTCTTTGTAAGAGTGGAGGGGACCCACAATTTTATTCCGAATCCGGACGAAAAAAATAACCCTTTAACCACTAAGACATCACTAAAATTTAATTATATTCAATTTCAAGCATTTTTGCGCCTACTGCGCCTACCTTCTTGTCTCTAAGACTAAACTCTGAAAAAAAAATAAAACTACCGATGAAAAGATAAAGGATATGACTATGTATGAATTTCTATGCTAAAAAACTCTGCAATGCTGTTGAAAAACGATCGGTTAGCCGTCCATAAGACGCCGCACAGCCAACTACTAGCAACAATGTTGGAAAAAAAGCAATGCATCTCGTGGCAAGTTTGAGATTCGACAGAATAGATCATTTTGCGGAATGGGGATCGAAAAAATTATGCAAATTGTATACAAAATCTGAATCTCACACGTGTGTTTTTTGAAAGCAAAAAACTGTTTTAAAACCTTTCATGTAGATTTCCAATTATTTTTAATTTGTATTTACATACTTTGAATAAAAAGCAAATAGAAATTACCTATTTATTTGTAATTATTGATTTTTTTTCACCTAGCCCACTAACCCCGTCCAGAGGTGGTCTTTAATTTTTTCCACCAGGTGCCTACAGGCAATTTTTTTTTTGACAAACGGACCTCATATTCGTGTTTTCAAGCCTAAAATCTTACTAGAACCAAAATTCTTATAAGAAAATATTTCTTATTTCAATATTAGTGGTTAAAGGGTTACATTGCGTTGCTGTGACTTACAACTTCTGAACTTTCTGTGTGCGTGTCTTTGTAGGAGTGGAGGGGACCTACAATTATTATTCCGAATCCGGACAAAAGAAATTACAATGTGTTGCTATAAAAACTCGAAAAATGAAAATTCTAGATTTTTTTTTTTCAAAGTTTGTCAAATCCAGAAATTATTTATTTTCATGATTCATTCTATATTTTTACCACCATGCTTTTGGTAAATTTAGTTTTTAAGAATAAATTTGTGTCTAAGAATTAGTTAGATCCAGCGAAGCTTACTTCTGCTCCTGCTTGGCGGTTAAATAAGCAGAGCATCCGAGTTGCGTTTAAATCCTTGCGAGCCGTGAAGAGCCGAGGTGAACTGTTTACATAAAAATTATTTTTTTTATAAAATCAAGTTTCGTTGTTCTCGATGAATATTCATCAGAGCAAGACGTGGCGCTGCTGTAAACTGAATTTTGTCACAGCACTGTTTCTTTTAATTTGGTACCTACCATTTTTTTCACAATAAAATGTTATTACTTTTCTTTTTTATTATAAAAGCCCATTACGTTTTGAATGAAAAAAAGAGGCTGGGTGCGACCCACACTTATAACTTCCCATTTGTGATCTTGAAAACTTTATATTTAGTTTTTTTTCAAATAACCAAATTTTCTGCGAAACAAACTTTAGCTGTTAAATTCAAACAATCATTATTTTAAGATTGAAAAGCATTTTAATTATTTAAAGAGATTTACGAAATGCACATATATTGTAGAGATTGTTGATGAATAAAGTTGTTTCCACGTGACCCAGGAGGTAAACTTCCACGAGTTTTTTTTAACGAATGTGGAATTTTCTTTGTTCTGTTTAAATTTTTGTTTAAAATGTCAGTTAAGCATAATGTCAAATATATACCCGTTGTAAAAAATTGTATTATGTATAAAATTAAATACCTAATGGCAAAGTCAATATCATTGCTCGTTCTCAAGATATTTGTCAAAATTTAAATACATTTATTTTAAAATAAAATATTTTAGAAGGCACAATCGTTGTTCGTTTTCAGGATATTCGAGCTGAAATACAATTGTAACTAATTTTCTTTAGAATTTTTAACAGTTTTTGATTTTTTGTTAAAAAACTGCTCATTCAATATTTGTCAAAATTTTATCAGTTGCTAACAATTATGTTATGTAGAAAATAAAACAAACAAGAAGTCAATATCGCTACCCGTTTTTGAGAAATTTGAGTCGAAAGACAATTTATACCAATTTTTGGTAGAATTTTTTGTAGTTTTTAATTTTTTGTAAAAAAAACATTGAATTTTTTTGAAATTTCCACCAGTAGTCAAAAACAACATTTTTCGTAAAATAAAATTATTTTAAAGTTAATATCGTTTTTCCATCTTAGGATATTCGAGTTATAAATTTTTTTTTTTTAGTTTTTTTGATTTTAAAAAATAACGGTATATTGATTTTTTTCCAAATTCATATAAAATTTGTATGACGTCATAATGTGTCGAATGAAATTTATTTCAAGTCATTAGCATTATTTGTTCGTGATATTTTTGAGCCCAACCAAAATTTTCACTTCTTTTTTAAACTGCCATATTAAAAAAACAACTGATTGAATATTAATAAACGCCCTTTCAGCTTCTTTCGAAGTTATTATCTGTAAAACAAAATTTATTTCAAGTCGATATTTCTACTAGTTCTTGAGATATCGATGACGAAAAATGGTACCAGAACGTACGGACGTACGAACGTACGAACGTACGTACACACGCACACACAGAAATCTCTCTAAAAATGATTGATATAGGCTCTAGGGACCTTGAAACGTCGAGAAATGTCAAAAATTTCAATTGGACAAATCGGACCGATTACAATAACTCCCTATGGGAAGTTAAAAACAATTTACGAACTATTAAGTAAATACAATTTTTTTTTTAAGTTAAACTTTTAAAAAATTCTTATATAATTTTTCTTTGATAATTTAAAAAACTGCGCAGTCCTTTTTCAGATTAGAAGATCGGCATTTGGCAGAAAACTGTAACCCGTCTGCATTAATATAATATATTATTGTGCAATTCAATTTTTGTTTCTTTTATTTCAGCGTCAAGCTCTTCCACGCGGCAAAGGTCTAGGCGGATCCTCGCAAATGAATTTTATGCTCCATTTTGATGGATACAGTAAGGACTTTGATCGATGGGAGGGAATGGGCCTTAAAGAATGGTCATGGAAAAACATGAAACCCTTTATTGATGCATCAAAGCCAAAAAGCGATGAGTATTTCAAAATAAGAAGACACTATTCCAAAATAGCCGAAGCATTTGATAGAGCTGAAACGGATTTCGAGCATAAACCATGGAATTTTCGAAGAGCAAAGTACACAGTCAAGCGAGGATACCGATGGGGAGTATATCAAAAATATTTGCAAACTGTTTATGGCAAATGGAATTTAAAAATTATTACCAACGCAGTCGTAAATCGTGTGGACATCAAAAACGGAGTAGCTGAATCAGTGATTGTTGGAATCAAGAACGACGACGATGGCAAAGAAGTTAAATTCAAGTTTACTGCTAGCAAAGAGATCATCATATCATCTGGGGCTTATCAATCTCCACAAATTTTGCTCTCATCAGGAATAGGTCCGAAGTTATTTTTGCAGAAAATTGGAATTCCAATACAATTAGATCTACCAAAAGTTGGACAAAATCTCTTCGACCATCTGAATTTACCTCTTTTTGTGTCGGTTGTTGAAAAGACTAGTATAAATGCTGATGCTCTATTGAGCTTTAGGGAAATCTTAACATATTTCACCACTGGAACTGGTCACTTTGGAAATTTCGGTGTTATTGGAAATATTGACAGCATGGAGGATAAAGTAAGTTCGATGTTGTTTGGCGTTGGTGCCATTGATGAAAGTGCTCTCATGTCAGTGTCAAACTTCAAACGAGAGCACTTCCGTTCATTGTTCCCACTCTATTACAATTCGAGTCAAGAAGGATTTGTTTTGATTTCAACTTGCCTGCAACCGAAGTCAAGAGGTTTTGTAACAGTAAGGAATAACAGCATTCGACGAAATCCACTGATTAATCCCAATTACTTGGCCGAAATAGAAGATGTTAACTGTACTATTCGGGCTATTCGAAACAGTGTGAAGATTGCAACTTCAGACGCTTTTGCTTTACTCAAACCAAAGATATATTGGCCAAAGATAAAAGAGTGCTCGAACTTTGGACCGTTTGAAAGAGATATAAAATGGAATCAACCATCAGATAGTTATTTGGAGTGTATTTTAAGGTATGTGGGGTTGACTTCACACCATCCAGGAGGCAGTTGTGCGATGGGACTAACCAAATATGATAGTGTAGTGGACCAAGAGCTAAGGTAGAGAAAATATTAAATTTACATATATTTTTTTAAAATTTTATAAAACTAAATACATAACATTACAGAGTTCACGGTGTAAAAGGATTGCGAATAATTGATGCTAGTATTCTGCCGACCCCACTTTCAGGAAATCCAAATTCAATTATCATAGCAATAGCTATAAGAGGTGCTGCTTTTATTCTAAAATCAAATAAAGATAAATAGAGAATTTTTATAGAGTATGTACAAGTTTGTTTTGCTGATTTGTATTTGTTCTTTAAGTAATTGTGATTTTAGAACAATTAGAGAAAATAGGAAGAGTTACGGTTACCTGTCCAATTGCTAAGTTGAAATTTATTCGATTTAAACAAAGGGATTATGCGGAAACTATGAATATAATACTTTTTTCTCGAAAATTACTCTACTGATTTTGATTAAACTTCATTCTTAAAACAATTGGAAAAATAAAATTGCTCCAACTCAAATAGATTTGTACCCTGGCGTAAGGCAAGTGCTATTAAGAAAAAAGTGCTATTAGAGTGGAAAACACTGGTTTACTTTACGACTAAAAACTCGAACTTTGGCAAATTTATTGTTCTTAGCGATTCAATTTAAAAGTTCAACTTCTTCCTCTTTCAGAATCTTAAAGTTAAAAGCTTACCAAAATAACTGACTATCAGCAAAGCTATTACAATTTTGGATTGAAAAATTCTTGTGATAATTTACGAAAACATAACCTTATTTATCACTCGTTTAATTGAACATTGATATAACTACATTATCTTAAAATTATTTACAAAAAATTAATTCCCTAATTTTATACGAGTAGTTAGTTTTATATTAAAACTTAGATTCATTGTGTGATTTTGGAATGTTTTTATCGTACCCATTCTGTAAAATATAAATAAATTCATTAATTAAAATTATCAAAAAACCTTTATAACAAAACTTACACTTTTGGGACATTTGAATCTATTTCTTATGCACGGAGTCAATAGAGATGAGTCAATATCTCGAGGATCATTTCCACCACATATTAATGTGAGTATGGATGCCACTCCTATTGTAATTAAAGCTCCAAGACACGTGTACCACATATACGAAATGCGATAAAGTGGGAATACATCACTGGAAAACAAAATTAAAAATAATGAACGAAATTTGAAATTTACCCTTGTTCTGATTTTCGTTTTCGGAAGGGCTTGATTACTGATGGTGGCGCACTTGTTTTACATGGTCCACTCATTTCTTATTTCTCCCATCAAGTGTCGCATTGATTCAAGGCTTCTTTTCACATGGTGAACTTAGTTCTTATTTCTATCACCAAATATCCATCTTTAATTTTTGGTTATTACTGCAAAAAGATTTCATATCCTTTCAGATGAAGGTTACCATCACCTGTCACAACTGCTGAATTTAAGCAAAATTATGGTCTGAGTGATTGTCATCACTGCAAAGCAAATTCGTACGATATCAAGAACACCGTTTTTAAACATGTACGAAAATCAATTTCGGAAACGAATTCAATTCGAAACGAATATCAGAACAGAGGCGAATGTGTGAATTTGAAAATCTTACTCTGCTTCATGTGCATCGAAGGGACCAGTAGACAATGTGTGGTTAAAGTCATATTTGCAGTTATCGACGCTTAGTAATTTTGTTTCATATTTAATAACTCCAGAAGCTAATGCTAACTGCGAATTTAAACTAATCCATGACATCGATATTACTCCAATTATTCCACCTAATAGTGCACTCTGTAGGTATACAAAATTGAAAGAAAAAACTGTGTTAAAATCAAATATGTCTGCTGGAACTCAATATTTATTCTTACATTTCCGTTTACCCAAGGTAAGAAGATACCTATCGAAAATATACCAAAAAGTGGTCCATTTGTAATGGCTTCTAAGCTCATAGTAAGTTGTAGTACAGTTCCCATTTTTTCAACAACATAAACCAAACAAACGCATAACGCTCCAATTCCAACCACAACAGATCTCATAATCCAGTTTTTGACCGCTCCAGTAAGGGGTCGTTTTACAAAAGGTTTGACGAAATCTTCAAGAACAACTGCTGACATAGAGTTGAGACATGTTGACAATGAACTTAAGGCTGCACTAAATACACCTGCTATGAAAAGCCCAGTTAGTCCAGGTAAGCTTCCGAGTGTGTCCATTACAAAGAGTGGGAGTAACTGATCTCTGGCTTTAGCTAACTGATTTTAAAATTTATTAATTGTGAATGTTATAATATGGAAAATAGTCTTATAGGCTCATAGTTACTTTCGTTTGTAGGGGATCACAATCCTTATATGTGGCATAAATGAGCAATCCATTGTAACTACATAAAAGCATTAAGACAATAACGCCCCCTACAAAAATCCAAAGTGCCCGACGTCCAGCCTTGAGAGTGGGCAGTGCTAAATATCTCTGAATCATATTTTGACTGACAGCATTAGTTTGAGTCCAATAAAATAATCCTCCAATTAATTGAGACCAAATCGTATGACGAACAGTTGGATTAGGGTTAAAACTGAGGAAAAAAGAAGCAGACGCCATTGCCAATTTATTTTATTACATTTCATGATATATTTGATATTAATGAATTAAAAATTGTAAAATTATACAAATTAAATGAGGCCATCAGTGCAATAGTGGCGTAACCCACTTTTTTTCCAAAATAATGTTGAATTAAAAAAAAGATTGTCCTACAAAGTATGTCTTTTTTCAAACTCTTCCGCGTTTTTAGATTAATCAAAAATGTCAAAGGGAAAATACAAAAAATGTTTAAAGAAACCCTATTTCTTAAATCTCTCGTAGCTCTAAAGTGAATTTTATGGGTTACGCCACTATTGCTCTCATGTCCTCAAATATAATATCAATTCTAATCTAATGAAAAAATGGATTGTTTTAAAAATTAATTACATAGGTATAAAAGTAATTGCGTTGAATAAATACAAAAAATATATATTTTATATTAATATAATAGATATACAATTTTTTTAAATAATTAATGAATGTTTTGTAGAAAGCTTATACAGAATAATTTAGTCATAAAAATTTTAAAAGCAGTTTTTTCAAAAAATAATTTTGTATGTTGTAGGTATACAATTTTTTAACTAGGTACTATTCCTAGAAATAAAATTGGTATGTACGTTTTAAGTACGTATTTATAAAAAAAAATTACAAAAAAAAAAAATAGAAACTTGTTTTCACAATACTGAGTGATTTTTTTTAAATCGAAAAAAATTTTCTAAAAAAAAAAAATATGGAAATTCGTCAAATTCGTGAGAAAATCGAAAGCCAAAAATTCGGTTCTATGAGAGTTATCGTTAACTTTTTTTATGAAAAATATATTTCATAAAAACTGTCCGAGTCGTTTTTGAGATAAGTAAGCTTTGTTTTAACGGTACCTGGCTACCGTAAGATCCGAGCTTGCGGTTAAAAAGCATTTCAGTAGATTAGGCTGTTTAGTTCAAGTTACAGACAGAATTGCGGGACACACTTTTCGCGTTCTCTCATCGAGTTCGCAAGTAAAAATAAAAATGTAGACAAATTTTGTAGTTCTCAGAAACGTTTAAACTGTTTTTTTTTTTAAACAATTCAGCCATGCTTTTTAGATGTTAATTATTCTCTTTCGATGATTTTTTTTTCATTATGATCACAACAACTGCAACCCTAATGCCGAAACGTCTGGCAATACAAATCGATAGAATTTGTATTGAAATTTTATAATCATGGTTAACTTATTGTTAACTTAAAATAAAAATTTCACAAAAATTGTCCGAGTCGTTTTTGGGATAAATAAGCTTTGTTTTAACTGTACCGTTATTTTTGAAGGGAAAAAAATAATTTCACCTTTAAGGAAAACCGTAAGATCCGAGCTTGCGGTTAAAAAACACTTCAGTAGATTAGGCTGTAGTTCAAGTTACAGACAGAATTACGGGACACATTTTTCGCGTTCTCTCATCGAGTTCGATTTCTTAACGAATCCAAAACTTGGCCTATACTCGTAATACCTATAGTTGCAAGTAAAAGTAAAAATACTTACTTTTGCACTATATTTTCAGAACCGTTTGTTTGGAGTGTTCTAAATGCAGGTTTTAAAGTTAAATTGTTTGGTCATAGGCTAATAGGTTAATTTTACAAAGTTTCAGACTATTAATGAAATTTACCGGAATTCAAAGACACTATACTTATTCCCGCTGTTCAATTAACCCGGGAAACATTTTTGACGAATTTATCATGCGAATTTATCATATAATTCGTATAAATAAGCTTCAGAATAATAAAGATCTATTTTTATTAAGTTTGAGTTTGTTTCAGTTATTTACACACCCCGCTTAATTTCCTTTTTATGCTAAGTACATATTATATTCGTTCACTTTAATTTCTTTATTAGATTTTTTTCTGAGTGTAATTGTTTAGTTTGCCGTTTTCTAAATGAGTTATGATTTAATATCAAAAATACTAACTTACTCTGGTGCTTCTATTCTCCCAGTATCCCAAGCTTGTTTAAAAACCTCCGATGCTCCTCCGATATCCATACTTCCCTTAACAGCAACAAGTAATAAGGCGCCAATCATTGATATTGTTTGCACCACGTCTGTCCACACTACAGCTTTTATTCCTCCCTTAGAAAAAAAAACTCATTTTAGTCTTCACTCAATAAAAGCTTGATTAAAATAAATTACCAAACTTGTATAGAAAACACAAATTATACAAACAATTGGAGTGATAGTATGTATTGATATACCGGTAACTAAAAGAATAGAATAAAAAAAACATGAATTAAATTAGAAATAACAAATAGAGAACGTCATTGAAACTGCATTGCACATTGAATGTAGATGCTGCATACCTTGGTTAAACGCCAAAGCTGGAACATAAATAACAATTGGTAAATAGCCAATCTAAAAAAAAGAAATTATTCAGAGTTCGAAAAAATAAACAGATTCATTATGTAGATATATGTATAAACTCGTACATACGTTCATTATAGTGAACATGACGGAACCAAACATTCGCAAGCGCCGGTCAAAGCGGCTTTCTAAGTACTGAAAAATAAAAAAGATTTATATAGAAATGGTTAAGTTTGTTTTGACAAAAGAAAGAGATCTATTCTTTAAAAAAAAATTCTCTAAAGCCTAAACATTTTTGTAAAGCTGCAAGTGCAAAAAATTTTGATCTTATTAAATGCTACTCAAAACTTAAGAGAGTTAAGCGAAATTTTAGGAAAGCCTTCGTATTGAATAAAAAGAATAGTCTTATGGATTAATTTTGATTCATAAAATTTAAAAAAAAGGAGAAGACAAAAATATCAAGTACTTTGACAATTTTTTGTAACACAACTTTTGTGCACAGACTCCAATATGAATGATTGTATTCATAGTGAGTTAAATACTCGTATATGATTCAAATTGAAAACCACTAAACAGCCGAATTTGATTAAAATAACAAGAGATCATGACGTGAACTGGAATGACAAAAATCTGGAATGGACAAAACTAAAAAAACAAAAAAAAAAATCTCGAATGCAAACATTTAGAAAGACAAAATTTCGAATGCACTAAAATTTCGAAATAAAATCTAGAAGGCAAAATAAGGTGTAGAAAAATCCAGAATTTTTTAAATAGTTTTTTGTAGAAGGGTCAAAAACAAGCATTTGGGGGAATGTGAAATTGAAACAAAAAATACGACGAAGAGTTCCCTGGTGCACACATACCAGGGAAATGTCTTTAGTCTTTTACACTTTATTACAATATTTGACTTCCTGCTTGAGGATAAGAAAACGAACACCAAAGGGAATCAGTTATTCATCATGGGTGTGTAGATCCTGTGCACTTGCAAGGGGCACTTAATGTATAGCAGATGTTTTGGAGGATATTGCATTAGAGCAAAAACGACCGAATACCTTTGCTGTCCGTTTTCTAATCCACACAGGCCTATTCCGGACAACTCTTTGAATGGAATAATGCTTCGCAAGTGGGAAAAGATTCAGTATCTCGGGAGTGATCAATAGCGAAGGATCTTGTGATGTCGGGAAATTTCTGCCATCTTCTGTGATCGGAAAATGGAAAAGGAAAGCTCCACACGTCAATTTTTCATTTGACGGCAGCTGAAATGAAGATGCTTCGCATTAACAGCAGTAGTAACAAAGCCTGATCGAAGACATGCAAAAACTCTATGAGCTTAAAGACTACGAATGTTTCGCTCCAATGTTTAATCCATGCTTTCACAGAAACACTGCGAACGTTGCGACGCGTCGGTAAATGGATATATGCTAAGATAAAAGTGGCGGAAACGAATTGTGATTTTTTTAATTTTTAGAAAATATTTCTTGGAAGCTACATATTTCATATAAAAATACACATACATATTTAAGTTTGCAGGTACTAATCTTCTGAGCCTTTTTCAAAATCATGCATCCCATGTAACAATGTAATAGAAGTGTTTAAATGTCTTTAAAGTTTTAATGATCAAATTTTACAAAATTTAACTTTGTTTTTGTTAATTCTCAAAATTTACGTACATACATACAATACATCTAAAACATTATTTGTCTATGTTCGGACGATATTACCTTTAATATGTGTACTGTGATTCTCATTTAAAAAAAGCAAAACGGCAGTAAATATAAACAGGGATGTCACAAAATTTTTTGATTAAGTTGACAGCTGAACTATGAACTGGAAAATGTAACGATTTGTGGAAAACCCGTGAGTTGTTTATTAAGGTCCTAAAAATTTGAATTAAACGCTCGTTGATAATTGATTAAGAACAATTTACGTTTACAGATTTTACTCTGGCCCTAAAGCCCATTTAAAACTATTTTGAATTAATATTAATAAGTTTGATTATGAATTCATACGTTAACTTTGGGTTCAAATTGAATGAAAATCACACTTAAGCACTTAAATCAAGTTTAATCCCGAAAGTTTAATCATTTTGTACTGAAAAACAATGCTTTAGATTTAGATGACCGTATTTCTGTTGAAAATTATATTCTCCGCATATCATTTACATAATGTAAATCATATGTATGTAAATGCTTTCAATCTCTTGTTTTATTTTTATCTTGCCACTTTGCCAATTTCTAAATAAATTCTGAGACAGTAATTCATTGATTAACACTGGAACCATTTGAAATACAAAAATTATTCTTGAAATTGCTCACTTAAGATGAACGGAATGCATTATAGGATTACTCATTGACGAGACAATGGTGCGGAGATTGAATTTAAATTGTTTTATGTCATATTACCTACAATACTTATGGAGATAATATCCCAACGACGAAGAGTACCAACAACATACTTATAATGAAATGATTTATCTTTATCGCGCTCAATTCGTTCATGTCTGTATTTAGAATTAGGTACATGAGGTCGCTAACAATCTTACCGACCACAAATTGAAATTTTCCGAAATATTTGTACTTGTGTCTATAGATAGGCAAGTTTCGGATTGGTGAAAATTTCGGGCTCGAGATTTTGTTCAAACTTGGCATTACTATGATGAAAGCCGAAAAAAGTGGGTCTCGCAATTCTGTGTGTCTGTCTGTTGTGCTAAGCCTAAACGGGTGGTTCTTTCTTGGGTGTTTCACATTTTTTTGATTTTTTTGAGACCAAACATAACAGTAACTGATACCTATACTATTTCTTTTTTTTATATTTTTCGAAAATAAGATTTTTATCGAAAAATGCCCCAATACTTTTTTTAGAAAAAAGATTTTATAAATTTAAATAGATATTGGCTCACTTCAAATGAAAAAGATTGCAAAATGTGTAAGGTTCCATTAATAGAATCATTTATTTGATTTTCGAATATCTCAAAGGGTTTATCTGATTGTAATCAAAACTGTTATGCAAAAGCAGCTCAAATTTATTTATTGTTCATTACTTAAATTTAAAAAAAAATATTTTTGAGCTTTGAAAAATTATTGAAAATTAAGTATTTCAGATACGGCTGCATACATACTTTTGAAATTTGTTACAAAACGGCTTTTTGATACTACTATAATACTTTGCACGTAAATTGAATTTATTTTCAAAAATAACTCCCATATAAATGTTAAAAAACCGATCTCATAAATTTTTTTTTTTTTTTTTTTTTTTTTTTAAGGTCAAATTTATCTATTTATTTAATAAGTAGCAATAACAGAGTTTCTTTTTACATTTGGTAGTTACAAGTTAGAGATTTAGGATAAATATTTTCCTTTTCAACTATAATTTAAACAAACATATAATGACAATAAGTTGTATAATGAAATTGATATTAATAATTCAAGGGAAAGCTACGAACAAAAACCCTTATTTAACTCTTAAAACTAATATTGCACTCCCACATTAAGTTTTTTAAATTGTAATGTATATACTAGGTCGCAGTTCAGAAGAAAACAAACATTGCCAAATGATTCCTTTTAGAAAAGTAAACCATTCGACAAATTCATTCACTCCAAATCTACAGCCTTTAAATATATATATAAAATAATAATATATATAACGTTATGGTGTTGATAAACATTTAATCAGTTCATTATCAGAGAAGGAACAATTTACATAAAATTTTTGTGTTAAATTTTCAATAAGGGAGTTCAAAAGATTGACATTGGATTTTCGATCTCATAAATCTCCTAGAAAACTTATTACAACGGCCTCTTAATAAAAGAATATTTTTTGTTTGTTTTTGTATAGTTCCTTCTGTTTTATGTAGTCAAATTTATATGAATTTAAATACTTAATTCAATTATACATATGTTGAGAACCTAAGTATAGTGAGTGATTTGCATGAGATGTGAAAGGCTTATCCTTTTAACCAAAAGAAAAAAATGTATTTCTCTCCCTTTAAGTGATATTTGAAATCAAACTTTTATAGTAAAATATTTTGAACAAAAATCATTTAAAAAATAACACATGCCTACAGTATAAATGTTGAAAAAAAAACATTTAAAATTTAAATTTTAAATTCCTCGAAAAACACGTCAAATCAAATAATATCAAAATATTTTTTTCGGTTAAAAAAAAAAATTATATTTTCTTAAAAATTCAATGTAAATATAATAATAAGAAAAAAAAAGAAAAAAATTATTTATTAAAGGATTCAGAAAAAAAATTAAAAAAAAAAAAAATTGTAGGAACAAGAACTAAGACATATGTACATATACATTATACAATGAGCATTTTAAACGTCGTTGTTCAAGATTGATTTAATGACATGTTTCAATTAAAATAAGACAACTACGAAGTTTTTCCCTGGAAATGTTTCCCTCCCTTAAATGTTGGGCATGCAATTGAAGTTCAAGAATTTCTATCGGAGTATCACTACTACGAAGGAATATGTAATTTTTTAATAAATGTGTTTTTAAATAATGTCTTCAAACCAAATCCCACGAACCAGTCACCTGGTGTTAAATTGATGATTTTTGCTTATTAATATTAAATAAAAAATTCAAAATTTTGACAAGCTTTTGAGAGTATATATAATACCTACATATATTCATATTATAATACATTTGAATTTAATTTTCAAATAAAATAAATGTTGGGTTATTCGAAATTTGTTGAAATTTCTATAATTTGTACATACAATTTGTCAGTATATTTATAAAAAGAAAATCCCCGAAGGAAATTCCGAGTAACTAACTGTCTATACTTGCCTACATAATAATTCTATAAAAATAATGTACATACATATGTACGTATTATTTATTATTTAAAAATAATTACTTTTCAAGTAAACTAGAGATTGATGAATATCAACTAAAATCTATAATAAAGTTCTAAAACTTTCATAGAAAGACTTGTTTTTTCTTAGCATTAAGTCCCATGGCCACAATATAATTTACATAAATACTGTTTCTGGGTGATTTTTTTTGCTTGCTTTGAGTATTCACAAGAAAAAATTATTATAATTACTGTTTAAAGGTTTAATTAAATGTTTGATGTTTTTAGTAATAAATTGTAAAATAAAGTAAAAAAGATATACCCTTATATGATTTTTAACTGATTATTTATTATTCTTTTTCTTAACGTCATAACGCCATATTACTAATTGTATGACACCTTAGCTTCAAGGTGTTAAAAGTCAAGGACTATAACGCATTTCAGATCTTGTGGTTGTAGGTACATATATCAAAAGGTTTTTCAAAATGAAATATGGAAATCTCTTTTGGAAAGCCGATATTTTTAAATTCTGATTTTTACACTCTGGCATGCAATTGTGGTTGATATATCCACAACAAACACTGGTCCTCAGAAAGTCGTATAATTTTCCGAAAGCATTTAATTTTTCTTAAGCTCCTTCAACGATCTGTATGAATGATATCAACTTTTTTATGATTTTATGAAAAAAATTAAAAAACATGATTTTACAAAAAGGCTCGGAAGATATTACCTTTGATATGTGTAATGTGCAGGCAGCAATCAAAGCTATCTTTGCAACTGAAATAAAATCCAAGCTGGTTTCAATGTGTCGCGAAGAGCTAAAGCTAAGTATACACGACTGGAAGATCGTCCAATATTGGCAGATTTTTCGCAAAAAAATTTCACAATATTTCTATCAATCATGTAAACATCCAATTTTATGTGTCAAAAGTGACAGATAAGTGGCAGTCAATTATCTGCAACACGCAATTTTTCTTATTTTCAAACAATTGGACGATTGTCGGTCGACTTGGACATTGGATGATGTCCTTGCCAACAACATTATCCAATTTTTCCAATATAATGCATTTTTCAAGAAAAAGCAATCGCTTTCATCCGAATATCCGAGAGCGCCGTCTGAAGTTGATATTGAAAGTTCACCACATTAAAAAAAAATGTTTTTTTTTTAAATTTTCAAAATATACCTTACCTACCGTTATTAAGTATAATTTTTAATTTCAATATTTTATGCTCTTTTTAATTTAAAGTCCAACATTGAAAACAATAAGGTTCTTAATATAAAACGTTTTTATGTTTTGTAATATTCACTTCTAAAACAAAATTTCATATTTGCATTCGTCAAGAAAATTGTCTTCCAATGAGTCAACCAATGTTTTTTTTTTCAAAAATCTTCCCACCGTGTAAACTGACAATTTTTAAGACAAAAAATTGTCGGCAATTTTCAGCCAATTTTCTAACAATAAATTGTCTAATTTTTGGATAAAATCAACCAGCCCTATAAACGGACAATTTGCACTTGATAGAAAATTGTCAATTGTCAGCTCAATGGTTGCTATTGGAAGACTTTTGACATTTCGGCTAATATTGGATGATCTTCCCATCGGGTATACTTGGCTTAAGGGTCCTTCGCATGCAGCACATGAATTGGCAAATACTGGTCCAGCATTAAATATAAGCCTAGCAGGCTCCAGTGTTAAAAATCCACTGTGTGCTCGATGCTCCATTGTATTTCTTAGGAAGGTTCACAGTTGCACCGAACCAATTCACAAAAATAGAATTCATTAAGAATTAAGAGTTAAAGTAAACAAAGTGTGAAAACAAATGTGTGTAGCACAGTTTTAAGAAAAACAAAAATATCTGACTTGGTTCGATACAAGAAACAGTTGTGGGGCCTCCAAAGTTTGAAAGGATGGTCCAATCAATCAGAGTACTAGTTACAAGGAAAAATATTGATCTAAATGCGACGGGAACAAGATGCACCCTCAAAACATCAACGTAACCTCACCTAACCATAATTACCAAAAAGTAACGAAACCATTTCAAGCAATCCAAAAACGAAAGGGTTTTATATCGGAACGAAATTCGGAACAGGGATGGTCATTTGTGTGCAATGTTTATTAAAGTATCAACAACAAAGATTTAATACCTACAAAAAAATTGAAACAATCTCATTGAAAGTTTCAGATAAATATTTTCACTTTCTTCCATAATGGACTGTTATGTTTTTTTTTAATGTGACTTAATTTCAAAAATGATGAATACAATAATTATTCACTTACCTCATATGTTGATGTTATATTTAAATCATGAAAAACTGGCAGAAAAAAAGTTCCCATTACGATTCCCATCAAAATAACACCAGCAGCCACATAAAGGTATTGTATTCCATACGAGTATATTTCCGTTGGTAATCCCAGCAAAGTTATTCCAGATATGAAACTTTTTTTTTTTGTATTTTTAAAATTATTATGCAAATATACAAATTAAAAAAATGCATTTCCATTTTACACTTTCACTTATTTACCTTGCGATAAGGGACAGCGCTATTGGCATGACCAACATATTTCTGCCACCCATTAGATAATCGGATTCGGAAAGAGATTTCTTGAGAAACCCGAAATATATACCAATCAATATACAAAGGACGAACATTGCTATGAATACAACATAGTCCGGCCATGCAAATTGTTGCAGGTCCTTAAGTATCGTATCGATATCGGACATTTCGGTTATGTTAGGTTAGGTTTCGCGATGCGTGATGCAAGTTATTTCCGGGTATATGGACGAATATAAAGAGTACCGATTGCTTAAACGTAATCCCTCCAAGCGATTGCTACTACTACTGAATTCAAAAAGTGCCTCCAAGCTCTTGGTTGATATTTTTTTGTCAGTTCCAGTCACAATTTCCATTCAAATAACTATAAATATGTAGCTGAGATTTGTATCATTTAGATTTGTATATAGGTGGTTAGAGGTATGTTAGGATAAAGTATGTACATAGATAGCTTCTAGTTGCATTAATCTCTAAAAATAATTTTGTAACAAGGCACAACAGAGATTCTTGATGGTCACCACAGAGAAAGCTAAAATGTATGCTATCTATAGTTGAATTTATTGTGAGAAACAATTACGGAAGGGTGTACTTGGATGTGTTTTGTAAATCACAAAATTGCCGGGAGGAATCGTTTAAGTTGAATTTAAATTGCATTATGTTTTATATTAGGATAGGGGGTCGCGTAAGCTAATATGACACACTGCTTACAGTTTGATAGCAACAAAAAAAAATATCAAACAGTCACTTAGTATCAACAAAAAGCTCAAGTCCGCATTAGGTATGGGTTCATTTCTTTCTAGCTATAGTAGCTATGTATATTAAAATATCAATTGACCGAGAACTTTAATTAAATCAAGAGCACGGTGTTCTTTAATTTACCCTTTATTTCCATAGACACTATATGTTTATAAAGTTTATAGGCTAGATTTAAGACACAAATTAACATTCATACAAAAAATTGCAGACAGCTTGAAACAATGATAGCAGCGTTGGAAATTGGAAAACATTGCTCTCTTTTCAACCAAAAGCAGTTTCTTATGACTTATGAGTTACCAATTATCATGGGGCACGTGGCCCTGCATCGTGTCTGATTGCCCACAACTTGGCCGGTGCCAGTAGGGCAGCACTCAGGACATTTCTGGATGACGGTTGTGAAGGTTTTAAAAATGGAAGATTCCTGCAGTACCAAATGATTTCATGCCTAATGTGCATAAAACCGAAAGAGCTTTTTTCTGACGAGGAGAAATAGGCCTTTTAAACTCCGTGGAGACATCATAATGGTAATGGCAGACTTAAATATCAAGGTTGGCTATGACAGCTGGGCTCAGGCATGTTGGGGAAAAGAAAACGTGGTGTTGCCGCCTCAACGACAATGGCGAAAATTTTTTTGATTTCTGAAACGCCAAACGCCTTGTTTTTGGAGGGATCACGTTTAAACACAAAACGTGCGTAACAAAGTTAGTTGGGTGTCGATGGACGGACAAGCAACTTTCAACCAAATTGCGCTTTAGAAGCAGTTATCTTCCAGAAAGAGAGAGGTGACATGGGAATGGCTCGGGATGGTTGCTACACCCTAAGATTACGTGCAGCTACAGTTGGAAAAAAACACCAGAATGCTAGGTTTAGTACCAATAGACTAAAAGATCCCGCAGGCCACCAACAACTAGGAGATCAACTTTCTTGAGGATTGAAAACCCACCTCTATCGCAATTTGAGTGGTGTAAAAATGTTTTTATAACCGGTGCTGACATAATAGATCCGATGATCGAAGTAGTTTCATCAATTGATTTTTTGGCGTTGTACAGTGGGGTGAATAACCAATCTAATTGCATAGAATTTAATAATCAAAATTAAGTCACTTGAACCTAAAGCTTTTGGACCAAAATGTCTATCCGGAGCCCGTGGGATAAAGGTTAGAGTGTAGGACTGTCGTGTCTGCGTTTGACTCCCAGCCTTGTCCATCTAAAAAAAAAACAAAAATGTTTTTTTAACGGGCTGTTGCCTCTTGCGACAAATTCTCAAAGAGTATCACTTGTCAAGAATAGAGTGCCTCGCATCCTAGCCGTCGGGATTTGGCATACAATTGTTGGTCCCCTCCATTCATGCAATGACACGCACACAGGAATGGTTTAGTAGAGTAACTTGATTCTTCAAGTAGTTGGAACGATGTAGAAATCAATAGAATGCAGGAATGGGTCATATCAAGCTTAAAGTTCATGCGTGCAGAGGTACTCCACGGAGAGCCTTAGTAAAACTCAGACTAAGCGGTGTCAAAGTCATTGCTAACATTAATAATATCAATAAACTCGGTGAACTGCTAGAAAAATCCCTTGAAAAGCAAAGCTCAGCCACTTGGCGTTTTGGTTCACGAGGAAAAGTACCAAATTAAAGCCATCCCACGTTACAGCAAAATATCTCGGAGTGATACCAGACACAAAACTTAACTGCAAAGAAAATCTTATGAAAAGAGAGAAAAAAGTCTCGTTAGCATTCTATGAGAGCTGTAGAATCTTCGATGAAAAATGAGGTCCCCGCTGCAAGATCATTCATTAGGTAACAAAAAAGTGTGCCACTTAAAATCTCATTAGCCGTAACAGCTACATAGATCCAGGGAATTATGACTTCTTTATAAAAGCTAGGCTCAACAAACTCAACGTTTTTTTTTTTGAAAATTGAACGTTCTAAATTCTAGTACACTGATTAGTTCTTCTATTTTATTACACACTACCTACTAAACTACTCATTTTTTTTGTTAGAACTAATTTTAAATCAGTAAAATGTGGTTTCGTAATACTTTCATTTTTTTTATTGAACAAAAAAAAACAATTTTGTATTAATATTTAAACTTGTTTATATGATTACAGTTACTTCTGCACTATGTCATACCGATATATTAATTACAATGATTTTTTTCTAGAAAAAAAAATCAAACACAGAATTTACCGCCGCGATCTTTATCTTACTCGTTAAAACTGAAAACTAAGAAAGATGTAATTGATTATTGTTTTTTTAGTAAAACTACGGAAGGAATTTCCCCAAAGAGTTGAGTGATTTCAGCTATCGTCGCAAAATATACATAAATGCATTATATGTACATACATAAATATATTGCAAAATAAAATTCAAAATCAAGTTCAATGAATTTCACTTTTAAAGCAAACAAAAAAAAATCATCACTAATTCAATGAGCGTCATCCCCATGTAAGAGAAATAATATCATACAAAACATATATGTAGATATGTACATATGTATATATAGTATATAATATAAATATAGGTATTGTGTAGCTAGATACGTTGTGAGTTCATACAGAATTGCAGAAAGTTAAGTAATGCCGAAATTCCTAGACGAGCTTTTAATTAACAAAAAAAAAAAAAAAAAAAAAAATTGTGCCATTGTATTCTAGTGAAAAAAGAGTTTTTAGTTGGCAATTTATCAAATTTATCAAACTCACGAGATTTATCAATTGACTAGCGCTAGTGACTAGCAAATAATACAAATCTTGATGAGATCTTAAAATAATAAAGAGTGTCCAATAATAATGAATGGTCCAAACTGTTAAAGGCGAAACGCCAGGTCTTGACCTCTAAAAATTTAGTCTTCTTCTTCTCGAACCGACCGACGCACGCCGACGTGACTGCTATTACATCGACTGGGACCACTCTCCCACATCACTGTATCATAAGGCTACAGCTGTAAGGTTGGTTGGGTTGACCTCAGAACACGTCGATAGGCCAACTGGTTTTGGTTTGTTCCTTGTCTGAGCCAAACTAAATACAGGTGTCGTTGCACTTATTTGATGAAAGAATTTTAGCGACCATATTTCTTCTACGATAATATCTTTTGAGCTGTGTTTCTAGGGCGTCTTAGCTTAGGTAGTTAAGCTGAATTTATTCCTAGATGTATTGCGATCACGATTTGTCAATCGTTGTTATCCGAAACATTTTCACTTCAACTGCGTCTAATTTACCCTCGTAGGTACATATAATATGAACATCTTGTACAGAGAGAACCTTCCAAACAGCCTAAATGGGAATTTTTCGATCACAGAAGATGGTAGAGTTTTCGCGCCACTTCGTCTACCCTGCACTTACGCTACAATTTATCACAAGATTGTTTGCTATATTTCCATGATATTTTAATTTTTTTGCACCTGGGAATCACTATTCAATTCAATTTTAATAAAATAAATTTCCGGTATAGGCCTGTGTGAATTAAAAAATAATATTCGGTATCAATTTACCTCTAAAACAACCACATCCACCATTTTCCTTAAGTCAATTTGAAACCTCTTTAATCGCTAAAAGTTTCACTCGAAATATGCTACAAACAATAAAAAAAAACAATAACTACCTAGGTACTAAATTGCATAATAACACTAAATAAATTCAATATATTCAGCAAGACCCTACGTTGTGTATTATTCTTATTAACCTTTTAATTACTTATCTGGTATTAATTTTTTATGGGTATGGGTTCTTCAAAACTTCAATTAAAAAACATTATTTTAAACATAAAATATTAAAATCATTTTTATGGCATATATGTATGTAGTTTTTATTAATCATTTTAAAAACACAAAATTTAACTATTCCTTGGAAAAAAGTTCTTCATAAGGATAATTTTCAAGAATATTATTGATAACTTTCTTGAAAACAGCCGCAAAAGCATTAGTTATTGACTTTCGCACCTCACCGAAAATTTCTATCCAATTTTCATTCAAAAATAAATTCGTATTATCACCCAAAGTTTTGTCACCATTGTAAAGATTTTCAAAGTTAAAATGAAGACGCGTTGTATCAACATCCAATTTGAGTTTTTTCACATGCATGTAGGTTTTACCATTTTTAACAAGTGGTTCGCAAGTAAGTTCCATCATAAGTTTAACATTATCTGAAAATTAAATCGTATGTCAATAATAACCATGCTGATGGGATATAACAATTTTTGAACTTACCAATTGTTAAATTACTTTTTCCATTGCCAGTGATAGGGAGAATTAAAACTTTTCCTTGGATCGTATAGTCACTTAAAAGAGTCATCGATTTTGAAGATATCACAATTTCATGAGGTTGGGTGATGTCCTTTCCGAATCCTCTGATTTTAAAATGGATTTTTTATATTTAAATGTCGGATTTAATGAGAGTAGTTTTTTTTTTCAAGATCTTACTTAATGTGAGTGGCTTTAGCACCTTTTAAACCAAACATTTCACTATTTTTAAATGTCAACTCGATGTAAACTGGGTTGTCCTTGGGTTGTTTTAATTTAATTTCAGAAATTTTTAATGGATTTAAACTGACAATGTTTAGTGGAGCATAGCCTGAAATTTTATATAGATTATTTCTGTTTTTAATATTATCAACAACAAAATAATAAAAACTACCATCCACTTTTTCGGAAAGTAGAAAGTTCACCATTTTTTTTATACACTCCACATTTCCGTACGGACAAGGTTTCGGGTCGTTAGCTGAAATTCAAAACAATATTTTAGAATGCTTAAATATCGCGTGCTATGAGAAGTTTTTTTTTGCAGAGATTCAAGTCCTTACGAAACTTTCCTGTCGTAATAGATCCGCAAAGAATAAAAAACACTATGGAAACTGATCCGATTGTGCGGAGCATCTTTGAACAAATTGATTAAAGTAACACGTTTAACTTGAAAACAAAACGATAGTGGATAAGTTAAGATTTTATTCCTATATTTATAACTTATTTAAGATAGAATTATTATTATTGTCTATCGATTGAATCTAATAAAATTACCTTACTTTTAGAGGTCAAGCTCAATATGTTGTAACTTTAGACATTTTACACAGGAGCGCAGTTCTAAGTTTCGGGTAGTAAAATAGTTAAAAAGAAGTTAGCCAGAAAACAGACTTTTATCGAGAAAATTTGTATGCCATGACGTTTCGTTGAACCCAGCATCGGAAAATCCTTCCGACTGTTATTGTGAAAAAGTTACATCATATTATTATAAGAATTAAAAAAAATGTGTTTACGTTTTTCAACGGCTTGGTAATATGAAAGGCCTGATTTGATAGAGCGATTCCGAGTTTGAGTGTGTGTAGCGTATTCGGCATAAAATTGATATTCCCCTCGCTTCGTCCCTATTGTCATAAGAGGCCAGAATGGTTAAGAGTTGTAAATCAACCAGGTCCTTGCTCTCAGCGAGCTTTCACACCACCATGTTCATTTTCTATTTATGTATGTATATTGAAAACCTTGTAAACATTTCTTTTCTATTTTTTCAAGCCTTTAAAGCTGGTATTCATCGAGGGCTTACAATTTTATGAGCTCATCAACTCATTTAAATTTCCCTTCAATGACTTGAGTGCTATTAAATTTATGAGCGCTCGGTGATAAGCCTAAATTTTGGTTTTTCGAAATGGAATTTTTATTAAAAAAAAAATAAGTTCAAAATAGCTTTTATTCAATCCTTAAAATTTGGCGTTTCGTACCAGCGCCAGCGGTCTGAATTTAACTAAAAAGTGAACGGGTGAGGATGCAGATTTTATTGATAAAATCTCTACGCATTTAACGAGATTAGAATCTGTATCATTATAAAATTGGAAGAATTTTTCTGCTCTGCTCTGACGAGGTTTTTTTATTGACTAGTGCTTAATTCCGCACCTGTGTTTTCAATATATACATATTATCTAATAATAATTACATTTTTGACACCTTACTATTTGAGTTCTAACAGCAGGTTTAAAAATAATATCAATGCAATGCACTTGAATTATAGAACTAGAAATACCGGATTCAATTAACTTTTATTACAGATTATTTGTAAAACAAATAAAAATGCAATATAAAATATTAACAGATAATGAGCAATTATTATTATAAAAACCACACTGTCAATTTAATAAGTCAATCTGAGCTTAATCAATAATAATCATTCATAGTTTAATTAGTAAGACTGGGGCTTAAAAAAATTATTTTAGAAGTTAGAAGTAGCCCGCTTGGGGAACAGGTTTATGAGCTTTTTAAGTTATGAGTTATGAGAATACTAGCCTAAGAATCTTTGAACAATCTGGCTTTCGCACTGAAAATTAGATATTTTTTAAATGAATTTTTAGCTCAAAAAAGTGTGATGCTGGGCTTTTGAGTATTTTATTGAGCAAGTTATACTTGTTGTTAATTTCTTTCCCATTTGTCAAGCTCGATGTACTAGAAAACTCTGAAAATTTTCCTTCTAAAAAGTAATAATAATTTTTTTAATGGTATTTTTCACGTCACAAAATGTCGAATTCCATTGAAGAATGGTAACGATTTTGATGTATTTAAAAGCCTCTAAAAATCTTATTTTTTAAGAAAAACTTGTAATTTTGATTCACAATCTATTTATATAGACAATCAGTCGTATTTATTAGATTTTGGTCTACTTAGGCACTGATTTACTATTTTCAAATTTGATAGGTATGCTTCTATTTAATAAAAATAAATATCACATTATTCACTATTAACACAATCTACTCTTGTGTGTGAGAGATCGATTATAGATATCCTTTTTTTCATCATTGAATTTTTAAATGTTAATTTTAAGGTACCTGTAGTGCTTAATCAAATAATATTATAAATATGATTAAAACTTTATTGATACATAAGTAAATAAGATCATCTGTAAACAAAAGTTGAGCTCTAGCTACCAGGATTTTGAGCTAAATCAACAGATATTTTAATTCAAATCTAAATATTTTGACGTGATTATTATTTCTATTTAAAAAAATGTTTCATTTCGGCCCAATCTTTTCCATAAAACGAATTTCAAAATTTCGGTGATAAATGGTAAGGTAGTTCATCTTTACGAAAATTGAATATTAATAAGTATATATTCTAATGAAATTTTATGAATTCTTTTAATTTGATTTATTTGTTTAATATATTTAAAATATTTCATATCAATAAATTTTTTTCATTTTTTATATTAAATAAAAGAAATTGTCAATCGATCAACCGCTATACAACTCGAATAAATAATTACTTTGGACACGCATAAATATTAATTTTCCTTTTGCCTTGGTCCGCAATTTTCTTTTCGCATTTTTTTTTTCCATATGAAATATCGATTACATAACAAAAAAAGATTCTGTCAGTAGGGTATCTATCGACACAAAGATAAATATCTGGAGTTAGCGAAAGTCTATATGGACATTATTATGTTGTATTTAAAAAGCAAATTGCTTGGCTCTACTAAATCGACAACAACTATAAGTATTTTTTTTTTAGAAAATGGCAGCTCCATTAATCGGCAAGGTAGTTCACGATTAATATTTCTTAACTAGTTTTTCAACACATCCCGTCAAAAATGACAGCTCACAACAAAAAGCAACTGACGTCTACTCTTTTGATTTTTTTCTTATCAAAATAAATTTTACTTGTGAATCGTTTCTTTGGGTGTATTTGCGACAATTAAAATTGTTTTATTCTTCCATTAAAAAAATTCAAATTTTCTTCCGATTCCGCAAAATATGTCATGGATAACTGGTTTAGCTGATAAGGCAGAAAACATTTTAAACAAACTAGACCAAAATGCTGCAACAGCTCTCCAAGCTCCAGCCAATTTGGACACGACATCATTGTCCACCTCCACAGTAACTATTGCCAACATGCAAAATGATCCAATAGAAGTAGTACCTAGTAGAACTTATCCTATCAAATCTCTACAACTTGTCAAATCTCTTTCTCCTAAACGAGCACCACCCACCCCCAAAGACAGTCCAACAAAACAACTAGTTGTCGAAGCAATCGATTTCTCTCCCAATGCATCAAATATCTCTTCACGACGCAGCTCGCTTAGTTCCCAACCTGATTCTGTTACAATTGATATGTCAGTGCCATTTGAAAAGAACAATGCTCCACCTCAACCTGCTAAATCTGTGCAAGAGATTCAAGAACTTGCTGCATTTAAGATTGCTCTAACTGATATTTCTAATGAACGTGATGAACTAAAAGCCAAAATACTCGCACTAACAGATAGCAGTCAACAAGTCATGATGCAAAGTCGTATAAGAGAAATGGAAATCCTTGTTAATCGATTGACAAACGAGAGGGATCAAATCCAGAATGAACTTTATGACACGCAGAGCACAAATAAAGGATATATGCATTCCATTTCTCAGCTTGAGTCAAACCTAGCTAAGATCCAACAAGAATTCATTGACGTCACCAAAAAACTTCAAATGCAAGTCCAAGAAACCGAACAACAACGACTTGATTTGCTAGAGTATCGCAAGAAAGCACAACTCGCTCTACAAATGAAGGATCAATTGATCAATGAATTAAAATCCCCCGGTGGGAGCGAGAATCTGGAAACTTCTGAAAATTCCAATGAGCGGGTGCTGCTGTTAGAAATAAGCACTCTTAAGCAAGAAAATAAGCAGTTCCAAGAAGAAATTGACAACATTCGCTCGCAGTTGGAGAATTCGAAAGCGAATCTTCATTCTATCTGTCGACAGCATGAGGAGACGGTGGCAATGCTTCATACAAACGATGACACTCTCCGAAAAGATATTCGTTCCGAAAAGGAACGAATTTTGCAACTTGAATCCGAATTGAGGGTCTTGAGCCAAGAGTTGTTGGCCACACGTAAACAAATGGCCACTCAAATGGAAACATATTCGACAAACATTCAAGAAAAGGACAAGCAGTTGGAAAGAGTTAAGGCCAGCTATGCTGCGGCCCAAGCTGATCCAACGACCTTCGAGACCCGAATTAGGTCTCTCACTCAAACACTGGTTGAGAAACAAAATTCTGTTGAGGCGATGACAGCAGAGAGGAATGCACTTAAATTTCAATTGGAAAAAGCTGAGGTTCGTTTTTTTAGCTAAATATACAAAAAATCACTTATTCAGTAAATTTGAAACTTTCATTTCAGAACCAGATAAGAATGTCAGCGTTTAACCACTCGACAGAACGAAATCCCCTCACCCTTGTCAATCACACAGATGATGGTAGATTCAATCGCTCATAACTTCTTTAAATTTGTTTCATTCTTCTTATGCCATTTCAGTTAAAGCTCAGTTTCCAATTCTCATGCGAGAGAATCCATTCGATAATCGTGTAGCCAGAAGGGTGAAACGAGCTTATTCCACACTTGATTCAGCTGGGATACGGTTGGGTGCATTTTTGCGAAGATATCCTCTAATGCGAATAGCCGTTCTAATGTATGTGGGATTATTGCACTTGTGGGTTATGTTTGTTTTGCTGTCGTCCACGCCAACATAACGTTAAAGATCAACTACATGGTTAAGATGATGGTGACAATATTATTTTTTGTTAGAGTTATGTAAATATTATGTACGTATTATTCAAAAATATTTTAATTTTTTATTAAAAATTCTTCAATCTCCAATAATAAGTTTGAAAAATGGAAAATTGTGCGTGCAGGTAGTAACGTGATACAATCCTGTTCAGTCGATACAATCGCAAATGAGATATTGTTTAAATATTGCAAACGATTTAAACAATTTTTCTGTCTGGTACCAAAAGTACAATTTAAAATTTAAATATTGGTAAATGCCAAGCAATCCTATTTTCCGCAAATGATTTCGCCTAACAGCGCGTCGGTATTATTGTTCTTAGAGGAACCATCGCTCGAGACCTAGGGGTTGTGTACAATAGGGAGCTCAACACCTTGTACAAGTCTGTACACCCTTAACCACTGCACAGAGGAGTATTTGCATCAAAAACCTGGCCAAAATTATTTTTCGTTATTTTTGTTATCATTTCTATTAAAAGTTAACATTTATAACACAAAATACAATATACAGTTAAATTTTTTTATTTTACATATGTTTTGATGAAAATAAATTCCAACAAATCTGTTATGGTTAACATATTAGTATACTTGATGTTTTTTTTTTTCTAATTAGGTGAACCTAATCGCCGCATTCTTCCCACGAATCTTCCTCAAATGAATCTTCGGTAATTTCATCTTCACCCCAAGACATTAAGCTCTCATTTGTTGTATTTGGGTCCTCTGGAAGAAGCAGTTCTAGGGTCTCTTGGGAAAATGACCGTTTCGTTTTCGATGGTGACTTTCTGAGGGAACTTATGAGTTGATCAGAACTCAGTAGCAATCTGTTTAGGACATCCATATAACAATCCCTTCTAGAGAACTTCCTGGCATAATTAAGACGGTAGAGTCTGTAATGTAAGATCACATTTTATTATAAGGTTAGGTTTACCTTAGTTTTTTTTATTTTATTTAAAAAAAAAAATTACCTGAAATGTTTATTTCTAGCTTTTGATGCTTCTTCTGAAAGCTGGCCAATAGGAAGCAGAGCATTTTGTATGACTTGAGATCCATGCATTAAAATTTTATGCATGGTTGGAGTCATAGGGTACCATTGGTATAACTTGACATAAAGCTTAGATCCCACAAAAAAAATTAACAAATAACACCAGTAAGATTCATTTAAAAAAAACCTTGCATAGCATATGAGTGCTTTTTACACGAAAGTTAAAAACTCATTGACCCACAGCACTGTAGATCGCACGTAGGAGCAACCAATTTTTGTTTCATTAAATTGAGGAACATTCAAACTAACTTATAAACTTCGATTCATTGCAGAATAACTGGGTATACTAAAACAAAACCATTAAACTTGAAAAAAAACTTAAACAAAATATTTTCTTTTATACATTAGTTTGAAGCCCGGATTAAAACTAAAAAACAAAGACAAATGTTTTCAAAATTCAATTGAAATTGTAAATACATACCTGAATTAGAATTCTCCATTTAAATTTTTTTAGTTTTTTATCACAACACTTCGATATCACTTATTGAATAAAACTTACCAAAGTAGCACACTTAAAAATAAAAGTGCAGTAGATGCAACTGTTAACTTTGAACTAATTTTATCACAACACATGATCAAAAAAAAAAAAAAACAAATACAGCGCATTGACCCATGTGTATTTAGCAACCGTTATACCAAGCTTTTAGTTGTCAATTTTACTTTTCAGAAAATTGACTTTTGGCCAGGTTTTTGATGCAAATACTCCTCTGTGCACTGGAGCGATTTTATTCAAAGTTGGGACTTAAGGTTTTTTGATGATTTTTGTAGGGCATATTGAAATTAATTTTTAAGACAAAATGAATTTATCTTGACAAGACAACGAAATTCCTCTATTCCCAAAAACACTTAAATTTTGTTTTTCAGTAAGAAAATACATTTAAAATTATTAACAAAACAAAAGGAATTCAAAAAAAATGTATACATATACTATGTATGAATGGAAATCACTTTGAAAAATGAAATAAAATTGCCATTTTGCTCCATAGAAATCTTTTTCTTATTGGCAATGTTGGTTAAAGTCATAGTTTTGGTAAAAGGTAGCAACAAAATTCATACAAATTTTTGAATTTGATGAACATTGATTGTGTTAAGAGTGATCAAAGTTTTACAAAATAATTGAAGGAAATCATTTTACTTTTCAACAATTTGCATTATTTACATATTCAACTAACGCCCATCAGTGACCGAAATCCGACTATGTATTTGTTTATTAATTTTAAAGTCTTGTTGTTGTTAACGTTTCTCCTGTTGATTAGATTAAAATTTCGGGAATGTCGTATTCATTTTTGAGTTTTAAATGATGCAGATCGAATTGAATTTTGACTTACATACATTGCTCTTTAGAATAATTCGTCGAAAGTTCTTTTAGTTATGATTTTTTTTTATAGTTTTGCATTTTTAGTGGCAATAAGAACTATTCACTGCAAAAAATCCAATAAATAGTGAACAAAAAAAAGGCAATTCAACAGAAACATTGAAAAATGAAAAAAGAGGCTGGGTGCGACCCACACTGATAACTTCCCATTTGTGATCTTGAAAACTTTATATTTAGTTTTTTTCAAATAATCAAATTTTCTGCGAAACAAACTTTAGCTGTTAAATTCAAACAATCATTATTTTAAGATTGAAAAGCATTTTAATTATTTAAAGAGATATACGACATGCACATATATTGTAGAGATTGTTGATGTATAAGTTGTTTCCACTTGACCCAGCAGTAAAACTTCCACGCTTTTTTTTTAACGAATGTGGAATTTTCTTAGTTCTGTTTAAATTTTTGTTTAAAATGTCAGTAAAGTATATGTCAAATATATACCCGCTGTAAAAATTTTTATTATGTATAAAATTAAATACCTAATGGCAAAGTCAATATCATTGCTCGTTCTCAAGATATTCGAGTCGAAAAAAATAAAATATTTTAGAAGGCACAATCGTAGTTCGTTCTCAGGATATTCCAGCTGAAATACAATTGTAACTAGTTTTCTTTCGAATTTTTAACAGTTTTTGATTTTTTGTTAAAAAAGTGCCCATTCAATATTTGTCAAAATTTTATCAGTTGCTAACAATTATGTTATTAGAAAATAAAACAAACAAGAAGTCAATATCGTTACCCGTTTTTGAGAAATTTGAGTCGAAAGACAATTTATACCAATTTTTGGTAGAATTTTTTGTAGTTTTTAATTTTTTGTAAAGAAAGTGTCCATTGAATTTTTTTGAAATTTTCACCAGTAGTCAAAAACAACATTTTTCGTAAAATGAAATTATTTTAAAGTTAATATCGTTTTTCCATCTAAGGATATTCGAGTTATAAAATTTTTTTTTTAGCTTTTTTGATTTTAAAAAATAACGGTATATTGATTTTTTTCCAAATTCATATCAAATTTGTGTGACGTCATAATGTGTCGAATAAAATTTATTTCAAGTCAATAGCATTATTTGTTCGTGAGATATTTGAGCCCAACCAAAATGTTCACTTCTTTTTTAATTTATTTCAAGTCGATCTCGATATCTCTACTCGTTCTTGAGATATCGACGACGAAAAATGGTACCAGAACGTACGGACGTACGAACGTACGTACACACGCACACACAGACATCTCTCTAAAAATGATTGCTATAGGCTCTAGGGACCTTGAAACGTCGAGAAATCTCAAAAATTTCAATTTGACAAATCGGACCGATTACAATAACTCCCTAAGGGAAATTAATAAGACCTAATTCCTCTTTTCGATTGTGGTCTTATTTTATTTTTAAAATATAATAAGCCGGGGCAATATTACTAAAATTATTGGGCCTTATCATAGGCTTTGTCAGAGAATATTCTTACAACGAACGACAAAAACAGTGTAGGTGGCAATATTTCAGTTATGCCGGAAACTATGGCCCTTTCATAGTACGGGGCCTATGATAAGGATTCCGATCAATATTCCATTTTCGCTGGGAAAAGATCGTTTTATTGACTTGTGGCCTAATCATTTTTAAAAATAAAATATCTTATTTTATTTTTGGATTGTGTCCTTATTTTACGGGGTCTTATGGGGATGGCCCCTGATTTCGATATTTGAAAATGGTCACACAGAATGCCAAATCTCAAAATCATTTTTTTTTGGCATAATCGCCTCCTAGCGTTGGGAAAGAAAAACCGATCGAGATAAGCAGGTACCAATTTTATTAATAAACGGCACAGAAGGCAGATCAGAAATTATCTTGTTTTTGAGTTTTCTTGATGAATAAATTCTTCTTGACTTTTTTAAGGGTCATCTGCTGAAAATTTGATTTAAATTCTTCAAACATTTTTAGAAAACAATAGTATGCATATATTTTTTTTTCTTTTTGAATGGCTACTTTATAGTAATTGTAAAATAAATATTTTAATTTGATTTGATAAAATATAAATGCCAACCTACAAAAACCCTATTTATTTAGTTTTAATGCTAAGATACATTTTGCCTTGGATCGTTTGCTTAACCGGATTGATTTTTTTCAATATTTGTGTCATTGTCTCGACCAGACGTTCGCTCGAGACTCCAGTCTTTTTATTCTTAAATTTAGTAAGAAGTTCAGTTGCAGTCATTGGCTTACGCACCAAATATCTGCGGACAGCGTCCTCAGTGATACCATAGTCGCTATAAAATGAAAATCGAACATTAAAACAAATCAAAATTGAGAAAACTGCAATAAATACTCACTCTTTGCTGTTGGAGTTAACAACTCCTGCAAAAGTAGATGGCAGTGCTGGAGCCGACTCAACTTTCATTCGTTTAGCTGGGGTGCTTAGAGGACTGTTGCTATTTTCAGAACCAGTCAAATCAGATGGCATGCTATTGCCCTTGCGCTTGTTAATGTCTGTCGACATGCCCGTAGGGGTCCCGGCACGTGATGGATTTTTAGATGACTCTTTTGGATTGGGTTTTTTCTTTTTGTCTTCGTTCTCTGAATCACTACTGTCTGAACTGAAGTCACTTGATGATTCTAAATAGAAAAAAAAAAAATTAAATTTAGAAACTGGTATCGGAATAAATTTGGCGTTTAGCAAACCTTTCTTTTCATCTTTAGTTTGTTTTTTGTTTGTTTTCTTCTTATCTTTTGCACTCTCTTCTTTATCTTTTTGTTTTTTCTTCTCTTCTTCTTTGTCTGACTCATCAGATTTCTTTTCTTCGTCGTCTTCTTCGTCTGATGTGAGGAGTTTTCGAAGTGCATCTTCTTCAGCTACTGATTTCATATCCTTGTCCAATTTGGATTCTGGATCCGGCTCGCTAAAAAAATAGAAGTGCATATTAGTTGGTGTTATATTTTTGTAAAATCAAAAATAAAATATACTCTTCGCTTGATTCGGTGTCATAATCCATTTCCCTTCCTTCTTCGTCACCATCATCAGATTCTTCAAAAGCTTCATCGTCGACGTCTTTTTTCTTCTTCTTTTCAGGCTGACCTTTCTTATTCTTCTTTTTCTTTGCTTCATCATCACTGTCTTCTTCTTTTTTCTCTTTTTCTTCTTCTTCCGAATCAGATTCATCTTCTGAATCGATCCATTCGTCCATGTCACTTATTTTGAGTTCTTTTGCTTTTTTCGCTCCTCCTTTAACTTTTACCTCTTCTGGGTCTTGTTCTGGATCCTCTTCATCTCCCTTCAAACGCTTCCTCAACATAAGAGAAAAGTAATTGATAACTTTCTTTCTCCTACCGAATTCATGTTCGGCTTCTTCAGCTGAAAGAGATTTATACCTAAAAGAAAATCATAAATACATTTAGTTCAAGGCCGTCTAGGTATTCCACGAATTTGGTCTTATTATGGCGAGAGATCATCGCTGAATTTAAAAAGTACAGTACAAACCTTTGTATTGGCTGAAAATTGTACCATTCATTTAATGGATAGGCTTCGATTGCTCCATCAGGAGCATGAGTGAAAACATAGAATGCTGCATTCTCGCTAACACCACCTTCCCGAATGCCCTTAAATTTCTTGCCACTTTTACCGCCAACTTTAAGAATCCACGGTTGTGCATCTGGACGATATTTCTTAGCAATTATACCAAATTTCTTACGACGAACTTCCTCTCGCAAATCTCGGTTGTATTCCGAACCAGCACCAAACTTTGGCATATCCTCATCGAAGCCCTTGAATTCTTTCATATTATTTTCGCGCTCCAGCTTTACCATTCGCCATTGAGCAAAATCGACATTCAATGTTGCATTGAAACGCATAACGTGGTGTTTTTTACGCATATTTTTCGGTACACGTATATTGAATTCCTGGACATTAGAAGGTTGTGCGGTGGCAGCGGCAGACGTAGAAGCGGTACTACTTGATGCACCATTGCCAACACCGGATGGTTGCTAAAATGTTTCTTTTTTTTAATATGCAATTTAAGGAACTTGATGATTAACTTACTGGTGTCTTTGATGTGGAAGACATATTCCTCTAAAATTGTAATTATTTTTAATCTTTTAATTATAGTCTTTCATGGAACAAATTAATTGACTTGCACTTTCTAAAAAAAAATTGCTAGACTTGTCGAGTTTTACTGTAGCTGTCATAAAATGGCATTTCATCACATTACGTTATGTTATTACTTTGGGAACGTTCATTGGAAAAAAATTAAGTGAAACTGCAATTAAATTAACGCGCCCCACAAACTATCACTGTTTTTAAAAATGATCAATGCCGGTACGGCAGTTCAATTCGGAACTGATTACTGATACCGAGATTAGTCTGAATTTTTTCGATTGTTAGGAGGCCGACATACAACTTCAAAATTCTCTACTCGTTCTGATCTCGTGTGTAGCATAGGGTACATAGGGCATCGAACATAGCTAAGGGAAATTGAAAATTTTAACGGTTGATTTTGTGGCATTTTAAATGCGAAATCAATAATTATTTTAATGCAGAACTAAAATATCATAATCTTCGTTATTATTTCTGTTTGAAAAAATTCCAGCTTTTCGGATAAAACGAAATTCAATAAGGTTATTTATGCAACGTCATAAGTTTTGTTGAATGATGATGAACGCCTTTTTAAACAATTTTTTTTGGTTAAATTCTGTTTTATTAAATAAATCGTTAAATATTCGACAAATTGTGGGTGTTTCAGATAGCTTCGGTCAGAAGTTATTTGAAGTTATTTTTCAAAATAATATACCCAATACATATTAGCGTTGCTTTGTTCATATCCGAAGAGAATCGGATTGCAAAACGAAAAATTTACTAAAATTTATATTAGATTTCAATCTCAATTTGTGAGCTACAGTTACAGTTTTTTTTCTAGTTCTTTGAACCCCAAAATATTTAATAAATCATATTTCCGAAGAAGCATCTCACGATGACGCTTGTTTAATTTTAATTAAATAAATCTGGTTCATTTTGAGCGTTTTTTCATAATTTTCTTTTTCTTTATTTTTTTTACGATCCAATCATGCATTTTATTTTGTATGGAAATAACAATTTATCATAATCTTTAGTTTTAGTAGTATTAAAATATTTATTGATTTTGCATTGCAAGCACCTCAAAATTAACCTTGAAAATGTCAATGATGAAAAAACGGATAGCTAAAGGGTGACGGTGTTACGCCGACAAGCCAGAGACAATTGCAGCTTTAAAGGACAATTGAAGCCATTGGTGAAATACAGCTGCACACAATCTATAATGTGCTTAAAAATTGAAACGATCGTGTAGGCTACTGCATGGCCAGCCGAGGCAGCCATTTGAATGAAATTATTTTCCATTATTAACCGGAAGGATTGTACTTTCCAATAAAAAAAGAAATTTGAGAAAATATTCAGTAGTTTTTTTATAGCATTTTCAAAAAAAAAAGTTATTTGGCGGACTCGTTATAATTGACAAATTTATAAGCGCTCATAACTCAAGAATTCCTTCCTCATTAATTCATTAAAATTTAATTTGCATGACCTAACGTTGGATTTTATTTAATTATGTGAATACAGGTCCTAGAATTCGTCAGCAGCATTGCTAAAAGTTAAAAAATATTTTGTTTTCATAATTCCTTCCTTAGAACTTACCTACTGTTAAATTCTAGAATTTAATCACTTCGGGAATTTACAGTATATGTAGTTAGAAAACCCAGAAAGAATCAAGGCAATTGAACTTTTGAAATATACAAATAAAATAATTGTGAATGGCTGGATTTAAAAACTCTAACGATAAAATCTCCGGTTTTATAATTCGTGCGTTCATTCAACTTTTATATATAATTCACGTTCCTAAAATAAATCCATTAAACAAGTTCAAGTGGTATGAGCTATATTTCAATATTTATTTAATCAAGAATATTTCAATGTTCTATTGGTATTGGTAATTTTATAATATCGGCCATATTGTTAGACAAACGATGTTCATTCAACTTCACCCCAGGCCTTCTTTATTAAATCGGAAACCTTTTCAGAAACCATCACAACTGTTGCATAGGGATTTCCAGCCGGTACCTGGGGAAAGATAGAAGTATCTGCCACTCGCAATCCCTTAACTCCATGGACTCTCAACTCATTATCGACAACAGCGTGGCTGTCCGTATTTGGTCCCATTTTGCATGAACCAGCTTGATGGTTTTCAGGTGCGGTGTCTTGTCTAATGGCGCATTCCCAGTACTTGTCAGTACCAAATTCAATATGTTCACATCCTTTGGTTGAGTTTTTGTCCAGGCGCATTCCATATGCCTTTAGTGGGGCGGTTTCGGATAACCGAATGCCCATTTTAACGCCCTCAATAAGCGTTTTTATATCTCTATCATTAGTTAAGTAGTTGGCAACAATCTTGGGTGCTTTAAGGGGATCATTCGATTTCAGTGTGAGGTAACCTCGACTTTGGGGAACTATAGCTAGTGGAGCAATTTGAATAACTCGTGGATGGCTTGACTGTAATTCACCAACTTTACCCGTCTTGGAACAGTTTGCTAAATAACCATTGAAGAACAATTGTAAATCAGGAATGTTTGGACCATCTGCATATTGTGTTACTATTTTGGCAGTGACATCAGTGATTCCGGTTCCAGACATTAGACCACTACGGTTTTGCATATATTCCATAGCAGTTTTCCAATTTAGTGACTCCGTATCAGGTTCATCGACGAAGTAATTCGTAAGGTAGGAAACATGATTGTGAAGATTCTTACCAACGCCCGGTAGATCGTGGACTGTCGATGTCGATAATTTTTTTTTTAATCGTCATAGTCATCATCATCATAAATTTTTCGACTGTCATTCTCTTTAAATAATTTTCTTTAAGACGTTGAGCTGTTTTCTGCAAGTAAAGTGCAATTGTTGGAAATTGACTATTTTGGGAAGTAAGCAAACACATCTAATACTAAAAAAACATCACATACCCATTTCTTGTCCACCTTTCAGGATGTCATATGACATGGGTGGATTATAAGGGAATCTTCCAACGGGCATCATACCTCCAGTTGCGTGATATTCATTACCGAATTCTTTGGGTTCCAGGTTGTTTTCTGATTTCAAAAAGTATGGCAACACATCATCGTATTTCCATCCTGGATTTCCCATTGATTCCCAATTATCGTAGTCTTCCCGATTACCTCGCATGTACATCATGCCATATAGAACTGAAGTGCCTCCAAGAACTTTGCCTCTGGGCCATTTGCAACGTTTTCCCTTCGATGATAAACAGGCTCGCTCTTCTGGTTCTGTTTTGAATTTCCAATCAATATCACTTTCAAGGAAATTTGTAAACATGGAAGGAATTTGTGTACCGACTGGTTCATCATCACCTTTTCAAGAATAAATCAATAATAATTATCTATGAGAAGGTACCGTATTCATATAGCTCGAAAAACTAGAAATAATAAATATAACTGATATATTATCTAATCCTTAAATCTTCTGGTTTCTAATAATTTTGGGATATTTCTGCGATTATTGAAAGTTCGTATCAATTTATACGTTTCGTAAAATAAATCCATTGAAGTTCAATAAGTTCAATTTCACTAATATATGTATGTTACAGATAAGCTACTTCGTCCTCAAGACGCCCAGGACGTAGAAGACGCTGAAGACTCCCAAGACGCTCAAGACTCCGAGGACGCTTAAGATCCGGAGACGCCCAGTAAACTCAAGAGGCAGTACGCCAAAAACACCCAGTACGTTGAAGAAACCCAAGACACTCAACCCGAGAAACAAGGACACATGAACATGGAAAATCGCCTAAAGACATATATCACTGAGGTAGGTGTTCGATTTAAAATTAAACCTTGTTGCAATCACTAGATTGAGACTTCTAAAAACGCCATGACTATGCATTTTTGCATTTTTCACTTTTCCTATCCATTAAATCATTGGCATTAAATCATTGGTATTAAAGTTTAAAAAAAATAGCGAACCTATTATTTCTTACATTAATAAAAACTTCAACTTACCGGCCTCTATAAGAAGAACTTTCCAATTATTGATTTCAGATAAGCGTGATGCCACTACAGAACCAGCTGAACCACCACCAGCAACAATAAAATCATATTCTTTGTCCGGTTCTGAGCGAAACTGTAAATTAAAAATACAAATTAAGATACGAATCAAATTTCAAAACCAGGAAGTTTATTTTTTTTTTAATGTAAATAATTCGGAACTGCTGATAATTATCAATTTATATCTACTGCTCATAGTAGTTTATTTGTTTTTTAATTGATTATAAACTTTTCAGTCCTTACCATAACTTACCCTAGGATTAGCTCTACCGCAAGGATCTTCAAGATCACATTGTGAACGGATATAGGTATCTAAAATTCCCATAAAAAGTATAAACGCACTACCGCCACATGTCGATGCTAGTGTTGGACCTGACGGTGTCACAACAGGGCAGTCACAAGAAATTGCCATTTTTTCAAATCTAGAAAAAAAAAACATTTTATGACATCTTTATTTTATAAATTTGGTTAGGTTTCTAATTTCGTGGTAAATTTGGTAATTACTTTAAAATAATACAAACTAAAATTAAAACAACTTATTTAATAATAAAACATACAAAAAAGTGTAAATTAATACAAGTGGGAAAATATTTCAAAATAATTTAAAAAATCCCTTAATTGTTTCAGATTTTTGTTTTGTAGCTAGATGGCGCTTTTTTCGGACTATTATTTATTCTTACGCGCAGTGTGCTCGGAAAAAATTGAAAATGGTAGAAAATAAAAAGAAAATAAATGATGAGTCGCACCCATCGTTTTTATACAGAAAAGCAAAGTTTTTGAATTTTTAATTGTAAAACAAATTAATTGCTTCAATTTTATCGAACCAATTTAGATAAAATAGATCTTATGTTCTTGAACCTCTTTCTTTCTTAAATTTTTTTGATTTTTTGCTTAAAAATAAACCCATAGTAAATATGTGTTCATTTTCATTGCTGAAGCCTGGTATTCTTTGGTGAATGTAAAAATGTTTGGGGTGAGAAAAAAGAAAGTCAATCACAGAGTGATAAAAAAATTAAACGTCAATTTTTTTTGCGCAAAAATCACTCCCATTCTTGTTTAATATATGTATTTTTTTTTTGCTAAGGATCTGTACGTATGCTGTAGGGTTTAGAATAAGGAAGAAACGATTTTTTTTTATTTTAATTTTAAGACGTTTAAATAAATAACAAATTTAAATGCTTTTTGACACAAACCAATAACAATAATTTTTAATTTAATTTTTCACCAAGATTTTAGAACACAATTATTAAGAAACCACGATTTTAAATTAAATGTAAAAATAACATAATTTTTTTACTAAAAAAAGAAACCTTTATGCCGTTTTAATATTTTTTTTTTCTCGAATGTATGAGAATAAGGATACATTTACAAAAATAGCCCACGTAATTTTCATAAGAAAATTGAATTGAAAAAATTACGGGATTTAAAAAAAAATATTTAAAAATGTTGTCTCCACTTTAGAACTTGGTGCAAAAATAACAAACGGTTCGTCCTCTAAATTTAATATACAGTTAAAGAATAGGACTTTTGAAAACTGCTTTTTTCCCCATTGTACATATGCCTGATACTCTTTTATACATTATATTAAAATACATTTATAAAGATTATTTTATAAAACAAGTTATTTGAAAAAAATAATCTTACCAAAAAGTAGTTTTCAAATAAAGGATTTCTTTGGGAGGGAATTAAGATTTTAATAATTCTAGAAACGTCCAATTTTTTTTTTTTTTTTAAAGTTATAAGAATATGTTTTTGGAATATTCGAACTTTTTTTTTGACGTTTACCAGCTAAGGGTATTTAAGCATAACTTACTTTAAATTGAAGTAGTTTAAATAGAAAAAAAATTAAATAAGAAAAAGGTGGGGGTAAAAATTTGCTATAATAATGTTTGCACCTACTGTTTTTGTGCAAAATATTATGCCTATTAACAAGATTTATTGAAAGCAAATTATTGTACTATGTAAATCCCATGCTAACAACAACCAGTCTTATTTTGTTGACATCGTAAATAATTTTCAAGCAACCCCAAATAAAATGTAGAATCAACAAAGAAAAATTTGCAAAATACATATGCATAAGGACACATTCAAAATATTTTCTTAGTTTATAATTTAATTTATTAGTAGAAGTATTAAACGTACACGCAATCTTAGATAATTTGGTATGCTCTCGCAAAAAAGGTATGGGCACTTTGAGATATGCTAAATGGGTTAAATAAATTCAATAAGAGATAAGGTTGCACGTTTTACTAAAATACATACGTAAATACATATTTTATATTGCCTACCTAATTAAGCGTTTTAATATAACAATTAATTGTTGACGTCTTTACAATAAATTATGCTGTTTAGTATTTAAACAATTTTTTAAGAATATTAAAATGTACACCGGTTTTTAAGTTGTCAATAATAAAATGCACTACTGGATTGCAGAAACTTGCTCCTATGTTAAAGTACTTTTTAGAATAAACAAATACAAAATAAGAGAAAAATATAACAAATCATAAAACTCATTATTTGAATTTCTATATTAAGCCAAAAACCAATTTGTCACTGTTTGTCACAATCCAAAATAAATTGATTTTTTTTTTGAAAACAAAATGTTTGACCTCTTTCATAAAAAAATATTGATTCTTATCATACTGCACATCATCTGCGTATGTCAGCGAGTGAATTTTTCTTCCTCTCATTTTTACTCTTGCCCTTCTCTCCCAGTTAAACAGTATTGTGCTCATCGGACACCCTTGCTTTTCCATCCCAAATTTGCCCCCCCCCCTCTCTCCTTAGGCGTTCACTTTACTCCTCCAATGACTCCTCTTTTATCGTAATGTAAGTTCTGATTAAAATCTAGAGTTCGATTTTTTTACGAATCCAAAACATGATCTTTAGAACCTAAAGTCACAAGTAAGACTAAGCCTAATGATTATAAATTTACTTAAGTACTCCTAGTAGTTAGTTTAACCACGTGATATTTTTTTCGGGCGCATGGATACATTTAAAAAAAAAAAATAAAATAAAAAAATGTTTATCATCCGTTTAATTTTTCACTTTGGTTGGGCGCTGGAATTTCAGTTTTTTTTTTGTTTCCCTAAAATGAAAACGAAAAACCTGTTCAGTATTTAAAATTTGAATGTGGATTTCTAAGTCCTTCATCCATAAAGATGGACGGATTCAACATTGGAGTGGAAGTGGTAAGCAATAGGATATTTTACCAAGTGTAAAAACAAAAGTAGCATTATTAAAGATGATCTTGATGATCCTCGACTAGAATTGGAAGCAATTGGTACGAAATTAACCCTGGTTGGAAGAATCCTCGAAAAAAACATACACTCTATGCTAACGACCGATACCTGATAAAGGAAACTACCGTACCTACACTATGTACAAAATGCCCAATAATTCTATTAAGGCAACCGAAAAAAACTAATTTGCTCGTCGAAGATTATCAATAAAGATTTTGTCGGAAGAATAAGGTAACAGTTATGAACGCAGTCCGCCAAAAATTCTAAATAGCAAAGCATTGGATTCTTTAAAAAAGCGTAATAAAGAATTTCATTTCACAAAAAAAAAAAAATGTGTATTAGCCACCTTGAAAAATTACCATCTGGTTGTCTCCAACCCTTCAGAAGATCGTTTTCCTTAACATAGACTAGATTGCTTTACGACAAAGTTGGACGTTACTACATATTCGGAAAACAATGTGGAATGCTCACAACATTCTCATGGACATCTATAGGAAGCAGTTTGGTACTACGCTGACCACTGAAGCTAGACGGGAAAATGAATAATCACACACAAAAAAGAATATATTTAATTTCTAAAAAATTGAAGGAAAATGCTCCGTGTTTTCTTAATTTCCTGTTCTTATGTGCGAGTTAGTCTTATAAAAGCGTTTCCTTTAACCGTAAAATACTGTAAAAAAAAGTATAAAACCAATATAAAATAATTGAATAGTCCAGTTTATTTACTTTTTAAATAGAGTGATGAATAAAACTTAAACATTAAAGTTTTAGAAAAAGTGCAACATTTTTTAGAAACGGAACGGTAGGATTGATAATATCGGCCATATTGTTTGTTAGATACTTGATGTTTTTTCAACAACACCCCAGGCCTTCTTAATTAAATCAGCACCCTTTTCAGCAATCATCACGATTGTTGCATATGGATTTCCGGCTACCACTTGGGGCATTATGGAGGCATCCATCACACGTAATTTTTTAACCCCATGGACTTTTAGATGGTTATCAACAACAGCATTTGCATCGCTAGCAGGACCCATTTTACATGAACCAGCTTGATGATTTTCGGGTCCTGTGTCATGTCTTATAGCGCATTTCCAGTACTTATCGGTACCAAATTTAATATGTTCACATCCTTTGGTGGGTTTTCTGTCCAAACGCATTCCGTATGCCTTAAGTGGGGCAGTTTGGGATAACCGAATGCCTATTTTAACTCCCTCAAGTAGCGTTTTAATATCTCTATCATCACTCAAATAGTTGCCAACAATTTTTGGTGCTTTAAGGGGATCATTCGATTTCAGTGTGAGGTAACCTCGACTTTGGGGGGTTATGGCTAATGGTACAATTTGAATAACTCGTGGATGGCTTGAATGTAATTCACCAACTTGACCTGTCTTGGAACAGTCTGCTAAATAACCATTGAAGAACAATTGTAAATCAGGAATGTTTGGTCCATCAGCGTATTGAGTTACAATTTTGGCAGTAACATCAGTTATTCCCGTGCCGGACATTAGGCCACTACGGCGTTGCATATATTCCATAGCTGTTGGCCAATTAAGTGACGCACTATCGGGTTCGTCGATAAAGTAATTCGTAAGGTACGAAACATGATTGTGAAGATTCTTACCAACGCCCGGTAGATTATGGACTGTCTGAACTTTGACCTTAAATGGAAGCGTTACCAATTGTTTAATTAAATCTAATAATATAAAACACATTACAGTGAAATAATAGTACAATAAAAAAAATTAGTAACTTATGGCAATTACAGACAGCAATTAGTGCTTAGAAAACTTGACAGTTTCATAAATATATTTTTACCTTTTTAAGATCATCTTTTGGTCCGATTCCACTCAAAAGAAGAATTTGTGGTGAATTAATTGCTCCACCACTCACTATAACTTCCTTCTTAGCCAGAATCTGTTTTCGGTTTCCGTTTTGATCGATTACTTCCACTCCTTGAGCAGTTTTTGTTGAAGGATCCACAAGTACCTTTGCGACAGTGCTGTTGAGCATGATGTGCAAATTCGTTCTCAATCTAGCTGGTCGAAGGAAAGCTCTTGCTGAACTCATACGAACTCCACCTTTAGAAATCGTCTGTGCAATCACAAAGCCAGTTGAGTTTGGACCGTTTAAATCGTGATTTGCAAAACCTTCAGGTAATAATTATAAGTTTCATAAAACATCTAATACTACCACTGTCTGTTTACTTCCCAAAAATTAAGCTCAATTTTTCAGAATTATGTAGGTTATCCAAATTGGGGATTAAAAATTGACTAAATACTATACACGTCCAAGCCAAATGCAGTGGATTTTTAGTTTTCTGAAAATTCAAAAATTTTGACGGAGGCCAATCACATCACAGTTAATTGAGTTTGGCTTTTGACTTCCTTATGCATAGCTAGGTTTGTTTAGATTCAAACCAAATCAATCGATCCAATTACCAAGTCGTGTATGACCAACTTTGCATAACTATCGAAATCTGGCTAATTAACTCTCATTTAACTACGAGTATCATCAGATGTCACTGAAAAACTGGAACTTAGACTGCAATTGTTGGAAAATGACAGTTTTGGGAAGTAAGCAAACACATCTAATACAAAAAAAATATCACATACCCATTTCTTGTCCACCTTTTAGGATGTCATATGACATGGGTGGATTATAAGGGAATCTTCCAACGGGCATCAAACCTCCAGTTGCGTGATATTCATTACCAAATTCTTTGGGTTCCAGGTTGTTTTCTGATTTCAAAAAGTATGGCAACACATCATCGTATTTCCATCCTGGATTTCCCATTGATTCCCAATTATCGTAGTCTTCCCGATTACCTCGCATATACATCATGCCATATAGAACTGAAGTGCCTCCAAGAACTTTGCCTCTGGGCCATTTACAACGTTTTCCCTTTGATGATAAACAAGCTCGCTCTTCTGGTTCCGTTTTGAATTTCCAATCAATATCACTTTCAAGAAAATTTGTAAACATGGAAGGAATTTGTGTACCGACTGGCTCGTCATCACCTTTTTAAAAATAGACAATAATGTACATGATGTATTAAAATTGAAATTTCTAATTAAAATGTTTTATCATTTCCATGAGACATATCCAATATCAGAAAAAATCCCAAAACGGGAAGTGGACATTACATGAGTACATAAGATTCACCGACTTGAAGCTTGAGTCAATACAACCAAAAAAAAAGAGAGGGGGCAGGGGGCTCCTTTCAAGTGAAAGGGGTGATTTTCTAAAATAAATAAATTAATATTACGATCCCTGCAGGGTTGCCGCTATATGGAATTAATTATGGACTTAATTTATTTTTCACGAATAAAAACCGTATTTTTGAGTGGGATCTATCTTTTGACCATAAAATATTTTGTGTATTAAGCGAGTTATAACCAATTTTATAAAAAAAATATGGATATAGTCGGTTTATTAGTCCTTGAAGGGTTGCTACCACCTTGATTTAAAAAGTGAGCTCAGGCTTTGATATTTTCTAAACGGGAAGAATTAGTTAAGTTTTTTTTACTTTGTAATTAATAGATTTTGCTAATGCCCAGATTTTTAAACTTACCCCTTTAATCGACAGGAAAAACATTTACAAAAATGTTAGATTTTTTGAATTTTCTACTTCAAAGAGTAATAAATATCTCCGTTTTCTACATTTAAACGTTCATGTACATATACATAACTTTCGACTACAAATCCGAGTAGGGTGATGGCAATCGTTCATGGGTTTAATGATTGAAAACATAGAAGTTTTCCAACGATTGCAAGAAAGAAATTACTTTCCCCTTTCATATTAAATTCCTTTTTGGTTTCAATATTCAACGCTCCCATTTTTCAGACTTGTTCAAAGAAATGTTTAAGGCAATTTAGAACGTATACTAGACACTATAAAGAATAATGCGAACAATTTAAAAGAATATTAATTTTGTGTGTTTCAATAAAAAAAAAAAACACTATAAGAACTTGTTTAAATTGTAACGCATGCTATCATGCAACACGACGGTTTTTTTTTTTTTGGTGAATTGTGTAAGGAGAACAGAGCGGCTCTCCGATCATTTACCTACCAGCTTCAATCACAAGAACTTTCCAATCATTTATTTCAGATAAACGTGATGCCACTACTGAACCAGCTGAGCCGCCACCAGCAACAATAAAATCATATTCGTTGTCCGGTTCTGAACGGAACTGAAAACAAAAAAAAATATTAAAAAATATAACTGAGGAGTTAAGTAACAAAAGGTGACATTTGCATTTTTTGTGTTTTTATTTAATAGCGTTCTCAACCATAAATTCCATCGATTGGCATTCAAAAAATTAAAAATCACTAGAGAAATTTTAATCCAAAATATCACTTTCGGGACATTTCCTTGGTGTTATGTCAAAAGTTGACATTCACATGTAGTTCTATTGAATATAAACTCTATTTCAAAACCGTTTAAAAAACTAATACCTATAATACATACAAAAAATTAATAAGCGAGGCATATCTGATTTTTTTTTCCTCAATTTCTAAAAAAATTATAAAGTGTGAATGGCACGTGAAGAATAAATAAAATAAAATGTGATACTGCCCTATTAATAAAAAAAAAACTCAAGTCATGTTTTCAAGTTGTCTAATTATTTATTTAGGGAATCGATGAATATGATTTCTGATAAGAGTGATGTAACAGTTATTAGCAGTCATTGATCGTATATGATACAAAATCTTCTTAAAATAAATTAATATACAATAGAGCCATCTCATTTTAACTTGTGTTTGTTTACCTACTCTTCGTGTATATTTTGTCTTTTTTCTTTACACTATAGAACAGTAACAGTCAAAACTAAAGGCTAAAGGTAGAACTATAATCGTCGAACGTCATAGCTGAAGTGGTCGTAAGAAACGAAGCGAATACGAGGAATTTATATAACGCGCCCATTATTGCGATAAGGTGGCTTTCGTTAGGCTTTGTTAACTTTCGCTATCGATAGCAAGAGCGCTCATCGACCGCTCCTGCGAAAGTGACTTCTCCATTTGAGTGTTCGGAAAGCTAATTTTCGTCCGGTTTTGACATTAGCGTCCTACCACGTTTGACGATTATAGCTCTACCTTAAACCAGAGAATACACACAATTTATATATCCATAAACTATATGGTAATTCAGGTGCAGTTCGTTAAAATTTTTCAAGCGCTAGTAATCAGTTAACAGTTTTGGTGAAAGCATTTTCACTTTGGTGTTGAAAAAAAAACCTTAATTCAAAAAGTTTCAATTTTTAAAATTTTTTTAGTAAAATATGTTTAAAAATATCCAAAATATTCATAGAGAAAAAATAGCCACATAAAACAGTAGGAAAACAATAAGATATCTCTATGATTTTCATACAAGAATTAGGGAAAACTGGTCACTAACAAAAATTAAAGCTGTTATTCACAGAGCGCTCTAAGCTTAAATTGAATCACTATATAATATAACACAAATTTGCAAAATTTCCGCCTTATTTTGTAAGATAATGAAACATCTTAAAGAATAACTGAATAAAAAAATCTGTACACTTTCACGTTTCACTTACCCTAGGATTAGCTCTACCGCATGGATCTTCTAGATCACATTGTGAACGAATATAGTTATCCAATAATCCCATAAAGAGTATGAACGCACTACCGCCACATGTCGATGCTAGTGTTGGACCTGACGGTGTCACAATAGGACAGTCACAAGTCACTGCCATTTTTCAAATCTAGAAATAAAAATGAAAAAAAAAAAACAAAAATTATTGTACCTAAACACAAATAGATAATGTTCATCGACTTCGAAAAGGCTTTTCAAGTAGTGTCAATAGAAAATTCAGGAGGGACATCCCAGCTAAATTGATTGTTATTATCAAGTCCAATTATTAAGTTTTCTATAAAGAAAGGTTGTTAAAGAAATTTGACATCCAAAATGGATTTAGACAGGGTTGTATACTGTCACCGATATTGTTCCTGTTGGTGACTACACTAAACGCACCTTTGTCTACTATGGAAACTTAGAACTTCAGTAGACTTTGCTATCATACCTCAAATACTCGGACTACGCAGACGATATAACGCTTACTTCGTCATAGGATCATGGAGAGAGAAGATAAAATTGTTAAGGATGAATACGGTAAAAAGAAAGGAAAACCTTGGAAATTCCTCATCTGTTCTAGTAGATATTTCTGGACAACCAGTCGTAACGACTCAAGCGATGCAATGGAACCCTTTCATGCAGATAGACAGGCGAGCGGGACAACCAAGAAGAACTTGGCGAAAAACATTCGAAAAGCAATCAGAACAATTATATTTCTGAAGAGTTGGAGTTGAGTAGGACTAGTGGAGGCCCTATGCCACGCAAGGGAAAACTGACAGGCATTAGGTCTAACATTCGAGAACCAAGCTAAATAATTTCTCCGGTTAGTCACAAGACGCATTATGTCTTTTTGCGTATTTCAAAAGACGAAGACGAGCTAACATTTAGCATTCAAATTTTTTATTTGGAAATTCAGGATTGTCAATAAAACAAAAATGGAATACTGTGGCCATCGCATCGCGGGATAAAGACTCTACCGATTTGCTGAATCCCAATCATGTTGTTATCTAACAATTTTTTAATCTTTTAAGGATGTAAAAAGATTAAAAATTGGCATGGCAACGGGAAAATTTTTGACAACCATATTTAATCAAGCTTTGGCTTTTTGATAGAGTTGGTTTTGTTTTTCATCGGGCACTTAATTCAATAAAACACAAATATTTAATGAGAACGATAAGCGCAACTAACAGAACAATCAAGGATAACTTATATTTCTTACATGAAATATTGAAATACGAGTAGCAATTATTTAAAACTAATTAAAATATTTACACTTAACAACTGGAAGTACTTCTGTTGGAGAATTTTTATTTACTATACAACTAAAAGCAAAATAACTTTTAAAATTTATGGAGTCACTAGCAAGCAGTATATATATACTATATATGGATGCGGGTAAAACTTTTTCGATAATTTTCATTTAAAATCACATGCTCTAATATGAGAACAATAATATATCTACTTAATATTCCTTCTCACGTTCTACATATAGAATAACTTAAGTCAAAGTAATTAAAAAAGTGTTAGAGTTTTCGGGTAATTATTATTAAGCAATATTTAAGATAACACGAGTGCACTACGATAAAAACAATATAATGTGGAACATTATAATTTTAACTAAATAATATGTGTATTCGAAAAATTTAAAACAATAGATAATTTATTATAGTTTGAAAAAAAAGTTACATGAACTTGTAATTTAGGTTGATTAGGTATACTTACACAAATCACAAACTAATTTAAGATCGAAAATTTTCCTTGCTCTAAAATAATTTACAATTTGTTGTTAAATGAAAGTGGTTATAAGTGATTTCATGAGCTTAAAATATTTTTACTTTTACGTTTACTAATGCATTAGATTAGGTTATCTGTGTTTGAGATTTTGTAAGTAAAATATTGAAATTTAAAACGATGTTTTCAAAATTTTACTTACCTTACCTCATTTTCAACCTCAAAATACTCTAATAGATAAAAATGTAAACGATTATGTCAAAGATCTTTTGAGCTCAGCAAGTCAAATAAAATCAAGTAGATCGCTACATTCGAAGGAAAAAATGGATTTCTAATCTTGGTCAACATGCCCTTCGCATAATATAGATTAAAAAGGCCCGACTCGAAGTAGTTTACAGAAGTTAACAAGAAAGAAGCAAGGAAAAAGTTTGTCCAACTTCAAGCAGAGGGTACGAAGAGCGTGTATCGGGAGCTGGTGGAAATATTTGCTGATGTAAATCACGCTATTCAGGAACTGCGATATACACCAGCATCAACAAGGGCGCAATTATTTTCAAAATCGCCGCCTGGAGAAGGAAAAATGCTCGGAGGATTCGTTCACCAAAATTCATAAGCAACGCTCAGGGCCAACTCCTTGTGGATGATGACAAAATACTTCACAGATGGCACAATCAGTATTGTGAAAGACTATTAAAACAGTTTTAAAGGATACTTTCCAATAGCTGCACCAAACAAAGAAGAAGTCCCTGACATCACAGTCGAAGAAGTTAATGTTGCGGTGAAAAATTCTAAAAAGGGAAGAGTGTTAAAAGTGTTGGATAACTTAAATTGCAGCTGAAATGAAGAAGATTCGAATGACAGCAGGAGTAACAAAGCAAATTCCCTCACTATCTCTGAAGGAAGGCAGACGCAAAAACTAATGCAGGAAACAAATGTAATGACACATGCATTTAGTTGGCCTGAGACATGAATCAATCTAAAAACGGGAGGCCTGTCGACGTTTTCTGAGGTCAATCCGGCAAACCCCAAAAGTGGAGCCTTAGGGTGAATCACTAAAATGGGAGAGTTGTGGCCCAACTCGAGATCATGACAATCGCCGGTAAATGTAGAAGAAGAAGATTTTAAACATCAAAATGTTGGACACAAATTTCCGTTACTATTTTTGAATTTTTTTTACGACTTACAGATTAAACTTGCTGTTAATTAACCAAAACAAAAATTTTACTTTATAGACGAAGCATACCTTATACTATAGAGCCGATGTTACATATGTTTATTTTGTGTTTTTCAATATTAATCGTTTTTAACAATGAAACGCAAATACACATTAAAAAAACTGTACTTCCCATAACTAATGGATCAACGAATGTTAGGTTAAAATAATGTACATAGAAAAATTAGTTTTCTCAAACTTTGGAGACGATGCGGATGTCTTTATTTTTTTTTAGGTTCCTGTTCTTAACTCATTTGTTTTTGCCTAGCAACAAATTATCACAAAATTTAAGACCATGTTTGTTAGTACTACTATTTATTTATTATTTATTCTTTTTGTTGATAATTTGTACCCGTGATATAAACAAATAATGGTAGAATAATCAGATATTGACGTTATGTGCTTTGTTTTTTATTTGCTTTATTTATAATGGATTAAGAATATTTGCTGCCTTTATTATGTATGTCTAATGTACACAAATTTTTGTTTCAAAAAAGAGATACATACATATGTATGTAGATTATTTCAAATTTTAGCAAACCTAACATTTTTACATAAGAAAATATATACATATTTAAATACATATATTTAACAAATTGTGAAATATTTCAGGGAAGGACAATTTTTGATCAGAGATTCGTTTGTGATGTGTGGATGAAGATACTTTGTTTGCAAACTACAAAGACGGTGAAAACATTAATTCTTTTAAGAGTATTTGTAGATTTTGAACAAAATTGACATTAATATGATATGTCTGCCTGTGAATTTTCTTAATGCTTGATGTAAAGTGTTTTTGGGCAGAATCTTCACATGTTTTTCGATTTTTTTGAAAACAGAAAATAACGGTACCTCCATACATTTTGATTTTGCATTTTTTGATTTTTTGGAATATAAGTTTTTTCGAGAAATTGGCTCCGCAATTTGTATTTAAATCCATAAATTTAAATAGCTGTGGCTCACTTTAAATAAAATAAAAAAAAACAAAAAGTGGGGTTTGCTGCTACCTCCCATAGTAGGGGTAGAAAATTAAATAATTTTTTGAAAACTAAATACCTATATTTTATTGAAATATGGTACAAAACGGTTCTTAAATACTATTTTTAATAACAGTAATAATTCGACCGAAAACTACCTTCCATTAAAATGTTAAAAAGACCTTCTCAAAAAAAAATAAAATTCCTTGAAAAGGGATACAAATTTTGTGTGTACGGTATTAGTACGGCCTATCATTAAACATTTTATTTTTATTTTGAGAATTTAATATATTGATTGCATTCTGTTTGATTTAATTTTTAACTTTCTATTAATTATTTCTTTAATTTTGCATTTCTTAATTTTTTCCTCAAAAATGTCTAAAAAATTATTCATTTTAAAAATTATGTCAGGCGTCATTTTTTTATTCTTGAGCAAAATTCGTTTGCGAGTTCCAATTTTTAAACAGAAATGTATTTTTAAAAAATGCATGTATTTTAGTCGAAATAAAAAATGAACATTAACGAATTGGTAATGTTTTTGAACAATACGAGAAATAAAATAACAGAAATGCGTAGAAAAAAATTTAAACATGGATTTTTTGGAACTAGGAGGATACAAATTGGTCGAACTACGAAAAAATAACGATAGTAAACTTCTCAAAAAAAAAAAATTGTCAGAAAAATATTTTTCGAATTTTTTTGTCGTGAACATTGAAGAGCTCACTGAATGACTCGGTCCATCATCAAATTAGTGTTCTGAGTAACCACATAATTAATATGTAATATGTCAATTTTGTGTTTTTAATGTTATCACCCATTCTACTTTCGTTCAATCAAAAACCTTGAGTCAGAAATGAAAAAAAAAACAACGCATTTTATATTTTCTTTGAACGAGCTTTTATTCTTCCAATTAAGCGACACAATGTTCACCTAATTTTGATTCATTTAGATTCCTTGTCTATATCACTTGCTTGTCTCTAGCATCAACAATAGCTCGTATCATGAGACATTTTGCTATTGCATAAGTTCTCACACATGCATTTGACTCACTTTCTGTAACAGCAAGTAAGAAAAGAAATATTTTTTAAAACAGTTTAAAAACACAAAATCAATGACATAGTAAATAAAAATTACTTCCTTCCTTTTCGCAAACTTCAACTGAATCTCCAGTAGCTGGCCACATTGTTTTTTGTAGAAGCGATTTATCTAGTTTCCAATCTTTAATAAGGCCTAATTTTTCAAATGCACATCGAATGTAACACTGAAAATTTTTTTTTTAAATATATGCATACATTTCAAAATTTGGCTTAAATACCATGCCAGTTTTGTCAACTTCGTCAGGAAGTACTCCAGTGCTGTTAAATTCATTGATATATTCTTAAAAAAGACGAAAGTTCAAATATACAAATTACAATGAGCGCATTATTAATTTATAAAGCTTATAATAAATATTGTGGAGATTTTGATTTTATTTTTGATGGATAGATTTTTTCAAACTTGGTATACATATATCGTTTTTGGGCTTTACGCATTGTAATTTTTTCCCTTTTTCTTAAGACCAAAAACGGTACATATGTACCATTCAAATATTTTGTAGCTTTTAGAAAATATTAATTTTTTCAAAATCTGTTTCATAGATGTTTTTGAAAAAATTGATTTATTTTCATTTCAAACCTCCCACCAATTGATTTTCTCAAAACTTTTTATTTGAGTTTAATCAATTTTTTCTCAAAATCATCTTAAAATTTGAAAAATATTTTACAAAAAATTTTAAAAAATATGTTTTGGGGTTTCGAAAATAAATTCAATTTTTTGTTGAAAATTTAATACTTCGAAAAGCACTTGATCGATTGTTTTTCATATTTGGAACTATTTTTCAACAATATATTTAATAGTTTAGACAAAAATTAATTATAGATTAAAAAGCAACGATACCTTCCTAACAAATACTTACATAAAATGTAAATGTTCATAAATATTTTTAGAAAAAAACGCGAATGCAATAATAAAATTTCAAAAACAATATCCGGTCGTTTTCAAAAAATGTTTAACAAAATTTTGTTTAATATACATATTTGATGAAATGCGAGCTAAAATAATAATGAGGGATTAAACTTTATTCAATCTGAGCAAACTTTAGATAAACCTTAAATATAATCTAAACCTATTTACCCATTGGTATTGAAAAACTTGCGTTGCAAATATCCATGACTTCCTTGAGATCCATTACTGGCGCACTAACTGATGAAGAATTGCATTCCATCGGGTTTCCACCGACCTGTTGAAATCCAATTAATCCAACCGATAGAATGCAAACTACCAAAATTCTTACTGATAACATTTTGCAACCACTTCCAATAGATTTTACGGCTTTTTATATCAAATCCAAACATTCTATGTGCATGACTTCCAATTTTTAATTTGCGAAAAAGCCAGAATTTAATTTCATCAATTAGTTGAATAAAAAAAAAAAACATTTCTTACAATAAATAAATATTTTTTTTTTATTGAGTTAGTTATTGTAAAATTACAATTTTTTAAGTGCTTAGAACCCATCTGCGTGCACGCCTTGTATTCTGCTTTATATTTTTTATTTTTCTATAATTTGGTTCACTTAAACTCTATATAGGTAGGTACTACTCATACAATAATGTAACATCAGCAAATTAAAATAATAATAATAATATTCTACTGTTGTGCTCCCCAGGCCCTCTTAATTAAATGTGAACCCCTTTCAGCGATCATCACAGCCGGTGCATGAGTATTTCCGGCTGTTACTTTGGGCATTATAGAGGTATCAATTACACGCAATCCCCGAACTCCATGGACTCTCAGTTCATGATCAACCACAGCGTAGGGATCTCGAGCCGGTCCCATTTTACATGAACCAGCTTGATGGTTCTCGGGTCCGGTGTCTTGTCTAACGGCACATTCCCAGTACTTGTCAGTGCCAAATTTAATATTTTCACATCCGTTAGTCGGTTTTTTGTCCAGACGCATTCCATACGCCTTCAGAGGACTTGTTTCGGATAATCGAATGGCAAATTTAATACCCTCAATTAATGTTTTAACATCTCTCTCGTCGGTCAAGTAGTTGCCAATAATCTTTGGTGGTTTTAGAGGATCATTCGATGCCAGTGTGATGTAGCCTCGACTTTTGGGATTTAAAACTGCTGGGAAAATTTGAATACTGCGAGAATTATTTGAGAGAAGTTCTCCAACTTGGCCAGTCTTGGCACAGCTTGCCAAATATCCACCGAAGAAATATTGTACATCTGGAATATCTGGAGCATCTGCATATCGGGTGGCTACTTTGGCAGTTACATCAGAAATTCCAGTGCCAGACATTAGGCCGTCACGGAAAAGTAGATATTCCATAGCTGTTGCCCAATTTAGTGGCGCAGTATCAGCGTCATCGATGAAGAAATTTGTGAAGTACGCAACATGATTGTGAAGATTTTTACCCACTCCAGGTAGATTGTGGACTGGACGGACATTGACCTAAAATAAAAAAAAATAAACAACATTATTAATGGTAAAAATGTGATACAAAAGATCAACAAAGAAAGAAGTATATTAACTAAAATGTTACAAGGCCACAACTAGCAACTCGCATACTTGCAACCTACAAAAATAATTTTGTAGGTTAAGTTTGACTTAAAAGTTTAAAAATGATTTTTAAAGAACAAAAAAATTGAACGGTTTGCGATAAAAAGAGACACTTTTACCCTATATTGTAGGCCTTCTGAATGGAAGTAAAAAAGTTATTGGAGTAAATGGTGATATAATTAATTCCATATATTCTTACGGTAAAAAAAAGAGCTCCAATATTAAATAAGCAGGAAGTATTTGATACAATTAGTAAGCCCTGATATTACGTTTTTCTCAGATATTTATTGGAGTACTAGCATCAATATAAAAGTAGAAGGGCGTGTTTTGCTCTAATAAAAATCGTTATTGGAGTAAACGCTGATATAAGGTTTTCTTCATGTTTTATCGGTGCATTTTCTCCAATATAAAATAAACATGGAGTATACAAAATACATGGGTGGGTTTTGTTTTTTGTCCAGACGCATTCCATTCGCCTTCAGAGGTGTTGTTTCGGAAAATCGAATGGCAAATTAAACATAACTTTTTGAAGGTACACCAATGAAAAGTTCATCACCCGCAAGTATGCTAATATTATTGTTCTCAGCGGAAACTGTGCAAGTTTGGAATATTATCGCAAATCACTTACATATTTTCATAAAAAATTAAAAGTATCAGTTTTTGATTTCGAGGTTTGTTTTCAATTTTTTTTGCAATTATTTGCCAAAAAAAGTCATAAAATTTTGCATATTTTGGGGTAACACTTCCGTAATCAATTAAATTAAAATTCTACTTACTTAGTTTCAATTTTTAGACAAATGCCGTATTAGTTTGTTGTCTTAGGCGTTTCGCTTCGAGATGCGATTAACCCACAGACAATTTCCTTTAAAAAATACTTTGTTTTTATACTTTGAATATTGAAATTTAATTCAAATTGTGGGCCTTGTCCAATGCCCCTGTATTTTTTTTTTGACATATTGCATGTCTTTTTTGATTTGCGCATTTAGCTTCTAGGTGCAAAGAACAGAGACCTTCTTTTCTGATTTTTAAAAACATGGGATTCGATATTCATGTCTGGAAACTAAACTAAAACAAATTACCTCTCTGTCCTTAAGGATCAAGCTCGGTGAACTATACATATACAGTGGAAGTACAGACGCACAAACGGACGAAGCAAGGCAAAACTCAAATTTTTTGAACTCCATCATTTCATTGTAGTAGGTATTGATTTTTATTTAAACCTCGAAATTTTTTCCAAGTAAAAGAAATGCCTCAATGTAATAACCACTAACGTAGCGACGCATAATGAAGACATACCTAACAATCAATTAAATAATAGTCCAGTCAATTTATCCCGAAAAAGGAGCAAATTTTTAGTTTAGTTCTAACTTGTTCCTTCCTATTCTGATGTTTGACAATACAATTTTGGGTTGAAAAATAGAAAAAAAATAAAAAAATATGGTTTGCTCATATGTACATAACTCAAAAACTATGCTTTTTATTTTATATCACTCATAATCACAACAGTTACTGGAACTTCCTTTTTTCTTTAACTCCAAGTAGGTATAGTTATTTAAACTGCATAATTTTAGGAGTTATTTCATCATGTTGTTAATCGCACTCGTTTGCGTCAGAAATTATTGCATAAAATAGAAACTAATACATACTTGTTATATTCACATAAGTTGTGCTTTTTTTCTAAGCCCCGTGGGAATTGAGGAAAAAACGAACTATGGGTTCAATGACGCCATGACAGAAGAAGAGCAAAGTTTCCATACAAATCATCGATAACATGTATGAAAACATCGTTTGCAGTGCATCTCTAACTAATCATCCCCAAAGATTAGTTGTTGTTAGATTTAATATTAAAAGTGTGGTCGGAATTCAGAAAAAAACACGACTAAGGTATAATACATTTTCCCTGAAAATTTTAGATCAATTTGAAATCGAATTCATGTCATTTAAGCCATTTCTAAAGTTTACCGCATGAAAAACAACGTATTTTCATATGTATGTCTATATTGGGTTTGTCTTTTTCAAAGCCTCAATGGACTTGTTAAGAAATCCACCCTTACAATTTACGAGCTAAATGGAACAACAATAAAGCCTATTGAAGCCTCGCCAAAGATTTCATGGCACTTTACCTTAGCCTGTATAGATATGCGTCAAAAGCCGTATTTTTTATCGATATTTTGTTTTTAAATTAAATTTTTTCCAAGATGGTGTCGTTCAGCCCAAACGACGTTTAATATTTGAGCTTCACAAAAACTCACCTTTTAATGATTAAATTATGTAGTTGTACCTTTTTAAGATCATCTTCTGGTCCAATTCCACTCAAAAGAAGAATTTGTGGTGAATTAACTGCTCCTCCACTCACTATCACTTCCTTTTTAACCAGAATCTTCCTCGTGCTTCCAAACTGATCAATAACTTCCACTCCATGAGCACTCTTTGTAGAAGGATTCACAAGTACCTTAGTTACAGTTGTGTTTAGCAGAATGTGCAAATTTGATCTCAGCCTAGCTGGTCGAAGGAAAGCTCTTGCTGAACTCATACGCACTCCATTTCTAGCAGTCATCTGTGCGATCATAAATCCAGTTGAGTTCGCACCGTTTAAATCATGAACTCCATAACCTAACAATAGACAATTCAATTTTCAAAAAAAAAAAATCGCTAACCAAAAAACCCAAATTTCATACCCATTTCTTGTCCACCCTTGAGAATGGCATACGATAGAGGTGGATTGTAAGGGAACTTCACAACTGGCATCAAACCTCCCTTCGCATGATATTCACTACCAACTTCATTCAATTCCAAGTTATTTTCTGATTTCAAAAAAAATGGCAACACATCATCGTATTTCCATCCTGGATTTCCCATCGATTCCCAATCATCGTAGTCTTCTCGATTACCTCGCATGTACATCATGCCATTAAGAACTGAAGTGCCTCCCAGCACTTTGCCTCTGGGCCAGTAGCAACGTTTCTCCTTGGCCGATAGACAAGCTTGCTTCTCTGGTTCTGTATTGTAGCGCCAATCAATGTCGCTTCCAATAAAATTCAAGAACATCGAAGGAATTTGTGCACCAACTGGTTCATCACCACCTTTAATTAAACAATTAAAAAAAAAATATGTATCAGTATCAGTAATAATGTAGTTTTGATAAACCAGAACTTCATACTATACTGCGGAGAAAGTAAATGGGCATTAGAAATAAAAAAAAAGAAGAATTTTAATAATTATTGTGAATGGATGAATTAAAAAAAAAAATTATCAATTCTCCGGTTTTACAAACGACTCTGGGGTTTGCTGGCATTTAAATTTAGATTTTAAATTTTAAAGGTCTTATCATTTCGTGTTTTTGTGCGTCCATTAAACTTTGATATCAATTTACGTTTCTGAAAATAATCCAGTGATGTTAGACAAGTTCACAACCGAATTAATTCAATTAAATTTAGAATTTCAGACAAAAGAATATTTATGACTTATTTATTTTATTGAGGGCATCGATATCACAAGTAATCATAAACGAGTTAAGATCAAACTATTTTGAAATTAGCTCAGTAAATTAATTTCTTGTTACAAGGTTGCCAAAAAGAGCCATAGAAGCATCAAAACCGTTTTTTTTTATAATTTCTATTTGCTAAATAAAATTAGAGGAATATGAAACGAGATAATAAGTCTCCTTAAAATTATTCGCTTAGAATTTCCTAATGAGGACACTGCACTTGAAAATAAATTTTGAAGACTGTTTTAAGCTACATTTTAAATTTAAACTAATTTTTTGGCGTGATAATTTTTTTTATTTTGAATCAAATGAGCTGTACGATTTATTAAAAACAGTTGACAATTATGTGGGAGGTATGATTTTTTAAAATATCGTTTGAAGCATTTTGTTCAGTCAGAATTTTGTTTTTGTAAATGTTTAAAAAAAATCGAAATAAATTATTTACACATTTTTTTAAACTATGTTCTTAATTTTAATTTTTTAAAGACATTTTTTAATATAAATCAATAAACAAAAAAAACAAGGTTAGCAGTATAATCTAAATTAATTATTTATAGTCTTTTTTTTTCAAAATTAACTTTTCAAACAAATTATATTATTTAAAATTATTAATTTAAAAAATTACAATATCAATGCCGTAGTTCGATAGCAAAAAAGAATGAAGTAATGAAGGTAAAAATGTAAAACATAATAATAAATACAAAAATCGAAATATAGAATAACTTATTTTTTTTTAATAATTTAAATGCATTAAAAATTTTTTTTTTTTGTCAATACTTAAAAAATGGAAATGAGAGAAAAAAATTCAATTTGAATAAAGGCCAAATTTTGTTGGTTTGTTTTTTTTTTTTTGCTTCCGAAATAAATTTTTGATTTCCAGTGCGCTTGTCCCAAAAAATTAGTAGGAAATAAGGACCTTGAATCAAATTTTGAGAGGCAATATATATTCCGAAATAATTTTTTGATTTCTAAAAAAAATTTGTTTTGCAAAATAGTGGAAACCCTAAAGCCGTGTATATAAGATGAGCTATTTTCACCTTACAGTTCTGCGAATTACTTACAACAGTTAAATTCGGACACAAATGAATAGACAAATACATACAGTATTGATATGTAGTTGTAGGTAAGGTACGTACACTGTACAACTTTTGAAAAAGAAAACAACAATTTCGTAATATAATGTTTTTGTTTTTTGTCTTGTAGTCAATTTACTGAATCAGATTTTCGTGCCTCAAAGCTTACACCAACTTCCACTGAAAAAAAATTCCATTTAAATCTGTGTATTAAGTATTTAGACAATTTGGAGGTCACTCAAATCAATTCATTACTATATCTAATCTAAGCAATTTGAATAGTATTTGATTGAACTACATTTTGTATTTTTCATCTGCGTAAAACAAGATTTAATAATTGATTGATTTATTTCGGATAGATATGTATTTCTTTCTGTGTACTGTCTGTTTGAGCTCAGAAGTGCAATTTACTTCTGAACTGAAGGATAAAATGCGAGAACTAACAATGTTTATGCTGTTATGCTTCGTTAAAGTCATAAAAAACCGTTCTGCACTATGAGGTGCTCCGGTGGGCAATGAAACAAAAAAAAAAGAAGCATGTCATAATCACTCGCACAGAGTTAAAAAATAGATACTTTACACTATGCCACTGGGGTAGGTAAATAGTGTTGAAGGCACACTGATGTGGAGCTAATTTATTGTTCATGTTAATTTTTTCTAAACAATCGAATGCAGTTGTAATTATTTTTTTTGTTTTATAATTTGCCTTGTGAATTTACTGATATAAAAATATTAACACCATTTTACATCAATTATCTTCAGCTTAAATGTTTATTTTTTATTATCGAATGTAATTTTATTTCAAAAAAAAAAAAAATACAACTCATTCAACTTACCAGCTTCAATTAGAAGAACTTTCCATTGAGGGATTTCAGATAAACGTGACGCCACCACTGATCCAGCTGAACCACTTCCAACAACAATGAAATCATATTCGTAGTCGGGTTCTGAACGAAACTAAAAAAAAAATTATACATTTTAGAATTAATATATGTAAAAGATTTTAAGTTAATAATATTAAAGATTAAAAAGATGTAATAGACTATTTGTTTATTATTTTTCAGCATTTAAAAAGTTTTAAGAAAAACTTTGAGCGCAATCGTTCAAATCCTAGTACATAATGCAAAATGCTTGCAAACTGCGAAAGAAACGATTTTCTTTAATAAAATCTGGTTGCATCAAACCCGTTTATAAATTTAACATACTTTTAAGTCTTAAAATGACTTTTGTTCATCTTTTTACTTTCATTTACATCATTTTTAATAACGAACTTTTTTTGCATTTTTTATTTCTCTTATCCTTATTGAAGAGGCTTTTAAATGTTCAAATGGAGAATTTTGTTTCAAGAAAATGAAATGATGTTAAAAACTCATTTGAAATACATAGTTTGAACTGCTTCAACATTGCTAAAAACTACATATGTACGTGCATTTTTGTATGTTTATTCAACGAATTACCAATACCTAAGTGTATTTCGGAGAATCAAAGATATGGGACAATGGATTACTAAAAACCAATCGTGCACAACCAATGTACCATTATTTGCCCACATAGAATCAATTAAAAAAAAATTGAGTGAATCTACAAAGATCAGTCAAAAAAGTTAAATGTTAAAAAAAAATATACTTTCACTTACCCTAGCACTAGCTCTCCCGCATGGATCTTCAAGATCACACTGTGAACGAAGAAATACCTCCAATAATCCCATAAAAAGCATAAATGCACTGCCGCCACATGTTGATGCTAACGTTGGACCTGTCGGTACTCCAACAGCACAATCACAAGTGATGGACATATTTTTTCAAATCTAGAAAAAAAGAAAAAAAAAGAAGAAGATTATAACTTTGGTATATACGAGTACCTGTACCAAATAAGAAACTATAAAAAATTCAATAAAGTGAAATCAAGTTTCATCTTCAAGATGGATTTAATTCTTTTTTTTTTATAAATTGGATGTCTAATTGGGTACCAAATACAAATTTGTATTGGCACACTAGACTAGAGTAACCTTAATCCAACATGTGAACGAAAAAAATTAATGAGTGGTGAAATGATCTTTTATTTTAGACAAATTTATTTTGTTTAAATTGATGATTCTTTCTAATCTTGCAAAAAAAAATTAGAATATTTTCAGGTCAGCTACTGGATATTTTAATATCTTTTTAATTTATTTCATATAAATTATATTATTATTTGTTTTGATGAATAAATTAAATGGGTTTTTCTTTCTTGCCAGAAATCATGCGCATAGATACATTTTTATTTATGATATATTTTATCATGAGTAGTTATAAATAAAACAAAAGGCATTAATGCGATTGAGAATTCGGCGATTATCAAATATTTTTGATTTACGGACTAATGGAAATAATTACTTTTAAATAAAGTGCGTATACGCCATAGTGTTCCTAAACAAATCAATTATTATAAGATTTTAAATATTTCCTTGTCAAAAGCTAATTAGGGAATATTTTTTGCGTTATGAGTCTTTTAAACTTATGATTAGTGTTAGGTGCGAATCCATATATGTACCTAACGAAGAAAGTGAAAAATGGTAGCCTTATAAAATAAATAAGAATGATTTTCCCCTCAGGACTCTTTTTTAAAAAAAATTGCAACTGTTTAATTGGGCAGTTCTTCCAAGCTTCAAAATATGTGTATACATACCGTGGTAGAAAAATAAACGGTATTTTGCTAAATTCAATAAATGTTTTTGTTGTTCAAATGTCAAAATTGAAAGAGAAATTGAAAAATCGAATTTCAAAAACCTCCGAGGCATTTGGAACGAAATAAAGGGTGTCCCAACAAGAATGCAAGATTTAAATTTGGTGCCATTCGAAGTGTCATTGTTTGACATTTGAACAATTATTATTGTTTGTTAGTAGAAGGTATAAGGTTAATAAAAATGGAGCGCTACACGAATGAACAACGCATTCTCATTGTGAAATTGTTTTACCAAAATGGTGAAAGTTTTGCGGCTACAGTTCGCAAAATGCGATCAATTTGGGGTTACAATAATGCTCCAAAAGAGTCAACTGTAAAGCAATTAATGCAAAAATTTGCTGAAACTTCTTCGATCATGTCTTCGATCAGGTCGATCGACCGAAAATATAGCAGCAGTACGTGATGATGTCGCTCAAACTCCATCCACCTCAATTCGACACCGAGCTCAGCAAATTGGTGTTTCCAAATCCACTATGTGAAATGATAACCAATTTTTTCGTGCCTAGAATTGAAGAAATGAATTTGGAGGGGATGTGGTTTCAACAAAACGGCTCCACATCTCATACAGCCAGAGAAACAATTCAATTGCTGCATCAGTCATTTCCCGGTCGTGTTATTTCGCGTTTTGAATTGGCTGGTAGAATTGGCCGCCTAGATCGTGCGATTTAACACCATTGGACTTTTTTCTTTAGGGTTTTTTGAAGTCGGTTTATACGAATAAGCCGACGACGACTCAAGCCATAAAAGAGGAAATTGGACGCTGCATTAATGAAATACCGCAGCATTTATGCAAAACGGTCATTGAAAATTTCATTAAAAGATCGCGTATGTGCCAGCAAAGCCGCGGCGGCCATCTGCTCGATGTGATGTTCCATACATAACCTCATCCTGTCTACTTTACGATATAATAAAGAATTCGCGATTTTTTTTTTAATATCTGTGTTTTATTTAGAATTTAAATCTTGCGTGAAAAAACGTCACCCATTCGTCAAGCTATAAACTGTCAAATTCCTTTGAATAATTAACATTAATTAATTGAAAACCATAGCAATCGAGACTCGTAAAAAGGTCAAATCCCTATCCATAGTATGATTTTACTTGTATATGTACATACATACATATATGGCTTCTCAGGTGTCATGGTCACAGGTGCGGCCATCTTGAATTTCTTATGACAGTTGTCGTATTTGATAACCAGGGCAATATAATATTTTCGATAAATACTCTGGACGGGGTACATTATTACTAATTAAAATAAAAACTGCAAGAGCACAATTTCTTGTATTTGTTTTAACTGAATGGATTTTAAAGGCCTATCGAAGTATCAAATAAAATTTGTGCCAAATTTGTCAGAACAGATTTTTACAAGAACTCATTTTGAAAAAAAAGAGTTGAAAGCTTTTTGTGCCAAATATACAGATATGTATGCTTATATTACAGCCCTTGAATTACTTTTTGAAGGTAAAATGAAGGACCCTTAATCATATCATTTCAAGAAGATCAAATGTCTTTTATATATGTAGTTTCCAAAACAATTTTGGTATAATTTTCTTAAGCTACCTTGATATGTTTTCATTGTTTTTTTTTTCCAAGCACATTAACTAAACGACTTATTTATAATGAAATTAAAAATCTACCAAATTAATTATCAAACCTATTGTTTTATTTTGACAGTTGGCCATGTATTAAAAGATTACCCATTTTCTCATACAGTTTCGTACTAAATAAAGTATGTTTGCGGTTAACCTCTTCATATAAATAAATATAACCCCTTGCAAACTCATCACCATCAAAGTGATTTGATGGGACCGAAACAATACACCGTAATCAATTCAGCATTATACGAATCAATGGATTCATGAATTCAATTTAGCACAATGTTCGTTTTGGATCATTCCGTGGTTTTTTTTTTTAAAGCCGGTTTCGATATTGCAAAATGAAGCCTATAACCAAACAGCCAGATAAACTACCAATTTATGTACATAGTTGCAGTGAACTTATGGTGAGAAATAATGAATGTGGTATATTGGTGAAATGACATATCTTTCCATATTAAGATCTAGGTATATCTGCAATTGATCCAAAGGAATTTGCTAAGAAAACAAAACAGATTCTAATTAATGAAATTGTCAACTTTGCGAGCACTGAAATGCTGAACACCTTGTAGAAATTTGTGTAACACAATAAAATGTCATCACATGAAGTCAATGTCATCATTTCCTTAAATGAATGAGGGTTCTTCAAAATCAAAATATTTAAAGAATTCGTATAATGCCTTTTTTGGTAATTCCCCTTCAACAGTAGAGTACATAAAATAAATAATATATGTAAATGTCATTTTTTTCTAACTTAACGTCAAATCATTCCATTCCCAATTCCAGTTATATCATTTTAGAGCAAATGAATCTTTAACCAGGCAAAAGTTCAAAATTGGCGGGCACATTTATTTTCAAATGTCATCGTTGTCGGTCGTCGTAACAGCTCTGCCAAATTAAGTGTTATATGGTGAAGATACCTATTCGTAGATATAGTCGGAGTACACACCTCTGTAACTGTCTTCACGTAAAAGATCGTCATTTCTCGATTATGGATTTTGTTTGTTTACGGGAAATTCACATTAATATAACAATTGCCAGCTTGGAACAATATCTTTATCGCCATACAGTCGTACCTATGACAATTTTTAAAAGACATGAAAATATTCTTTCAGTTATTAGATTGCTGGTTTATAATTTTTTTTTTTTTCAAAGTGCAATCCGTAGTTAGAGCTGCGCGCCAAATGATGGCAAAAGTGAAAACTAGGAAGTCATGATTCATGAAGTGTGTTTGGTGGCTCAAGACATTTGTTTTTGTTTTTGTACTTTTCCCATTTTCCATTTCACCGTTTTGTTATACCTAGAGAAGTTGTGCCAAGGCTAGGTGGGGGCATCTTAAGTGTTACCGTGGCCAACATCTGTCTAAATGGCTCAATGCGGCAAACAGCTATACTACTTGCCATCAGCTGAATGAAAATATGCACATAGTAAATTGAACGCAGCACGCAAACTATATATAAGATTATAATATACACTGGATGCAGTGGAATTGTGATGGCGGGCAATGACAAATGGACAGATGGAAGTAAAGATGTAAACGTAGTAAAGTTGTCAGCCAACATTTAGTAGGTTTAGCCAATTTACAATACAACATATTGATGATGTTGATTTGATGTGGCTCGATGAGGAAGGTGCTCGACGATCATGGACAGCACTTGATGGACAATGTCAGTTATAATAATATACGATTAGTTGTCCGCGAACTTGTTGCAATAAAATCGAATCACAGTATGTTTTCATTGCACGTTTACAAGTTGCAAACACAAGTAAACAAAAGTATCCTGAAAAAGATTTTTTAGATTGGCTGGCTTACACTTTTTCCATTTTTCTACTATATTTTATAATAAAATGGTACAAAGGTATCTCTTCTTTTTTAAATTTAATTAATATGATAATTAGTTTCAGTTTGCTTGTCCAAAGGATCCTCTAAATTTGAGTTAGAAGATGTCCAGTTGTTTAAATGCCACTTTTAAATTATAGGGCTCATAAAAATGTACTTCTTTTCAATTTTAAATAATGTTATATTGATTCGGGACACTGTGGCGTATACGCACTTTTTTAGAAAATTATTATTGTGTAATAGCTTTATTAGCTTTATTTTAATCATTGATATTTTGTTTCTAGTTTTTGGAAAATTTTGTTTTCTTTATCTTCAAATCTTTATTTTCACGTGTGGGGTGAGTTTTGATTTAGTCAAAAAACAGGAAAACAGAATTAAAATACAATACAGAAACTGAGAAAATGGCTCCGTCAATTCTACATTAAAATCTGAATTTTTTTGTTAAGTTATGTAAACAAAATTACCACATTACCGACCATAAAGACATCAACAAAAAAAAACTTAGAAATTGCTGTAAGAGTTTAGTTTGTGGGTCAATGAAATAATATGGGCAAAAAAATACTTTTCAAAAATCCGTACAAAGGTAAATGCCATGGATACGATTTTTCGTTGAACAGTTTGACGGATTGTATAAAATTTTAAAAAACAAAATTATTTTTTCAATATTAAATTCGTTTGAAAATGGATAAATACTTTCTTTTAAATTTGGTTTTAAAGTATACATTATTAAAATAGGTACACAGCTTTTTTTTCAATATTTTAAAACTGTATACATACGAACAGAGTAACTTAGAGCTCTCATATTTTGTTTTTTATTCAGTTAAATGACAGGTTTTTTTAAGATTTTTCAAGCTATTTTATTTAATTTTTCAAAAATTTTTGACAGAAGATTTCTCGTTTGGTGTTTAACAGAATTTTACATTTGTTGTCATTCAAGCGCTCAACCAACAGGAGAGAAAAAAATTTAATTATTTAAAAATTCGAAGGAAATCTTATATACTCGGACATAATTTCAGAAAATTGATATTTTCGAGTAAAAAGCTAAACACCGAAAAAATTTTTTCAATGTTGCTTTAGAAAGTTTTATTGGCAAGCTCAATTTTTTCAGGTTTTCAAAGATTGCGGAGAAATGTTAGAATTAAATAAAATAGATCTCACATATGTACAAACATATATCAAAGATTGACCCGAATCTCTGTAAACTTAATCAATCAGTATATAATTTTGTCTTCCATTTATTAATTGATACTGTGTTTAATTTTGCAAGAAATTGGTAGGTTGTATATTAACAATAGTTTTCTTTAAATAGACGGTTGTATCTTTTTGTTGAGAGTTCGGATGGAGCTCGCTTAATTGGTTGTTTTATACGCAAGCGCATTAGCATTATTTTTATAGATTAATAATTTGATAGTAATGTTTCTTAGACTACTCATTTTTTACTTAACTTAATAGATTGGTTTTGTTGTTTTTCGATAATCACCTCTTTTGTTTTGTTTTAGCTAAACCAAAAGCCTAACCTTTTTTATAATTCGATTTCGATAAAATAAAAGCTTTTCATCTTTATGAAATTTATAATGATGCTCTGTTAATAGCTCATGATTAAAATAAAAATCATGTACATATTTGCACAAGAATAATAAAATTTCTCAATTGATTGCAAGGGATTTGCTTTTTGGCAAAATTGATTCCCTCTTTTGAAATCAACTATACGATATCATTTTTGATTCTTATACAACTAAGCTTTCTAAAAAAATTGATAGTATTTGTTAACGTTGTCTAACTTTACTGTGGAAAATTTGTTCAAAATCCTTGTTACTGCTGGCTGTCTAACTTAGAAGCAAGAGTAGTTTGTCTTAACAGTGAATATTGTGATATTAATTTTTATTAAATTTGGCATATTTTTACCAATTTTAAAATAGTTAAATAGTGTCTAATAAATACAACAGATTTTAATTTAGAAGAAAGTATTTACTAGTATGGAAGCCTGAAGAGGTACCAGAAGCATCACACTATCTTTTGAAATCACCGAATGTATATATTTTCCATTAAAACATCAAATTTATTCCAAATGACTTTCAACACATTCAAAAATTTATTTTAATATAATAAAGATATAAACGAGCTAATGATTTCAAAATTCACCACATCTGTAAAAACTTAACCACATAATTTGTGTGGATGTCAATTAATAATGAGCTATAATGACTTCACTTATTTGTACAATGAAATGGTGTATGATGCACCACGAAAAACAATGATTAATTGATATTCAGAAACTTATCGATTTGGCTATACTTGAATACTGAGATTGTTTTTTTTTTTTCCTTAAAAATCGGTGAGATAAAACACATCGAATTAATATTTGTGGTTTTCCATTTCCCCAATACCTACGTTATTAAATTAAATTTGTTTAAATATTTATACATATGTACATATATGTAAATAAATTTTGTTTTAATGATATTCCTATGAATTGTGAGTTGAAGTTTTGAATTTCTATGACAAAATTAACATTTCCTAATAAAAAAAAAAGATGAGGGAGCTCATCTTCACTTTCGTGATCAATTATTATATTTCAAGAAGTCATTAAATGTTATGCGTCATTAAATATTGAAATGATAAGAACAAATCATTAATATACAAGACATTTATAAACATTATATTGACAAGAAAATCTATCAATTGTAAGACTTGTAAATTATATAATCAGTTGTTAGAAAAGTGCATTATGCAAATGAGACACAATTTATTCGAAAAAATACCCGAACTGATGATGTGTTTAAAATTTAATTGTTTAAAAAAAGGGAAAACTTGAGGTAATTAGAGTGCATCTATAATTAAAAGTCTTAATTTTCACAAAATTGAGCTATTCATGATTTATGCCTTTCTATCAAATCTAGTCATAGGCGATCTCTTTCAGAATCATGATAATTTTGGTGGTGAATTTTAAAATTTTCCACCACTAAGTCGATCTTGTATTGAGTTGATTTGTTCAACATCCTTATCCACATGAGCTCCGCATTGATTTTTGTGGATGCAAAAGATGGTAGAGATGGTGTCGATAGAATATCGGTCGTTAAAATAACTGTTGGCATCCAAAATAAACGCTCTAGAACTTTGTAAAAGCTTCTAACTTTATTCTTCTGTTCGAAGAAAGATTTATTGATCTTCATCTATTTCATTTACCATCAATTGTCCTAATTCACGATATTTCCGAGTTAGACAATGAAGCCTCTGTTCCATTTCAATTATCGATTTATCAATCTACCAGTTGAATGTTATAGTGAAGTTCCTGACAAACTGTGATTTTTGCTGATAGGTATAATTTTTTTAGGAAAGCAATGGTTTGGGAGGAGAGCTAGTACTTTTCGATTATAGTTAAAATGCATCCTGAAAGTGAAAGTCAATGTGTTAAGAACACTGGTCTCCAGATGTGCTACGGGTATTGACCTAGAGCCCAAATAGCACATTATTGATCACATTACTGCATCAAAAATTTTATATTTATCACTTGGGGCAGCATTTTTATTTTTACTAAGGACTTCCTTCCAGTTGCAATTTATGGAATATTTTGAATCTATGAGTTTACTCGGCAAGTGTTTCTTAAAGAATGAGGTGCTATTGATATTCCAAAATATATATAGACTCCGTTCTATTATCTGTCCGCTTCTTTTCGGAAGATCATTATTTATTTTAGATTTGTTTCAATTAACCTATAGGCACTGATTGCAGTACTTTTGCAATCAATTTGTCGACATTTATAACATTTCTGGTGGAATGTGGGATTTCAGCTAGTAAGTCAATATCGTAAACATACATATGAGCTTTGATGGGGACTGCTGCAAAGCTTATTCTTACAGGCAACACCGATCTTCCAAAAAAGTGAGAAAAGAAGTGGATTAAGCAAACTTTACCTGTTGCCTTTGAGGTGGCGCTACAGTTCAGGTCGCTACATTGAATCAGCCAACATGCTTATCCTAGCTGTTACCTGTTTCAACGTAAATTAGGGGTTGGCTAATCCATGATTTATTCCTTTTATCTACAACGTCGGCCGAAGAATTGTCGACGAAATGTTCCCGTACGAGGCAGCGCCGCCGGCGCTGAGAGTCTTTGCTTCATTAGAACTGTGTCTGGTTGAGGTCAAAGAGAAGGAAGCCGGAAAACAAACTTTGGTGGCTCCAGTTTGGGAACTCTAATGTTTACTTTTAAGAACACAAAGTAGTAATTGAGAATTTTTTTGCAAAAGAAGATTTCGCGAAAGATACATTTTAATTTTTTGTTTAAACAAGTCCAAAGGAAACAACAATATATTATTTAATTTGCTCAAGCAAACTCCAAACAAATTTGCATAAAGGAACATCAATGCATGGGAATTGGTTTGTGATTCATTACTGTAGACAGTTCATTATAATAATCAATTGTTTTAATTATCGTCTGAATTAGAGAACATCGTATATTAACTTTCGGTCGTGATATAACTTTTCGGGGATTCCAAGAAACGCAATGTATCTTCTTCCACTGTCATTCTATTTCACAAGTGAGATACTTATTGGAATAATTTACAACATTGTTATTTCTTTTTTGTCTTGTTTCTTCTATTCAACTGTCATTTCCATCTTGGTAGATATCCAAAAGTTGACCATGAATAAGCAACGGTGTTTTTTTTAAATTGATTTCCAGATTAAATCTCTGAAGTGAAATAAATTTGCTTTGCTTACCTTTACCAAATAAAAAAAACAATGCATTTGTTTCATGGTTTTGCAGCTTTGATATATTAGTGAATATATTAAGAAATTTACGCAAAACCAAAAACTTGAGAAAATTGAACAAAATCTAAAAACAAGCACCTCAAAAAATACCTCACTACATAATGTAGCTCAATATAATGTATTCATGATGTCTTCGAAGTTCACTGAATCCAAGACGATGAATAAGATCTTAATCTTATTTCAACATTATGATCTTCAATTCCGCTCTATGATAATGTCTTCATTATGAGGTCACTTTAAAATGATCTACCGTATACATAATGGATACATACATCACGGTGCAATGGCGTTGGATCTACATACATATATAGTGGGTTAGCACTGTTTCAAAGTTGGACTAAATTAGCTAAAATTTATATTTTTTTTTTATAAAGAATACACAGAGAACAACATAAGTTTTCATATAAGAAGAAGATCTTATTAAAACAATGGAGAAAAACTATATCACAAAAAAAATTGTCCGCCGGCAAAAAAACTTGTTATATTAATCTATATTTGTATGAGTATAAAAATCAATTGCTGTTCGTTAGTCTCGCTAAAACTCGAGAACAGCTGAACCGATTTGTCTAATTTTGGTTTTGAATTAATTGTAGAAGTTCAAGGAAGGTTTAAAAGGTGAGTAAATATGAAAAAATGCTAGGGACATAGTAAAAATAACAATTTCGTTTTCCCATAGAAACTAAAACATTTGATATTCGTCCTGTCTTTCAGAAATTAAATTAAATTTTAAATTGTACGAATAGTTAAAAATAAATAACTAATTAAAATGTTTATATCTTTCTAACAACATATTAGTTCTCAGGAGGTAAAAACTGTAATTTATTTTGGTTAACTCCTAAGTTTTAAGTTTTGATTTGCGACAAATTAAATTTCTGAACGCAATCATAATATTTGACTTTTGACAACCAACAAATATGTCGATCGATTCGTCTTACGATAGAGTGTTGCCAAAGCTGGCAGCACTTAAGTTACGAGCTTTCACGTATTGGTGGCAGCACATTCAAGTAAGCTAAAAGCCGGAAAACAAGCAGCCATATTAAAATCAATTTAACCTCATTTCTTAGAAATTTCCAAGCGACAAAGAAGATTAAGATTGTTAAATTCTAAAAGTACAAAAAAACCAAAAAGTTAAATTATAAGAAAAAACTAAAACGTAAGATTGATAAAAACATGTACATATTAAATAATGAACTAATAAAATCAAACTTATAGGAATTAAAGTCCTCAAAAACGAAGTGCAGATTTTACTTTGCGCCGTAATCGCCGAAGTTTTAAAGGTTTAACAATAGAGAGTGGATCCTTTCACCTTTGTGATTGACGGTTACCGCTACGTGAGCGAGAACTTTCTTCACTTTGATTAATTACAATTTACGATGCCGATTAGAAGACGACCTGACTTAGGTCGTCGTAACGTAGTCAGTCAAATGTGCAAAGAGCTACCTCACGTGCTAACCGCACTGATGACCAGAGAAAGACAGAGCAAGAAAATAGTCGTATTGCTATGTCAGAATGAAGTAGATAGGCTTACAATGCAACGAGTTCATGCACATCAAACACAAGAACAGCAATCACGTCATAATGAAATTGAGCGCTGCCACAGAAGCAGTGCTCCTATGCTATGATCCTGGCAATGGACTATTGTGCCGCCAGATCGTTAACAATTGGTGAAATTATAATAATTTGTAAATATTGTAAGGCGTTAAAATAAATTGGTCCCACCACCAGAGCTCTTACGCTCTTTAGTCGCTGGGATGGTAAATGATTCTAAACACTTCTTGGGGAAACATTCAAAAATATAGTATCTGTTTCCAGATGACATCGTTTGCCGCAACACATATTATAAAGGACAATTTCATGCCCACTTTCAAGGTTGTATAGCTTTATAGTTTTTATAATATTAAAGTTTGTATTAAAATATGTAACAGAAATAATTACAAATTCATCCCTTTACTGGGAGCGCTGTTACCAATACCAGATGCAGAGCATCAATTTTTACAAATATTTATTTATTTATTTATTTATCTAAATAATTTACAAATTAATTTATAAACTATTTATAGTAAAGACTTCAGGGTAACAAGACCATTTGAAGTCGTTGTTCAGTTAATATAAAATATAAAAAAAATTGATTTTATTTTCAAATATAAAAGTTATACAAAAGAAAATTTGGGAAGAATACAAAGAAAAAGAAAAGGAAAAATATAAAAGAAACAAAAAAATTAAATATCGCAAAATTTATGATGGTATGTTGTGGATGTTTTAATGTGATCGATGGATTCAGGGTTGTCAGGATCAAGTAATTCAGCTAGTTGTTGTTCATGGCTATCTGCATCGTTGTCCTCGTTAATTTGTTTTGAAACGGGACAAGTAACTAAAATATGCCAGACTGATAAGTCCAAGTTACAAAATTCGCATTTATCTGGAGCTTCTCTGGTGAAGTAGTGTCTACTGGTGAAAAGTGTTTTACCCAACCTCATGCGTAATAATTTAATGCAGTTTTCCCTAGTAAGGTTTCTATTGTAGGGAGTACGCTTATGGTGGTTGTGGTATGTACGCAAGAATGATTGGCTGTTTTCCCATAAAGTAGCTATCTCGTTATATAAGAGTGCTGCAAGCATTTTTTTGATCGGACGAAAAAAATTTGGAGTTTGGACTATTAATGGGAGAGTAAGTGTTTCCTTAGCTGCAGTATCAGCATCTTGGTTGCCCTTAATGCCAACATGTCCGGGTACCCAAGCCAACAAAATTTCTTTCGAGGAATTAAGTATACTTCTGATGTTTTCTAGTGACGGACATTTATTTAATTCACTTTTTAGGCCATTTAGTATGCTGAGATTATCTGTGAAGATTAGCTTTTTTCCTGGTAGATCTTTGGTGAGAGATAAGCATTTTTGAATCGCTGTTAGTTCAGAAATGTAGCTTCCGGTAAGATCGGGTAAAAGTCCTTGATCAACAATTTTTGTTTCTTTATTAGATAACAGTTCCACTATTGCGTAAAAAGAGTTAGAATCTTTGAAGGACCCATCAGTATAGAGTTTTTACAAATATATTTTTATATAAGCAAGAAGTTGATAAGCTCTTTTATTTATCGATTTAGGCACTACAAAGTTTGCCGGGTCAGCTAGTTATTTATATTTATTAATTTGACATTTATATTAAGTATCTTATCAAGTGTCAGTTCTTTTTTATGGGACCTCCTTCGGATTCCTAGACAAACACCTTACCTCTGTGCCAATTTGCAATACAAAATCCAATGACAAAAAGTCAAACCACAGACAAAAGAAGCCTTCATCTGTCTTTGCCTGAACTTTGCATTTGATGGGATTGAATTTTAATAATTAGGCTTTTTGAATTAATAAGTTTTTCATATTATTGATGCATATTTTAAGTGGTATTCTCCCTAGAGCAATGTGAACATTTTATTAAATTTCAATAATTTTTTCTTCATTTATTGTCTCGAATAATATTTATGAAATTTAGAATTATAAAACAAAAGCAGTGGTCTGTCTAGTCAAATTTATAAAGAATTCAAAATTATTACATAAAGCAATAGCATAAGAAATTGCAAAGACCGGAAAGCTCTGTAAATAATTAATTCATTCCGAATGATTTCCAACAATACTGTCCCACTATAATTATTAGCGTCGAGTCATCAGCTACGGATAGACACAACCATCATGCTTGTTAAATGCTCTATGATTTATGCCAGTTGTTGACCCTTTAAGCAAAATAAAACAAAAGGTGTGTGAAACGTTTATTATAAACCATAAAAAAAAACCTGTGATTTTTCATCATGAATGACGCTGTACGTTATACATATACGAGTAAGTAAGTCTTGTCACAAAAAGTCTTCTCTTCAACTTCAATTGTGGTTTTTATAAATTAGACCCACGCCTCAGGTATTTTACACAGAAAATGACAGCCAGATTAATGGGAAACGTTTTATAAACTTTTACGTGAAATTGATCTGACTCTCTTTGGGTGTTAAAAAAAACAAAGTCCATTACCTATTGCTTTCACTTGAGTATGGTGATTTTATTTTGTTTGAATAATATCTGTGAAATTATAGAAGAAGAAATTTTAAGTTCTCTTTTTAAATGAGATGTTCATATTGTAGTTTTTTTTTTTCTTGTTGCCAATCGATAGAGATGCCAAATAATGAAATTCAGATGGACAGATGAATAGTTACAAATTTGAAATATAAAAGATTTAAGTTGAATAAAATTTACCTAGAATTTGTGTTTTTTTTTTTATAAGAAGCGAAAGTATTTGCAAGTATGCCAATAAAGTGTGTCACAGATTATATTGCTTAACATAAATAAATCATAACATTTAAGAATTCTATGAACAGATGGATTGAACCGTAGTATAAACTTGTTAAGCTAGTTTGTTATTTAAATTGAGTAATTATTTGATTTTTATGACTTTGAACATTGCGTTGGTTTTGATGTCCAAAGTTGCAGTTTGTATTTAACTTTGGATTTTTTTGAAGTTTATATTAAAAATATTATGAGTTGTTACGTTACAAAAAAGATTTGTTTACACTTGTAAGTTTACAATTTCAGGAATCCTAGCGTAAGAGCGTAAGATTTTAAACCAGCAAAAATTAAGTAATACAATGTTAGATAATTAAACTCACTTATAAAGGGTGTCCCAACAAGAACGCAAGATTTAAATTTTAAATAAAACGCAGATATTAAAAAAAAATCGCGAATTCTTTATTATATCGTAAAGTAGACAGGATGAGGTTATGTAAGGACAACACATCGGGCAGATGGCCGCCGCCGCGGCTTTGCTGGCACATACGTGATCTTTTAATGAAATTTTCAATGACCGTTTTGCATAAATGCTGTGGTATTTCATTAACGCAGCGTCCAATTTCCTCTTTTAAGGCTTGAGTCGTCGTCGGTTTATTCGCATATAAGCCATCGACTTTAAAAAAAACCCCAAAGAAAGAAGTCCAATGATGTTAAATCGCACGATCTAGGTGGCCAATTCTGGTCTCCAAAACGCGAAATAACACGACCGGGATATGACCGATGCAGCAATTGAATTGTTTCTCTGGCTGTATGAGATGTAGCGCCGTCTTGTTGAATCCACATCCCCTCCACATTCATATCTTCAATTCTAGGCACGAAAAAATTGGTTATCATTTCACGATACCGAACACCAGTGGATTTGGAAACACCAATTTTCTGAGCTTGGTGTCGAACTGAGGTGGATGGAGTTTGAGCGACATCATCACGTACTGCTGCGATATTTTCGGTCGATCGACCTGGTCGAAGGCGAGTTGTTGTCTTTACATCAGTGACAGACCCAGTTTCAGCAAATTTTTCAATTAATCGCTTTACAGTTGATCGCAATTTGAAAACTGTAGCCGCAAAACTTTCATCATTTTGGTAAAACAATTTCACAATGAGAATGCGTTGTTCATTCGTGTAGCGCTCCATTTTTATTAACCTAATACCTTTTACTAACAAACAATAATAATTGTTCAAATGTCAAACAATGACACTTCGAGTGGCGCCAAATTTAAATCTTGCGTTCTTGTTGGGAAACCCTTTATTTAAAAAAATTGAAAATTTATTTAGAATTAATGCAAATACAACTACTACAACTACAACAACTAATTCAACAACTACAAAAACTACTACAGTAAAACTAAATATTACTTAACAGTTTACTGACTAATTTAATGAAGCCAAAAAGTTTTGGTGGAAATTCGTGCAGTTCTAAGGAATCATAACTTTTTAGTTATTTTATTTTAAGGAGGTTCTCTTGAAAAAGGGTTGGGTACAAAATCTTCTGAATCAAAATATAGCATTAAAAAAATCGAAGTCGCTTTTCATAATCTCCCAAAAAAAATATTGCTATTTACAATCTCGTGTAAAAAAGCAAAGCTAAAGATCGCAAATTAAAATGTTTCATTCAAATTAATATATATGTACATACATAGACATACATAGATACGCATAACACTCATAGGTAGATTCCTGAATAAAAGATGGACTTAGGGACTGAATGATAAGACAGACGAGACGGTTCAATTTGCATTGATTGATCTGACAAAAAAAAATAATTATAATTTTCACATTTTTTTTCTGACAGATATTTTTTTGACGTTTTTGTTTCAAAATTTACTGTTTGAAAAATTTGGTCAGGATTTTTTTTTTGACAAAATATTATTTTTCGACAAAATTTACTTGAGAACAAAAATTTATAGACGAAAATTTTATATTCCTAACTTTTTATATGAGCACAATGGATTTTTCTAAAGTATTAAAATACATTTCATTTCTGTTTGAAAATTTCTTGAAATCCGCAAATACTTTTAATAATAAAATAAAATGTTTATAATGGAAATGTTTGAAATAAAATAGACTTGTAAGTATTACGTAACTGAAGATTTTATAAAGCTTTTAAATTATTCTGGAATTTGAGATTTCTAGATTCGGTATTCGTAATTATTTTTTTTTTTCAATATCAGGATTCGATTTTTAAAATATTTTCAAACATTTTGTAATAAAATTTAAAAAATCCTTCAACAATTATAACAACCACCAGGCGTTGAAATGCAAAACTATGCATTTTTGCAAGGTTCGTCGAAAATGGGTTAAGTAGATAATTTTCAATGCGGTCAAACTTTTCTAGTTTTAAAGATCGAGCTTCGAGACATTAGATCTGATATTCTTTCCTCAAACCTAATCGTTTTTTATTAAAAACAAAATTGTTTGCATTCAAAAATGTTTCTTTAAAATATGTTTTTTTTTTTTTAAATAATTTTTAAATGATAATTAATTTTAGTTTGCACCAAAATTATTTTTTATAATGCATTTTTTAGTTTACGATAAAAATAATATTTTAAGTTGTTTTTTTTTTGTCAGCCAGATCGAAGCAATAACTCTGATTAACAAACTAAATTATCTATGAAACAAATTTTTCTTAAAACTCCCATAACATAACTTTACTGTAAGTACTTTAACAAACCTAACCGTTCTGATTTTGTAATAATTTTGAAACAAGTCACACTAAGCAGATTGGCTTAAAACAGGATTAATGAAATAAATTATAAAAACCAAAAGTGGTTTTACTATAGAGTAAAAAAATCTTTAATTTAACTTAAAAAAAAAAATCTTTAAAAAACTGCTCCAAATGAAGCCAGAGCAACACAACCATCCACTGCAGCATAGTCGTGTAAAATTTAATATTTCATTTTCATTACAACCGGATAGAAACATGACGAATAATTTTTTATAAAAAAAAAACGCGTACCGGTCCTCTTTTCTTCTTCAAATAGTCTACATCTACAAATAATAAAAAAAGAAAAGATTAATATACCTATATGTAGGTTGCAATGAACCCCTTTGGCAGACAGTTGTTGTTATGTAATCGATAGTCATTATTAATTGAAAAAAAAACACACGTTACTATTGAAACTGTAATAAGTTAGTCAGGATGCCAAATGGATATATCGACAGATACCGGTAAAGCTTTTTAGATGGGAAATTAGTGCGCGGTTAGACTAGTTTAAGTGGAAGTGTAACAAAGTCCAAAATATAAAATCACATCATTATTAAAATCGATAATAATTTTGCTAATTATCGTTCGTACTCGTATGTTTGTAACAATTAAGGTTTGATTTCGATTTTCTTCCATTTATATTCAAAATAATATAAAAAAGGCTTTTTTAAAGAAGGTTTGTGCCTTTATCTTTAACTCCTGCAAAATTAACAGGATATGCGTTAAGAAGCCTTGATTTTTAACTTGTTTTATGACCGGAAACATTATTCATGCTTGGTAATTTAGCTTTGTATCTTAAAGACATATCCGGATATCATGTTTGCATTAGATTTCCTAAATCTCAAATAAAATATTTGAAAAAAAAACTTTGCCTACTGTGATGTGTAGACAAATTAATCGAGGGTTGGTTAAATGCGGTTCAATGAAACTTGAATTGAAGTAAAGCCTAACAGCTAGCTTGAGAAACGTGTAAATTAGTAAATTGATATTTACCACGGTTATCACTATCGTCTACCATAAAGAAGTAAAAAAAAAATATTATAGTAAATCTATAGATTGATGACAAGTTATGCAAAGTAAAATAAAAAAATTACAAACAGATTTGCCATATGAAGAAAATTGAAAAGATTAATTTCACAACCAAGTCTATTTTATGCTTTAATAGTTGCAACGTACTCTACCTACCTACAGTTGGTCATAGTGTTATTTTTTTTTTTTGTAAATATAAGATAAATTCGCAGTCATACTATTTAAAGCCAACTTTATTATAAATTAATAATTTGGTTTTTACAGAATGCAAAATCAACATTTAGTTAATTATTTTAACCTACTCCAATATAATCCATTGACGCAAAGACAGATGGAGTAAAGTTGGCAGACACATGGATTTGAAAATGTCATTGATCTTTTTGTAAAAATCTTAGAGGGTAAACTTAGAGTCATTTTCAAGAGGGGGCGGGAAGTTTTTTACAAGTTTCATTCAAGTTTTTTACAAGCTCCAGTTTCTAAGATCGATTAGACGAATCGAACAACGTGGAACAAATTGGCCAATTTTTTGTGAACTTTAACGCTGGCGCCATTAAAGCCATTTTAATGTCGTTTTCAATTGGCAATCTGGAAGTAGAAAAAAGCATTCTGAATGCGTTCAATTGGGCAAAAGTGACAGTTCTGATTCTAAAAAAAAGAGAATTTCTCTTCTGGATTTGAAATCAGAAGCAAAAACAGAATCACTCACACATTCAAAGATTTAGTGTCACGCTTGATAATTGTCATATTTTTTTAAATTTACAACTGTGAAGTGATTGCTTGAAATACCAATACTCTCATACCAAACATCAAATTTTTCAGAATCGAAAAAAACTGTTCAATTGGGATTCCGAATCTAAAACCAATTCCGGATTGCCAATTGAAAACGACATAAATCAATTTGTTTTTTTGTTTGCAAATATATTCGTCAAATATTCAATTCATCATTCTTGAGCGATGTGCTTTACACTAAGAGTTCAATATCAATTCCTACGTTCAAGTTACCGAACGAATTATAACGTGTACTACCAGGATATCGGAAATGTTCTTTTTGGAAACAAATTGGTGCCCTTGGAATTTTAAGACATTTCATTTAACAAGTCGTTGAAGAACATCTTCATATAAATATACACTCTTACAAAATGGTTGTCATCCAAGAATTCTGACATTTCACAAACAAAACAAATGGAAATAATCAATTACATGAATCACCGCTGAACGCGCGCTGGAAGCCCTCATCAAAAATATAATTCGAGCCAACAACTTCCAAACTCCTGTGAATCTTTAGAAAAACAGAATGTTAACACCGCTTTTTGGCCAGTTCATTGTAAAACTTTTACCATACAAAAAAATCAGGAAAATATATAAAATTGTCGTTTTTAAACAGTTTGCGTATTATTGATTTTTTAATTCTTGCAATTGCTCATTGCAATTAAATCGGCTACGGAACGAGCTCACGATTTTGAGTATTTTGAACTGAAAGACATCTCGACAGCGACTGCTAATTGGAAGATCAATCAAAGGTTGTTCGATAGTTTTTGATTTTACTAGATGTAGTCTGTAGAAAAAAATAGTTTACCGAAACTGCAAATGAAATGTGTGTTTTTTTTTTTTAAAGAGCATAGCGGTAACCCTGAAAATCACAAAAAATTCTGTAACAAGAAAAATAATTTTTGTATCTTATCTAGGGTTTTTGGGATCGAGAAATTCATTTTTGTGTATGGGATCACAATCAATCACATGCAGCTAGGGCATAAGAATCAGAGTGGAAAAATTTCGAGATTTCGGGAAAAGATTTGAATAATGTGTTTTCAAAAAAAGTTTTGGATAAACAACCACAAGATGTGATATGGGTTGACCTTGAACAACAATGAGTTCCGAAAGACTACAAAAGGATGATCATGGGTATTTATGAGCACGGTAATGCCCTTTAGGAGTCACTGAAGAGTTAAGTGTCTTGTGTATTGTCCTTGACTGTCACCTTGAGGATAAGGTAATGTCCTCGGAGGGTTAGCAACAAAGCTAAAAAAATATGAAAATCGAACAAAACGTACACGTTTAAAATATCATCTTGTTGATTAAGTCGGGGTCAGAAATGGAACGATCCTAAACCAGCCAGCCGCTTTTCTCTAAAGTCAACACGGTAAGCCCCACAATTGGGCAAAAACAGTGTGGAGCAGTGACTTGAGTGAAATGTGTTCCTCTTCGAGATCATAAAAATCGTATTGTAGTTAGTAAGTTCTTTGTTAAAATGTCTTCATTAGATCTCTCCAACAGAGATCGGAGACTTAAGTGCTTAGCAAAAGACACTCCGACCTCTTAGCCGCGTTCGAGAGAAAAGTCTTAAGGAGAATTGTTGGCCCCATATGTGAGGAAGGACGATTCCGGAGACGGTACAATCATGAATTGTATGCAATCTACCTTGAAGCAGACATAGTGACAAAAATTAGGCTCGGTAGACTCCGGTGGGCAGGGGACCTAGCTCGCATGAGTGAAGAGGAACCGGCTCGGAAAGTCCTTTGTGGTTCCCACATTCTGTGGTAGACGGCATCGTGGTAGACCATGCTTGCGCTGGAAGATGGCTTAGACCAAGATGCCCGAAGCCTTGGGGTGCGCAACTGGATGGCGTCGGCTCAATACCGGGATAGGTGGAGAGACTTGTTGGAGGAGGCCAGGACCGGATCCCGGTTGCGAGCCGATGATGATGATGATGAGATCTTATGATTTCAAAGTTTATGATAAAGGAGAACAAGCTTTCCCAACTCAGTTGATCACAAAGATTTTTATTCTCTTCTCCCTCAAGTAACCACTTAACAAGTACTGTCAGCAAATGTTTTTAAGTTCACCTGTTAATTCACTTATAAGTTATTACTGATGTTGTTATACATTCTACTCCCTTTTGTAAAATAATTTCCCATTTTAAGACTTAAATTAACTAGATTGTCAGTTCCATTCTTGCGTATAAAGTATCTTACTTTAATTACTTGTATTCAATTGCATACATATTTCACAGGTGTAAACCTCTTGGCGTTATGCTTTCAATTGTAAAATATTGTACCTACATAATAAACATATAGTTTCATATGAGTAATTTAATAGTTTTTGATTAATTATCCATTTTTCTTGCATGCAAGAAATTATAGATTAGCTTGAGTTGGCTGTTTAAAGACATGAAAAGGAAATAGTTAAATAAGAAAAAAAAATAATAATCAATTTGTAATCAACAAAAAAGAACTAATTAGTTAAAGATACTGATTTAAGATCTTTTGGCAAAATTATGACCTCGATGGATTTTAATATATAAATAATTGGTTATTAAATTGAACAATTTAGTTTTTTTTGCCTATATGTGCTTAGGATCCATATTGATTCATGGTTTTATCTACAAAAATAGACACGAGTAGTTTAAATTATGATTTCCGTTGAAAACAGTTCAAGACATGTATATATTTATCAATTTTACTAAAATAATTAACGGCCAAACTGAATAAAATTCAAGAACAGTGCTATGCTGTTGTGGTTCAAGGTTATTAAGAGGCTAACTTCAAAAAAGATGGTTTATTAAAACATTAACGAAGAAATTTAAAAGAAAACGGTAATACTAAAAGAATGCCTGACTTCTTTTTCAATTTTTTTTTATAGTGAACTGCCTAAGGCTTCACTTAGTCAAACTCATCATAATTTGTTTTTCAAATGTTAGTTTTTGATACATTTAGAAAACAAAAAGGGTACTCGTGCAATGATGTAAATCAAAGTACATAAGCTTACCATTTTGGTTAAATGATTTAGAAAAATTGTTGAAATCTTTAAAAATTAAGCGTGTCTAGAAATATGGCAGGGTATTAAATATCTGAGAGAAATGTCAATTTTTGCCATGTTCTTTAAATATTTAATCGAAATAAGTTGGCTTCTATTAAGTCAACTTTGCGTAAATTTATTACAAGCGCTGCGCCGATATTGTTTTGTCAAATTAAATGCGAAACTGAAAGATTATGATTTGTTGTCATTTCATTTTATTTCTGTCAAGCCTTCACAAAATACAACTTAATTTATTTAAACGAGCAGAAACACTTAATCACTTTAAGTGCACTCTGTGATTTTATATTGAATTGAACGTTAAGTGAGAATATCAAGTTGCTTATATTCAAATGACACAAACGATAAATACTATTTAATCAATTTTCGTGTTATTTATTTATTTAGTGCAGTTCAAGTCACAAATATCTACTACCAAAGAAACGTATGCAGTTAAATGGTCCACTAGATGTGGAACAATTTTTAACATGACACCAAAAATTAAAAAAAATAATAATAAATAATTCCTACAGAAAAAAGTACACCCACATTATTGTTTTTTGTGTCCCCCAAATTTCAACTACTTATTTATCTTAATAATTGCTTTTGCTGTAAGTTTTAACTTACATAGTAAAAAATTACAAAATTTTTAACTATCTATCTGTATCCCCACACATTTTTGAACATTCTCCTTGGCAAACACAATTTCTAAAAGTTTTTTTCTATACATAATTTTCAAATATGTTTTTCCCTAAATATTTACGGCACGTATATAACACATGTCAGATCAATTTGATCACAAAACAGTGCAAGTAATGTCGTTTTCCTTTCGACCAAAAAAATCGACCTCGGTTTGATTTTTTCGATCTGCGACCAGATTTCCCTTTCCTTTAAACCAAAAAAATCGAATTTGAAATCGACCTGAGATCGATTTTTTGAATCTGGATATTTAGCAAGATTTACACGTACACCAAACACGCACTTGCACACACACCAAAGTAAAGTGACATTTATAAACTTCATTTTGAAACATTAACGTTTATATTCTGTTGTCTGTACAAATTCGATTTTTTTTTGAAAAATCTGTTTTTTGCAAAACCTACAAAAATAGCATAGTTTTCAAAATAAATGGTAACACAAGCTAAGCACATTATCTATATCACAACTTTTTTTTTTATCCTAGCTTCACACTCATCGCATTATTCGTTTTAGCACTGCTAAATCCAATTCTTATGTCAAATTGTTTTTTTTTTCCAAAACGGTGTTTTGAAAAATCTAAAATTAACAGAAAAAAATTATTGGTAAAACTAAATTTGTTTTCAGTTGAGCTGAGATTAACTTGTAATTACATTGAAAACCAAAAAAATTAATTTGGCAAATTTATGATTTTCAATTGTTATTTTTTTAATTCAGCAAATGGCATCACAAACTGGGCACAAAACAAAATATAGGTATGTAAGTTCCGAATTTTGAAAAATTAAAATTATATAAGTTTTCATTGGTCAAATTTTCAAAACAGGTTAGAGTTCTTTGAAAATTCGTCATTAGATAGCAAAATATATATGTATTCGCGGAAATTGAAAACGGCGGTTTATTTTACCTTTATTTTTTTCTCCAACGTTTTCTTGAATGAAATTTTTATTTCGAGTGCTCACATTTTGTGTGCGAGTCATCTGCGATTCTTCTGTACTTATATTGGATTGTACGAGAAAGAATTATTTTAAGTCATACAGCTTTAAATAAATTTAACATATTTTTTGTTGAGCTCTGCACAATATAATTCGACTTCAAAAATAAATAATTGGACAGTTAAAAATATTATTTTTTTTTAAACACGACTTACAATCGTGTTCTTTATTTAGTTTACTGAAAGCACACCACAAAGTCCATTGAAAGAACAAACTGCATAAATATTACTCATTACCATAAAAAAAGTAAAATAACAAACAAGTTTTCATTTCATTATCCAAACAATAAACACCGTCACAAAAAAATAAAAAGTTAAAAGTTAAAAAGAGTTTATGCTTTTGGCTATAAACATAACAAAGTAAGGGAACAAAACAATTCTTTTTTTTTTACTGTCTATATTTCTTTAAATCTTTTTGAGGGTTTTTTTTTTTTTGATCAAATCATCCGCGCCACCACAAACAATAGATTTCGAAATGCCACCTACTTCTTCATCTTTCTTATACATCAAATGTATTCATCCATCCATTTGGCATTCAAACCACTGCACTGCAGCGCTGGCTGCTGCGCTGCCTTAGCCCACCAAAGCCACCGCACCGATGCTGCTACAAGCTTTGTTGCTTTTGCGCTACCGTGATGTATCAATATAACAAGCGCAATGAGATACTTATTCGCTTTTGAAGATACAATCAGCTGGCTTGTTGGAGGTATACTTTGCAGCTGAAACACACCATCTCAATATCCGTTTAGAGCTTAAATATAGAAAAATGCACAACAACAAATAATAAACTTAAAGGTATAAATCGTGCAGCATGTTTCTGTGATGCAGAGTTGGTATTTATTATAAGCTAACTTTCTCATTTGAGTACAAAACCAAACAAAACAACCATACAACAAGATCCACAGTGACTGTGACCAACAACAACAAAAAAAAAAAATAAATTGTATCAACGAACAATTGCATCGCATGCAGCGGCAGTGCGACATGCTTCCAAAAACAAGTTGCATTTTGCACTTCTTCAAAAACTTAAATCAAGCACGATACTAATCTTTTTATAATCGAGCACATTTTGTGTGAGAAAAAACGAAGGCGAAGAAACAAAACAAAAATAAAAAACAAAACAAAAGTTCAAGGATCCCATGAAGATTTAGATTAAAGAGGTTGCTGTAACACAATCTTCACTATCTCAACAAAAAAAAATCATCATCATTGAATGTAGTCTAGATACATAGATTGTAAAAAAAGTTTATAAACCATGAAGGTAATTCAAAGAAGAGAATAAAAACAAAATAATGTAAAAGAACATGCAAAACCATACGATATTCCTAAGTACTCACTTTAAACTGTCGATCAAGCTTTTGAACTAAATGTGTCACACATAAATCAAACTCTTTGAAACAGACCACTTAAAAAACTTCGATTTTCGAATGCACTTTGATTAATCCGTTGTTTTCGGCCGATTAGATAAAAAAAATGGAAAGAAATCAAAAACTCAATTTTTTTTTCTTCTTCTTCGCGTAAATTTCGCGCAGTCGCTGTAGACCTTTCCGTTTGCCGGATAAAAACTTAATAGACCTTCGGCCAACATGTTACCATTTATTTATGAGACTAAAATGCAATGTTCATAAGCTTGAGCTTAAAACAGGTTTGAACAAATGGTTCGAATGATACCATACAACATGTTGCAAGACAGACAGTTGTATCTTAAAATCATCTATCTAGGCAGCTTTTAACATAATGGTTTAATATTTAACAAAATTCAATGCATTCTATAGTTAAGTTACAGAATTAATGAAAGTTCTCAAATTGTTTTGGAATAACCCCTAATGAAACAAGCATACAATCAATTGCTAATTTATAAGTTTTGATATAGAAAATGACGACACAAAAATATGGAAATTATAAACAACTCAAAGAAGTTCCCCTTAACTTGTTTAAGTATTTTATTCAAAAGGTGATTAGCAAAATTCAAATCATAGGTTTATCATTTTTAAAGTTGCAATGTCATTTTAAGTGCGATTTATTAATAAGGTATTAATCTCAATCTCTTAGGGAAGTTTCTTCAAACTTATAACTTGATAGTTTTAGATGATCTCCTAGACCAGAGCTTAAATTTAAAATTGTGTATAAGTATTATATCTTTATGAACTGTAGGGAAAGATATTAGCAATTTTATTCATTTTAGAAAATTGGAAATAAATTTTAAATATTTTTAAGCTTTTATGAATGGTAATTCGCAAATTTTACGTATATGACCGTTAAATACCGTTTTTTGAAAAATATTTTTTGACCAAATTATTTTAATTATACTTGAGGAACCCTACTGAAACAATTTCATTAAAATTGTTAGAGCCCTTTTTGAGATGAATATGTTTTGGATTGACGGTTTTGGCAGATACCTTTTTTTGGAGCTAAAAAACAATAAAATTTCATAAATGCAAACTTTGAAGAAAGTCTCTCTAGGTCTCTAGTAGTTTAGGCTGTAGTCGAGAACAGATCAGACATACAGAATTGCGGGACCGACTTTTTTTGCACAGTAAGTAAAAATGCTTTAATTGGAGATAAGGGCAACTTTAGAAGAAAAAAAAAATGACTCAAAATGAAAACAAATTATATAAATAAAACGTCTACTAACTGTTATATTTTACACCAGTTTTGAAAGCCAGAAATGTGCTGTTTGATTCTAAATTTTAATGAAGTTATTTCTGCCAATAATTTTTTTTTAATCGAATGCAAACTGAAAATTTTGATAGTAAGAACTGAAAAAAAAAATTAGACCACATTTTTTTCAAAAGTGTGAAATGAAGTGCTGAATTGCCTTTTTGTTATCAATAGGTGTGTTTTGATGAAAACGTAGCACAGCAAAGTAAAAAAAAAAAATCAAGAAAACGATCCACAGCAAATGTGTTTCACTTAGTTTACTTTTAACAGATTGGTACATATGTTTGCTTTTAGTTTGACTTTAAAGTTTGTTCGATTTATCTATCTTTGAACACTCCGGATCTTACACTTAAGGCCTGTTCACATGAGAACGACCAACGACCGACGAATGACCGAATAAATGTGATTTAAAACAATTTATTAACCTAAATTATAATCTTCTTGTTGAAAGCATTTAAAACGACATCGGTCAAAAAGATTTTTTTATAAACTCTGCCTTAAAAATACAGGTGAGTAACCAACCTTAAGATGACAAAATCGAACATACCAACATATAAAATGAAAATAGCAACATCAGCGCCCCTGCCTGTGAGTAAGACATACTATTTATGTCAAGTAAAATTTGACTGGGAAAAAAAGTTAAAGTAAATGCCAGTAGTTTTTTGTTGTTGTATCTCTTGTAAATTTTTGACAGACTGGGTTGCAGTTTGTCACCAAAACACACCTAATGATAACATCAATTCGGAATCAAACACAAGAAACCGAAAGTTTTTGAGGAAATTAAAAATTACTAAAATACTTTTAATGAAATTTTTGGTTTTTTGCTCGCTTACATAAATAGTAGGTTGGTGTAAGTCCTATTGTGCGCCCAAGCAAGTGCATTGCATAATGTACTTAGTCCTAATTGAACGAACTTCCAAATTTATGAACTAAGTCCCAACAAAATTTTATTTTTCATTTACAAAAATTGCGGTTTTACTGTTTTACTTATTGTCCACCCTAACAGGTAGAACCCATGGGCTGCGGGCAGGCCAAGGCAGAAATATTGACAGATCAGTTTTTAGAAGTTATTAATGAAAATAACATTAATCCAGGGTTATTCCAATACTATTTAATTTTATTACGTTCTCATAAAACTCCAGTTCAAAAAAAGTAAAAAAAAATAAGATTAATGCTTCATAAATTGCTTCGTTAAAATAAAAATAAATGTTTTTATTAGAAAAAGGTGGTTTTGGTTTTTTTTAATTTCTTGAGAACGACATAAAATTTTTGCATCCGGTTTTCTGATTTTGATCTAAAATTAATAACAGCATTGAATTTTGAAATTAAAATTAGCACTTAATTACGTAAAATTTTGAAAAAAAATGAATTTGAAATTTTTTTTTCAATTTTTTTTTCAAAATTTTGACTTTGAAAATTAATATTTCAAAAACTATTTCTTAGAATAGATTTATTTAAACACAAAATGAAAGAAAAAGTTATTGGCTTTTCAAAAAAGTATCGCACAGCATTTTGAATGAAGCCGTTGATTTTAAATAATTTTTTTTTTCATTTTATGTCAATTTTTTCGAAAATTGCCCCTCCCGGCTAAACGGGGGGAATAGACCCCCCCTCCCATACGATTTTTTTCTTGTCTCAACGCAACCTACACGCCCTAGCATTTTGTCGCATTGCTCATGACTCACCCTGTATAAAACTATTTTCATAAAATAATTAAGGTGAATATGCATGCAGTTCTTTAAAAAAAATTCAGATTGACATTGAATAAAGACAAAGTAAGTCGGTCAAAAAATTATTTAAATGCTAAATTCATTTTAAATTAGAAAAATCCTCTTTTTAACCTAGATACATTCTTGAAATGTAAAATCATCATTTCTGATCAACTTAAATTTTACTTACCAACCCAATATCCAATGACAATTTTGAATTGTTGAATTATTCAAAAAACAAATGAATATTAGTGACAGTAAGTTAATTACTATTATTTTTATTATTTATTTATTTATTTCATTTTTAAATAAGATGGTGTTTATAAATGTGGTTTTGTATCCTCACAAAACATGATTTGATACAGTTCAAGGATATTAATAATTTTTAATTATAATTAATAAACAATAAAAATAAAAGAATAAACATTTTAAAAAATAAATAAATTTTTAAACATAATGATAAATTAGTAATCCTTACTTTGTCATCGTATATATATAGTTTGGAATTACATTTTACATATAACTTCTTACTGTCAATCTTATACTCGAATTACTTAGCAACTTCTGATTCACTGTTTTTTTGTTTTTTTTTGTTTTGTTTTATATATAAATGTGTTTCTAACTCTAACGCTCAAAGAAAGCAAAAAAACTAACTGCAATTAATAACCGTTGGTAACAATAATACAATAATAATAATTAATATCATTTAATATGAGACATTATTTTTTTCTTTCAACATTTTTGTGAAAATTGTTTTGTTATAGATTTTCAGTTTTATTTTTTTTTAGTTAAATTTTACTTTCCACAAAGCTCACGATCACAAAATATTTATGTTCCTGTACACAATATTTTTTAAATAAATTTTATTTTTTAAATTATACTTTTTTGTTATGTCCATATACAATTATATAATTTTATTTATCATTTTTTTTTTGTTATTAAAGAAGAAGAAGAAGATATAGGCTGCGTGACAATTTTGAAAGCAAAGACTTAAACCGCTATTGTTTGTTTTGGAATTTTATTTCTCAAAATTTTGTATTAGTCTTTATCCTAAATATTAGATTTTGTTGGGTCCACTAACTATTGTATGTTTTTGTATTTGGATTATACGTTTTACATAATTAACACCAATTTTTTAGTAATTTTTTTTGTTTATTTTTCTTTTGTTATAAAAATTTTACTATTTTTGTTGTTGTTTTATTAGCTTACTGAAATAATTATAAAATACCTACATATACATATATTTTGATAAGTAAAAAAATAAAATATTGTGCAGAATTTTAAATTTTAAACAAGGATACGTTTTATTTTTTTTTTTACACAGCTAAAAATGACATTGATGACAATGAAAATGACAGAAAATATACATTGGTGTTTATAAGCTTTATTGAAGGAATTATACGCATTTTAATAATTTATTACAAACATTGGTTATAGTGGATTTTGTGGATTTTTGATTAAAAAACCTAAGCAATTTTTTTAAATTGAAAGGTTTTCAGCTCGCAATTTCAACAAAGCTTTCATTCACTTTTATATAAATTCAAAAAGATCATTCATAAGTTATTTTTCAGTTTTCAGACAATATGAGCGAATAAGTTTATTTTACTCGAAATTGTTCGATACAAAAATTAAGCTCCAATTTGCGCATTGTTAAGCATCTTTTGGGTATAATTCTTTGGTTTATATTTATTCTTCATTGAGCATTGATTAACATCTAAATCGACAAAAAGATACGGGTACCTTTAAAGTCTAAATTTTAGATCATTTTGATCTTTGATCTTTAACGGGATAGTACAAATATAATACTGCCTGATATTCCTCAGCAGGGAATGAAATAAAAGTTTCTCTAAATTGATTTTTAGGTACAGAGATGATGGATTTTCATTTTGAAGGCTATTTTTTTACAGTCAACGTATAATTTATGTCAAAATTACACTTAAAAAGTTTGCCAGAGCATTCTTTTGTCATTTAATGCATTCAAAATCTGAGTATGTACGACGTTTTGCTGTTTTCAAAGAATTGTTTGATTTCAAGTTCAATGAGATTATAACAGAATTTATGACACTTGCCTTGGAGTCAGAATAAGGTTGAACGGTTTGGGTATACAAATATCACTGATCCCTCATCTCTATCCGGGCATAGGTGATGCTCGACAAATCTTTGGCAAAGCGATGGCAAAATAATTTTTTTTCCCCAGGCGTCAGATAACAAAAATTGACAATTTTATGAAGCTGAAGATCGCTGCATTTTTTTTAGAATTGCAGCTCTCGAAAAGTATCAATGATATTCGAAAATTTCGAACACCAAAATGTTGGGCCCAAAATTTCCGCTACTTTTATTAAAATTTCATCCCGTTATATTTTTTTAATGGGTTTTGAAACTTCAAAAAATTTTTTTTTTGTTTAGACGTGCAAACAGATGAAACTAACGGTAAAAAAAAAAAAAAAATGGCGGTGCGGAGCATAATTTACTCTAGAGGCGATATTGCTTATTCTTTTTTTTTTATTAAGCGTTTTTAACCATGAAACATAAAAACAACACGCACAGAAATTTAAACCGTTATAACTTCGGATCACCGAATTGTACCAAAAAAAAGTAGGTACATAGAAAAATTAGATTTTTTCAACTCTAGAGGCGATGTGTTTTTATTTTTTAAAATTCATTTTCTAAAGACATTGATTTGCATAACAACAAATTATAATGAAGAGAAAAAATATATTATAATTTATTGTTATGCAAATTAATGGCTTTAAAAAATGAATTTTAAAAAAATAAATAAACATCGCCTCTGGTGTTGAAAAAATCTAATTTTTCAACGTATTTTTTTTGGTACAATTCGGTGATCCGAAGTTATAACGGTTTAAATTTATGTGCGTGTTGTTTTTATTTTTCATGGTCAAAAACGCTTACAAAAAAAAAGCAAAATCGCCTCTAGAGTAAATTATGCCATACACGATACCATTTTTTGTTTTTTTTTTTATCGTTAGTTTGGCCTATCTGCACGTCTAAACAAAAAAAAATAATTTTAAAAGTTTAAAAACCCATTAAAAAACTTTTAACGGGATAAAATTTTAGAAAAGTAGCGGACAACGCCCCTGGGAAATTTGGTGTTTAAAATTTTCCAATATCATTGATACTTTTTGAGAGCTGCAACTCTAAATGAAAAAAAAAACCTCTGATGCAGTGATCTTCAGCTTCATACAATTTTCGTTTTGGAAATCGAAATCAAGAGGTGCAAATTTATTGAAAAACATTGTAAACATGATTTGTTAAATCAAACAAAATAATAAATTCAAACTGTATATATTATTAAAAAAAATTAAAGTATGAACCTAAATATGTTTTTTTTCTGTCTAATTGCGACTTACTTGTACAAAATTATTGTCGTTTGTAAAATCTATCGTTTAATAGAACTTAAAACTATTATTTTTATTATTTATTTCCAGAGAAAAAAATTATTTGTCTGCTTTTATTACATCCGATTTTGATAACTCTCCCAACAATGTTTGACGTTTGCCTTATTGAACGGAAAAAACAGACAGAGAAATGACAAAGACAAAAAAAGAAAAAGCCCAATAGGTTTTGTTGTTTTTTCATTTAACATATGAATTAGACTTTTTACTTTATTATCTTTTTCGTTTTTTTTTTGGTTTTTACAGCTTAATTAAGAAGAAAAGTCAAACCTTGTTGAAAAAGAAATCAAAATCAAATGCAATAAAAGAGGGCAAAAATTTGTTTGCTGTGGAAATAAACAAAAAAAAAGTAATAGTTTTACGAGCTGCTAAACGATACATTTTACAAACGAAAATATTGTTGAACAATTCAGTCGCAGTCTTACAAAAATACTTTTTTATGCGCATACTTTACTTTGTTTTTAAGTTATGTATTTTCTTTTTTGTAAAATATTTTTTTCTTTATTTCCAGGGTTCAAATTTATTATTTTGTTTAATTTAGCACAAAAAATGTTCTAAGTTTATTATTTTGAATTCAAAACATTTTTCAATCAATTTGCTCCCCTTGAACTTGAGGCTTAAAAAAAGCACAGCTACTGTCAGTAGCTAACGTCATTATCGTGTTTATTAATGTCAAAAGGTATATTCGATCACGAACATATCCTCACAGATGTAGGCACGTTTGCTTTGATCTTCGAAAAATTGTGTTGGTTTTTAAAACTAAGAAAAAATAGTAAAATGTTAAGAAATTAATAAATTGTTGAGTAATATCATGATAACATCTTAATATTAGGATGATCAAAATGTTGTGCCATTATGTCTATGAACCGATTTCATGATCTGTCAACCAAGTTAATATGGCTGTCATTTTTGACGTTCCTATTGTGAATAACTGTTTTTTTTTTACAGTACAAACAGCTTATAAGATTTTGATAAAACTTTCTCTATACTTAAAGCGAAATGAAAACTTAAATGAAAATGCCAGGCAGTGGCGGATTGAACTAAAAGCAATTAATTGTGTTTAAATTTGTATATGCACTCATATAAATTTATAATGTACTTATATTGTGCGTAGTCAAGAATAACTACTGTTTTTTTTTTTCAAATGCAGCTGTCGGTACAACTATTTTTTTTTTATAATAAACGCAGGCAATAAGTCAAGCCTATAGTTTTGAGAAATACATTTTAATGCATGTATTTTCGATTTTAATTATTTTATGGAAAATTTTAATGTGTGTACCCTACGAATTTTTTTCATATTGTTTTTTTTTTTTATTTTTGTTTATAAAAGTTAATATATTTTTTTTGTAAAATATTTTTAATGTGTTATCTGTACGAGTATATATATAATATCTAAAAGTGGATGGGATGTTTTGAATTATTTGTATTAATATGTATGTTTTTTTAATGAGTTCTGTCAGTACGTTTCCATGTTTTCTTTTATATGAGTTATTAATTGTACACTAAATAAATACGTGTTTTTTTTATTTCTTCTATATAAGCTTATTCTGATCTTCTTCTATAATGTACTTTCCTTACTCTAAAATTCTCCACTAAGCTCAAAATATAAATATACATTTATTTGTTTATTATTATTTTTAGATATAATGTACTCGTATTATATAGAATATATGTATAGTTGTTTTTGTAATATACTGGTGGAGGGTAGCTTATTTTAATAGCAAATATAGCATCTTTAGCACGAGTATACTGACATTTGATTTTATCATTTAAGAGTATTATTTTTTTTTTAGTTTAAATTAAATTTCGAGGTGCTGATGGAGGCTAATTTATCAGCTGTGACGATGACAGTTTTAGCTTAAATAACTTTTGTTGTTGTTGATATCAGTGAGTTTTGTGTATATAATATTTTTTTGTATATTATTTTTAATATGCAAGCATTTCAAACGATTGTTTATGATGTAAAACACTATACATAATGCTTGAGTGAATTCAGAAGTGGAAATTTTGGTTTTGTTTTCTATAGTTTTTTTTTTGCCACCACCTTCGGAAATACATATAATTATTATTTAGATTATTGTTTTTGCTACTTTTGTTACATTTTGATAATTTTGTTTTGTTTTTTTTTTGTCATTAACTATATTCAATGAATTTTATCTATTTAATTTTCATTGGCAACAAACAATGTTTAATCACCTTACTCATTGAGTTTATGCCATTCGGCAATTTGTCTTCGTGGTGAATTGCATACTTCGTTCCAATGATTTAGAGCTGTTCCAGCAGAATTGGGTCCACCCAGCTCCAGTCGACCGATTACCTAAAAAAAATAATTTATATTTATTGAAATATGGATTTTGTTTTTTTTTTTATTTATGATATTGGCACTTGGTAGCACGGCACCTGGCAGTCAAAGCGTGAACTTGCAGATGGAGATAGATTTTTTTCGATATGAGGTTCAATGTATTTGCCATAATAAAAAACCAAAAAAGGGTTCGAAAAACATTAATTTTACTAACAGAATTTATATGAACAGGTATCAATATTATGAATTTAAAAGCATAGTAACATGTGTTTATTTGTTTACATTTGTTGAGGACAAAATTATTTTATGGTTTTTTGATATATTTTTCACCTGATTTCGAAATAAACACATTTTATTATGCTTTTACAATCATAATATTAATACCCGTTCATATAAATTCTATTAATAAAGTTATATTTTTAGAGCCCTTTTCTGGTTTTTTTCTTATGGCAAATATGTATGTACATTGAACGTCAAATCGAAAAAAATCTATCTCCAATTGCGGGTTCGTGTGCTGACTTCCAGGGGGCGTGGAAAGAAATACAATTTATCAGGTGGTATTATGAAAGACAACACAGTTTCAACAGGGCGAACTGATGTTTTATGGCGCTACTTTCCATAAATCAAAACGTCAAATTTCTACTTTCGATCTGTCTCTTTTATCTTTTGCTATTTTTCTTTATTGATCCAGAGCGGAGTTTGAACTGTCAAAAAAAGTATGTTACTTTGTAGGCCCAGAGCGCTCAGTGTTTTGATTTGTGTTTCTTTTTCCGCTTTGACATTATGTAGAGCATGCAAAGATCGCGCTCCATGAGCTCAGAATAAATTGATAGAAGAGTTGGAGTTAAAAATGACAAATGTCAAAGGTGATAGCTCAGAGCTTATGAATGGTGTTTAAAAAATCAATCACAGTACTTAGAACTCAGTTTTTTGTCTTTATGCATTAAATGTAATATCCCAAGATTTTTTTGTCGTGGATGGAACGATTATTTTTCAACTACTGCTTCCATAAGTCTTTTTTTAGCTTCCTTCAAATATTTTTTAATAACAGAACGGCACTTTTTGAAAATTTTGGAAAAAAGGTGATAAAACTATGAACTGTTTGTATTTTGTAAAAGTTTCTGCGTTAAGCCCGTATTTACAAAATAAATTAGGCTTCAAGATCAGCATGCAAGTTATGATTTTTTTGAAATGAATTCAATATTGAAATAGTTTTTGGTTTACTTTATTTGATATTATTTAAACTAAAAATTATATGACATCGAAATTTTAATATTATGTATATTCAATCTTAGGAAATCTTAAATTTTGTTTTGGCCTTAAAAAAAATATTTTGTAGATACGTGGTTGGTGGTTAACGCAGAAATAGGACGATTCAAACTTAACTATTTTATTTTAATAAAACAGTTTATTATTCAGTTCAAGAATATTATTTTTATTTTACGGCCAATGTTGATGAAAATGTGTGTGCTCAGAAATCCTTAATAATCAAAATAATATTTTATATCGAAATGTTCAAGGACGATCTGTCTGTAAGCCAATCTGTAGTCTTTCTATATGTATACCTCGACCTACAGCCTAAACTAATGGAGGGATTTGCTTCAAACTTCGGACTTAAGGTGTCAATGCTCTTGATGTGAAATTGAAACGAACAACGGTACTTGTCATATAACCGATTGATCTCGAAAACGGCTTTAACGATCTTTTTTTTAAATTATTAAAAATATATTTTTGAAAAAACCGTTATTAACTCCACCTGTCACATGATCGGATTTATGGTTTTCGATTATCGCATAAACTGTTTTACAAATTGAGTTAAATTTTGTCATTTTCACTTACCTCATTCTTTGTAACTCGATCCCAATCAAGGAGCATTAATTCGAGCGATACACCATCCAGAGTTGCTCCAGTGCCCTGCAATTTTGAAACACGTTCAATAAAAAGTTATCTAAAATATCATTGCAGCATTAACATACCTCAGCTGTTGGAATATCAAAGGCGAAGCTTTCATTAAACACCGGACTTAATGTCCTCTTTTTAACGTGAGTCTTCTTCTTTGCAATTCTCTGTCCGTTGTAGAGCAAGTATATTTTAACATATGGATCTGCCAGACCTGTAACATCCATTCGTGGTAGATTGCGAGCTTTCAATAGAACAACAGTCAAGCGTCCAGCAGCCGGTTGCCAGCATAATGATATCAATAGTTCTCCACGACCTTGAGCTCTTATCTTCAAGCTACGTGGTTGAATTTCCTTGCTTATAGACATATGTTCTTGTTCAATTTCCCTCAAGCTAATCGATGACAAGGGCCAAACTACCTCACCGATAACATCATCCCGCGAGTAACGATCGAAACTCAAAATCACGAAATGCAAAGTCATTGAGCCAAGTTCATGAATATTCAATCCATAGAATGTGAAATCTTCATCATAGACGGGATTTCTGGTATTGCGCACAACCCTTTATTAATGCAAAGAAAATTAATAACAATAATTTAATTCAAAATGCATTATTAATTCTATAATCAGGTGCATCTTTTTTAGTTTCTTACCTGGTCTTGACCTTGTGCTGTTTCTCGGGCAATAGTTGTAATTTTACATAAGGATCGGTTGCAGCTTGAGTGCGGCCATTCATTCCAGCTGGAACATCATGCCCACCAGAAGCTGCAGTAGTCTTGCATGGTAGACCCCGACATCGAATGATCGATACCACCAGAGCACTACGTTCTTTGAGATAGCGTAGTTTGAAGAAAATTGTTCCCAATTTACCATATTCCCAACCATCGGGCATATCTTTCCCGGGACTCTCAACTTCAACTGGTGACTTTTTAATTACTGCCTCATTTTCAACAACTACTTTTGGCTGAATTTCATCTTCTTCCACAAATTTTATAGTTTGCGGAGCAATCGGAGTAGTGCTATTTGATGCTGTTTGGTCTTGAACTGGCTGAAGGATGCCAATTTGTTTGGTGCCAGTCGGCGAGGGTGATTTCTTTAGATAATGTGGTGGCTGACCACTTGGTGATCGAACAGCGGTCGGTCGACGTGTTGGTTGAAATGGATAACTGGTATCGTGTGAAGTCTTCTTGTTTCTAGCACGAAGATGCTTAGCACAGATACATGCTACAGCTGAGAGTACAGCAGCTGCACTTAATCCAAGTATAGCTGGAAGGACTAAAAATAAATTGTGCAAATTTAATACCAATCTCAAATAATTGTTTAAAAATAATGTGTATCATAAGGCTATTTGAGGAGAACTTGAGCCTACAGTAGGAGAGAACGGGGTCTATTTTTTTTTTTGACGAGTCCGCATAATTGTGAGGAGAAGAATTTTAATTTCTATCAGGTCCAGCTTAAGGAGGTAAGTGTCAAAAAAATATATTACTTGCAATATGTTTCTTATTAATTTTGCATTTTTTGTATCTATCTGTGTATTTGTTTTTGTCTTCTCTTTCTTCCAACACCAACGAATAATATGATAACATTTCCAAATTCTGAGAAATTTTATAACCTTTTAAATTTTCAATTGAATTTCACGGATCGAATTCATATAAAACTGTCACTCAAACAGCACTCTAGTAGTTTTCCTTTTTTTCGACATTTCGATATAATTCTTTTAAGAGGGTTTAACCTGACCTTCAATTATTGAACTACTTTATACCTTAGAGGCGAGTTATAGCGAACAGGAAAATGGATCAGGAAAATTTTTCTGATGGATTATTTAGTAAGTTCTCGATCGATTTGAAACAAATAAGCTGAAGTAATCGATGACAAATGACAATTTTAATGCACTATGTAAAAAAAAAACTGATTGAACAAAGGTTTTTTGATAAAAATGCATTTATTTGTTTTCCTGATGAACTTGCATCAGGAAAATAAACAAATGCTTTTTTATCAAAAATCCTACGTTCAATAAATTTTTTTTTTTACATAGTGCACTAAAATTGTCATTTGTCATCGATTACTTCAGCTTATTTGTTTCAAATCGATCGAGAACTTACTAAATAATCCATCAGAAAAATTTTCCTGATCCATTTTCCTGTTCGCTATAACTCGCCCCTTAACACAAATAATCTAAAGTTTAGTTATACGACAATTTAAACAGGGTGTCTCAGTGATCATTGTCCGATCTGAATATGAGAATATTTTATCACTCGTATTGCTGAATAGTAACAGTTTCCCAGCAATGGCTGTTTGAATAGGACAAAGAACGCGTTCGAGGGAATGTAAGTATTGTTTGGTAGAACTCTAAAACTTAGCTTCTAACTATAAAAGATTGACAGCAATATGCCCATTTTTGAATTTATTTTTGCTAAGTATTTTTTAAGTATTTTTAAAAACAATAATAAATATGCTTTAGATAGATATATTTTATTTCGCAAAACAGTTTAAAGGCTATGTAACCGCTCATTTTGCAATTCAGAGATATGATTAACTACATTAGGAATTTATTTTGGGCAATAGTTTATCTGAAGGAAAATGCTTTAAAAACCTTCAATTTAAATAAAAAGAAAAAGAGAAAAAAAAATGACTAGAATGCAATAAATTAGAAATACTAACAACATTTTCCAAAAATAATTAATATATAAAAAAAAATTAATAAGGCAAAACAATATACAAACAACTCAAGAGTAATCAAACTCGGCAAAAATAAAAAAAAAAAATAATAAATAAATGAATTACAAGTAAATAAGTAAATAAATAAATAACAAATAAATTAAATAAATTAACAAATAAATAAATAAATAGATACGGAAATGAACATTCAATCAAATAAATTTCTGAACATCATACAAAATTGATTATTAATAAATAAATAAATAACGAATAAATAAATAACGAATAAATAAATAACTAAATGAAAATTTTAACAAGTGAATAAATGTACAATTGAACAAAATAGTTAATAAATAAATAAATAAATAAATAAGTTAACAAAATAAATAAATAAATAAATAGATGTAAATATAAATAAATAAATTAATAAATTAAATAAATTAAAAATTAACTAATAAATAAATAAAATTTGAATAGAAATCAAAAACATACATAATTTGATCGAATGAACAAATATTTATCACAGATTTTGGTTACAAAGTTGTTTAATGAGTGGGTTTTCTGATGAATCACAGCTATAAAGGAAGTTAACCCCAAGTTTCTGAATTCTTTCAGAAATCAATTCAACATTCGCTCTTTCGTGGAGATCTTTAGTTGAATGACGCCAGGGTAGATTTAGCATAGTTTTTAACAATTTGTTTTGTGAAACCTGAAGTTTTTTAATGTGACATTAGGCAATAAAATACATTTAAAAGCTAAATTTCAAAAAGAAGATGTGTTCCCCTTTTCGAAATATTGATTTTTCGAAAATATGATTTGTTTTTGAAAATTTTGATATACATATGTATGTACCTATACATAGATCTTAAAGTACCTCTACCTTATAATTGTAATCCGTCGAATCATTTATTATCGAAAATCAAAATAACGATTCTATTTTAAGTGCTGTTAAAAACGTTTTTTTTTAATACGTTTTTTTTCAAAAAACATAATTTAAAATTCCAAATAAATATGTTTTGTCTGAACCACTGTCTTAAGCCATTATGTTTGGGGTCGAAACCGATTTTTGATTAGCTTTCTAGGAAATAATCAAAAAACCTTAATTTCAGAGTTTGGAGCAAATCGTGGCTTAGATTGTAGGTCAATTTACAGACAGACCGAAACACAGACTGAATTGTGGGACTCACTTTTTTTCACGACATCGTAAAGCGAACTGGATCACAGGAACTCGGTCCTATATTAAAATACTATAGAAAACAAATAAAAAATAATATTTTTAATAATGGGCCATACTAATATCCAACAAAATTTTTATCATTTTTTTGGAATTTGAGATTTTTTAAAACGGTTGTTTCAACATTTGTATTGGGGGTTCCTACCATTTTTTTTTGTTTGAAAATAAAATTAAAATTAATAAAAGAAAGTATTCAAAGCCATTTTGTACCAAATTTTAAAAAGTATGTATGGAGACGTTTTTGAAATATTTAATTTTTAAAATAATTTTAGTTTTTTTTTTAAATCAAATATACTGAAAATTTAAGTATTGAATGCTTCATAAAATGCATCAAAACATCAATTTAGAGCTCCATTTTGCTTAGCTGCCATACAATGAAATGAAGTCCGGCTTCTTCCACTAGTGTTCTGCTGCTGGCGATAATGTACAATGTACATCCATTATCATAATTTGAAATTGTATCGCATTTTCCCTAAACTATTTTTTCAAATTTGTTTTTTATATATGTAAATGATTTTTTCTTAAAACCACACAATACAATTTTTCGATGCACAATTCTTTTCAAATTCTTAAATTTTAGTCATTAGAGTTCTTGTTTTTAATGCATCGTTAGTACAAACGACAAACCATTTGCATTAAAAACAAGAACGACTGCATTAATTTTATTTTCATTTCTATGGCTTCTGATTTTATTGTTATGATATGGTAGATGGCCATTATACTTCTTTTAAATAAGAGTTTGTGAGTGATGCAATTGAGATGTAATAAAATTAAAACAAACAAAATTATTGCATTTTGTGTATATTGCTTTTTCAATACAACTCGAATTAGCAATCATGCTACCATATACCTCCTATTATTAAGGATTCAGGTCGTTTGATTTTCTTTATTTTGGATTAATTTAATTCTTTTCTAGAAATGAATGGAGCAACATTTTATTTGAAAACCAAAAACCTTAGAGTTGATTTTAGAATCCTTAAATGTAATTAAAATTTAAAAATGTGCAAATAATAAGTGAAGTAATAAGCAAAGTAAAACTTTTTCGTTTAAACTTAGTAAATATTTTCTCGTCAATTTCAGTATTTGTGAACGAAAACTCTCCAATACACAGGTTTCCCAAGCACGTTCATGGATGAAGAAAAATTAAAATTTATAGACTTACGACATGATTCACAGGTATGTAAAGAAGAAACACGCACAATGACATCTCTTCAAAACTCGGCCAGTTATATTAGCCAAAAAAAAACATGCTGCATACTTGTTTTTGTAGTTAATTGAACATTGATGGAAGTGACGTTTGGGTTAAACTGAAACGTTCATGAGTTATAGCACTTATAGGGGCAGAAGATCTTCCTTTTAGTTAAAATGCAGCCAAAGCAATACATAAAAAAAATTCGAATAACCCGATTTTTTGTAGGCAAAACATTTTGGAGTGTAAAACATAAAACAAGGACAAATTTTATTTATTACCACACTCCAAGTTTACTCACATCATATTTACTTAAGCAAGACGTACGTGTGTACCTCTCACAGAACAATTAAAAATGGCTACGTCTGAAAATTTTGACATTTCAAAACTATTTTAAAATTCTCGAAATCGATAGAAATATAGAAAATGGAGATTAATTTTGAATGAAATCAATTCAATAATATGTACATATGTATGTATGTAATTCGATTTCGATCTTCTTCTTTTGTCTTTCAAAAAAATGTGACAACAGTTTCGTAAATTGAACAAACCCAAACTCACATTAATTTTGTGTTGTGGAACGCATTCTTTTGAGAGTTTTTTTTCGTTTGAAGGGTACTTTTAAATTTAAATTACTTTTGATCTCTTTAAGCGGTTTAAGTGTTGCTCTAAATTGGAAAATTCTAGAATTTACTGGTATTATATATTAAGAATTTTAAGTTAGAAATGTTAGCAAATGTTAAGCTCTCAACTCTCTTGTGCGTTTTGTTTCTGTCCAATCGAAACGCCTTTGATAAGACAATAGGAATTTTTCAATGTCTCTTTTTCAAAAATTTACAGCAATTTACCAAACCTCAAAGTCCTAACAATGACAGGTATGAAACACTCACTTTTGTATGATTCACAATAAGCAAATCACAAACGTCAAAGTCTTCACAGATCCAGAAGTCTTTGCAGATCCTGCCTGTAATTTGATGAAGACCTTTTGTCAGCTCAACAAATTTCATATCAAAAAGAAATGGTTGAGTGAAATTAAACCACGTTAAATAAAGCCGCGATCGTAAGGTTGGCGTGAAGTCGAGGTCTTATTTTGTAAAATGTAACAAGGCTACGATTGAAAAATTAAATTTCTTTTTTCGTTAAAGGTTTATTACATTTTCAAAGTGAAACAAGACCGCACTCTAGTATCTATTTCTTTAGCGGTCTAGTTTTCATTCGCAGCCTTATTTCCCTCACTAAAATATAAGTGATTTTCAAAATTGACAAGACCGCAGCTAGTTTGTTATGGTCTCTGTGTTAAATTAAGATGAATTGGCTGTAAATTGTTACCGAACACGGTTTATCCTATGGGAAAGGTATCACTGAAAAAAATATGTTTTTAGTGGAATCAGCTAAACTTGGATTTGAACTCCAGACCATGAGTTGAATGGTATTCAGACGAGCGAAATCTCAATTCGACAAAATGATAAAGGTAGTTTTAAACACCTTGGTTTTGACTATGTATGTATTTTGAATTCTTGTTATATTACATAAATTACTGTTTGAATTTTCCATTATAAATTTATATCCCAGACGTTTCAAATTGAACATAATTATGACGATCAACCATCAATTTCCAAATATAATGCATTACAAACCTGTCATAATAAAATATCATTAAACTAATATTTATAGCAAGCACATATTTAATATGTCAATATTGAAACAATATTGCTTCAATAAACACTTTTTTTCCATAAATATCAAATACCTTGTACCTCAATACCTCAACACTCAACTCTTCGTAGGCGTTGGAAAAAAAATGTAGGTAAGAGTACCCATCATGTCTGAACTACCAATTAAACGAATACATAAGCGCGCACTTTGTTGCAATTAATTTTTTAGAAAGTCCTATTAATTAAAAAAAAATTTAACCTGATTCAAAATCTATTAAACTAGTTTACTTCGGCTTTAATATGAACAAAGGTAAATCCTTATTTTATATTTTGGTTTATCAGAGAAAAAAAAAAACGTCACAATAATAATATGCGTACTATTTTTACATCACAAAGTAAGCGATGAATCACCAGATTTTTTTTCTCAATGACAAATCTTTTTCCTAAACTTCGATAACTATCGAAACAATTCTTCATTTTTTACACTTTTGACAAAAAAAAAATAAAATAAAAACTTCTTTGTCTTTGGGAAATATATGTAATTATTTACCAGTTTCCATTGTGTTCATGTCGGAGCTGTAGTCGCCCATATTGAATTCCTGTTCGGAAAGTCCCACAATCGATTTTCGAATATTTTTCAACTTCCAATTGATCAGAAAAGTAATTTCTCAAGAGCAATAATATTTTATTAATAAAAATATGTATTTGTTCCGCAAACAATAAAATTAAACACTTAAAATGAATTAAGTGCAAGAATTGTCGGGGCTGATTTATTAAAAAAAATTTGATTTCCGTCGTTTCCGAAGTCACACGACACTTTGATTTTGATATCAACGAGTTTCTTCTTAACCGACAATATTTTCACAAGTAGAAAGATTGATTTTGGTTTCTTTTTGTTAATTCTTTTTCCTTTCTTAAACAATATACTACATTTTGTGTACAAAATTTAAACAATTAGAATCTTTTATGTTAACGTTTGCCATTGCGAACCGTTTGAGGCAGATTGATAAAAAAAGTATAGGTACTTGAATTTACTCCGCAGCCATAAGCAAAATCGATTTTTTCGATTCGACGCTGTTTCGAATGTTGTTGTTATTTGATGCGTGTAGGATTTCTTTTTGAGTACCGTACCACACTACCAACTACTTTCCTTTGCCATTTTTGTCACCCCCGCCAATGATGTCTGCTTTGAATTATCTATTGTGTGTTTGTTTGTGAGTTTTCGCCCTGTCTTGAAAGTACATAAGGAATATCTTGAGCTAGAGAGAAATTTTGAATGGGGAGGAATATTTCTCTTGGCCATTTTTTTTTTCAGGCGAAGAGAAACTTTGTTTTCAAAGCAGTTATTTTGACGGAGTCACAATTCCTGGTGGGTTTTAACAGTTATATGCGCGCAAGGTAGCAAAATGAGTCATAGCTTTGTTTTGAAAATGAAAATATAACCTCTCTGAAAGATGTTTAGGTATTTTTAAAAGGAATTTTTCTACATATGTTTATAGGTATACTGTGTTTAATCCCGTTTGTTTTCTATCGCTTAGTAGATGGAGTTGCATATGCCGTCAGTAGCGTGAGACGGTTCGAAAGAAGAAATTTTGAACAGTGAAACATGTTGAAAGTTTTTTTTTTTAATTTCTAAGTAGCTGGGGAGAGTACGATAACTGTGACGCCACAAACTGATAACAAAGGCAGAAGAGGCAATTTCGTGAAAAAAGTACTAAAAGTGGTAATTTGAAAAGTGGCTTATAGTTCAAAGTTTTGGCTGTACAAAAAAGTATTAAACTTAATTGTAAGTAGTACCGTTATTTTTTATGATTTTTTCTACTTTTAGTACTTTTTTTTTTATAAAATTGCCCCTCCCGTCCAAACGGGGCAAGATAGACCCCCTCCAATAGTAAAAAATGCTTATTTTTGACGCCTCTACAAGAAACCGTTATCAATTTTTGGCGCCAAAGTTTATCGTACTCGTGCCAGTAGCTGCATTATCCTTTAAATTTTCTTCATTATTCATTATGCGTTAAGTAACAGGCACTTCGCCGGGCTTTTTTTTCAGATTTTACTGCGAATGTCAATCTATTAGCACAGATATACCCAGATGTCGCAGTTTCTAAGAAGAATCTGTAACTGGATTTTGCAAGTTGTCCCATACATATTTTGCCAATTTTCTTGATAGGAGCCGCGACATTGTTTATAGTAATTTGTGGTCTTACCACATAAAACCATACACTAGTATCTAGCTCCTAAAATAGTATTTTCCCAACTGTGACGGTCTTCAGCTTACCAGGTAGAAAGAAGTTAGTTTTTAAACAAAGAGCCAAATCCACGAAGGAAACCGGAATTAATTAAAAAAAAGCGAGGAACACATGTTACGTCCATAAGTGACGAAACAAATTTTTACATGACCAAAAAGTACTACAATGTTCTTAAGGCAGTAAGAACTTTTTGTAGTCCATGGTCGGTTCCAACACTCGTCTCCAATGATACTCCTGTAGTAAGCTCGCAAAGTAAATCTAATTTGCTGCCAGCACAATTTGCTGCAAATTTGCTTCCACAAAGTAATATGACTCCTTATTGTTATTCCTTTGGTCTCTTTCCTAGTGGATAGAAAACAGCAGTCCTTAAAAAAGGTGAATATTCTTCCAGCCAACTATCGTCCAATTCTAATTGGATTCATTCAATTGCTGTTCAATTACAGTTTTAAGGAATATGCCGAAGAACGAATGCTTTTTAAAGACAATAACTTAATATAAAATCTAACTGCTCATTTACTTTACTTCAATTTTAACACAATGCTCTGTCAATTGCGGGATCACTTTTATCCGTCAGTCATTATCATCAAGAGGTGCATTGGGATAGTTTGTTTTCAATTCTGAAATTTTAACAGTTGAAAGTTTCGTTAAAACAAAAAACTAATGTCAAGAAGGAATTGCAATAATCTGAGCCTTATAATTACCTTACTTGTAGCTACATTTGTTTCAAGGGATAAGCAAACACTTAAAATAACTCTCAGCAACTTCTCAAGTCATAAGAAATAACAATATCATTGGATTTCCCCAATCAATGATGATGACGCAGTAAACAACTGTTAACACTTTAAAATGAGGAGGAATATTTTTATTGATACCTATTAAACAGATAATTTAATTTACTATCTGTGCAGGATTATGCTGCGCCAATGTTTGTAAGTAGAACGGTCTTGTCAATCCGGTCAATGCATTGCGTCAGATGAACTTTGTGATGGGAATAGCGATTGTTCAGATGGATCAAATGAAACAGCAGACGTCTGCATGCAACAAAAGTGTCCATCATTTGCATTTTGATGTGCTTATGGGGCTTGTGTATAGCTTTGTAGATCAGATGAATGTAATGGAATCAAGGATTGTGAAGATAATTTAGATAAAATCAATTCCTTGTGTTTAAAATAATTAAATAAAAAAGATATGTTAATATGTTTTCATTATTAGTTATACCAAATACTCGTAACGTTTGCTGGGAGATTTTTGTTTTTAAATTTTAAGAGATATCAAATTGTTATCAAAGGATCAAGAGGATATTAGTACTTGCATTCAATATGCAAGGGCTTTCGGTAGCCGCGATTCTGACGGTGCAGAGCTAATTCGTTCACCAAAATTCAATAACAACGCTTAAGGCTAACTTCTCGTGAATGACGAAAAAATTCAGCTTCCATAGATTGAAATTGTTGTTTCTCATTTTTCCCACAAAAAAAAAATTAATCGGTACTAAAGTGAGCCGAGACTTATATAGTTTAAAGAGACCAAGACGAGACTTTTTTGATAGAGACCGAGACTTCAAAAGTTACAATGTCACGACAAGCTTACCACCGGTACTGTCTTGCGCAGGTGTACAGAATTCATAACTGTCAAAAAAAAAAACATGGCGTGTTCTGTTGATATTTAAACTCAACTTGTTCCTATTTTGGTGCGAATTTTATCCGGTGTTCGATTGTCGTCAAAATGTTAAGCCAACAGTAATATTTGTTTAATTTAAGAAAAAAATTCAAAAGCGTGTTGTGATTAATTTATCAATGCTTCTAAAATCGTTGCATAATTCAAAATAAAATTAAAAATTCATCCATATTTATGTTTAAAATATTAATCACTTCATTTTAAATAATGCCTAATTTATTATTTAAACCTATACATTGCTTTGAAATACATGTAATACAAATAACAATCAATAGAACATTCAACAAACATTTCAAACGAAATAACTCAGGACCGTAGTTAAGCAAAAAAACTAATTACCTAACTCAATTTAAAAAAAGAGCAATTAGAGTGGAATTAATAATATTGCTTCATACAACAGATAATATAGACCAAATATGAAGGGACTTTCAGTTAAAAAAAAAATTGTGTAATTTATTAGTTTGACAGTTGCGTTATTTTTTTTAATGTCACTTCTTTCTTTTGTTTTTCTGAGCATAGAACATCCCGGGTTCGGATTAAAAGCCGAGCAATTTCCCTTTCGCCAATGGAAAATTCAAATGTTAAATATTAATCACGTTGAGTCGTTAGCCACAGGCAAAAATAGAAACATTGGCTGAACTTTGCTTTAGTAAAAATTTGAATATGCAAAATTTTTAAAACATTAACAATACGAAAATCTTATTTAATTTTTTTTTAAATAAATCAATCTGATTTCTCTTCAGAAATATGAGAAAAATTGTTTTTTTTGTTTCTTTTAAATAGTAAAATAGCTCAATATACAGACGTCAACCATTGAATTTAGGGGTTTCAGGTGATTCGCTACGGGAGATATCCCTAGCTCAAAAAAAAAAAATGGTGAGAGAGGGTCTTTATACATAGTTAAAATAATGTTCTAAATTTAAAAAAGAATATACTATTCATAAGTATGCTTAATGCTAGCATATTAATTTTTGTTTAAATTTGGTACTTAGGGGTAGGAGTAAAAAAATCAATTTTACGATTTTTTCTGATGAAATTTTTGTTTATTTTATTTTATTTTGTTTTGTTTTGATTTGTTTTATTTTATTTTATTTTATTTTGTTTTTTTTATTTTATTTTATTTTATTTTGTTTTGTTTTGTTTTATTTTATTTTATTTTATTTTATTTTATTTTATTTTATTTTATTTTATTTTATTTTATTTTATTTTATTTTATTTCATTTTATACTATTTTATTTTATTTTATTTTATTTTATTTTATTTTGTTTTGTTTTGTTTTATTTTATTTTATTTTATTTTATTTTATTTTATTTTATTTTATTTTATTTTATTTTATTTTATTTTATTTTATTTTATTTTATTTTATTTTATTTTATTTTATTTTATTTTATTTTATTTTATTTTATTTTATTTTATTTTATTTTATTTTATTTTATTTTATTTTATTTTATTTTATTTTATTTTATTTTATTTTATTTTATTTTATTTTATTTTATTTTATTTTATTTTATTTTATTTTATTTTATTTTATTTTATTTTATTTTATTTTATTTTATTTTATTTTATTTTATTTTATTTTATTTTATTTTATTTTATTTTATTTTATTTTATTTTATTTTATTTTATTTTATTTTATTTTATTTTATTTTATTTTATTTTATTTTATTTTATTTTATTTTGTTTTGTTTTGTTTTGTTTTATTTTATTTTATTTTATTTTATTTTATTTTATTTTATTTTATTTTATTTTATTTTATTTTATTTTATTTTATTTTATTTTATTTTATTTTATTTTATTTTATTTTATTTTATTTTATTTTATTTTATTTTATTTTATTTTATTTTATTTTATTTTATTTTATTTTATTTTATTTTATTTTATTTTATTTTATTTTATTTTATTTTATTTTATTTTATTTTATTTTATTTTATTTTATTTTATTTTGTTTTGTTTTATTTTATTTTATTTTATTTTATTTTATTTTATTTTATTTTATTTTATTTTATTTTATTTTATTTTATTTTATTTTATTTTATTTTATTTTATTTTATTTTATTTTATTTTATTTTATTTTATTTTATTTTATTGGCTTGTTTACCTATATGTCATTAAAAGAAATTTATGCTTTTTGACATTTTTCTCTAATAATAAATGAAATTTGTTTTATGTACCTAAACATAAGTAGCTATATATGTTTTTATTTTTGCTTGTATTTCAAATGAGTTTAATTGCTTTCCCATTCTGATCGAATGTATGCATACGCGCTTGGCTTTTCAGGTAGATAAAATAAAACGAGATGGCAGTTCCGTCCCCGGCTTATGCATCTTACAAAAATCATTTTAATAAACTGGACTTGTTTCAAGGCTATCTATAACAACAACTTATGCCTACTTATTGATATTCCTTAACAATGGTTTTCTCTTTTATGACTTAAAAATTTGCTGAATATCTCATACACTCCGAATCTCCGATTTAAATGTCTTCTTTTCTAATTTCAGATCAGAGATCAGACGAAAAATGTATCTCTGTTTTGTGAGCTCGAATTTCAGAGATAAACATTCAGCACGGCACTGCGTTGTTGAATGTAAAATTAACCAAGAAAGAGAGCACGTTTATAATCTGAGACATACTTATGGTATGGAATTCAAAACAAGATTATTTTCATCAGTCATACTCAAGCGGTGTATTCAGCTCGGCTGAGATTGTTGTGTTTTTTTGTTCTGTGAGTGCTCTGAAAGTAATATTATAGATTTCATTCGATTTCTTATTTGTTCAATTTAAATTCTTTATTTAATTCCTAAGAATGGATTACTTAAGTTGAAATGTCGATAAATAATTTTTATAAACTAAGTCTATTGATCTTACTGATAGTTGAATTAATTTGTTATGGTAAGTAGGTACAAATAATAAATTTTTATTATTTTCTGCTTAAAAGTGTCACAAGTCATAAAGTGGTTTATGATTGGAATTTCCCTATCAATGGTGATGACGCAGAAAATCACTTTGAATATGATATGATAGTAAATGCAGGACGTTTAAAGTAAATATATATATATATCTAGGATCTTGCTGTAACGATATAGAATGGGCTTGTAATTCTGGTCAATGCATTGCATCGGATGAACTCTGTGATGGAAATACAGATTGCTCGGATGGATCAGATGAAACAGCGGATGTTTGTATTCAACAAAGTTGTCCATCATTCGCGTTTCGATGTGCCTATGGGGCTTGTGTAGCTGGATCAGCTGAATGCAATGGTATCAGGGAATGTGCAGATAATTCGGACGAAACAAGTTCCTTATGTCCAGATGATTTAAATACAAGAAATACCATTTGTTCGTAAGTATGGGATTTGGGGATGTACCACAATGTTTCTACCTACCTATAAATAAGTTAAGAGATAGAGAGATTTTTTTGTTATTGTCATAAAACTGGATGATTTGTCATTTTGGATGAACTTGAATTCCTTTAAAAAAAGAGATGGAAATGAGATTGATTTTTTTTTTTAAATTAACTTAACAAGATAAACTAACTATATATAATAACATTTATAATATAACGATGAACATGTAAAATGACCTTAAAAATTCAAAATTAAATTTTAGTTTTTTTTTTAGATGTTCGGTATTATTTCTTGGCCTTATTTAATTTTCAAATTGTAATAAGACCGCGATTTTAGGCTATACGAAGTCCATCGAGGCCTTGTTTCACTCAGCCAGTTAGTAAATCGGTTAGTCAATCTATCAGTTACGGTTCTTGTGATTTTTGAAGACCCATATCTCAGGAACCACTAATGACAAAAAGTTGAAAGTTGGTCAGCAGCTTGTACTTGCCCAGCTTAGCTTATATTCCAAATCTGACTTAATTGATAATGAAATTAGAGGGGGGCCGAAAATCAACTGAGTTTGTTCCCTAAAAATGGGTGTGCATGTGCATGTGCATATTGCCAGAACTTTGTCCTCTTTGATATATTCTGCATTAAAATTAAAAATAGTTGTTTCCTCTTCCAGTTTTTGATTTTTTGGATAATTTTTGGCTTTTGAATAATATTATTTAACATTCAGTAGGTATTTGGTTAAAAAATCATCAAAATCCTCAAAAAATTGTGGGGATGCTCAAATATAATATTTTATACTTGAAAGGCTTAATATTTTCTCCATTATCTTAGAGACGAACAATTTCAATGCAATTCTGGAGAATGCATTGATCTTGACAATGCCTGTGATGGACATTCCGATTGCAAAGATCAATCCGATGAAACTGTAGAAGCATGCGCATCATTCAACTGTCCGAAGTTTGCATTTCGCTGTGGCTACGGTGCGTGTATTTCGAAATTTAAAAAATGCAACGGCGTTCCTGACTGCAGGGACGGCTCAGATGAAACGCTTAAACTTTGTGGCGAAAAACCAATTGCCACACCCTCACCGCCAACAAAAACACCACCTGGTCCAACAAGACCAACGAAAAGGTATAAAACCAAATACTTCTGTTACAATAACAATAAATTATTGTGTTTCCTTTAAATCTTAAAGACCACCAGTGTCGCCGCCACCTACAAGACCACCAGCTCAAGGATGTAAAGCACCAAATATTCCCTATTCTATACTTAAATATGAAGCAGAGCCAACAAAAATCATAAGACCAGGAGAAACGATAACCGATGGAACTTCAATGGTATATGAATGCATTTCTGGTTTCTATCGTGAGGGACCTCAATTTAATTTATGCTTTGACTCGAAATGGTATTCGGCAGTCGATGCGAACTGTGTTAGTAAGTTTGAAATGTGTAAAGTAATTTTTTTCCGACTCTAAAATATTTTTCCCCTTAGAATACTGTCCGAATCACAAGCTTAAAGGTGTCACATTTAGAGCTGAATGTCAGAGTCCCGAAGGTGCTTCTGTGTCATGTGATGACCGAATTAAGCCTGGCACTTCTGCCAGGCTATTCTGTCAACACAAATACAGAAAGCCAGCTCGAAATCCCCCGGACACATTGGTTTGCCAAGAAGATGGCCAATGGGATTACGAACCGTTCCGTTGTGAGCCAGTTTGTGGAAAGGAACTATTGCTATCGACAGCATTTTCTGTTAATGGCATTGATACGAATATAACTTATGTGCCATGGCATGCAGGAATTTATCAAAACTTTGCCGGAGGCCGTTTTAAGCATGCCTGTGGTGCAACTATTCTTAGTGCTAAAGTTCTAGTTACAGGTACGATAAGAAGATTAAAAATTGGAAAGACCTAAACAAATTCCAAAATAACTAACGCTCTTCTTGAATTTTAGCTGCACATTGTTTCTGGGACTTTGCCAATCAAAAAGCATTTGACAAATCCTATTACGTTGTTGGAGCTGGAAAGTACTTACGTGATTACTACGAACAAGAAAGAAATGCAGAATTCAAAAACATATCCGAAATAGCCATTCCTGCAGAGTAAGTTACTGTAGTTTGGTAACTAGTTTTAAAAATTAACTATTTATTTTTTGTTAAAGATTCAATGGCGATATTGACAACTACAAGAGTGACATTGCTGTGCTCGTATTGACGAATTTTTTAAAATTTAGTCCATTTATCGCACCAGCTTGCATCGAATGGCAACAGGGACAAGCGAAAGCAATAAGAAGCAACATTTATGGCCAAATTCCAGGCTGGGGAATAGATAATACCGGAGATTTTAGTAAAACTCTCCGCACCATCGATGTTCCATCGAGTAGTTATTCAGACTGTAGAGACGCTGTTGGTGCAGAATATGCTAATGCCGTTTCAGAATATAAATTTTGTGTTATTAATACTTCGGGATCGGTTGTGTGCCAGGGTGATAGCGGAGGTGGTTTTATTGTGAAAACGCTAGTTAATGGAGAATATATAAACTATTTGTGGGGTGTTGTTAGTGGGGGTGTACCGCAGGGTAAGAGATGTGGGGAGTTCGTGTTTGTAACTTATACGAATATTCAATATTTCGAGTCACTAATTATGTCCCGGATGAATTCAAATCGCCCGAAATAAAATAAAAATTATTATATGCTAAGATTTAACTGATTGATATAATGCCTGTATTATGCATTAAATTATAATTTAATTTAAAAATAAATAAAATAATGAATTTAAAAATATAAGCATTTTGAGTTTTGAAGTTAATGGCAAAATGTTTACGAAAATTGGAATAAATTAACTGGATTCCATATGAATATCTACATAATGTTGGGAACTTGTTTCTCATTTTGTTGCAATGGGTTTAAAAATGCTTCGTGCAGTAGCCGGAGCGAAATTGGCCGACGCCATCAAGAATGATTGTATTGAGTGTGGGGTTGTGACATGGTACTTAATTATTTATAAGAAACAATATTACCTACTTATAAGAATGTAGTTTCGGGTCCAACCAAAATTAAATAATAAGAATTAAGAGTTTAGTTTCCGTCCAAAAGTCGAATGGAAAAGTGGACAAATTTATTGTTTTTATGGCTTAAGACAAAATTCAATTGAATTTGTTGTCCACTTTATGGAATATTTTGTGGAAAGATCTTGGTTTGCGTGTTTAAAAAATCCAAATCGTGCAAGAATTGAAGCTTAGCTAGGCGTGGATTCGGTTAAAGGACCCAAAACAAGATTGCCGTTGATGCCAATTTTCATAAGAGTGAGTTGAATAGCTACATCAATAAACAAAACTGCCATATTCAGAGTGAAGTTAATCCTCAAGTATATGTTGAGATACTTTTATATACTTTATAGGCTGGTGGAATCATGAGCTGACCAGAACGTTGCAGTTACTAACTTTTTTGTTCCTCAATTGAACAACCAAGATGTGCAGCAGCTGTAGCTTCATCATGACAGCGCAACAGGTCGCACAGCTCGTGCCACAATTGATTTATTGAAGGAAACGTTTGGTAATCGCTTATAGTTTCACGTTTCGAACCCGTGAATTGGACCTGCAAATTAAATTATGGACTTATTTCTAAAAAAACACCATTTTTTGCAATAATTCTAAAAGAAAAGAATAATACTTTGGATGCAGCGATATTCAGCTTCATTATTTTTTTTTTTTTTTTGACTTTTTTGGACTCCTTTTACCAATTTATTTTTGATCAATTTTTATACTCGCCGCCGCTAAAAAAATAATGCGACGATTTTATTTCGGCATTTTTCCTTCACTGAATTCATTTTGAGAAAAATGTTTTTTTAAAACGAAAAAATGGATTAAGCATTCAAATTATAACCTGGAACCCCCAAAATATTTTTAGTAACAGAAAAAGTGTTCATAATGGCGTCTGCTTATAGTCACGTCGCTATAGGCAGACGCCATTATCATAAACCGGAAGTGCGCCCAAAAAGTGAGTTGACGGTAAATAAAATACACAGGCCTTAGATGTCCTTTTTTACGGCCAAAAGGTTTTTATCTCGTGCAGGGAAAGTATTATGGTGATTTATGTATTTGTGAATGCATCATTAACTACAAGGAAAAAGTGCCATGCTTTTACGAAATTGTTGTTTAAATTTTTTGTTTGATCTACGAACTTTCCCGTACAACACAGAACTATTAAAACAAAAGACTATATTATTAGCTATAATTAGTATTTGAATACTTTCTAAATATTAGATATAAAGATGATCTCAATTTTTCAAAACTAATAAAGACAAAAAACATGTTTCAAGAAATAAATACAATAGGTCAACTGGTGATTTTGAAACAAAGACTATACTAATTCCGGTCCGGTTCAAGGACGTTTAAAAAATTAATTTGTATTATTGTTTTAGATTTTATAATTTTGAAAAATCAACTGACGAAGATTTGTATGGCATTTCATACAAAATTCTTAAGAGGAGATTTATTTTACTATCTTAAGTAAATAACGCTGCGAGGCCTTAAATGTGAAAACTTCGTTATTTCGTCCCAGTCGTGGAAAATTGTTGCTATCAAAAATTTCAAAATATAAATAAAAAGAGAAAAAGAAATTAAATTGAAGCCACAGTAATTTTCACAGAGACCGATACAGAAAGAGTCTTTATAAATTTATGATAATGTGTAATATTTTTCAGCGGATTATCATTTAGTCATCCAGCATCTATGTATTATCTCATCACATTCTCTCGATCCAAGAAAGAGAACATTTAGACTCTCTTAAAATGCTGAATTTAACAGAAAAACGTCTGCATTTAATATTTAGCACTGATAACAGGTTTATAAAATGTACTGTGTTTATACTATTGACCTTATAACCAGGGCCTACAAATTTGTATTAGCCGAAGTCCCGCAGTGTTAATCTAGTCATTCATCGATCTCCATGAATACGCTTTGTTACGATCATCATGGTACCGCAGCAAATCATAAAAGTCTTAAGCTTTTATGAATCGTTTCTATTGAGTTTGATTATTATAAATTTGAGTGAGTTTTCTTTAAACTTGTTTTTGTTTTGAACTGGTTTACGCAGAAACAAAAAAAAATGTCAACAAAAATCAAAAAATCTTTATGTAATTCGTTATAATTTCACAGGTTACTGCTGTGAGGATTCATTCCTCAATTGTAACAACAAAGATGGTGATTGTTTACCAATTGAAAAAATTTGTGACGGCGCCATCGATTGTTTTGATAAATCTGATGAGACAGCAGATACGTGTATCCAACAAATTTGTCCGGCATTTTCATTTCGCTGTGCTTATGGAGCGTGTGTTCCACAGACTGCTCGATGTAATGGTATAAAAGAATGTGCCGATAATTCAGATGAAACTGCAGTGTTGTGTTCTTCGGGTTTTATAAAGGACAATAGCCTTTGCCTGTGAGTAGTAACATTTCATAAACAAAACTTATTTTAAATGCCAAAACAATATTGAACTTAGGAACGATGAATTCATGTGCAACTCGGGTGAATGTATACCCCAAGAGGATGTTTGTGATGGGCGAATCCATTGCTTAGATCAATCTGATGAAACGATTGAAACATGTGCTTCAAATGTATGTGATATGTTCTTCCGATGTGGCTACGGTGCTTGTATTAGAGCTGATAAGAAATGTGATGGCACAAACGATTGTGCGGATGGATCTGATGAAGCTTCAATACTTTGCACGGGAATTTATCGGAAAACGCAACCTGCTGTATCAACCGCATCACCACCGCTACTGTTTGTATATCCAATCATCGTAATCTTAAATTTGAGTTGTTTTCATTTTCTTATATCGCAGACCATCTCCACCAGGACCGTTTACGCCATCATCTGAAAAAACATGTACAATTCCAGACATAAAGAATTCTCGAATAATTTTTGAAAATCAACCTGAGAGAACACTAGAGCCGGGTGAAAAAATTTCGAATAGCGTTTTTATAAAATACCAATGCGATCGTGGATATTTCCGAGAAGGACCGGAATTGAATTTTTGCTCTAATGGCAATTGGTATTCTAGCATTCATCCTATGTGCATACGTGGGTTGAAAATATAAAGATTTTCTAGTGAACAGAAACACCAAAATAAAAAAATAAATATTTCCAGAATATTGTCCCCATGAAGTTCTACGCGGGATAACATTTAATGTTAAATGCATACGCAATGGTGCTACAGTTCCATGTGATGATCGTATCAGCCCTGGAACAATTGCTATTGTGAGTTGTCCAACTAAATACCGGATATCAGATCATAATCCAATACAACAATTGCTTTGCTCTGAGAATGGACAATGGGATTATCCACCATCTCGTTGTATACCGATTTGTGGGGATGAACTTATTCCGAGTGTGCCATTTTTAACAAATGCTGATGTTGCTAATATAACAGCTGTACCTTGGCATGTAGGAGTGTACATTAGAAGCAAAGGACAATACATGCACCATTGTGGGGGAACTATTATAAGTGCTAAGATTGTCATTTCAGGTAAGTAATTTTAGGTGTGTTTTTTAAAGTTTTTTTTTCAAAGAAATGTCTGAAATAGCTTATCAGAGCATCGCTAAGAAAAAATTGTATTGACAAAAAGAAAATTGGTAAAAAAAACGTGGACTAAAGGCCGTTAGGGCTATTTTGAATCAGTTATTAAAAATGTCCAATTAAATAATGCTAAATCTTCTACTTGGCTGCTTTATTTCAGTACTGTACAGTATAGAATTTGTGGCCCTACGAACTAACTCCCAAACGAATTAACTCCTAGTAATGGTGGAAAAAAATGCCGACAGTTTTTTCTTTTGAAAAAAAATGTCGGCAATTCGTCAAAATAATAATTTTTCAAAACAAATTATCAAAAAAAATGTTGTCATTCAGTCCGTTAGGCAATCTCAGTGTTGTGCATAATTATATTGCTTTGATAATTATATCAATTTTGTATTGAATAAACGACGTTTTAAGACTTAAAAGCCAGTTAATGTTTTAAAAGCTTTTGGGTAAACTGAGTGATTGTATGGAACTGGATTAAATATATCTGGATAAATGTTTAAAATTTATTTTTTAGAAACGAGACGATATAATTATTTCATATTTGGTTTGTTTTTGACAATAAATAAACTTTAATTAAGTGGTTTGCAACAAAGAATTGTAACAGTGCGCCCCAGGTCTGTAGATTCATTCTTAACTTCTCTTAAAAATAGTGCGAGATTTTTTGAGGCGGTAGCTAGTAGCAATGTATAAACTTAAGAATATAGTTACTCTTACCTCTATGTCCCTCAAATACAAAAAAAAAACACACTTACTCATGTCTGAAATCATCTTAACATGAACTTAAATTTCTTATGACTTACTTCATCTTCCCTTGCTTTTAAACGCAAGTAAATTTAAAATCTACTCTTGATCTCGTTTTAAGAAATAAGTAGAACATAGTGTCTTAAGTTGAAAATAAATATTTACGATTCGAATAAGCAAATGGGGCTTCGGACATTGAATGATTTAATTTTATTTTTTACTGGATCATATGCACTTCAGCTCAACATAATGTATTTTTGAACGTCTGCTCCTTAAATTTTGTTCATACTGCAAAGCGAAGTAAAATCAATTTAAAAGGAAAGCATCCACAAAAGACTTGCACAAAATAAATTTTGTCAAAATATTTTAAAACTGAATTGATTTGCATAGTCGCCTGAATAATTCCATGTTTTGCTTTTATATAAACTAGTAAACTAGACATAAAATTAAGAAAACACTTTTTAATTGTTTGTTCTCATTTTTGATTATTTAAAGTGTAAAGAATGATATTTATCCTTCTTACGATTTAGGTAAACTTTTGAAAGCTATACTTCTTTACTTGACCCCAATCCGAAACGATTTTTTTTTATTATTCGACTCAACTTATACGACTTAAAAGTCTGTTTGATAAATCCTATCTTAATTCTGCAAATCAAAGTATTGAAAGTTTCCTTTATTATTAAAATTTCTTTAATAATCCGATAAATGGAAAGATGGACTGATTTCACTCATAAATATTGATTCGTTCCTTATTTTATTAGCTCTCAAAAACAACTAACTAACTAACAATTTGTCTTCTTTTACAGCTGCACATTGCTTCTGGGATAGTGCAAATCAAAGAACTTACGACAATTCATTGTATTCTATAGGAGCTGGAAAATATTTCCGCGAATATTATAAGGAGGAAAGGAAAGCCCAGATTCGTAACATTTCTCAAATAGCCGTACCCGAAGAGTAAGTATAACAATCTGTGTTAATTGAAATCCATTCCACCAAAATTTAATTTGTTCTTTTACTATTTAAGATACGCTGGTGAGGACTCAAACTTCAAAGCTGACATTGCCGTAGTTGTTGTTATCAATCCGTTTATATTTTCCGAATTTGTATCACCCATCTGTATTGAATGGCAAAAGGCAGGGGCAAAAGCTATTAAAACCGGTTCGTATGGAAAAGTAGCGGGCTGGGGAAAAACCGAAGAAGGAGTCTTCAGTGATGAGCTCAAAACCATAAGTGTTACGGCTAGCAGCAATGAAGCTTGCAAAAATGAAATAGATGGGCAATATGCTGATTCCATTACTGACGATAAGTTTTGTATTCTCAATAAGTTGGTAAAAAATGCATGTCAGGGTGATAGCGGTGGAGGTTTTGCTGTGATGAAAGAAATTCAAAATCGAAATCGCTTCTTCCTATGGGGGATTGTTAGTACAGGCGTGCCCTTGGGATTGACATGCAGTAACTATCAATTTGTCAGCTACACTAACATTCAATATTATGAAAACTTTATAACTGATCTAGAAATTCGAAATAGAGCTAAATAGAAAAGGGAACTGGAACGCACTTTTAACAAATAATGATAACCTTATTTCTGTTTTTTAAATACTTACGTTTTCGAGCAATTGTTTTAGAATTGAGATTTGAGATGCTTCTGTCTTCTTCCATAAAAATAAAATGGTCATAATTTCTTGCATTAAATTAAAAAAATGTTTTGATATATTGCAACCAGTAGTCTAAAAAAAAAACAACAAAAAACAAAGTATAAATGTCATTCCAAATTGTTATTTGTCGTGTTCTGTGATCTCTGCCTTAGTTACCGCTTCCGATTGTCCATTGAGTGCACTTCCAGTACGGTTCAATAATTTATGAAGTCTCTTACCAATCAACTTTGGATATTGATTGTTTTTTATTCTGAATTCTTTGGATTGATGTTCTACAGCACCGTTTTGAAGTTGATATTTGCATAGAGTGTGCAAAGGTTGTACAAGTTTGGTCTTGTAGTCGTTGCACTCCTCTAAAATGGCCAAGCTTTCAGCGGCAGTCTCTAAGGTACTGAGACAACCTTCAGTTGGTTGCGTTCGAATAACGTAATCACTTGTCCCAGAGGTGATCAATTTAACTTGCTGCAACTTGTGGAGCATTGGACTGCTGGCATAGATTGCTTTTGCTTGCGGCCATGTGCCGTCTATTAGAATCAGCGTAAAAGGCCCCCGGCTCTTATCGACACTTTCAATTGGGATTGCATCTTTGCTCGGGTATAGAAGCAACGAATTAGGCGACTCAAATATAGTTTCTAATTCAGTTTGATTCTTGGGTGTAGGGAATCGTTTGCCTTTGTAGACAGTGCACTTGCCGGGTGTCAAACCGAGCTGAAGCATTAAGGCAGTGCGTAAGGGCCTTTTCTCTTCGGCTGGATGTTGAAGGATGACAATTGATGATTTGATGTCCAGTGGCGGGTTAGGAAGCGATTCACAGTAGCAAACAGTTTTAGGTCTTCTACTCAATTAAAAAAAAAAAAATAGTTCAATCAGATATTATTTTGGTTGAGGTACTTACTTGCATTTATCACATTTTATGCGTCGATTGGGAATATCAGAATTGATGTGGGATAGATCATTCCATACTTCGTCATTTGCTGTGCGATTTTCTTGCTTAGTTGCGTCCATTTAATAAAAAAAACAATGTGGAATTTAATTGTGTTTTATAAATGCAACCATTTGGTTTATTTTATAATTTTTTTTTTGATTTTACTTGTGCTTATGACACCTGTCAAAATGACAATTGGTTTTGACACCACATTTGGTTGGCGGATGTGTTCATGAAGAAGATAGAATATTAGAAAACTTAAGGTGGTGGCCATAGTTACAAAGAAACTCAGGTCATATTATCATTGGATTTTCACTCTAAAAACGACATAATATCGTCGCCACAAAATGGCGACCAATACATATATTGCCTTAAATTTTTTCATGTGGATTGTGGAATAGAAATCGCGGTGCCTGGTAGCAATGAGCTCAGTGAAGTAAAGTGCCATTCATATGAGCTGCGACCTGCGTCTGCTATATCATAAAGTGATGGTTGGAGACATCTGAGCACCAGTCAACACAAAAGCAGATAAACAACTTTTTTGAGGTTAAACTCGTGCGACTTATTACATGCATTATTTTCTATATAAATTTGTAAATATAACCATTTATTCACTTAAAATAAGAATAAGTTGATATTTGTCTCAGAAACCTTTAAAAGGATTATTTGCAGACGTGCGTAGGTCGCAGCTCATATGAATGGGTCTTAAGTTAGTATGATATAATGCCTCGTGAAATAAGGCCGCGGTTAATTTTGTATGGAGTACAATAATTGCAGCCTGGATCAAAAATAAATTGATTAAACTTTTCTATCGCGAGATTATTTGCCTAATTCCATTTTCATAAAATGAGTCTCTGATAATTATTAACAGAGTATACAGTGCCGTCAGTAAGTACAGGGTCCACACTTATTTCATGTATATTCTATACCGTATAATACACAATTTTGCAATGGTAAGACTACCCTTAACCAATGTGAAACTGTTACGTCTTGACGACGAATAAAAAAATAATAGTAGTCAATAATAATAAGAAAGTGTTGTTATTGGCCTCGTTCACAAAGTTATCCTAAAGCAATCCAGATTGGTTTGTGTTGTTGTAATCTCTTGAGAAAAAACAGCCGCTGTTTATAATCAGCTGTTTTTTCTCAAGACTTACAACAACACAAACCAATCTGGATTGCTTTAGGATAACTTTGTGAACGAGGCCATTGTCTTTGAATAAGAAGTACAGGAAGAGGCAAATCGCAAAAAAAGGGAAGTAGTTTTCATAATTGTGTGAGTTACACAAATGCATTGACACAGGGTTGCAGTGAAGGTGGTCGGCTACTTGCTGGGGCGCAGAAAGGATTTTTTTGCCGAGTTTCTTTCTGGGTGGTTAAGTAAAAATATGTGTTGCTAGAAGTACTGGAATATGGTTTTCATCTTCTCAGAAGTACTTATCCACATACAAAGGAACACTGCTGTTACTGTAAGCCTTGCAGAAGGAAAATAATCTTTATTTTTCCTGGAGCAAATTTTATAAAGTCATATTCATGGAAGTGGCTTGAACAGACATAGTATGAAAATGAATTTTTGATTTTATTCAATTCAAGGATTTCCATCCTCTTTTACGCTTTCCATTCATCTTTCTTAAATATTGAGTATTATTAAAGTAGTTGTTTAATCTTTTTTTAACTGAAACAAAATCATCACAACTGGACACTTGACGAAGATAAAAATTGACACAATCGACAGGGACAACAGCAGAAATAACTTAAACATATTTTCCATTGATAAAACTTTTTTTTTTTTCAAAACTAAAACATGGAAAAATAATTTTGCACTACGGGCGCTTAACGTTTCTTAGCGCCTCGCCAATCACTAACAAAAACTATTCCTTCCCCGCACTAGAACTTCTAATTTGACATTACAGTGTTGGATACATAACACGATTAAAGTATATTTTTATTTTGAAAAAATTGCTTTTTTTTATCTTAAAATACCATGGAATAACAATTAAAAAGTAGAATACTTCAAATCCAGAACTGTCACTTTTGCCCAATTGAACGCATTCAGAATACTTTTTTCTGCTTCCAGATTGCCAATTGAAAACGACATAAGACTTCAAGGTTTAAATATACTCACTCATTTTAACCTTCCCTTTTTTTTGAATAGAGAATATTGTTGTTTAAAATGTATTACCAGGCCCGAAGGCTAAGGTGATTTGTGATAAGTTTTACGTCATTAAAAAGGAGTTTGCAGACACAAAATATGCTGATAATGACTCAGTTATCACAAATCCACCTTAGATGATGAGCTTATCTTCAAAATTATTGGAATTAAGTACAACCTTAGTGCACTTACACGACATGTATCGCAAGAAGAAACTAACCGACCAGCATCGTGGAATAATGTCGCTGTATTTTTAACTTCGGAAAAAAATATTAAACAATCAAGGAACTACATTAGATATTAAATGTATTTCATCAATACAACATATTAATTTGCTTTTGACAGTTTTTTATGCAAGTTTATATATAATTTTTTTTTTTGTTTTTACATGAATTGACATAAATTTAAAAAAGAAAAATATTTACTTAAATTAGGTGCTTAACACATGCTTCCAACTTAATATTATTATTTTGTTTTAAATTTATTTAAAAGTTGACATTTACACTTAGATTCAGCTTACAGTAAATTAATCTACTTATATGTCAAGTGAATATAATATAATATCATAATAATCCTATCTATAATTACTTTTTTTTTATTATTTTGTTTTGTATATTAAAGTTAATTTAAAAACTTTTTAATATTACATAGTAGGATTTTTTTTCTGTGTTTCCACACATTTTTATTCTTTTTTTTTTTTGTTTTATTATTAAATTTCGTTCATATCAAATCCACAAAGATATGCTAAATACAAACACAAAGTGCTTTCGTTTTCTTTATTTAATTCACATTATTAATTCATTTTAGTTTTGAGTTCCTTAGACTTTGAGTTCATATTCAGTCTTTACAAAGAAAAGTTTAAACTCCTCATAGATATTTACAATAAAATTTTTTAATTGTGTGTCTATATTTAATTAAATTTGAATATTTTATATAATATTTTTATTTAACAGTACTTATACAATTTACATTTTCTTGTGTTTTTTTTTTCATTTTTTTTAAAACTCTTTCTTTAACCATGCTCTGATTTTATAAAGTGTTTTAACTTTAAGGTGGAGAGTGCTTTTTTAGAAAAAGGCTAGCAATCATATTCGAAATCAAAAAAGAATGTGGGAACTTTTAAATATAACGAGTTAAAAATATAATTTTTTGTTTAATAAAATATTATCACAGTTTAAGGGACTGTTGAGAGGTGAAATAATAATTTTTATTTAAAAAAAAAAATATAACTTGTATATTGTAACAAAATAATTGATTGCTCGTAAAAAAAACTTTTTATATTTCAGCTTGGATAAAAGAACAGCTAGAACATACATTTGCTATTAAATTATCTAAACACAATGTAATTTCAAAATTAATCCAATGAATTCGTATTCATAATCATTTTTCAAAACTCCGGCGTTCAGTAGAAGAAGTAGATTTAAATCGATAAAAATTGTTGAAAGGGTTAAAGCAACCCCTCCCCTTAGGGTTATGTTTTCAAAATGTCCGCTTTCTTTATGGGTTTGAAGGAGTTTGACACTAGACATATCATCAAAGTTTAAACTTGAATATTTGTTGTCTCCAAATAAACAGGAATTGCAGTAAACCGGTTTTTAAAATAACAGGAGGAAAAATGCGGGGAATGGATTGGAGTGCAAGGGCAATTAGAGCTGCAACTTTAGTCTGCATCTTATGGCCAGTTGCACCAAACGTTTTTAAAATTTTAACAGGCTTTTAAATTAAAAATAATAATGTCGTTTTCAATTGGCAATCTGGAAGCAGAAAAAAGCATTCTGAATGCGTACAATTGGGCAAAAGTGACAGTTCTGATTCTAAAAAAAAGAGAATTTCTCTTCTGGATTTGAAATCAGAAGCAAAAACAGAATCACTCACACATTCAAAGATTTTAATGTCGCACTTGATAAATGTCATATTTTTTACATTTACAAATTGTGCGAACTGTGATGTGATTGCTTTAAATACTAATACAGTCACACCAAACTTCAAATTTTTCAGAATCGAAAAAAACTGTTCAATTGGGATTCCGAATCTAAAACCAATTCCGGATTGCCAATTGAAAACGACATAAGACTGCTCGGCTTTATTTATTTTTTTTTATCGCAGCCTTAAAAATATTTAAAAAATGCTAAAATCTCAGTAAAATTTTGTTTTAACACTCCGAAATCTTAAATTTTTCTAGCTGAAACTTCATAATTCAGTGTGGAAACAAAGTATTACCTAAAATTTGAAAAGAAAATTAAAATACGAAAACACTGGTTTGTTTTTTTTTTCATTTACACTTTTACAGTTTGAAATTGACATACAAATAAAAAAAAATAATAAATTGGACGGTGTTTCTGAGTATTTGTTCCAATAATTCAATTAAATACATATATATCGAATTAACGAACAATTTGAGTAAAAATCACTTATTTTAGCTGAAATTTTTTCAAAAATTTAACCTACTTGTGTATTTGAGTGTTTCAAAAAAAAATCAAAGATACTTTTATTTTCGTTTTGAATATTGAAAAAATGATGTTTTGATAACTTTAGAAAATCTACATATAAGATCCCTTACCGCAATTTGATAGAAGTTGGATTTTTTGTATTTACTCGTAAATACATAAAACCTAAACTGATTAAAAAAAAAAAAACAATTAAATAATTTTAATCCTGAAAATTTTCTCTTGGTAACAATCAATAAAAAAATATTATCCCTTCCATTGAAAAACGATGCGAGTTTCTGCTTCGCCAAGTTTTGGATTCGAAGTCGGGATATTAATAATAATAACATTAAGATGATAGAGGACTTTGACCTACAGACTACTGAAGGGATTTTCTTCAAACTTTTGACTTAAGATTTTAAGGAGATTCCCTCCAAGGGAATCGTCGCTGGCGTATGACCGTTAAGACAAAACATATTTTTCTCGGTGTTGATGAAATTATTTCAATGAAGTTGTTTAAGTAACTAAAAAACGGTACTTGTGGGCTCTTAGACTAATAGTAAAGAGTTCCGTTTTCTTGTAAGATAACTCCATTTTGAAACCATATTATGCATCTAATATGAACCACGTTCATTGCATATAAATTTGCATAGTACTCTCATGAACACGTTCCAAACGTTGTGTGGTCGTCTGAGAACGCACTTGCATATAAACAGAAACATAAACCAGAAAATTAGTTAGGTGTGTGATCGCTAGGTGGCCGACGCAACGTGTGGAACGTGTTCATGAGAGTACTATGCAAATTTATATACAATGACCACGTTAAGTACTTTTCACATGAGAGCGACCAACGAACCACGAATGAACGAACATTCGTCCATTTTGACATTTCATTCACATGGACTTTTTTTTACTCGTCGCGTCCATATTTTCTTCAGCCATGACCAACCACGAAGAAAACAAAAAAAAGAGTAATTTGAGGTTAAACACGCGCAAACAATTCATTCGTTGTAGTGTGGATGGTATGTGGAACGCGAATAGAGTTTGACATTTCGTAACAAAAAATTGCAATTCGCGACAAACAATTTTATTTATCAAATTTCTCTGATTTTAACAAATTAGCATTTAAGCTAATTTTATTATCTTAACATTTAAATAAATAAGGTTTCTATCATTTTTTTCTGGATATTATGCAGAATTTTGGTCTGACACGTTTTAAATCCAATTTGTTGGTTCATTCGTCGTTCGTTGGTCGCTCTCATGTGAAAAGTGCTTTAGAGGAGTCTTATGTGGACTATAATATAATACCTGCAATTTCTTTTTGGTCATGTAACCCATGCATTCGAAACAAAAAGGAACAAAGCAAGTTGAACTCAATTCATGGAATCTGGGCTAAATATGAGGAAGCCCAATTCGTTTTGATTATCAAAAGTTTAAATTCGCTTTAACATATTTGTGGTCCATATTACTCTGCACTTTCTTACTTGCCAACTTAGTGTTGGAAAAAAATCGAATTCGTGATATTAATCTGATCTTAGATTACAATGAAAGATAAAGTGTATCCGACAATTCTTTCCAAACATCGAGCATTCAAAAACGAAACGATTCTGAGCGAAATTAAGCCCGAAGTATGGTTGAAGAAGGCAATTTTCAAAGAGTATAGATTATGAAAAATTAAAATGGGAATTATAAAATTGCGATATTGGATCTGTACTACTTAATATTCAAATATTAGACTTTTTTAAAGCACCAATACCCGATCTGTTCTGCTTGATCCACTCCAATACATATGACGCTATTTTTAAAAAGAAAGAAAAAAAATAGTTTAAACAAAATTCAACACTATTCTGTTAAAAGCTCCCCATCATGTCCATTCATCTCCCCCTAGAAGTATAGCTATCCTTTGTCCTTGCCAGAGCCAACACTAACTCCGATTAAATGTTCGCCAGCCATAAGCCCAGCTGGCTGATGGGCGTAGTTACGAATTTGATGCAATGATATCAGCTGATTGGGGAAACTGTTGGCGTTGTTCTGATTGACGTTTTTGTTTTGAAAACTTATTGCATCGTACAGGTAAGGTCGCTGTGCCATCGGATGATGGCTTAATGTATTTAGATGTGGTGTCATCGAATTGATTGGTGTAAATGCTGAATTGCTCGTTGTTTTGGTTATACTGCTGCTGTCGTATGGTCCAACGGTAGATGGTGTTGAAACTATTTTTGTGGATGATAAGTAAGAAACAAAATATTGTGTGTTAGATTTATTTTATCAAAAAAATGTTAATAAAAAGATAAATAATGTAAAATTAAAAAAGTTCAGAGAAAAAAAGTCTTAAGCTGGTCATACACGTATTGTATGATTGGGCTTCAAACAAGCCGTTTGAAGGAACAGCAAATCACATTTGCCTCCACCAAATAACTCGCTCGTGGATTCTTAAATCTAAACTATGTATCAAAATAAAATTTTAAAGAACAGAAATTACTTACCAATATCTTCTCTACCATTCTCGTTCATTCTGTGATGGGATTGCAGATCCGAATGACCATTCGTCTGGGACGGTTGATGTGTGTTAATCGGTGGAAACTGATCCAAATGCGAGGGCTGACCCTGTTGTGTTTGTTGTTGCAGGTGCTGCTGATGCTGGTGGTGATGCATCACATCCGAGATATTTGCCGCTGAATCAGGACTCACCTTAGGCCAATATGGATGATCTCCAACTGAGGGCAGAGACGATGTATTCAGTCCAATGTTTCTATTTATATTGCCACCATGAGAAGTAGTTGTGCCACCACCACCACTTCCACCACCTCCTCCGCCGGCTCCTCCAATACCCGGTGTCGTTACATTGGAACCAGATGTTGTGGACGATGGTCCACCAGTAATAGGCGGTCGTTTATCAGTTCGCTCAGCATGCTTTTGCATATGTTTGGTCAGATATGTCTCCTGGGTGTAGCTCTTGCCGCAGTACTGACATATGTGTGTCTTTAGGTGTTTGGATTCCTTGTGCTTAGGAATGTGTTCCAGTAGTGAGGGCTCGTCCGAGAAACATTTATAGCATGAGTTGCATTTGTAGGGTTTGTCAGTCTGGTGGCATCGAGAATGCGACTGCAGATTGGACAATTGTGAGAAAGCTTTCTGACATCCAGGATGACGGCATTTGTACGGTTTGTCACCCGTATGAGTACGGATGTGTTGTTGTAGGTGGGACAATTGAGTAAATTTACGCTGACATATCTCACAGCGATAAGGTTTGATGCCCAAATGTATTCGGGTGTGCTGTGAGAGGTATGACGAGTTCGCAAAAGCCTTCGAACATTGTGAACATTTGTAGGGCTTAGCCTCTCGCATATGGATTTGGGTGTGTAGTTGAAGGTCCGCTTTAGAGCTAAAAATCTGAAATGAAAAATGTAAATATTTAGAAATTTTATAAAATTTACGATTCAATTTTTATACATAATATTGTTTTTTTTTTTTTTAAGGTCAAACTTAAAACAAGGCTTACATTGAACCACTAGTAAAATTTTTGGAATGGTAAGCAAAAACATTAAAATTTTGCATTTTTTTGATTTTTCTATATTTTCTTTCAAGTAATTACTTCACTTTTGACTTCGAAACCTATTAATAAATGAAGTCAACAAAAACTAGCTAATATTATATAATTTAGAATTTTATTTCATATTCTATGAGCAAGCACATCATCAGTAGTAGAATTTAATGCTTCGAAAACTCAATGCTGCCTTCTGTCGTTAAAGCGAGACATATCCCCCTGCCATTATCTATGAGTGGCACTTACATCGAAGAAACTAATCAGCTTGCGATTTAAGGTATGTGTATCACAAACCATCTTTTGTGGAATGGTCACATACTCAACGTCGCCAAAAATGCCGCAAGATGTTTAGGTTTCCTTTGAAGATGCAAGAAATTCTTTTACCCTTCTGATCTGGCTATTATTTATAAAAGTTATATACGTCTAAAGGTTGAGTATAACTCACATCTCTGGGCTGGTGCTCCGGCAACTTACTTAAGCCTCTTGGACAAAGACGAGCCTTCAAAATGATCGGATATAGGAACATCATCGATACTTTTACGTCATTCGAACACCGACGTAACTTTTCATTTCCCTCACTCTTTTATCGTTACTTTTACGGTAAGTGCTTTAATGAAATAGGCAATTGCATTCCTCCCCTTAAACAATTCAACAGTAATACTCGCGCTTCCAGGAATGCTCATCAGTTTACTTTTGAACTTTGAACTACTTTTCGGTCGTACTGTGAAGTACAGGGATTCGTTTTTTAGCCGTACTACGCGAATGTGGAATACCCTTCCACGCTCTGTCTTTCCCTCTCATTGTGATGAACTGAAACTCAAGACTAATGTTCACCGACATCTCCTTTCAAATCCCCTCCCATTTACATAAAACTCGCACTGTATCTCTGACGTATAAAGGGTACATAAAATCCCCCCGTGCTTATTATAAAAAAAAGCAGTTTTGACTACTGGAATAGGAGGAATTCAGTGGACTCTACAATCATACCTCAGACGACGAATGCTCATAGTATCATGGATGTCCATCAAATAAAAAAAAGGTTGGAGAGAGAAGGAAAAATCGTTTGACTAACGACCAACACAGCGAAAACAAAAAAAAATAAACCTCTCATCTGTTCAAGTAAATAATAATTTTTAATTGAAAATATTGTTTCTCCTGATGGAGGAATCGAGTTTGATATTAACACCGGGAAAGTAAAAGGCTGCGTTCGGTATGCTGACGAAAATATGAAGAAATGACTTTATAAGCTTAAAGACCAACCTACGACTGTTCCGCTTCAATGTAGACTTCTTTATGGGTGCAGCACTTGAATCTTGAGGATTTTCTGGCTAAATCGTATTCCAAATGATGAACTTCATGTGAAAATAGGACAGGAACCCATTGACTCTATCAACCAAATACGTAAGTGGCAGTGGATTGGCCATATGCTTCAAAAGTGTAACTATTGTTGAGATATTAGCATGATACTACTAATTTCCTAACTTTACATTACATTAATAAATTTAATAAATCAAACCATGGTTAACTACTTAATGAACCTTTTTTGACATTTATAAATATTAAAGTGACATTGAAGTTAACATGATGCTAAAAGGATAAAATTTGTTGATTTTAACTCTATTAAAATGCTAAAAAATATTGTGATCCTCTAATCGTATAAAATTTATAATTTTTAATCCTACTATCATTCTCATTCTATAAATGGCTAAACATCGCACTAAATTGAATAAAATTGTATTAAATTTTAATTTTAGTATTAAAAAAAAAAACGGAAAAAAATTTTAAATAATTTCTTCTTATTTAACAGTTCATTTATTCGTTTCAAAAACTTGATTTTTATCTATCCAAGCTTCTTCGATATTACAAATTTTTTGAAACTTATAGTTGCAAAATAACCCTGTGAACCTTGTATAGAACGTTTGTAGAATTTTAAAAATAAAATTTTGAAAAGCTCAATACATACAACCAAAATGATGATTATTAAAATAAAGGGTTTTTCAACAGAGACGCTACAAAAGTAGAGCGACAGGGACAGCAAACGACGCCATATTACTTGCCGCTGTTTTGACATTTCTCTTCGGTAAGGTTTGCCATTTCATGATGGAAAGATATCCGAGCCAACAACGAGTCGAAATTATTAAAATTTACTACCAAAATTCGGAGTAGTGGCCTCAACGTTAAGAGCACTACGTCCAATTTATGGTCGTCATAATCGTGCTAGCAGATCAACAATTGATCGTCTAGTGGAAAAATTTGATTCCACAGGCACAGTCCCGTGCAGTAAGACAAAGAAGTGCCCGTAGTGTCGAGAATATTGCTGCCGCTGAGGATTCAGTTGCAGAAAACCCAAATGTGTCTCTCACACGTCGTTCTCAAGCGTTGGGCATCTCTGTGACGTCGTTGTGGTGAGTTTTGCGAAAAGATCTTGGCCTACATCCTTAGAAGATTAAAATGACGCAAGAATTGAAGCCGCTTGAACAACAGAAGCTTCGTATGTTTGCGAATTGGGCTGAGCAAAAACTTGAAAATGATTCGGATTTTCATCGAAAAATCATCTCCAGCGATGAGGCTCATTTCTGGCTGAATGGCTTCGTCAATAAACAAAATATGCGGTATTGGTCAGGCAGCAATCCACACGTATTCCATGAGTCATCATTGCATCCCGAAAAAATTACGGTTTGGTGTGGTTTATAAGCCGGCGGCGTCATTGGGCCGTAGTTCTTCCGTGATGATCAAGACCGGCACGTTACTGTGAATGGGGATCGCTACCGTTCAATGATAATCGAATATTTTTGGCCCCAATTGGATGATATGGACTTGGAGGACATGTGGTTCCAACAGATTGACGCCACAAGCCAATGTCACAATCAATTTATTGGAAACCAAGTTTGGAGAACGTGTTATCTCACGAAATGGTCCAGTCGCTTGGCCGCCTCGGTCGTTAGATTTGACGCCGTTAGACTATTTCTGTGGGGCTACGTCAAGGCTATGATCTCGGCCGATTTATACTTGAAAACCGTGGAAAATTGGGTTCAGTGTCTAGACTTCTGCAAGCGTGCCCGTGGTGGCTGCAAAAGAAATCGAGTTCCATACATAATGGCATCAAACGTACTTTCAAAGGAATAAAGAATTTTATTGATATCCAAAACCGTTTTTGTTTTATTTAAAAAAAACTATACTTGGAAATACACATATTTGTTTTACAACTGCAATTGCAACTGCAAGAGGCAACGATTAACCAAAATCATTTATATTTAAATGAAGTGCTTGTCTTGTGATATAAGAGTGTACTGAAGAAATGTAAAAAAAACAATGGTGCATTTCAATATAGAAATCAACTTTTGCTTTAACCACACAAAATGTAAATCGAACATTTTCTTACCAAAAATTCATAGTTTTAATGAAAAATCTGCGAGAAAATGGTTTTGGAAATGTGTCGCCCGTGGTCAGTGTGTACTAGGGTTAATCCCACTTCTAAAGTACTGCTCAATTTAACCGTTAGGATTAATAATAAAATTGTAGGTCCCCTCCATACGTGCAATAAAACGCACACCAGAACTGGTTGAGAGTAGTAAGTCCAGTTAGGCTTTGGTTCTTCATGGACTGGGATTAAACAGACTAAAATACTTCAAAAATAATCGACGTACGGCTCATATGTTCCTTGAATTTTTTTTCTACATATATTTTTAAGTTAGTTTTAATATTTTGGGCAAAATGTGTACAAAACTGTTGGATCCATTTTTCAAAAAAATTTGAAAGTTCCACTTTCGTGTTTTGAAAAGACTTCAAACAACAAACTTTGAAACCGAAAATAATTAAATGCAAAATTTTTCAAATTTAAACTCACTGTATACATCTTCGCATTTTTTTCTAATACACTCTGTTAAAAGTTAATATGATAATTCTAGAAATGTCTTGAAGTTCATGTAGTTCAATCGTTGACTCATTTTAAAGTAACCACAAATTAATACACGTACGGCAAGTAAGATAGGGCCTACAGACTTTATTTATAACTCTTTTTGAAGATGATTTTTTTTTGTTTCAGTTGTTTCTTTGCCATTTTACCACCAAACCAATATAAAAAAAACTCAGTTGACCTTAACAATCGTAAGTTATATAAACAAGAATTAAATAAAAAAGCATACAAATATATTAAATAAAAAAGTACGTCTACGCCCAGGTGTACTTTTAAGTTGATATGCCTACATTTTAAATATATTGCATTATTACCTAAATTCCACGACCATATTTTTGCCTTAAGCTTCAATATGGATAAGAATTTATGTTAAAAAAAAATTAACAGGAATGCAATAGTATTCATATTGTTTTAGAGAAGACGAATTAACAAAATTGTTGTTTTTATTGCAAGGGTGGTTTTTAATTTAATTTAACAAAACAATAATTTGACTTAGTTTTGAAAGCTGACCAAAAATTGAAAAAATGTATATATACTCGAGGAAGGAATGTAGATTTAGAAGGGATATTCTAAATTAAGGGGAATGCCAAAACTATCGAGTGTGATGTAATGAAGAGCTTTGATTTAGAGCTGTGTTATATATTATTGAACTTGGTTCAGATGCTACTTTATCTCATAATAGCGAAAGGGCGAGCAAAAGCTGATGTTTAATTAAAAACATAAAATTATTTTAAAAATCAATATTCTTTTCTACGTCTTTGGTTATTTTTCTATTACTGCGATTTGGGTAAAAAATATGGAATCAATTTAAAATAATTTTACCTACGCCTTCCAGTAATAATTATAAGTCTCCAAAAACGGTTAAATTTTTGGATTTAATTATTTTTTTAATGCTTTGAAATTTTATTTTTTAATTTGTTTCTTGCCGTTCGAGATTTCAACATTAAATCAAAGATTTTCAAATTAGTTAAATAGTGCAAATTGTTTTTACCAATGCTTTGTTATAAAAACTTCTTCTTTTGACATCCAAAATTAAAAAAAAAAAAAAAAACAAATCAAAACCAACTTCAAGATTTTACATACTTAAACATTTGTTCAATTTTGTTGAAAATCCAAATTCCTTCTCAATTCTTAAATTTATAAAAACGAAAATAGATTGAAGAGCAAAAATATGAGTGAGTACTTGTGTGCTGAAAAGAATGGGTCAAGCCTTTTTTGCATTCACGGGCTCAATTATGAAGAAGTGTTCTTTGAAGGTTGGCACAAGCGTTTTAATTTGTCCGGGTCATAACGGAAAAAATTATCTAAGAACTGATGTTAATATAAATAAATTAAAATAACTTCACGGCAAATAACTTCAATATTGGTAAGAAATTAGTTTACTTTTTTTTTGAAAGTTAATTTCCATTAATATGGGAAACAATTTCACCTGAAAATTGTGTTAAGGTATTTTCACCTATTTCCCACCCTTTTTTGTAAATTGGATTAAATCTTATCTTGTAAATAGGTCCTATCAGGTGAAATTCCGCAATAGTCTTTCTAGTCCATTCATTGCCCATTCAGGCGTACCTCAGGGAAGCCACCTTGGCCCTTTTCTGTTCATTCTTGCTATAAATGATGTCGTGTCATGTCTACAGTCGAGTGAGATTCTTATATTTGCAGATGATATGAAAATTTTCAAGACAATTAAAGACAAACATGACAACCATCTTCTTCAGGCAAATATTGATAGTTTTACTGTTTGGTGTAGTAAAAATGGTCTTACTTTAAACCCTGCTAAATGCCAAACAATTACTTTCTCAAGAAAACGTTTTCCAAATTCTTTTGATTATTATATTTCGCAGCATAAACTAGTTCGTATCTCAAGCTTTAAGGACTTGGGTGTTCATTTTAGTTCTAATTTAGAGTTCACGGAACATATAAATTTCATTGTTAAGAAAGCCAGCTCTATGCTTGGTTTTATTAAACGTTGGGCAAAGGAATTTAACGATCCATACGTTACTCTCTCTTTGTACAATTGTTATGTACGTCCTCATCTTGAATATGCCTCAGAAGTATGGTCCCCTTTCTACGAAACACACAAAAGTCGTATTGAATCGCTTTGCTCTGAAGGGTCTTCCTTGGACTGACTCGTTCAATCTACCACCATATGATCATAGAACTTCTGCAAATCCAAACTTTATATCAAAGACGTGTCAATAATGACCTTATTTATTCATCAACTCATTAATGGTCTAATCGATGCTTCCGATTTGTTAGCTTGCATCGGCATTAACTACTGCGTAGGATCTCACCACCTGCGAAGATTTGAACTTTTACACGTTGATTTCCATAGAACCAACTATGGCTTGCAAGAACCTTTGAACCGTATGTTCAGGCTTTTTAATTTAAACAATTTGTCTATCGACTTCAACATGAGTAAATTAAGACTAAAAATTTCGTTTCGAACCAGTGCTCCTCTGTCGTGATATTGTTTTATTTTTAACAATAGATATCGTGAATGTCTAGTATTTTGTATATTTTTGTTTAATTTTGTTTTATTTTTATACTTTTTAATTTTTGTAATTAGATATTTTTATGTGTTGCATGTGTTAGTTTTCATTATATTTACTAACCACTAACACATGCACTTAAGATGAGCCTCTTACTGTAGTTGAAGCTTGCTCTAAGCTCACTACAGTAAAGAATCTGAAGTGTAAAAAAAAAATATTACTAAGGATTTTGGGAGAAATTGACAAAAAAAAATTTACAATTCAAGATCTTATCTTTCAGCTAAAAGCCGTCTTCCAAGAACTATCATTCTTTTTTTGTACATTGTTATATTTCTGTAGGAATAAATTATTCTTTATATTTTTATTTCTAATCTGATTTGTAATTTATCAAAGCATAAAAGGATTTACAATTATGAGTTTTTTGAGAGTTTCCGGAGCACTTTTTTTAGGTTTAAAAATCTTCTTCTAGTATTTGTCGACGGTACTCTAAGGCAGTTTCGCAATATCTTGCTAGATCTTTCCAATCGGTTCCATTTAAAACAGTTTTAATTCCACTGCATAAGTTATTTTCAATGTGAGGTTATTTCCCTGCACTGTTAATATTATATTAATTACATTTAATATATAAATGGCTAAGTGTAATAACACGTCCGCATAAAAAAAAAACAAACCTATTGAATGCATAATATGTTATACTTTTATTTAACGTTATTGCTACTAACCTTATCATTAAAAGCATAAAGTTAAATTTTGAAACATTGAAATGTAGATTAATTCTATTGGAAAAGATAAAAAATAATTTTATTTATTCCAAATTAATTTTTAGACAAAAAAATTAATTTGTTTCTGTTTTGAGTTCCTTACAATACATTGCATGCTGATAAGGACCTCACCGACGGGTTGAATTGAGATCGCAACTGGTATGAAACACTCACTTTTGTAGACTAGAAGCCACAAAGCTGAATTTGTCATTTATATCATCAGCATTTAACAATGAAGATGTCCTGGGTTCTCACCAGCTCAAAACGCAATAGCTACCTGGCGGCGCTGAGGCATTCAAACTCAATCATGGAAGAAAGGCAAACAAATTCAAAGACAACTAACTGCATTTAGTTGGCCTGAGACATGGAATAATCCACGTCGAGTCCGGTCTACGTTTCAACTTGACAAACCTCACAAAAGTGGAACCTTAGTTCGAAGTAGTGGAGTTGGAAAATTGTGGTCCCAGTCAGGAGACTTTATTCTAACAATCCTGCTTTGGTTAAAAAAGAATTCATTTGTTTTGACCAGTTATAAAATTTTAAATGCAACCCTAAAGCTGGACTTAACCTGAAAAATAGTCAATAAGTAGCCCTGTTCCAATAAAGGATGTACAATTAGAATATGTACAGGTACACTATGCTAGTGAAATGTATTTTAGTGCAAGAAAAAGTCTCAAAAAAATTTGGTGTTTAAGATGTACAAAAATATCAACGTTTTTCAAAAGAGTTTAATATTATATTATAAGATGTATTTGACCAGGTCAACGATAAGTGCTTGAAGTCTATACATGCCGTTGATTATGGACATGTACGAGCAAATCAAACTTATCGGTGAATATCAAAACAAAGGTTCCAAATTATACTAACAACTGAATTCTTTACCAAAAATGGTGTGCCACAGGAAAGTGACTTGAGTGCTTTGCTCTTTATGAAAGTTTTTTTCACTTTATGCTTGCTGAGAAAGTGGATCACAGTTATTCTTTGCTGGAAATACCCGATATATGGATAGGATATCCATACAGTTCTGGAGGAAAACATATTATTCTGGTCATTTATTAAGATGAAACAGTATGCTCCCAAATTAAAAAAAAATATAACAAATCTTGGGTGTATGGCCAAAAGCAAAGATCTTGTGATAACGACACCAAGCGAAAGGGTAAAATGCTTGTAGTGGTGAAAAAACATGACATTTACTGATTTCAATCTGAGGAACCTCACATGTGTTATGTAAATTTGAAGGAGTGAAATGTCGGAAATGTGGTAACAGTCGAGATTATAACAATTTTCATTTAAAGAAGAATAAGAAGGTATTAAGAATTTCATAGCAAGCCATTCAAGATTTATCGTTTATATTGAACAAATTTAAGTGCCTTGCATATGCGTCCTACGAATGCTCGTGAATTTTGGTATTTCGTTCAAATAAGCGCTCACCAAAATCTGCTAAGTTTTCAAATACAGTTTGTAAATTTAAGCTTAATTTTTTATTCTTAAGAAAACTATTGTAGGTATGAAGTAGAATTCATTCTTTTAAATAAATTTCGTTTATTAATTATAAAAGCCATTCATTTATTAAACACAAAATGTTAGGTGACCAACGAGTTAATTCCGGTTCTATGATAAATGCGATTTGTTACGAGAATCACCATTTCGGGTAAAACGAAATAAAGTAGTTTGAAAAATCGGATCATAAAAAGAACTTTTCACTGAACCGAAATTGGGACAAAGCCGCTGGTTTATAAAAAATGATATAACGATAAGAATTGAAAAGAATTTTTGTCTGGTTTTTGAACAAGAGAGAATCATAAGAGGAGTCAGAAGATGCATCTATAGTCAACCACATTAGGCTCCATGGACAAAAAACGGCATTGTAAAATCATTTTGAAGCAGTTTTGAAGCAAAATCAGAATTATAAAGTAAATTTGAAACCTTCGAGTCAAGTTGGATGCTTTTAACGAAAGAGAAAGGAACGGTTGATTTTCAATAAGTTAACAGCGCAGTTATTTTCCAGAAATCTTCAGACAAGGAAGGTGATTCTCAAAAAGCACCAGTAGCAAGACAATATACGAATAATCAAAGAATAATGAAGATAAACTGGCCAAGAAATCAAGACCTAAATGCAGTTACTCTAAAAAGAACATAAATTGGGTGAAGAATTGCAGAAAATGGATGTCTGACGGCCGTCTAAATAGAAACAAATAAAATTAGATTACTGAAGAAGATTCAAGATCAGGGCTGCCAAAAAAAGCTTTGAAGTCAGATTCCTGAAAAACGAAAATAATTCAAAATCCTGAAAGCTCAAAGTCCCGAAAACAGAGAATCTAAAAAATCCTGAAGTCCCGAAAAATTATATAAATATTTTTCGTAGTTTATGAAAAATTAAAGTACTACCGTAGTACTATTTCTTCCTTTATTTCAACTCTTTTCACTTATAACACATCTACTGTCAAAAGACTCGAAAAAGTCACAGTTGGATGTTAATTCGACGCTGCCTGATAGTATTATAACTCCTTCAATACTTGATAGCGTAAATCAATAATCCGATATATCCCACATTGTTCTGAAGAAGTGACTGGAAAAGTGACTGCGTAAGGATTTACATATTTCCTACTCTACTCTCTCTTTCCAAGCGGATGGAAAACTGTCCCTAAATAAGACAAATCTTCCTCAACCTCAAAATACGGACCAATCGCATTCAGAAATATCTCGAGAAACGAAAGCTTCTAATGACCGACAGTACGGCTTTCGTAGCAATGGATCCTATGGTGACCTAATGGTATATCTCACTGAACAGTGCAATCAATCTTTGTTCGAATTATAACTGACAGGTCCAAGCGAATTATTCGCAAGTCGCAGATCATTTAGAAGGCACTTAATATTTCTTAAATGATGAAGTGCCAAGTGTTTCTTACCTTGGCTTGGCACTTCTTCTATTTATTATTTTTTTCAACCAAACCAACCTGACAAATATTTAACAATTTACTGTTTTCCAAGAACATAAATGAAATCAAAATATTTCAAGCGAGCACAATCGAAACTTGAAAGCATAGTCAGTTGTTTTGGTTTTCTCAATAATTAGGATTCCGAAACACTCCATCAGATATAACAATCAGTTCAATATCTTACCTTAGAATCTTTAATATCATGTCCGTGCGGTGAGCTTGAACTAGATGCCGCATGTTGTTGCTGTTGTTGCTGATGACTCTGCGATACTCTTTGGCTGTTACTATTTCCATGACAAACTGCATGATGAAGCGTTGGCGGCCGACCTTTGCGTGTAGTCCGCTGTTGTTGCTGCTGCTGTTGTTGCTGTTGCTGTGGCTGCTGTGTCTCTTGTCCGCCATTAACACATCTCATATGTAAATTCTCTCCATTTTGTACATTCATCATGGCCATGCCATCACCACTGCCGCCGGCATTCGAACCCAATATAATATCACCATGCAACAAATCCTTGGAATCATCCAAACATCCTCCAGCATTGTTCGACTTATGATGATGATGATCTGCCAAAGATGACGTTGTTGATCTATGAATGTCATAATGCATTCTGTTTTCCACATTATTACTGCCAGTTCCACTGCCAATCACTGTTCCTCCTCCTCCTCCTCCTCCGCTTCCACCACCACCACCACTATTTCCAGAACTCGCTGATAAAGCCACATTATTCTGATGGCTATTATAAGCCAACACAGAATTTCTCAAGTCTGTTGTATTTGAAAAAACACTCAACGGTCCCAGTGTTACACGTTCATTCAGACTATTCCTCAGCTGATCTATTGACCTATGTACCACATGACTATATTCCCCGTTTGGTATTTCGCCAATCAATGGAGAATTATGGTGATAATCAAGTCCACCACCGATTGGACGGTATTCAAGAAGTCTACCTTCCATTTAATAAATCGACAAGTTGTAGTATCAACAAAAAAAAAAACAAGAACTCAAGAAAATATTTAAAAAAACAGAAAAAACACTTAAAACCGTCTGAACCACAAAGTCGTCGTAGCTTCGTTGGAACAAAAAAAAAAACGTAAACAAACCAACAAGCACTTGTGTAAAAAATCACTTGTTTTTTTTTCAAGGTAGATATTTGTATATATCCTTGCGGAGGGATATCCTAGATTTCACTTTGTTTTTTGCATTTTTTTTTTGTTATGTTGTTATTCTATTTTTTTTTCTTTTTCACAATTCAGTCACAAAAAATTGTTTCCTTCTTCTCTCTACCCACACATCTTGTATTTTTTTTTTATCTTTCTTCATTTACACACATATACACTCATTCATATTGTGCTTTGCGAGGCAAGGATAACGTAAATAAGGAATGAATCCGATTTTCTTTAGTTACGAGTCCTTAAGTCGGAAATCTTCGGGAAACTCATGAAAATCCACAACCAAACCACCGCACCCGTCCGTCGTCGTCGTCGTCGTTGTGCTCGTTGTCGTTTTCAAATGTGAATGTGTGTGCAACAGGATAGAAAGTGGGGTAGTCCGGATATTGACGATGGGTCCTATCAAAGAATATACATATACCGAAGAGCAAGTTACCCGATTCCCGATTATGTATGACAGACGAGAACTATTTGAAGACTGAGAACCAAACGATTTAGACACAAGCTATTTCGGTGTTGATTTTGGACTTAAGGTTAAGTTTTTTTTTTTTTAGTTTTTTGGTGATTTTATTTTATTTTTCCAGGACACTCACGGCGCGTAGTGAATTTTTTTTTTTTTATTTTAAAGAAAAAATAGGACTTGGTTCTTGTCGACTTGGAAGTTGACTAATTACTGATCGATTAGGCGGTTAAAGTTTTAAGAATAAGATCACTACCGATCGATTCACTTGCCTGGTGATGATGATGGACAGGTCGATGTGTTGGTGATGGATTAAGTTACAATAATCGAAGTCTCTCCTTCACGCAACGAACGTAGGAAAAAAGATTGACATACCGAAGTCAATGGACAATGAACACACCGATGCCGATGCTGATGTTAAAGGAGGTTTAGCACCTCCTCGTATGCAAACGACTCTTAATAGTAAGTCGATGACAATAACGACGACAAGGAAGAAAAACAACAAAAAAACAATAACAACAAATGACAACAAAGACGATGACAAGCAGACTACGATGATGGTTAACAGAGCATCAAAGGTGAAGGAGGCTCTGTCTCCCATTTTATTATGAAGATGATGGTTATGATTATTTTTATAGGTCGATGTATTGGCCGCGCGTAATTTGTTTTTTTTTTTTGTTCCTCAAGTGTATACGATCCGTCACCAATGTGAGAAACCGACTAAAGCAAGAAAAAATCTGAAACAATATATTTTTGGGGAGCCCACCGCTATACCGCTATCACCGCACCACACCGCACCGTTCCTCTCTCTGCCGTAGTCGTTCTCTCTCTTTCTATCGGTCTATCTGTAGTTTTTTTTATTTCTTTTCTTTTTTTTTTGTATTTCGTTGAAGACTCCTTGCCTCACACCCGCCGCGCTATTCTATACTACTACGAGTTTAAAAAAGTCCTTTTTTTTACAGCGAAAACTTTTTTATCCCATTTCCCACCTTAGTCACTCTCACTCTTGTTTTCTGGCTTTCTCCACAGCCAGCGCCACCCTATCCTCTTTAGATGGGGTTTCTCCGTTTGGTTTTTTTTTTTTTTGCTATTTCTGGTACTGGTATCTATCAGTCTGGAGCACGGCGGCATGGCATTCAAGCCTCTGCTTCTGCCACCGCAGCACGGTACCGTATTTGCCGCCTGATGTTGCCCTGCTGCCGCTTCAGCACCGATGCTGCTGCCGCCGCCGATAGGGACTAGTGATGACTATACGTCCTTCTACCGTCCTCCTTCCGTTCTTTTGTATATGCAGCCAGCAACACTACTTTACTCCAACTGCCGTTAGGTTCTTCTTTGGTACTGTGTTCGCTTTTTTGTGTCTTCTCTCTCTCCAGCTCCAGCTTTGGGTTTTTTTAACGATTTTTTTAGATTTTTGTAGAATTTTTTCCTTCACAATCTGCCTTAGTCGTCTTGTTGCAGGGTTAATTTCTCGTTCTTCTTGCTTCCTATACGAATACCATCATAATCATTGAAGACGTCCTACCCTTGCAAATCCTTGGAGAACCCACATTTGGCTGCCTAGTCTATGGTCTTGTTGATGTTGGCGTTTTTTTTTTTTTTCTTTTTTATTTGAATTTTTTTCGTACCACGAAACGCGTTCAGAAAAAAGAAGCTCTAAAGAAGAAAATATACCGTTTTTTTTTCTGTTCTTCACTTCTATATTTTTTAACTTTGATTCTAGTTGTGTGTGATTCTATATGTTTCTATGTGCCTCCAACGGTGGAGCGCCAAGCACTAAGGGATGGTCTTTAGGAAAAAATGTTGCTCGGCAATGATGCTGCTGCTGCTGCTGCTACTGCTGGTGATGATGATTCTGATGCTGCTGCTATGCTATGGCGCGGGGGTTGCGGCAGCGGCCGGCAAAACGGGGTGGCACAGAACCGTACTTCCATAACACCCCCGAAATGTTTGTGTGCCTTTTTTTTAGCGATGCTTTTACTAAACAGTTTAAATTTTTTTTTACGCCCCTGATAATGGAAAATTATTGTGAATGTATGTGAGAGTGTGTTGTGTGTACGCGCGTATTTTTTAATACATAACACTGGAGGTATGATGACGAAGGTGAATAAAATGCGGGTGTTAGGGGTTGGGTGGGTGGTGGTGGTGGTGGTAGTTGTGGATAGCGCATAGAATTTGAAATTCGTGTAGTCTGATGAGTTTTAGGGTTACCTTGTTTAGTATTTTACTAAAAAAAACTATGCGCAAACTATTTAAAATTTTTTGTGCATATTTTTAATAATCACATCAGAAATTATAGGTACAAAATGCAAGTCAACAGGTGGTGTCAGATAAGGCGCGACAAACAAGTGTTCGGTCATGGATTATGCAAAACAAAGCAATGCATTTCAACATTTTTGAAGTTTTTTTTTGGGAAACGATTTGCAAAGCGGTTATCTGGGGAATAAAAGAAAATCGAATTTCTCCTTAGCAAGTTTACCTCTTTTCTTTTGTACAGCGGAGACCAGCAATTTCACATATTGCGCCGTCTTATTAAAACCACTGCTCCTCCACATCATGGTTATTCAATTAAGGAACGAAAAAGTCAATAATCATGGCTCTATAGTGGTTAAGTTAAATTTCTATACCCCTAAAAAAAAACACCTTTCACAATTGTAAAAACCACAACTAGGATCTAAACCATCATTTAAAAAGGCGTCAAGGCTATGGGGTGATTTTTATAGTTTTATAGTCATCTTTAAAAAAAAAAATTCTAATCTTGTTCGATATATGTAGTTCACAGTAAATTATTTTTTCACGGTGTCTATGTCAAACAAACTGGATTTATCAAAAAATTGCGTCCAACCAAGAGGTTAACTGAAGAGTTCAAGTGAGGTCGCTGGGAAGAACCGCCATTTTTTCTTGACTAAATGCAAATCTGTTTTAAATCAAATATTTATATCTAAACTGTCACCAAGTTCTGAAGTGAACTAAACGCTTTTTGTATTTTTCAACAATTCATAACTAAAAAACTTAAGGTCTTTGCATAACATTTAATATAAAAAAAATCGTGTTTTTGTACACTAAATAATTGAAAAATTCAATAAAATATAAAATAAGAAAAGTGCGTATACGCCTCGGTATACCATAGTACATCGAATGTTTCATGCGCTCTTAGTTTTGATTTTACTTAACATCAATTTTTTAGAGAAAAGGTATTGAATTAGATTAAGAGTATTGTAAATTTAGAATTTGAACATAGCACCATGTAAAGGATGTCAAAAATAATTCCTTAAAATTAACATTTTGAAAAGATTAGAAATTCATATGGATGGCTACCCTAAATGCCTCAACTTCTATACCTACCTATCCTGTGCCCGCACACTTCGTTCTACATTTTTCCAAACGTTCATTTTTTTTTCATCACCAAACTATACACTTATTTTTGACTATATCTATAGACCAAACAAGTCCTAAAAAAAATTGAGCTTGCATTCTATATCGATGATGCCATCTCTACTATACCTACCTACTATCTGTCTGTATGCCATGTGCGTCGTCCTTCGTATTTTTTCGACCGTCCCTTCCGGAAAAAAAACCCCACTTTTTCAATAGCCACCTTTAGTTCATCGTTCGTATGACCGAATCCTTTCCATCTACACATACATTTTTAGACTCATCACGATTTGAGCTTTTCGAAAAAAAAAAAAAAAAAAATTATAACAAAAAAAAGCAAAAACTTCTCCCGCCCAAAAAAAGGAACAGCAAAAAACACAAGTGCGCTCATTTTTTGTTTTGTATTCTCACGCTAAATAACATCGTGTACAAAACAAGGACGATGGTTATGATGATGATGTTGATGATGATAATGACGATGCTGCTAATATCATAGCCAAAGGGAGGCAGATTCTGGATGCATGTGTAGATGTGCGTTAAACCGGAAACAAAACGAGTTACACACACCTAACGGCCGCAAAAACAAACAACAACAACAAAAAAAAAAACACCCATATTTCATTCCTAGCGAAAGCCTCTCTTCACCTCCTATATAAAGCATCCTTACCTGCAGCCAGACAAATTAAAAATAAATAAGGAATATGTTTATCACGTGACAATTGACTCAAAAAGCAATGTCAACATCCTAAGACCGAGACCAATTTCTTAGAAAACAGCATCAGCTCCAAGAGCCGAGCACCACACAGGCACAGCCAAAAAGGAAATCATCTGGCGACCCACATTTTATCGTCATCCTAACGTAACACATCTGACAGGATGTCTGTGTCGAGCAGCGAGAGTATCTGAGTCTGAACTAGAAAAAAGGGGGGCTGACGCGTAGTATTGCTTTTGTTTCTTTTTTTTTACATTTCATATCCTGTTCCTTTTTGGTGCACTATGCACCACCCCATTGACATCACCACCGTTATCATCCATGCTGGGAACCTACATCGATGAATAACGGTAACGGTGATGGGATCCTATAGTGGCGGTGTGGCTCAGCGACGACGACGCTACGCGATGGAAGGACAGTAGTGGTGCTGATGGGGGAAGGTTTTTTGTCGTGTGCACACTTTTTTGGGAATTTTTTCTCGTTTTTAGATTTTCAAACTTCTTTTTTCTGTGATATTTTATTTTTTTTTACTACTTCGCGCCACCAAAGCTCTATGGCACTAGTTAGAGAGAGCCAGCGAGAGAGGTTGGAAAAAATTGTGTGTTAAATACACACACTTATACAGACGAACATAGCTCGAAACAGATTTTTTCTCTTCCAGGCCGGGTATGAAAAAAAGCTCTCAGATCCTCATTTGCCAATAGTTAGGCGACCACAATTTTGTTTTTTTTTTTTCTTTTTTTTTTAAATATTTTTTTAGCTGTTCCGAGCTAAGTAGAGCGCACTTGTGTAGGTATGCATCAACAAAACATCAATACGTCGTCGTCCAACCCTTCTAGTTGGTGTTGGGGGTGGTGGGGGTTGTGGAAAAATTTTTTTTTGAGCCTCAAAATTGTGGGTGGTAGGTATAGCAACGGCGACGGCGAAGGCGGCAGCGGCGGCGGGCAGAGGCGGCGGGCAGAGGCGGCTATATATGCAGCACCACAGGCTGTTTCCTAAGTATTCGGATATTGTGCCCACTGTGATGGCGATTGATATGGGAATGGAATACCGTTGTGTTAGTTTTGGGTTTTGTTTTTTTGTTCGCCTTTTTTTATTTTTGTTGTATTTTTTGTTGCCTTTTGACACTTTTGCATACGAATTTACAACAACGAAAAAAAGGGTTTTTTTTTGTATCATCTGAATGTGTAAGTAAACCATTTTTGGGAGCTGCGATTTTTTACGTGTGCCATACTTTGTGTATAGAAAAGGGAGATGGGAATATTTTTTCTGTTCTATGTAAACATTTTCGGATTTTTGTTTTTTTTTTTCGTTGCCATTCGTTCCCCAAAAGTTTAGACCGAAAAAAAGTTGAGATTGTATCTAAAGTTTTTCGTGCTATTTCAAGTGTTTAAAATGTGTTAAAGGGCTCGAAATATATCTACACTGACTGGCATGATGAAGACAAAGTTTTTTTTTCTGTTGTTTAATTCTTTCCCTGAAGGTTTTTTTTTTTTTAGAGGAGGAATTAAAATTTAAGAACTAATTGATTTTAATTTAGGTACCTTTCTCCAAAGTTAAGTTATATAGATAAATGGAAGGAGGTGGGTAATTGATTTTTGGAAGTCCATTACCGACATTGGAAACGATTATCAAATATTGAAGTCTATATTGGGCCATATCCATAAAGAGTAGAAGATACTTTGTTTGGTAAAATTGTATACCTGCTATAAATTTGGTGATCAAGGACTAAGTGACTCTCAACTCTCAACTCTCAACCTTTCCTGTATGCGTGTTCTAGAGGAATGGAGGGGACCTAAAATTTAAAGCCAAATCTGCACGGATGAGAGCCACTCTATTCTTGACAAGTGCGATACTTACTCTATCATATTTCCACTCATTAGTTAATTTTCTCTTCAACGACAGAAAACAGCATTGAGTTTTTGGAGCATTAAATTCCACACGATTTTTGAATCACCATTATACAATGCTATCGAGATCAGAATTAAATGAGCTTCGGTTTTAGATATGAAAACCTGAAAACGCGTAAGAAGGTGCAGTCGTCGCAAAACAATTTATAGGATTAAGAGTTTCAAACAAGAAACCATTGATAAAAATAAAGAAGGCAAAATGGAGCCCTGCGGCACACCAGCATTTATTTTATGAATATCAGACTTAAGACCATCGAATGAAATTTGTATTGAATGGAAAGAAAATGTGTAATCCAACGAAGGGAATTATCGTCGTTCTTAAATACTTTTGAAATATAAAACGCAATAATTTTGCTTTCTCCAAAACGATGTAAAGATTGTTTGCACAGATCGCAAGAGTGGACCTATTGTAACGAAAGACGTACTCTCTGACATTACGAAGCTTTCGTTCCTAGAAAATTTTATTAGGCTGAATATTTATCAGCGTTTCCATGACCTTGGAAATAAGGAGCGAGTGCAATTGGTCGGTAATTTGAGGATGAGGAAGATTCGCTTTTTTTAAAGACAGGCTAAACAAATGCAGTTTCCTATCCATTCGGAAAGAGATCAGTAAGATATGGTATACTAAGTTACACAGGGGCTTTGCTAGAGTAAAAGAACAGAATAAAAGAGATAGCATTGGGACTAGCTTACGTATGTCAAGGTCCTTCAGAAGTCTTTCAATTGCAAGAGTGCGAAAGTGAAGATTTGTCCCATAAAATCATTTGTAACACTGAGACCGGATGGTCCTAAGACTTATACCTTCAATGATATAAGCAAAAATCCGGAAATAATTTCATGGGAAACAATATCACTTGGGAAATAACTTCACCTCTTGTGGGAAATAATGAAAAAGTATTTTTTGACCAAACAATTTTATTTACTTGCTAAACCTGACGTACAAATTTAATCAAAACCGATAGAGCCGTTTTTGAGATCAATGACAAGTACCGTTATTTTTGGAACTAAAAAAAAAATTTTGCCCTCTAGGAAATTACTTCATCATCATCATCATCATCGGCTGGACAACTGGGGTCTGGTCCTGGCCTCCTTCAACAAGTCTCTACACCTTTCCCGGTCTTGAGCCGACGCCAAGGCTTCGGGCGTCCTGGTCTACGCCATCTCTCCAGCGCAAGCATGGTCTACCACGCTGCCGTCTACCATAGAATGTACCACAAAGGACTTTCCGAGCAGGTTCCTCTTCACTCATGCGAGCTAGGTGCCCTGCCCACCGGATTCTACCGAGCCTAATTTTTGTCACTATGTCTGCTTCAAGGTAGATTGCGTACAATTCACCATTGTACCGTCTCCGGAATCGTCCTTCCTCACATATGGGGCCAACAATTCTCCTTAAGACTTTTCTCTCGAACGCGGCTAAGAGGTCGGAGTGTCTTCTGCTAAGCACCCAAGTCTCGGATCCATACGTGAGTACTGGCAGAACCATGGTCCTGTAAAGCAACAGTTTTGAAGTTATGGTGAGATTTCTGGATTTGAAGAGCTTTGGCACACTATAGTAGGCTCTGTTTTAATTGAGCAGCGGCCTGCATATTTCTTCTTCTATATTATTATCGGCTGCTACTATTGACCCAAGGTATTTGAAGGATTGCACCACTTCAAATTCGTGCTCTGCTACCTTGATTGTTTGACCAACTGTTCTTCTCGCATTCGACGCCACCATGTACTTTGTTTTACCTTCACTAATGTGCAGCCCCAGATTTTGTGCCGCCTGCTCGATCTGGATGGAGGAATCGTGTACAGCTTGTTCGGTCCTTCCGATGATGTCAATGTCGTCTGCGTAAGCCAGTATTACTTAAAACCATTATCTTCCGAATTTGAAGAAAATCTCTACAGTGGTTTAAGCCGAGGTATAGATAAACACATAGATATACAGATAGACCAATAGACAGACAGACTTTTACGCGATCTATGTCATCGTAATAGATCGGGAAAAATACGTAAAAATGACCCTGACCGAGAACAAAATTGCAAACATAAGCGTTTTAAATTAATTTTTGGTCAACAATAACTGAAAATTACATTCAAAATGTGACAGCAGGAAGTATCTTAAAATTTCCATTACATTATATTCCGTCTTATACTATGATTTTCTTGATTTTTATGTGAAAACATCCAAAACCTTCTGTTGCAATTTTGCTCTCGTTATTTCGCATATTAACTGGACCATAAGGTCTGGATTAATATCTCGAGTTTGATTTTTTTAACGAATCCAAAACCTGTCCTATAGTTTGGGCTTCCGATATTCACAAGTAAAATTATTAATAAAAAAGAGGCTGGGTGCGACCCACACTGATAACTTCCCATATGTGATCTTGAAAATTTTATATTTAGTTTTTTTTTCAAATAACCAAATTTTCTGCGAAACAAACTTTAGCTGTTGAATTCAAACAATCATTATTTTAAGATTGAAAAGCATTTTAATTATTTAAAGAGATTTGCGTAATGCACATTTAAGTATATGTCAAATATATACACGCTGTAAAAAATTTTATTATGTATAAAATTAAATACCTAATGGCAAAGTCAATATCATTACTCGTTCTCAAGATATTCGAGTCGAAAAACCAATTTTACCACTTTTTAGTTTATTTGTTTATTATATTTTTTGTCAAAAACTGTCAATTAGATATTTGCCAAAATTTAATCTTTCATAAAAAATTGTACTATGTAAAAATAAAATATTTTAGAAGGCACAATCGTTGTTCGTTTTCAGGATATTCGAGCTGAAATACAATAATTGTAACTACATACTTTTCTTTAGAATTTTTAACAGTTTTTGATTTTTTGTTAAAAAACTGTCCATTGAATTTTTTTGAAATTTTCACCAGTAGTCAAAAACAACATTTTTCATGAAATAAAATTATTTTAAAGTTAATATCGTTTTTTTTTTTAGTTTTTTTGATTTTAAAAAATAACGGTATATTGATTTTTTTCCAAATTCATATCAAATTTGTATGACGTCATAATGTGTCAAATAAAATTTATTTCAAGTCAATAGCATTATTTGTTCGTGAGATATTTAAGCTCAACCAAAATTTTCACTTATTTTTTAAACTGCTATAGTAAAAAAACAACTGATTGAATATTAATAAACGCTCTTTCAGTTTCTTTCGAAGTTATTATCTGTAAAACAAAATTTATTTCAATTCGATATCTCTACTCGTTCTTGAGATATGGACGACGAAAAATGGTACCAGAACGTACGGACGTACGGACGTACGAACGTACGAACTTACGTACACACGCACACACAGACATCTCTCTAAAAATGATTGATATAGGCTCTAGGGACCTTGAAACGTCGAGAAATGCCAAAAATTTCAATTTGACAAATCGGACCGATTACAATAACTCCCTATGGGAAGTTAATAATTTCGGTCAAAAATAGGTTTTGTCACGTAAATTTATAACAGAGGCAAATCAAGTGAAAATGAAAATCCAAAACTAGGCAAAAAAACAGCTATGGGAATCACAAACAGCCCTAAAAATGGAATGCAAAATTAACTACAAAGATAATTAGATTTCATAATTAATACTTTTTTGTCAATTTTTTTTTGAGGAGTTGTACTGCGAAGAATTTTCTTTTAAATTAATTTATTTGATGTTTTTCATGTTTAGCAAGAGAAGCATTTAAGATGTATGTAGAAGAAAGGAATTTAGTTTTGCACTGCACATCTCTAACCTGTTAAATGTTATAATCCATGGCATCAAATTTCACCAACAATTTTTACTCAATTGACTCACGGCTTGTGTCACATCTGTCAATCATCAAACCATATATTTAGTATTCTTATACAAATTTACATTTCATCGCACCCAATCGCCCCTCGATGAGAATGTTTATAATTTTAACCCTTTTATGATCGCTTTTTAATCTGCACACAGTTATTTGTGGGAAAAATGCTTAAAATGACATTCTGCACATGCGTCTGAATATCAACTTGACGGCTAGATCGTGTATGGTATTGAAGGTGAAGCCACACATGTGTGATGGGACTAATGTTGTGCTATACCTGAAATTCATTCCCACGCATTTTAAGCGAATGAACACGACTAATAACAATTTACCCACCTTGAGCCAAGCCGATAGACAGCTTAACTTTTTTTTTCTGTCACTGGTTGGGATCAAATTTCACTTTGAGACGTTATAGTGTTGTTATTGCCTTTTTAAAATATCAGTTTGATTTTGAGGAATCACAGCAGTTTATAGGTGGTATGTTTTTAATTTTTGAAGGCACACAGGTGTCTGTTGTGTGGATCATTTTGATTATGCCATGAGGGTGGGCTTTTTGTCAACAAGTGGAAAAGTATATCAGAGATTAATCGGTCATCGAGAGGAGATTGCTAAGTGTAATTGAGAATGAGAGGTAATTAAGAAGAAGCGTGTGAAAGTATAAGTTTACTGATGGTCCAGGCGGGTGGGCGATGTGATATGAGAATATTTATTTGTTTAAGCGATTTTCTATATTTTGGGTTATAGTCAAATTTTGTAAGATTGAATGAAGTTAACTTTTTTTTAAAAAATTAACTTTGTTTTGCTCAATCAGCAAATCGCCAAATCATGAACATCTTTTTTTTTACTGAAAGTGGGAAAGTAACCCGTAGTGATTACATTTACAAGAACTCTATATTGTATGTATAATAAAACATACATTAGTGATAGGAATTCGGGACATAAACACTTTTTCAATTTTGTTTTGATCATTTTGAAGCACTGTTATTACCAAATCAAGCTCATAAGACTGATATATTTTGTCTTCAATTTATGCAAGAAATAATTGGTTTAAGATTTTGTTATAAAGATTTGAAGATACGAAAATTTAAATTTCATTGAAAACATTTTTTTAGATATGTACATTGTACATATGAACTTTTTTCATATTAATTGTTTATTCAGCTTTAATTTGACGATTTGAAGTTCTCCCTATTTTTTTTCTAAAAGGTTTTGATCTTGAATGAAAATATCCCTTTTGTTTTTGATCACCAATCAATCATCCTTATTGTGAGTTGCAATTATCAATTGATAGAAATTAGGCGGTTTTATATTTGTTTTCTAGTAATTCACAATGGTTTGCATTATTCTTAATGATTAAAACTTAAATAAATTTGCTTTCGATAAATTGAATTTAATAATTTATGGTTGATAAATAAGTGCATTTTTTAACCGAAGCAAGCTGAAAAGGCTTATGATTGGACTGAAGCTATCGGTTGGCATTCGGTTTTATAAAAGCAGCAATGAGATAGGTAAACTTGCAGGAAGCAGTATGATGACTAAAATGTAATTATATACATTACTTCGGATATAACTAAACTACTTCTGTTATATGCACAGTCCAGAATATTGGTTGTACTGTCTCGCAATCATATTCAAATTTAATATTTACAAAAATCTGAAATCTAGGAACGTTTCGGCTATAAAAATGTTAAAGGTGATAGAAATGATACCAAATTATGTTATTTTATCACTGATAGGTAAATAGATTCTCCAAATCAATTTGACAATTTTGCAGTTGCTTCCATGACAATAATGATGGTAACCCCCTCTCCATCGCTTCTACATGGTTGCCACTGAGGCAACACTTGATAAAATCAATCATAGGACACAAACTATAAGTTTACTGAAGTCCAACTCGTTAACTCAAATGGAAAGATTTGCCAAAATATCATGCCACTAACAGTCGGAAAACAGGGATCGTTTAGAGAGAATACAAGTTTTGTGTTTTATTTTTGCTAGCATTTATCTAACAAAACAATGTTAGCGCATTTTTTTGTAGAGAAATTTTGGGATTTACATCATTTGGGATTTACATCATTACATCGGAGACTATAGATAGAAGACGTCAACAAAAAAAAAATATCATTTACAAAAAAAAAAAAAAAAATTTGAAGAATCAATACATAACGAAAGCTTTCACCAAAAAAGTGTTTTGACATTTGTCTCTCCAACTTCAAAGTGGATAGATAATTTTCATATTTGGTGCCTAAGGGAGATATTACAATATTACCTATTTATAAGGAGTTGAAAAAATTAAAAAATATATTATAAATATATTATAAAAACAATGTTTCATAATAATCATCATCTGCTCGACAACTGGGGTCCGGTCCTGGCCTCATTCAACAAGTCTCTCCACCTATCCCGGTGTCGACTCGACGACGACGCACGCCATCCAGTTGCGTAACCCAAGGCTTCGGGCGTCCTGGTCTACGCCATCTCTTCAGCGCAATCATGGTCTACCACGCTGTTGTCTACTATAGAATGTACCACAAAAGACTTTCCGAGCCGGCTCCTCTTCGCTCATGCAAGCTAGGTGCTCTGCTCACCGGAATCTACCGAGCATAATTTTTGTCACTATGTTTTCAAGTAACTATGTTTGTGTACAATTCATGATTGTACCGTCTCCGGAATAGTCATTCCTAAATATGGGGCCAACAATTTTCCTTAAGACTTTTCTCTCGAACGCGGGCTCCATACGCAGGAACATGGTCCTGTACAGCAGCGATTTTGAAGTAATGGTGAGATTTCGGGTTTTGTAGAGCTTTGACGGACCATAATATATGCTCTGTTGGAATTGTGTAGCCGCCCGCGTATTTCTTCTTCTAAATTTTTATCGGCTGCTACTACTGACCCAAGGTATTTAAAGGATAGCACTATACTTCAAATTCGTGCTCCGCTACCTTGATTGTTTGACCAGCTGTTGACGCCACCATGTACATTGTTTCACCTTCACCAATGTGCAGCCCCATATTTTATGCCGCCAGCTCGGTTCGGTTCTTCCGATGATGTCGATGTCGTCTGCGTAAGCCAGTACCTGGCTGGACCTGTTCACGTTGGTTGTTGCCGTGCCACAGTCACGGATTGTTTTCTCCAACGCTGGTCTGTATAGCAGTCCGGCTATTTTTACTTGGCTTGTTACGTTGGTCATGGTCAACCTACAAAGTCGTGTCAATTTATTTGGGATGCCGAATTCTCTCATGGCTTTATAAAGTTCTACCCTGGCTATGCTATCATAGGCGGCCTTAAAGTCTATAAACAGATGGTATGTTGGAATGTTATATTGAAGACATTTTTCCATCGCCTGCCTAAGGGTAAAGATCTGATCGGTTGTTGATTTGCCTGGAATGAAACCACACTGATATTGTCCGATTATGGTTTTAGCGTATCTAGGCGGTACTCAACAATTTGATACCTCTATAATTGCTGCACGTTGTGACATCTCCCTTCTTATGTATGGGGCAAATTATACTTTTTCGCCAGTCTTCTGGCATTTCTTCCTGCTCCCATACGTGCACTAAAATATCATGAATTGCTTGACGTAAGGCTGGCCTGCCGCGATGAAATAATACTGCTGGTATAAAAAAACAATGTTTAACCAGTTATATATTTGTTTTAAAAAGTGTAAATATTTTTTTTTTACACTCCTTACATGTACATTGTACCTTATACATGTACCAAATTTTAAAATTGTCTATCCACATTTACGGGATCAAACATTTCTAGCCCCGCCCTAATGGAATAAGGAATAAGCAAAAATACAACAAAATAACTCTTACCAAATCACTGAAAAATCATTTTCTATATAAAATTTATCGAAACGACTTATATCGAAACTTGATTACACTAACAGCCACGGTTGGCTTTTCTCTCATTTTCTACCAGGATATCACTGAAACAAAGGCCAGATGATTTTATGTACGAATTTTATCCTAAATAATATTGTTAATTATTTAATCAGATATTTATGTATTCCCCGAAAGCTTTTCTTTTAATGTTTAAGCAAGTTCCCTTCCCAAACAAAACAACAAATTTCCTTTGGAGTTACTTTTATCTTACCAATCTTACCAATCTAAATTTTATGCCGAATAACACTGTAGCAAAGTAATCTTACCTGTGGACACATTTTACATTGGTACTTTCTCCCACTACCACCTCCTCCAGGGCCAAGACTCGTACTAATTTTTGTTGCATTAATCGGCTGTGGCACAACAAGTAACGCTGATGCTGCCGCACTATGATGCACATGATTGCCAACGCCCACACCGCCACCACCACCACCACCACCGCCACCTGGTGAATTACTGTTTGACGAAGCGGTCCGAATTGGACCACTAGGTCCATATATTGCCATTTGATTGCCTTGCGCTGCACCCGTATGATGATCCAGTCTTCCATCATCAAAAATATGTCCTTTAAACGAAAAAAAAAAAACAGAAATAAGATCGGTGTTACATTTATGGTTACAACATCAGATTAAGAAACCTTAAATAATAATCTTTGTTCAAGTATTTAAGTCACTGCGCTCTTTTTCAAAAGGATATCGACTCGATTCAAATTTCAAACCTTAAAGTGTATAACTGTCTCTATTTCTATGACTTGATTAACAATACGCTAACGGTTCTAATTAAACGATCAATAAACCCGAATAAAGATCATCTTGGAAAAATTGATTTATGCCACACGCACTGGATAATTAAACCGAATACAGTTCCATCTAGATAGTAATCAATTTAAAACGGAGTAAAAACATCTATAGCCAAGTTTAACAACCAACGGGTATAGCCTAATTACAGAAAAAGATTAAATTGCAAAAATAAAAAGAAGAAAAAAAAAAACCTGCGGCACTGGATGTGTTCACAAATGGAGCGAGGCATACTGATCAGGAATGCACGCGTTGTGAGCCGCACCGAGCTGCCGCTGCTGGCTGCTGCTATTGCTGGCGCTTAGCTGGATGGAATCTATGGATTCCATAAGACGGCTGCTGTTGTTATAGCCTTTGTTGCCTTCTTTTGCCGCATAGGAGCTTATTAATGTCCATCGCGGGTAATAATGATAACATTACAGGCTCGTCGCATGTTGTTGCAAAACCCTAAATGGACGATCGGGTGGCGCTTAGTGTAAATTACTCCTATATAGCTAGCTGGCGCAATGAAAGTTGCTTTCATGTTATTATCGACAAGTATGGCACAGAAAACGAAGAAGCTATACGAACACATCTAACGATGAATGTGATGACAACGACGAAGGCGAAGACGACGACGACGACGGGACGGTTAGAACTGAACTTGCAGCTAATTATTGTTTTTGTTGTTGGTCTGTGGCTCCATATAATATAGGTAGCAAACCAATGCAATGATTACCACCTCTGCCGCCGCCACGCACCGCTAATGTTTTCTGGCAAGGCGACCATTGCATCTATATACAATGTTGGCTGTTAAAAGTTGATGTATCTTTACTGGAGACAAGTAGCTAGTGTACTACATGACCGTGCATGTAACTGACAACATTTTAACCATGTAAGACATCCATGTTCCGCGAACGATTTCGGAGTCAATGGCGAATGCCTGTGCTTACCGTGTTTTTTGCAGCATCGTCATGTGTTTGCTTGTTAATCATTCAAGCTATGGTGTTGAGAGACTGTAGACGCGACTATCATAGCCGCCCGCCCCGCCGAACCGCACCTTGCCTTTTGGTTGTTCCTACCCCACACTGCGCACCGACCGTATATATCACTCTGCCGTAGTTCCGAAAATTATTCCACTTATTTATGGAAATCTTTACGCTATATGCCACCGAGAAAGTGGGAATGGAAAGCCAGGATAAATTACAAGACGACGACGACGACGCGACGCGACGATGTCGTCGTTGATCGGTGGTAGCGCATCGGCTTTATGGTTATACGACAACGCAACATGCCACCTTGTTCAGAAGCAGAAGCAGATACAAGGATATCACATCAGGTGGGCCGTGGGGGATTTAGGTATACCTTTGGAATGTTGGTAGAGATTCTTATCGCACAATCGCGATGACATTATCTAGATGAGGTCGATAGTTTTCGGATAGTGCAACATAATGTAAACATGTTGCCGGAACATTTTAAGATTCCTACATAAGTGCTACACACCGCCAACAGAGGAGAATCTTGTGGGAGTTAATATGTACGAGTAGGTAAGGACAAGATAGATATGCGGTGATACAAGATATACAACCGAGACTTATTGTGCGCTTACTTTTTGTTCGTGCTGTTCAATTGGAAATGTATATATGTATATGTATTAAAATAGGTGCATTACCTTTTTGCAGGTTCCCATGGTGGTCGTTCATTTTCGCCTGAAAATAGTAAGAAAAAATGAGGATAGATTAGATATTTTGTAGATGCGGGCTTACATACATATGTATATTTGAATTTAATATGTGTAGAAGCAATTAGGGGAAGAGGGTGTAAAATGGTTAAAATATTTTAAGTAGATGTAGATATGTACATACCTCATATCCTTGCTTCATTGACATGTGATTTCTTGAGGTTGGCCAGCCATTGTAGTCGATTTCTTTTACATGTTGACCACATTGCTGAAATAATTTTTGAAATTAAATTTTTTTATTTAATCATATTATTTTGATTTAAAAATGGAAACGTAGAGGTAACAGTTTGCTTAGATTGTTGACACACACTAAAAAGATTAAGTAAATGTTTCCCACAAAACGAAGACGAGACTGAAAAGGTCCTGAGTCAGTACCACGATGAGACTAAGTTTTGTTTTACGAGACCAATGATGAATGACACAATAAACTAACAGCCCAATAACTGACTATCTTTAAAAATAGAACAAAACCTGTTTGAAGGAGTTTTCGAGTTTCAAGTTTTGTTCAAATTGATATGAAAATCAAATCAAATCAAAATTTGATATCAAAAACTCAAAATCTTAAAGAAGCTATGGATAACACTCGAAACTTATGAAGCCCGATATCATATCTCACGAACCCTTTAAAAATAGTTTTGTAGTAAATCAAGTTGCAAAGTGAATCAATATAGGGCCTGTTAGTATTTTTTTAAGAAATAATATGTTATTAAAAAAAAAAAATTAATACATTTTTTCAGAGTTCCTGCGGTTTCAAAACTTAGTCGTCAATTGATTTCAATGTGTTTCCAAAAAATGCAATTATTAACAATTTTACAACCCAAATGAAAACTAAGGCTGACCACAAGACCAAACAAAAGGGAGGCAAAACTTATTTCTAGACATCCAAAACGAGACACAGAAGAAAACGTATTTTAAAGAGAGAAAACTACGGAGGGTCTCAAAATTGTTTCCAGTAAAGAAAATTTCACATTTCGCCTCAAGAGGAAAGAAAGGCCCCGTTTCTTTCACTATTTTTTTTCTTGTGTGGACCCAAACTTCAAGTTCTTCCGTTTTGACCAATCTTAAGATGCTATGCAGTGCCATGACTCGCAACCTTACAGGTCAATTTTGTTTTAAAATCAAGATGTCTAATTAAATAATTTTTGAAAAAGTTCAAGGTGTTAAGTTCACAAAAAATTCAATTCTCAGTAAAAAAAAATTATTGTAGTAAAACTTGATCACATGCTTTTGCCAAATTCAAATAATCAAAATACATAGTCTTTTTTGAGGATATTCACATATTTGTACGTTTTTCTGCTCAGCAGTTTCATTAATGGTTTACCGGAATATTTCAATCTAAAAATTTGAGATTTATTTGTTTAAATTAAAAATACGTTATTTTTTCCATAATTCTTGATCCGAATTTGATAAAATTGCCTTAAAAGAAGTTTTGAATAACATTTATCGAAAGGTATGACTTAAAAAAAAAATTGGATTTTGGAAAAAAGCAACAATCACAAACAAATTTTGTAATATTATTTATAAAACCTAATGTCGTTTTCCTTTGAATTTTCGGATTGATTCACTTTTTTTTTAATCCAATGAACAATGAAATATGAAACAAATAGAATACTTCTGACACTCTGATGGGTGTGCAAAAAGTGTGGAAATGATGTGATATGAATGACCAACAACATTTTTTTTGTGAAAGTTGACCCAAAACGCTATTCAGAAGAAAAAAAAATTACAGTATCATACAAACTCTAGTAAAAATTTTACCTTTTCTCTAAACAATTCAATAATTCAGATTTGTATTGTCGAATGATTCAAACCAATTCTGAACTTTGCAGAAATAATAAAATTCGGATCCTCAAAACATTTGCAGCAGCAATATTTTCAACTAAACGTATATTATGATGATAAAAACAGGCCTTAGGACATCAGTAACGCTTCCACTTCATTCTTCAAATTCCTTCATAATTTTATCGATTCCTTTCGTTGTGGGCGATAATGATGACCGTAATCATCGCGATTTGCCAAAAAGTGACTACATTTGAATCACCACTTTTGTAGTAAGTTAAAATATTGTGACACCTCAAATGACAGCTGAGTTTGACAGGTGTCAAAAGCCAGAGTGCTTCCAACTTGAAACCACAAATTGAATGACCTTGTATACCAATGAAGCTATTCAAACTTAGAGAAATGCTTATTAAAAATAAGATAATACTAAGGCACCTAGTACACAAACAATGCATTAACATGAAAGACGAAACTTAAACAGCTTTGGACAAGAGATTATTTCCAAATCTGAGGTTGGTTCACTGAAATGAAGAACAAGCAAACACTTTTGGTCTTGAAACAACTGAAACCCATGTAAAAAAATCTGGAAAAAAAACAACGATATAAAGCGGTCCCAGACTATCAATATTATTGAGCAATATTTGATATTGCACAATATTATTGAGAGTCTAGGACTCATATTGAAGGGTTGTGCAATATATTGTACAAAATCAAAATCCTTTTGATATTTATTGTGCAACCAAATTTATTGTATAGACTGTGGATGTGTTTGCACCATATTTTGTCATTTGTTTTGAATTTTCATAGTGATAACATCTCCCTAAACACGTTTCGTTTTTTGTACCAGTCCTTCATCCATCTGCGTTTGTTTTTTCTTTTTTTTTAATGAAATAGCAAGAGCAATTGTCACACAACAATAATCCATATCATCGAGCATGATGTTAAAGCACAAATAAAGAACTGTCAAATGATTTATTGTGCGAAATATTGTTTAGTGTGGGGTACCAGTCAATAATATTGTGCAATTTATTGTTCAATAATATTGATAGTCTAGGGACCGCTTAAAATCATAATTTTATAGAAATGACAAAGATTTTCAAATCAATAAGTAATTTTTGAAGTTTCAATTTGATTTAAATATGAAAACATTTTAAAATAATGTAATTTCTCTTCTCAAATCGTTGTAAAAATGTTTGACATTGTCTTGTTTTAGTGAACCTAATAAATTTGAGTTAGGTATGTAGGTGAAGGTAGTTAGTGGGCTTGTCGACTTCTTTTCGAGGGCACTTTAGTCATGAAGAAATAATCCTAGGAAACAGACAAAAGAAAAAAAATTCAAAACTCCTCAACCGTACGACCAACTAACCAAATGTTGGAATATAATGTGATAATGTGTAATAAACTCGGCTATATTATAGCTCTACCACATCAATCGGAGGAAACGTTTAACAACTTTTAACAACTAGAAATTGTAGAAGATGAAAGGCTCTACCTAAGGCTGAAACCTCACGAGTCTATTATGAATTATGATCTAATGATAGTTTTGAATATTTTAAGCAAGAAAACAGAGCAGACAAAAAAGGTATCTATGGTTTTTGGTATAAGTATGAGAACTCAAGTTTTGATTTTTTCAGCAAATGCATTTTAATTTTTTTTATTTAAACGTTGTTAACTAAGTTTCAAAAATTGTGGAACTACTGATTTTTAAATCAATTCATCCGTGTACCAAATTTGAAGAAAATCGGTTCTCCTGTTAATGAAGTTATCATATTTCCACCAAATACCACAGTTATATTATGTACATTTATGTTCAAATGATGCTGATGAAAGCCAATTTTTTCATAACAAAAAAAAACCCTTCAATCGCAAAAGTATTTCTATGCACAAAAAAAAAATATCTAAACTAAAATTTCATAACTATTTTTGCATTTAGGCGGGAGAAATACCTTCTTATATTAGAACAAAGAAACTATTCACCAGTTCACCGTGTCAATAAAATCCTATTCATCTGCCGCCATCCATCCTAAACCCTGACCATTGTCACTCAATAGGTATAGTCATTCCATAGTGGTGTTATATTGTTCCCCATTCCAAATTCCACTCTCGTACATGTACATAGAAAAAAAAAAACTATACATTGATGGGAGCTAACCAACAAAAAAAAAAAGTTTTCAAAAATAAAAAAAAGCTTCAATTGCATAGAAAAGGACAAAAAAATTATGTGTGTGCAGTTTATCCTTTTTTTTTGTTATCCCTGTTGTGCTTTGTTTTGCTTGTATCAATTTTTTTCTCTTGTCTGGTTCTATTGATTTTTCAATCAACTGACTATTTTTTTTTTGTTCATCATTCGAGGATAACCAGGAAAAAAAAATATTCAGAAGAGTATAGAAAAAAAAATTTATAACAAGCGGTTTAATATTTTCAAAGGACTCCTTTGGGTGTCCGATGGTTCATCCAACTGTGCCAAAAAAAAAATAACGAATCCATAATGATTTACATAATGTGGCCATTCATTTAAATCAATTTTCCCGCAAATACTAATCTCTTTCCATTGACGAAAAGGGCAATAAAAAGGTTGAAAAAAAAATTATCATCCAGCCTCCCCCTGTCCTTATTTTATGTAGCCGAGCTTTAAAGCTTTGGTCGCTAAAAAAATGGCCCCCACAAAAAAAAAATCCGCCGGGAAAAAATCTTTGTAACAATTTTTCCTAACAGGAAGCATGACCAAAGCATGACAAAAGCAACAAAAAAAAAACAAAAAAACAAATTTAGACACTGCGCATTGGATTATGTCGTATGATCTAACAAAACTCCATCAAGAGTATTTTGTGCAAGTTACGAGTACGTCCGCGGAACATTGAAAACGACAAGCTTGGGTTTTTCTTTTGCCTTGGCAAAGACGACAGACACTTTATACTTACGTCAACATTGCCATTCCACATGTAATGCATTCCAACTGCTGCCGTTGGATCGTGATGCGTTTGTCCCGTCATATGTTCAGCCATAACTGCACTCATCCAATGTACTAGGCCCTGAGCTGGATTTTGGCCTTGCACCCCGCCAATTGGCATACTGTTGCTAGAGGGTGTTATTCGGTTGTTGGGTGAGCCAATTCCTGTGAGTTGTTGTGATGGGGCGGATGGTGGCGATGATGTTGGCTGTGGTGGAGGCGGTGGGGGTGGTTGTGTTCCTTCAGCTGACGAAAGGTGAGATTTAGATGATGAGAGCGCTTGTTCTTGGTTATTGTTATCGCCTATAATAACAACTGAATGGTGATTGTTATGATGCTGCTGTTGGGAGGATGAGTTGATTTGATTTTCTAGAGCACTTGGGGAGGGGGCGGATGAGCCGAGGATGTTGTTGTCGGAGGGCCAGCCGAAATTTGAAGGTTTCTGAAAGAGGAAAAGAATTTTGGTATAATTATTAAAATTTCCATATTGTAGGTAGAAGACAATCATCACGTTGATTGTTGAATAAGTCAATTTTTTGAACAGATAAATGTAGGTACTCGTAAATGTTCGATTTGAGTCAAGTAAAAATTCATAAAACAAGGAAATTATAGTAGTCTATTAGTGCTGGTTCTAAATTCCTAATGTATACTTAATTATTAATTTTACTATGCTGCCACTCCCTACTTGCTGGTTGAGTTTATATTCAGATAAACACGCACTTAATGGAGTTGCTGTAATTTAGGAAAGAACTTTTGGAAATCAATTCCCTAAAAATTTAATTTCAATTGTTTATTTTTTTAAGGTAAATTCAGAGCATAAGAATGGAAAAAATCCTCCTCAAAGATTTATATAACTACTGTACTGGTTGATTTTGATTAGACATTTGACTCGATGCACGTAGGCAAAGAGGAGTTTCGGAAGTTTACGTGCGGATTGTCATCGTGCACACGAAAACACAGGAAAGATGCACCGCGCCACAGGAATCACCAAAGAGCTATCAATTATAGTAGGTGTGCACCAGGGAAGCGTCTTGAGTCCTTTGCTTTTTATTAAGTCTTTATTATTATAAAAAAAAGCCCGAATACCAATGATATCCATTTTCCTGATCCACGTATGCCTATTCCGGATATCTATTTGAATGAAACAGTGCTTCTCAAGTGCAAAGTGTTTATAGCGGAAGATTTTGTGATGCTGGTGGCATCAAACATTGCTAGAGTGGATGAAGTGACGGGAAAACTCTGCCATCTTCTGTAATTGAGAAATATCCCTAAGCCGAAAGAAGGAGTGACAGAGCGAGAGCAGAACAAAATCCATTTTTTGAACATAAAACGGAAAACCATTTTCCGTCAAGAAAAACATGAAGCCGGGAAAAAATCCAATCTACCCCACCACTTGCTCTCAAGTGTGTACAGTTTTTTTGTACTGATTAATTTTTTTCAGCATTTTTCAGAAAGTCTTCAAAGTGAAAACCGCTTTTTTGGATTTTGATAAAAATTTGTTTAATCTTCAATTTTGATGTTTTCATTTTATTAAATGAAACGACCTATAGTTTATCAAAATGATTTTAAAGCTGTGGAAGCATAGATTTTTGTTAAAAGATCTTCCCGAGCATTTGCCTTAAACATTAAATTTTTGTTATTTCAGGTCAGGTTTTTGAGATATTCCTGTTTGAAAATTGAAAAGATCTCCAAAAAATATTTATAAAATATCATAACTTTTGTTATATTCGATTAGATTTAACATAAAAAATTAATAACCGGGAAAAAATGTGTATCCACAGAATTATTCCAAAATATATACTTTCAGTATATATTTAGTATATGAATATAAAAGTTTATATTGTTTAACTAGTAAAACAGCTTCTAACTGATTGATCTTCTGTTGTTATAACTACCTGGTCGGTAGGTGTTTTGGAGTTGGGGTCAATTCAATTTTAATAAAGCAGAATTAAATTTTCTTTCAAATGTGCTTTGTATTCGTTAATATACTATTTACAAAAAGTAAATGCATACAAATTACTGTTAAAGAATTTAGTTTGATTATACAGGGTGTCCCAGTATGAATGGTCTGAACTATTTATGGTGGAGCCAGGTCATGACCTTTTAGAATCTTATAAGTTGTTCATACGAAACCAAATCAAAACGGTTTTCGTGTATCTTTGAACCAGCTTTTTTTATAAATTAAACATGGTTTAATAGTCTTCTAGATTTGATCGAGCTTAATTTTTTTCGTTAATTTTAGAAAAAAAAATTGGTTTGCAATAACCCAGTTTCAAATAAAAAATATTCAACCGTTTTCAAAATATGTATTGAGATATCGATAAAAAAATTAGTGAATCATTAGGTATTTTTTTGTTTTGTTTTAAGAACTTGCTACATATGTTTCTACAGTTTCCAAAGATATATATGTACATACATATGTACCTACATATATAGTACGTTAATCAAAAAATTCCACAAAATCTGGGAGGTAGTACAGTAAAACAAAGCGATCGAACGGAATCGTTACAATCCACCTATTTCTATCACAGTTGATGCACGGTCGAAATTCTGCTTTTCAAAATTCTGACAATTTACTTTAAGAAAAACAAAATTCACAACAACAATTAACCTACCTAAAAAAATAAACAGTAAAAACAATATAAATTCAATATATAATTTGGTAAAAAACAGGCAGAATTTTGACCTCAACCTTTATAATAAATATAGTACATTGAATGACTCGACAAATTTTTCTTTTTAAGCCGACCTAAAAAATTTTTCTCACAATTTTTTTTTTGATCAATTTGTCTATTAATTCTGATTAAATTATTTTCGCATTTTTTCACAAACTTTATTTAAAAAAAAAAAATTAGACTAAAACCAATTTACACTATGAATTTTCTAGTATTGAAACACATTTCTACTTAAAAAAATCCTTTGAACCCGCAAAATGTTTATAATAGTGCCTGTCTGACGGCTCAACATATTTTGAACGGATCAACGTAGTTGCGTGAGTGGGGCAGTGCCGACAAAAAATGAGTTATGGGTTAAAAAAGAAACGGGAATTTAAGATGACTGGCTGCCAGCTATTAAAGCAATATTTGAGTTTAAACGAATTTCATAAGAACAGCCGTTACTCGAAAATTTTAATGATAATGCATGAAAAACTAAAAAAACTAAATAAAATTTAAAAGGTCATGATCTTGCCTTTCAAAATAAACAGTTTTCTGTTTATTCTTTCTGTAACACCCTGTACATGTACATATGTCTCATTTGAGTTTTTAAGTACATACATGCACAAAATTAATATACAGTTAATGTCAATACACAATTTGATGTTTAATAAGAGCAATATTAAAATTATTTGTCTATGTTTATTTTTTGTTCAAATTAAATTTCCATTTGAAAAAAAAAACAAATAAAACCCAGTGGCAGGAATCAATTTTTATTGTAGTTTTAATTAAAAATTCATCATATATATAGCTAAATAAAGTAACGAGGTAAAAAAATATTTTTATAGTCAAAGAATTCATATAATTTATCCAGTATATACGAGTATACCTATAAAAACAAATTAAACATAGAATTAATACAAAAAATATCTACTATTATTTTCATTACCTACTTATTTGTGAACTAGCTTTGTGAATTATTAAAATCAAAAGAGCATGAGCACTTTTGTATGAACCCTGCGCCCACTTTTGAAAATATTCCAACACTGATAAAACTTATAACATCACGAGCCGCACTTCTTTCCATTACATTTCTGAACCCTCAAGTAGAAAAAATTCTGGCTTTAAATGTAAAAATCTTTTTTTTTTATAATTTTTACCGTAATTTTTAAAAATATTTTTTTCCATTTTGAGTACTTCTTTAAAATCTCGTACTGGATTTTAACTTAGCTGTTATATAAATGAAATGAAGTATTGCCCATCACCTTTCACAATGTTAAAACTGAGCCCAAAATACCCATGGTCCTATCTGGTTTCTTTGTGGAATTTTTTAATACGCTGCACAATCTATGGTTTGAAATTTTGGAAAAAACTTAACTCATACGCATGGGCCCGGTAGGCCAAGGGCCTGGACATTCAGCGTTCCCTGGACCTATATAGTATTAAAACTCAGAATCATTTAAAACCCAACTTGTCCCATTGGGCATTTTGTTGGCCTGGTTGTAAGATGTAAATTATGTTCAGCAAAAATTTATATTTCATTTCTTTACTACCAAATCAGTTTACAAAAATCAAAATCGTGATATAATTAGACCTTACATTACGATGATCGAAAAAAAAAGAGAAAAAAGTGAGTCCCATAATTCTGTCTGTACTTTCACTTACAGCCTAAGCTACAGAAGCGATTTTCTTCAAACTTGGAACTTACATAGAGATGAAATTGAAATTGTTTTTTAGCTCCAAAAATAACGGCTTTTGTTATATATACATTACAAAACTTATATTTATCTTAAAAACGGCTTCGGCGAATTACGATTCTGAATTTTTATGAAAGAGGACTACTCGTATATAGGTTCAATAATATTGCACATTTTTGAAAACTTAATATTTTGAAAACTGATGGATGTTATTGAATACTAAAACTTGGATTGTCATTTTTTTCTAAATAGCAAAAAAAATTATATATCTGTACATGAGAAATTAGTTTTTGAAAAAGCAGCTCTATGATTTTTGTCGAAATATCAAATAAAATGTTCAATTTTCTTCTTCTTCTTTGTTGACTTTTTAAGCAGTTTTTTAAAATTTTGTCTAATGACTTTCTTATTTTTTTTTGTTTATTCTAAAGTAAAGGGTCATTCGTTTTTCTGTTTCGAAAGCAAAGCTAAATAAATGAAAATTTTATTTCATTATAAAGTTTGGAATTTGTCATTAAGTGTGAAAAACGATATTATTCAAATGGCTGCCTCGATGAGATTCGCAACTTTAACGGTGTCAAATTACAAGATCATGTTGCGCAATCGGAGTGAAAGTATGGAAATTGATAAATTCGAATCTATAGCAATTCTTGAACATGTAGTAGCAATGTTTTCGACTGAAAGTGTATTACGATGATGAAGAGGCCTTATAACATCAGTAAATCTTCCACTCTCTTCAAATTTCATCACAAATTTACCGATAACTTGACGTGAAAAGTGGCTACGTTTCTTTATTATGTTATCGCGCTGTTCGATTGTTAAGCGATCTATTATCGTAAATGGCAATCATTCAACTAACATTATGACATTGTAGTTTGATAAGTGTCAAATGCCAGCGCTATCACTTGGAACCATAAAATGAATGACCTTTTACTTTATAACAGGAGCAAGTTCGTGCGATCCAGCCTAGCACTTTTATTCTTTTTATAACGAAGTAGATTTCAATATTTCCAAATATCTTCAAAATTAGAGGTTACAAGACTATCTTGTTTTTATATATGTACTTAGATGAACATACATAGATTGATAAATGAATTTAATATTGAAAGCAAAAAAGGGTACTTAACCACATAAAATTTTGAAAACAATGAGTTTAGACCCAAAAATGTGAGCTTTCTCAAGATTTTGAGTTTTATAATTAATTTTTCTTTAACTGCAGAGTTTTGGCTTTAAAAAAGAGTTACTTTTTAAGTATCACAGTTCGATTGGAACGCCGTCTTTGTTTCCATCCCCTTTCCTCACCAGTTTCGGAAAGCCTTAAGTTTTTTTAAATCCTTTAATTATTTCATTAAATAAATAAAAATAAATAAAGTAGCACGTGCGTGAGACCGTCATTCCCAATGTCTGGGTTCGATTCCCAGCCTCGTCCATCTAAAAATAGAAATGTTTTTGTGGGCTACTACCTCTTGGGAGAAATAGACTCCGAGAGTAGCCTTTTGCCTTTTGGATTCGGCATGAAATTGTAGGTCCCCGCCATTCCTGCAATAACAGGCACACAGAAATGATTGAGAGTTGTAAGTCACTTAGGCACCACTTCTTCATAGACTGTGGCTCCAATAATAATTTTATTTTATAATAAAATCAAAAAAATCGAATCAGATCCCGAGGGAAGGCGCAGTAGAGGAAGACCGCGGCTCAGGTGGCGCACGCAGGTGGGAAGACCTCAACCAACTTGGTGTGCGAAACTGGAGACAGCTAGCTAGGGACCGAGCTAGCTGGAGACGCATGTTGGTTGAGGCCCAGGTCCGTCCCGGACTGTAGCCCCACCTTAAGTTTGTAATGAAATCAATGATAAACAATCAACTCTTATTCAAATACAACAATTTTCAAAATTATATCTTCAAAATATTATATTTCATTTGATTTATATAAAGATTTTCAAAGATCAAAGTTCGAACTGATTTTACGATTTGGCTTGAATAAACCTAACACCTTATTAAAATAAACGATAAATTGAACTAAAGACTAAAGATACATAATTATTATTCATATTATCTTCATATTTTATAACTCCAGTTTAATTTTAAATATTTTTAAATTATTTTCCCAATGTCACAAAATTTCTGAATGAATAACCACGTGCAAACCAGCATAATAAACAATAATTTAATGTTTTCTTTTTTAAAAATTTTGATTTCGAATCTAGCACCAAAGGACTCTTTAAAAATATTTCATAATATTTTTGTCCCAGCATTATTTTCATAATTCTCATAAGAGCAAACAATTTTATTGTAAAACTTTTAAAATACTAACTCTTGCTTCTAAACTGTTCGAAGGCGAGTCATTTCGCTTAGGGACATCTGGACAGGAAAATAATAAATTCCTAGGAAAATGTGCAACACCCTCTTTCTCATCATCCTCCTCATGTAGCTGTTGCTGTTGCTGCTGCTGATGTTGCTGGTGGTGTTGATGTTGTTTTTGCTGAAAGACAGCACTTGCAAATAAACTTTTATAAATTTCAGCTGGCAATAGGAACGGCGATTTTGTCTTTCCATGGCAATAACTCGGATGAAATCCAACTGAAAAACGACCGGCATGGTAGTCTCTTGCCATATTACCACCCTCACCCCCCGTACTACCACTGTTCATGCTCATAGAGGCTTCACCGGGAAAAGGTTTGACATCCAATTCATTTTGTTGTTCATCAACGACACTAATCGGACTAATTGAGCCCAAACGACAACTGTTGCGCTCATCATTATTCTCCACCCCACCACCCCTACTATCGTCAACACGTTTGGTCCTTTTTGGAAAAACACTATTGCTGCATCGGTCAGCAGATGATGTCATTCGATCCATAAGTTGGTGCGATGGTCCTCCTGATGCTGGTCGTCAGATAGGACAAACAATTTATTCATATGAGTTTCATCGTGTATCCTGTCATATCAAAACTTTTATCACTTCACATAGGCACACGGCGGCGCGGCGAGGCGCGGCGAGGTGGGGCAGCAGCAGTAGCAGGGTGCTCGGAATAAGAAATAACTTTCTCCGCAAAAACCCCGAACTCAAAACAACACTTTTACTTTCGCAGGCAAAAAAGTTTTATTCCACCCTGTGACCAGCCCACTCGAGAGTGACTTCTAAAATGTGTGCCAAGTTTAACCTTGGTACAGCGCCATCAAGTGGCAATTAACATTTATAAATTTGAATATATATATACACTTAGTTGCACTATTTTTATTTTGACTTAAAACTATGCATTTGTAAATAGGATATTGAACTAGATTCTAGATTAAAATAATTTATTATTTATATATTTTTGAAACTTGCACTTGAAATAGGAACTTTCGTTATAAAGGTTGAGGCTGAGATATTTATTTTTTTTTTATTCACATTTTATCACTTGTTTTTTTTTTATTTTACGGTTGTTGGTATTTTAGGAACTTTTAGAATTCTGGCTAGCCAAAGGAGGTGGATGCGGCGAGGCCTTTGGACTTTTGCATTTTCGATGGAACGGTGACAGTTTGATGGAGGCGTCCGCGCGCCAATACGTACACGTATCCTTTTCAAGAAAAACTGGTTTCCGAGTGAGGATTGATTTTTTCTTAAGGTGCATTTTCCTTTTTCTGTATGTGAGTTTGTTTTGTATGTTTTATTTTTTTTTCCGTGTTTTTTTTTTTTTTAGTAATAATACTACATATATATATATGAGGGGATATAAAGGGGGATATAGAACAGCAGTAGTTTTATGTGCGGTGCGGTGTGTTGTGGTGCACTCGCGAAGAGACGAGTCACGAAGACGAGACAAACCGTACCGAAGGACGACGACGACGATTGTGAATGCAATGATATTATTACTGTTTCTCTAACAAAAATAAAATAAAAAAAAAAAGAACCTAACATGCTTCCAAGAAAGGATACATGCTTGCACTTTTTTCTTGCCTCTGTGCCACCATAGAGCACACTACCCCATCAACCCCCACCATACAACCCTGTGATTCACCTTCCTATTTTCATTTTTTCCCAACGTTCTTTCTTGGTTTTTCATGCATTTGTATTTTCTTTTTTTTTTATTTTTTCATTTTGTTATTTTGCGATTGCTTTCTTTTCACTATATATATATTTTTTTTTCGATTCTCAATTCCAACCAACAAGCAAACGGCGAGGAGCACACATATCCCTTGCTTGGTTTGCTTGCAGCACAAACCAGCAGCAGCCGGTGGCGGTGCACATATACAGTGGGTGAGAATGTTATTTTTGTGCGGAATGTTCTTCATTTGAAATGTATTTGATTCCAAATGTATTTTGTAATTCCTCTTAAATATTGTAAATGTCATACCTGTTTGAATTGACTATAAAGTGAGGAAAATTCTACTTGCAACTTTGGAACAGATCGTGTTTTAAAGTTTTTCTTACTTACTTTCAACAACAAAAAATATACTTACAACGGTTTTGGAAATATAGAGTTTTCAAAAAAAAAAATAACAAATATCTTTCATAAAAGTTTTGATAGGAATTCGTTGAGATTTTTTATGAGAAATTCAAAAACTAATATTTGTTTGCGAAATAATTAAGCTTTCTTACAAAAACTCCAGAGAAGTTAAAGTTATTTTCGAGAGAAAAAGTTTTGTCCTTACGGTTGAACTGCAAATACCGTTATTTATGGTGCTTGAAAAAAAATCAATCCAGTAGTTATAAGGTTGTAGGTACTTACAGTTGCGGTCAAAATAATAGCAGTGTAATCTTCCTATAACTATATTCTAGTGCATCATGCAAGGACATGATCCATATATTACATTATTAAACTACTTTTTTTTTTGTACTAGAACATTAAATCTTCCATTATCACAAAAAAAAAATTCCAGAACATAACGGGTTTTTTTTTCCAAATGTCACTTAAACTCTGTTTCCTTGCAGTATTTCGTATTTTTGAATACTTTTTTGGTACTGTGAATATTTAAGGTATAATTTTTTTAAGTTTAGGTAAGCCCTAATAACCCCAATATACTTTCATATTAGTACATAGCAAGCACTGCACTGCCGAGAAACGGTAAATCATTCGCCAACTTATTTCTCAAGGTAAAACGTATAAAGAAATCAAGACAACGCCGGGGCAGGAAAAAAGCTTTGTCCCCCAAATCAGTTAGAAAGATCGTGAGATTTTCAAAGACCTCACCTCATATTCAAGCTACTGAAATAAAAAAGCAATTGAATTTAAGAGCAAGTGTTGCAACATTTCTTGCGTTGAGATTATTTTCTATTAAGAATAATCTCAACGCGAGAAACCCAAGAAAGGTTCCACTTTTACCAAAAAAACACATTGCCAAAAGAATGCAGTTTGCCGGACCCATGTTAATAAGCCACTTCAGGGTTTTTAGAAACACCCTGTGGACGGTTGAAACTGAAATCGTCCTGTTTGGCAGCTCTGGTTCTCGTGAATATGTCCCATGCCCACAAAATGCAGAATACGAGCCTCGGTATACTAGAAAAACCGTCAAAGATGGTATATGGCATATATTTACAATGCTATTATTTTTACCACAGCTGTACTTACTTTTTTTGCTTCAGTTATCATCGTAGTGTAAGGTTTGATAAATATCTTGAGTTAATTTTTTTTAATGTATCCTTTTGGGAAGTATATGTTGTCACAGTTAAAAAGTGTATTTCAAAACAGCAGGTTTCTATTTTTTAAACATTTAAGCGGTAACCCATACATGACTTACCAAAATCAGCATTTCATATTTTGGATTCGAAAATTTGATTTTCAGTTAAGACTCCAGGATTTTATTTATAAAAATAAAGGTTTCTTTGTCCATCTGTTTTACTCTTTCCTTTTCGACTCTTCTGCACAAACTTATTCTATGGCCCCCTGGTCTTTTTCGATAAAATAGTGCAATCTATTTTGTCTCTCGGAATAGAGTCCTTACCACGATGTTAACAATCCACTAGCATTTCCTTTTGTCAAAAACTTTTACTATAGATTTTTGGTCAGTTCGCCGAAGTAGTTTTCGGTTGGACATGATATTCCGCCATTCTAAGGACTACACGCATAAAGTAGTAGGAATACCACTTTTTGAGAAATAAGTTCTGAGTTACAGGAAGATCGTAGTTCCTGCTTTAACCTGCTCAACGTCAGATTGGGCAGAGATACCAGATTTTTTAAGAATCTTTGCCTTCCCGATTTTGATCCTCAACCCAAATTTATCCACTTCGCAATCTAAGAAGAAGAAGTCTGTGAATAGCTACATAGAGTCCTCGAACTTAAAATGTGCTCTGAGATGTGCATTTAGAGCATTAAAATAAATTTTGGTATTTCATTTGGAGAAACTATTGACGGCCATTTTAGAATTTTTCAAAAAAGTAGAGTTACGGAAATCAAGTAGCTAGGGCCAGACAAAACAAATAAAACAACAAACAGATAGTTTCTTGGAGAATAATAAATTCTTTTATAATTAAACTAACTATTCAACTATTAGCCAATTTACAATTGTCTGCGGTTTTTAAAATAAATTCAAAAATATCCAATTTTTGAAATGTTTTGGTTCTTCAAAATTTTGCTGTGAGTCACCGTACAAATGACTTCTACCTAGATAAATCTATAACTTTCTTTATGTGGAAAATGCAAGAAAAATGTAAACCCGTTATTTCCCTTTTCCCATTTTCCTATTTTTTTTCCTTAGAGACTATTTAATTTTTTTTTCTCTGTATTTTTCTTGTTATCCTTCAGTGCTTTTTATTTTGATGTTGATTTTACTCCTTTTTGCCCAGTTAAAGTATAGGGTGGTTGTTGGATGTACATTTATACGAATAGATGTGTGCAAGTCTTCATTTTTCTTAGAGCATCTTTTCGTTCGTTTTGCTTTCTTTTCGTTCGACCACTTTAGACAAAAAAAAAGGAGTAATATATGTGTATGTGGGTAATGTTTTTCTTTATCCAACATTTCTTTTGAAATGTTTAGTTCAATTCTTTTATTTTTTTTTCCTCGAGACTTTGTTTTGTTTCCTTTCTGAGAAACATTTTTTTTTTGTTCTCTGAACGTCGTCGTGTCCAACTCATCCCCCCTACCCCCTCGGCCATCCCTCCTTCGTCTTGGTAGGATGAAAGGAGAGTGCACCCTTAATGTGTAGTGAAAAGGGGGGAAGAGGTATTAGGAAGATACCAAGACATAGTATGTATGATGTTTTTCATATAGCATTTTGTTACCTATACGGTCGTTGGTCGTTACTGCAGTCCTTGGGTGTGATGATGGGTGGTGAATTGGATATAGGACAATGGCTGTTTCATTGAGGTTGGAGATGGATGGAATTGGATGAATTTTGTTGGATTTCGAAGAGAAGTGAGAAGGGACTCTGTGGGGTGGTCAATTAGGAAATATGAACGTTGTGAATTTATGTCTGCATGAAGTTGTATGGGATAGTAATTGTCAAGGACAATAAGCAAATATACTTTTATAAGAGAAAATATTTAAAATATGAGTACATATGAAATAGCCTATTTAAAGGAAGGTTGGATTAAAGGTATGGGGAGAGTGTATCATAGTAAAAGTCTACAAAAAATGCAAACACACATAGTTTCTCATAAATGTGTTCACTGCCAAATTCTATGGAAATCACTCAACAACACCTGTTGAACTCGAAGAACTTGTTTGTGCATAGTTAAGCAGTGCCAGTGGCAACAAGATTATACCAAAAAAAAAATGAAATTAAGATGTTTTTAGTATTAATAGTCCTAGGCATACCGACTTCAAGGTTATGCTGTGTTCATCTAATAATCTAATTATGCAGCCGAAATTGATATTTGTGCAATATCTCTGAGCTCTGTGTAAAAATGATTTTATTGATAATATTTCGCAAAAATTTGCATCAACGTCACTTTAGTACATTTTTTTTTATATGCTGTGTAATTAAATCAGTGTTGTGTCAGATTATGTGGGCATCAGAAAAGCTCGTTTAGATTTTGAAGGTATTTTTTAAATGAAGAACCCCCAAGCCATTGCACAGTTGGAATAAAAAAATTCGAAATGATAAAAAAAATTGCAAGATGCACAATATTCGTGTTCTTTTGTTTATAACCGAAGAGAATTTGATGACACAAAGAAAAAAGAACCATGTCTATTAAACGAAAAAACAGTAAAATGACGGTATGATTTGCACCCAAAACGAAGGTCATATTAAAACAATGAGAAAATCTTATTGACTAAACAAAAATGGAAGCCGGAAAAAAATGAAAATGTATGTATGTATGTATTTAATTTATTTTGTATTAATTAATGATTTTAACATTCAGGGTTTGTTTCACAATGACTGGAGTATATATAGGGAATGCACTGCTCCTAGGCGCCATCGTGCAAGATGACACAACTGGGAAACAGTTGTAGAGAACTAAAATACTCCAGAAACCGTATACACGATGGCGTGGTAGAGGCCCTTTGCCACGCAAGGGAAAACTCACGAACATTAGTTCTAAGGCCCTAAGTAAGTAAGTAATTCTGAGGATATTTTGAATAACAATATTTAAAATTTATATGTAGTGCATATGCACAGCAAAAAATTGACACACATTTACTTAAGACTCAATAAAATAAAAAAAGTGCGTATACGCCCGAGTGCAGAACTTGTTAAGCGTCATATATCATTGAACCACCATGTAAACATTGAAGATTTTAAAAATAGAATGTGCGAACTTGGTAGCATGTACTTACTTATGTAAACGATTAATTAATCAATGTCAAGTCTTATTAAGCCAAAAAAAGAATTACTTTCATTTAAAAAAGAAATATTTTTTTTAAACAACAAAAAATGATACTAAATTCACTCATACGTTTTTGAGACACGGATAACTTTGAATGCAGAGTTAAAGTATTAAATAAAGTACATACACTTAAAAGACATATTTCAAAAACAAAAAATGTGTACTAATTTCAAAATATTTAACCTACCATAAAAAAAATTGATTGCAATCTGTAAACCGTTTTTAGGTAACTACCAAATTTTTAATTTTTACAAATTACAGTTATTATTGAATTGCCTAAGGTTCCGCAAGAGGTTGACCATCCGAACTGAAAATTTGGTTATGGGAGGTCCAATTAACAGCGGTTTTTTGAATTTTTTTTGTACCAAAAAATTTAAACTATTTTTATATTGACAAAAATTTCATTAAAATTTTTAGGGCTGTTTTTGAGATAAATATGTTTTCTCTTAGCGGTTATATGACAGGTAGGTACCGTTACTTTTGAAACTAAAAAAATCATTCCCCCTAGTGAATCACCAAAGAACCTTTAGTCCAAAATTTGAAAAAAAAATCCCTTCAGTATTTTAGGCAGAGGTACAGACATACCGACAGAATTGCGGGACCCATTTTTTCGCGTTCTCATCGTAATGTTAGCTCTGATTGATATCTCGAGTTCGATTTTTTTCTATACAAATCCAACACTTGCTTTTTATTGTTGTTTTTGAATTGTTGAATTGAAGTTAGTCCATGTTAAACTCGGAGTTAACTTAAATCTCGCTCTGAACAAATGGGGGTGTAAAAAAATGCATCCTAATAGGTAGCTACTATCAGAATTTCAGTGTTTCATTTAATGGAATGTGAAAATGAAAAAATCGATTTTTAGTGGTAAATCACGAAAATTTTAAAATGAGAATATTTACGATTTTTAACAGACACAAAAAAGGGACTCACCCTGAGAGGAAAATTAAAATTTTTTTTCAAAAATTATTTTCCTTAAAATCACAAAATTATGAACGGAAATAAGTGGTCAGCTGGTAAGCGTAAACGTACTTTTTATGTTATGTGACTTCAACTTTTATTTGGGCATATTAAAATTGCTTTTGTATGACCATGAAATAATTTTGTATTCAAATTAACCTCAAAATTGCAAGCAGGACCACGTAAATAGAAGAAAATTTCAAACTCTGTTTTGAATTCTGTTCTTATTGCTTTAATTTTTGGCTCCTCATCCAGCACTGAGAACCACCCTTAAATCATGTTTTGTTTCCCAAAAGAGAAACATTAAAACATTATGGCATGTCATCATTACTATATACATAAACTTCACAAAAATAATGGTTGGCTTTAAATGTTATTCAATCCACGCATACACTGTTTTAAAATGCATAAATTTCATTCAGTATTTCACCTGTCAACTCTGCCATAAAATTATGAACCGTTTTGATTTCTGAAAAATGAATCCTTGCACACAATATTTACAACCATCTGAGATACAATCCTTTTTTACCGTTAACATTTTTTTTATTTATTCCAGTAGCAAAGACAAGAACTATTAATGCAGTCCAAAAGGTTCCAGCACAAGGAAAATCTGCTCGAATTCTTTTGAGTTATTTTTTTGTGGAACTTGAATTTTATGCGAATCCTGCGACTGGGGGGAAGCAATAAAAAATTACTGTGGAGTGGATCCTTGGAAACAAGTCCACTGTCCTATCCTATCGTTCTCTTTAAACGGGTTTGTCATATAGTTGTGTGGGTGTGCTGTGTGTTTCTTTTTCTTTTGGTTGCCGGTCATTCGGATAAATTCTCAAATCAACGCCCACCATTGTTTTATTAGTCTTTTTTGATGTGCAACAGTATGATTGGTTATGGGAATAAAAGAGGGAGTTTATTTTTTTGTTTGAGTGGAGTGAGAATAAAAAATACTTATTTGTGTTATGTAAAATTTGAGGCTTTTGCCTAGAAAGATGCTCGTACATGTTTGTAGATATTTATTTGGTGGGTATACTGTCGAACAGAAAATGGTTAAGCGCAAGATTTGGAACAGCCAGTACAGGTCCAGTCAATGCAAGCAACACCTTAACTCTTCCTGTAGCATAAGACAGCATCAACACCATACCTACCAGTGACTACAAAAAAAATTTCTAGGCGTATACGCACTATTTTTTATGGCGAAGAAATAGTAAATAGGAATAGGTAAAAGGCGATGATGAACATTTTTGGATTGTTTTCGTTTGGATTTTGCCAATAAGCATGTGAAAAACAATAGCATTCAAATGCCCGCTTCAGGAAGATTCTACTTCGGGCGGTATCTTGACCAGTTTTTAGTTCGTCTAGAGTACCAGGATTATTCACGTAAACACGGTCTTTTGCGTAGCCCCACGGTGTCTAATTGGCGTCACCCAAATAAGAAATTGCACCATAATTGGTCGTGTTATGTGGCCTGTTGCGTCGTCTTGTTAGAATTAGATATCATCCAAGTCATGATCTTCAATAGGTGGTGGAAAAATCAGTTATCATTTGACCATCATTTGACTTCAATCATCGAAACATCTTCGAAGAAATACGGTCCGTACTGACATCTTTCGACTAATAGATCACACCATTTTGTCTGGCTGCATTCCAATGTCGTAAATGGCAAACATTCATGACACTTCAGAAGACAACTGAGTTTGACAGATGTCAAATGCCAGCACATCCAACTTGAAAACATAAAATGAATGACCCTGTATACTTAACTACGTATCAGAGACAAAGCCTCCAAATATTCAATGTTCCAATATTCCTCTCATTTTCTATTATCACCTGTTTAAAATTTTAAACATCGGTTCTTTCAGTATTTTTAAAGTTATTATTAATTAATTACCTAAATATGAAAGTTTAACTGCGATTTGAGTCTGAATCTGCGAACATTCCAATATCCCGTTGCTGAAATCACGATCTGCTTTGAAAAATAGCGTAAGAGTGTTCCAAAATAAACTAAAGCATCACTTGTTAACTTTTGTTCTTGAATTCTACAAGACCGGTTTTTTTACTTTCGTCGGATACTTTGTTTTATAAACTTTGTCTTTTTACGATTTTGCAAAAGAAACTGATTTTTGCTTCCAAATTTACATGAATTTCTGTCAAAAATTATTTTTATGAATTTAAAAATATTAACAGAAAATGATAGAATAAGTTACAATAAAAGAGAAAAATATTATTGAATTATTGTAGCTGGTAGTAAAGAAAATTTGTTAAGTTAAACTTTCTCTCTAACTCCCTTTGTATTTATAGGGTTACGAGACCGAGAACAGTCTTAGGTATCTGCCAGATTTAAATTGTTGTTCCTATTTTTTCCCACATAAAATCTTGAATTTGTTGCTGTTACTGGTTGCCCATATAATGTTATTGCTTTGACTGAAACTTGGTTGAGTGAAAATATAAACTCATCTGAATTGTTCAACTCTGATTTTGAAGTGTTCAGAAAAGATCGTTGTGCAATTGAAACTGGACTTCATAGAGGAGGAGGAGTCTTGCTAGCCGTTCGTTCGACTTTGAAAAGTAAACAAATTCGACTTCAATGTTCTTCAGGTTCGGTAGAACAATTATGTATTTGTGTTGAATTCTTTACAACTCATAACAAAAATAGTAAAATTAATGTATATTTTTTTGTCTCGTATATTCCACCAAATTCAGATGCTCAAATGTATGAAAATCATATTAATAATGTACAATTTATTGCCAATAGTTTAGAAACAAATTCTTTTATTGTAGTTCTAGGTGACTTTAATTTACCAAATATCGAATGGAAATATTCTGAAGACGATAAATGTATTTTCCCTTTTAATATCAATAAGGATGTTGAATTTATTGTGACTGACTCTATGTCTGCTATAAATTTACAGCAAACAAATTGTATTTGTAACTCTATTGGAAGAATGTTAGATTTAGTATTTGTCCATCAAGATATCGAATCTTCCGTTTCAGAAGCTGATTTTCCACTTTTGATAAATAGTACACATCACAAAGCTTTGAATATATCTTTTAACTTTAGTATTTTTAATCAATTATCCATGTCGAATTGTATTAATGCTGTGTATGACTTTGCTAAAGTCGATTATGTGTCGTTAAATAACTTTATTTATTCAGTAGACTGGGAAAATATTCTTTCTACCCCTAGTCTCGAACATACATACAATGTTTTCTGTGAGGTGATAGAATTCGCTTTTTCTAAGTTTGTTCCTGTTAAGGTTATAAAAAAGCAAAATCGACCAATTTGGTTCAATAAAAAATTGATAAATTTAAAACGCGCTATGAGAATTATGTACAAGAAAAGCAGAACTAATATTTCACTTCAAAGTAGGTTTTGTCAACTCAGAAAAGAATATGAGTTCTTGAAAAAATTCCTTTTTAAACAATATCTTTGGTCTCTTGAGTCCAAAATTAAGCACGATTCTAAAGCGTTCTGGACATTCATTAATACAAAAAGAAAATCGCTTGGTTTACCTTCTGAAATGGAGTTAAATGGTGTTGTTAGTGATAATTTGAATGCCATATGTAATATGTTTGCTTCTTTCTTTCAGTCAAATTTTGTTAATCTTGATATGACATGTTCCAATTTACCTTTTTGTCAAGCTTTAACTGATATTGGTTATTTATTCATAACAGAGAATGATATTTTGAATGAACTATCTTCTATTGAATCAAGTACTTCTCTTGCACCTGATAATATACCACCAATCTTTTTGAAAATGTGTAAACTTGGCCTTCTCAAGCCACTTCATATACTTTTTAATAAATCTTTACGCTATGGTGAGTTTCTCGAAGCCTGGAAGTGGTCCTTTATAACACCTATACATAAGTCAGGCTCTAAAAAAGCTGTGATAAACTATAGACCAATAGCTAAGCTTCAAATTATTCCGAAAGTCTTTGAAGCCATTGTCAAAGATAAGTTGTACAGCGCTGTTTGTAACAATATTTCTGACTTTCAACATGGTTTTGTGAGAGGTAAATCCACGACCACAAATCTGGTTATTTTTGCAAATGCCTGCTTGCGTGCCTTAGAAAATAGACATCAAACCGATTCAATATTTACAGACTTTTCTAAGGCTTTTAACAGTGTTCAACATAACATTCTAATTAAAAAGCTGGAATTTCTAGGGTTTCACTCACAACTATTGTTATGGTTGGGTAGTTATTTAACTGGAAGAAAGCAAATTGTAAAAATTGGATCCGAGCTCTCGTCAGAAATAACTAATTCTTCGGGTGTTCCGCAAGGTAGCCATCTTGGTCCACTTTTATTTCTATTATTTATAAATGATTTACCTACATATATCTCTCACTCGCAATGCCTCTTATATGCTGATGACCTCAAAATATTCAAAGAAGTCCAGACTTATTACGATGCTTTTGATTTACAAACGGACTTAAATAATATAACTGATTGGTGTGATCGCAATGGACTGTTTTTTAACATCAGTAAGTGTTCAGTGTTAACCGTATCCAAAATTTTAAATCCCGTTGTATTTGATTATAATATTGGCAATATGAGCCTAAAACGAGTATCATTTCAGAAAGATCTAGGTGTAATCTTCGACGAACAATTAAAGTTCACCTGGCACTATGACTACATGATATCTAAAGCTAACTCAATGTTAGGTTTTTTGTTCCGAAATTCAAATGATTTCCAAGATCCATATACTCTTAAGGCACTATATAATTCGTTAATACGATCGTCTCTTGAATATTGTTGTGTTGTATGGAACCCATACTATGCCAATGCCCGTTTTCGTATCGAAAAAATTCAAAGACGTTTCACAAAGTTTGCTATAAGAAAATTTAATTGGTCTTATAGTCCACCTTATGATGCTAGATGTGCTTTAATAGATCTTAAGCCACTTTGCGTAAGACGTGAATATTTTTCTGCTCTTTTTGCACGTGATGTTCTATGTGGGCATATTCAATGTTCACAGTTGCTTTCTATGTTTAACTTGTATGTTCCTGTAAGAAAACTAAGGCCAAGAGGGGGCGATTTCTTTTTCATTCCCTTACATAGGACAAATTACGGCCTAAATGACCCAATTACCATGGCTTCTATTCACTACAATAAATATGACCATGTAATCGACTTTAATATGAGTAGAAATGTTTGTAAGAAGATGATTTTGAATAGCTTTTAATACTTATATAATATTATTCTTAAAAATTGTAAACTAAATCTTCCATTCATTGATAATTGTTATTTTAGTTTAGTTCTTTAAGTTTGTAAATATTATAAATACATATATATTTTAGTACCTTAGTCTAAGAAAGTTAATGTACTTGTTAGATGATAATAAATAAATAAATAAATAAATAAATAAATAAATTTACCCAAAAATATGAATTAAAAAAAAGTAAACATTTCAAAAATTGTTACAGCGTTTTTTTTACAAAATAAACTGAATATTGGAATAACTGTTTTTGGGGTAAGAAAGTTTTTCTGTAAAGCCTTAAGATATATAGTAAAAACACTTTTGCCCTAAAACCTCAAGTTCCAATTTTGAAAAAAAAATTGCTTCAGTAGTTCAGGCTGTGGGTAAAGGAACAGAAGGACAAACAGACCGACGAACAGATCGACGGACAGACAGCAAGAATTGCGGGTACAAATCTCAGATTTGGTCTAATTATCTCACAAATTCTTTGTATAGATTAATTATTTGGTAGTACGGTTTTCGGTTCAACCTTTGTATATGAAAAGCATATAGTACTGTCATGGCGAGTATTTTTTAATGTTACCCCACCCTTGTGGTGGCGCTGCAAAATTTAAGGTGTCTTCAAGCGTCGGAAATTGGTGGTAGGGGCAAGATGAGACGATTTTTTGGATTATTGCAACCAAAAAATATCAATAAATATCAATTAAAACCTCCTAAGCTCTCCGCAAAAAAAAGAGTAAGGGTCGCCGCCACTTTTTAGATGTCGCCCCATTCGACTTCCACTATGAAAATACTATCTTTTCCATATACGAAGTTTCGCCTATGTCATAAAAAAAGCGCCTACCTGTATTGAGAAGTTTTTAAATAAATATTAATTGCAATTAATTTAGTCTCAAAATATAAAATTACACTGAAACAGAATTGTATGACGACAAAAAAAAACCAAAATCTATATTGCTTCTTATTGCATTTATTCCATAAGGCCAACAAACAGAACTTTTTATTTTAATGAATCTTTATAACAAGCCTCAACTATTACTTATGAATTTTATAGGCAGGTATATAGAATATTATTGTGTAGTTTCTAGTAAATTGTTTAGGTATATAAAAACACTTGTTGCTTTTAAGCGCGTGCTGATGTTTATATATCAGGAGTCTATTAATATTATTAAAACAAAAAAACCGACGATCACTTCTATTCTCGTGTTATAAAAAAAAATCTCATGTTGAGTAAGCTGTCATCTATTTTTAATTTCTTGTCACTTAGCTGAATTGTTAACAAGATTAACTTCACCTGCATTATGTTGACATAAGTGTCACAGTTTTTTTTTTAATTTTTACTAATTAATAAAAAAAAAACATTGAGTGAATATGTCACTTTTTTTTGTGTTTTTTTTATAAAGCTTTAGTTATGATGTACCAAGAAGCTTGATGGTAGCAGAATATCCAAGTCTTAACGGTAAAATATTCTAGTTATGGTTTTATCATCAACTAGGTAAATATTGATTTACATAATTAATAAATATATAGTACCTACATATGAGCATCTTCGGATATGTTATCCACAGGGTGTTTTTTAAGAGTTATAGAACTTTAAGTTGGCAACACTTTTTTAACTGGGCGGCCATTTTAATAGCTGTTAAGTAATTTGTTTTCAGTTTGGTTTGGCATTTTAACATGAAAAGACTAACGTCTCAACAACGCATCAAAATTATGCAAATTTTTCCCGATCCCGATTTTGATAAGAGAATTTTGTTTAGCAATAAAGCACACTTTTGGTTGAATGGCTACGCCAATAAACAAAGCTGTCGTATTTGGAGTGAAGATAATCCTCAAGTGTATGTTAAGACACCGTTACATCCACAAAAAAAATAATGTTTGTGTTTGTTGTGCTTTATGGGGTGGTGGAATCACGATCCTAGCCAGAAACGTTACACGTAATGGTGACCGCTTAGAGCCATGATTACTGACTTATTCGTTCCTCAATAGAACAACATGATGTGCAATACGGCTTTCGCAGCAATAGGTCCACTGGTGACTTCATGGTTTATCTCACCAAACAGTGGAACAAATCTTTACATCGTTTTGAAAAAAGTAAGATTATTGCACTTGATATTTCTAAAAGTTTGGCATCCTGCTTTTTTATCGAAAATGCGTGCTTTTGGTATCGATGAAACCCTTCTTCGCTGGATTAGTAACTTTCTTTCAAATAGCTCTATACAAGTAGTATTAGACGGATTCAAGTCTGAAACCCACAACATAAATGCTGGTGTGCCACAGGGTTCCGTTTTGTCTCTGACCCCCTTTCTCATTTTCATTAATGATCTCCTATCTGGAAGTACTAATCCATTAAATTGTTTCGCTGACAATAGTACCCTTAGCTTTTCATATTCGTTTTTAGATTCACATCCCTGCTCTTCGGACGTGGAACTGAAACGGCTAAATATGATAAGTTCATTAAATTCTTACCTAGACAGCATTGTACAATGGGGATTAGATTAGAAATCGCGTAGAATTTAATGTTTGGAAAACTCAATGCTGCCTTCTGTCGTTAAAGCGAGATGTACCCCCCCCCCTGCCATTATCTATGAGTGGCACTTGTTGCATCAAAGAAACCAATCAGCTTGCGATTTTAGGTACGTTTATCACATGTCCAAAGCTTGAGTATAACTCCCATCTCTGGGCTGGTGCTCCAGTAACTCACTTAAGCCTCTAGGACAGTATACAAAGACGAGCCTTCAAAATGATCGGAATCAGGAACATCATCGATACTTTTACGTCACTTGAACACCGTCGTAACGTTTTCTGTCTCTCACACTCTTATCGTTACTTTTAAAGTAAGTGCTCTAATGCATTCTTCCCCTTAAACGTTTCAACCGCAATACTCGCGCTTCCAAGAATTTCGGTCGTACTGTGAAGTACAGGGATTCGTTCTTTAGCCGTACTACTGGAATGTGGAATACTCTTCCACGCTCTGTCATTCCCTCTCATTGTGATATACTGAAATTCAAGATTAATGTTCTCCTTTCAAATCCTCTCCTACTTACCTAAAGCTCGCACTGTGTTCTGACATATAAAGGGTACTTAAATCCCCTTGTGTGCGTGCCGATTATAAAAAAACCTCATGGTTTCATGTTTCGGACCCATGAATTGACCCCCAAGATCGTGAAATTTAACATCGCTATACCATTTTCTGTGAGGATATATGAAGTACATAATCTTCTAATAAATTCGATTTCATATCATCTTTGTTTAATTCCATTTCAAAGTTTTATAGGTACCGTGAAAAAAACACCCTTTAGTTAGGGATTATTATTATTTCTTATAATTTAATAATTTTATTTACATGCATAAATACATACATTTATAATTAATGACAGAAACAATAACTTATGAAGTAAAAATAAATAATTATTATCGATGATGTTGAAACATCCCCCTTAAGTCAGCACATCCGCAGGTCAATGTCATTACGTAAATCCCATTGCCACCTGTGCTCATACTCCCATCAAGCCCTAAATACTAAATTGTATATCCGTAGCTCTATACCTCCGGATTTTTATAGTTTCACGAAAAATATTCATTCATAACTGGAACTGAGAGATGGTGGAGAATAAATGCTACCAAATAAATCCTCGCTATGATGAAAGTAACAAATGATTTGAAAAATTGCGCATTAGATGCCAGCCAGAAGCTGTTGTTTTTTTTTTTTTTTTTCTTGTATAATGGATGGCATAGACAATTTGGCCAATTGGCTCTGCAAATGATATTTTTACTTTCGTAACACAACACACTACAAGTACAACATGACTTCGAGGTTCAAGAAGATGGAATTCCATGGCAAAAAAAAAGAAGCCCAAATTGAAGTTATTGATGCACAGATGTGATGGAAGATTAACCGAGATAATCAAGAGAAGGATGATACAAATTGCGGTTGACCTTAAAGTACGTATAAGCCGTTTGATGAAAATCTTGCAAAATCGTCAAATTTGCTTTTTTTTTTCATTTCTATATTGATTTGTTTTTGCCTTGGGTTTGTTATCTTGGAAAATTAAGTTTTGGAAAATATGATGGGAAGACAAATTGTTCTTAATGTTGCTACTCCAATATATTAACAATCAAAATATTAAAACTAGATTAAAAAAAATAAAGTAGACTGTAGAGTGAAGGCCAAAAGTCGTAAAATAAATATTGTAAATTCGATTATTTCCGTTTGATTTTATTAGTTCAAAAAAAAAAAATAGTTTTGAGTGAGAAAGTAATTAATTCCATCACGTTTTTATTTCGTTGAATTGAAAAAATTTAGATAACGTGAAAAAATGGTTCTAAAAGTCTTTTAAATACATGAGACCTTAAAAAATATTTTAAAAATTCATATAAATGGTGTCCCAACAAGAACGCAAGATTTAAATTTTAAATAAAACACAGATATTTAAAAAAAATCGCGAATTCTTTATTATATCTTAAAGTAGACAGGATGAGGTTATGTATGGAACAATACATCGGGCAGATGGCCGCCGCGGATCTGCTGGCACAAACGCGATCTTTTAATAAAATTTTCAATGACCGTTTTGCATAAATGCTGCGGTATTTCATTAATGCCATTTCCTCTTTTAAGGCTTGAGTCGTCGTCGAATTATTTGCATAAACCATCGACTTCAAAAGCCCCAAAGAAAAAAGTCCAATGGTGTTAAATCGCATGATCTAGGCGGCCAAATAACACGACCGGGAAATGACTAATGCAGCAATTGAATTGTTTCTCTGGCTGTATGAGATGTGGCGCCGTCTTGTTGAAACCACATCCCCTCCACATTCATTTCTTCAATTCTAGGCACGAAAAAATTGGTTATCATTTCACGATACCGAACACCACTGACTGTTTCCACTTGACCTGACTCATTTTCATAAAAAAAGGTCCAATGATTCCTCCAGCCCAAAATCCACACCACACAATGACACGTTGAGGATGCATTTGCTTCTCGTTAATGACACTTCGAATGGTGCCAAATTTAAATCTTGCGTTCTTGTTGGGACACCCTTTATTTGTTGACCTACATATTTAAAAAAAATTTCACAAACTATTTGTTAACCCAACTTTACTTAAAAAATATTATAAAGAATATATTTTTGGCCTTATACAAAAAAATCATATGCAAGTTTTCAGCATTTAAAAAAAATATTAAATCGTTTTCAAAAATCCAAAAAGTTTTTTTTTTTTAACTTTGCTATAAGATATTATTAAGATTATGTAGGAGCTTTTTCATAGAAATTTGTATCACAATTGGTCAAAACGACTATGAACAAATTGAAAGCTAAAAATTCAGTTCAATGACAGGTACCGTTAGTGACGGTTTTTTGAAAAATATTTTTTGACCAAATAATTTTAACTATATACACACATTTGTACTTACAAAACTCCACTGAAAACATTTCATCAAAATCTTTAGAACCGTCTTCGAGATCAATATGTTTTGTCAGAAGTACCGTTATTTTTAGAGTTAAGAAAGTCTAAAGTTTGGAGAAAATCGCTCAAGTAATTAAGGTTGTGGGTCGATGTATGTACATAGAGATAAATAGAATTGCGTGACCCAAAATCCAAAATGTTAATTTTATATTTTTTTTGTATTTGAGGGTTCCGAATCCGAAGCTGATGCGTCCCAACAAAATTTCTTGATGCAGCGTTTAAAAAAGTTCATGTTTTGGCTTATTTCTCCAAATTATCAATTTTTCGTAAATTATACCCGACATCAACTGAAAGTAAGTATAAAAAATTATGTACCAAATTTAAGCACGTTTTTTGTCTCCGTCCAATACTTTCCCCCAAAAAACTTTGCACAAAATAAATTCACCAGCTTTAATTTGGTTTGCCAATGGTTTGAATGCGAAAAATTGTTTTACCTGCAATTCATATATACAATTTATTACGCTTTCAGTTGGACTTTTGGACATCATTTACGAAAAATTTATAATTTCGAGTTATGAGCCGAGTATTTAGAAATGCATTTTTCTTATAATTTTATGTTGCAGATTTTTCCAGGTTGCATCCAGCAGCCATACCCCAAATCGCTTAACTCAGGATAAACTGAACAAGTAAACTTGCGCTTGAGCTTGAGCGCTTGAGTTCGACGGAGACAAAAAATAAATAAATCCAAAAAACAAAAAAACAAACAAAAAAAATGTGATTTGCCCCACCCTGAGCTTTGAATCAAAAGGAATGCATCTGAGTATATTCCGATATTGAAAATCAGGATATTATTTTTAGGGTCAGGGTGTGGCAAATCATGGATTCCAATTGAAAAAAGACAAATATTTTTTAGTAGCCCACAAAAAAATTAAAACAAAAGAATGTTCCAAAAACATGGCGGGGAAACTCTTCGGTACTCAACAAAAAAATCAATAGTTTAGTTACTCCAACAATTCTGAGCTTTATATTGCTCTCAAATCTAAACGAAAATCGGAATCAAATTTTTTTCAAAAAATAAGTTATTATGATTTTGAAAAATAAAAACTAAATTGATTTTTTCAAAATTTTTCAACTCGAATCTTTTTAACTAAGAGATCAATTAGCTTAAAATAAATGGTCCATTTTTCGAAATATTTTGAAAAATTTTATGAAAAAGAAAACTTAGCAGACACCTACCAGTGGAGCCAATCAGTGAATAAATTTAACAAAATCGTTATATGTATTTATCTTGTGTCATTAATTAATTTTAATTTTGTTTTAATGTCTTGATATTATTATGATGCGCCATCATTTATAATAACCAACTATCAATGAAATATTTAATTAAACATTTTCAAAAATTAGTATCAAAGATATTATAGAGTGTTATAATAATAGTTAGATAATTAATTATATATACGAGTAGGTCAACTATTTAAATATTAGGGCCTTAGAAGAATTAAAATTAAATATACATTTGATCTAAATTAAAATAGGTACCTTAATTAAATTCTTAAGGGTAATTATTATTTGTAGTTATTATCACTCTATAAAATAACTTACGAGCACCTTTGTTCGGAAAATGTTAAGCATTAGACGAAGCGATGCGGCTATTAAAAAATATTACCTGCCGATGATGTTAACTAATGGGTAATTGGAGCACATATCAACGCATTAAGATAAGGTTGGCCGCAGGTTAATGTCGTAACTTTAAATGAATACTGCAGCTTCTGAGCGACTCGTTTTTTTTTCTTTATAATGCGATAGCTTTTATTAAATCATTAAATGCTTTCTATTTTTTTTCCATCCACTATGAATGGGTCACATTATGCAATAGTTATCTGGGAAATGCGTCACAAATCCACAAACCACCAATTTAATGTGAAGACACAGGATTCAGCTAAAGTTCAGCTGGTTAAGACGGGTGAATTTTCTTGAGTCCGAAGACACGTTTCAGAAAATTTAATCCCGTTATTTTTTTTTGCTGTGTCCGCGTTCGATTTTTGTTCATTACTATATTTCATAAGTATAGAATCACAATATTCAAAAAATGAATAACAAAAATTGATCTTTACTTTTTGTGGCCGAATGTAGATCAATGACGCAGCCAGTGCAAACATCGGAAGATCATATTGTTGCAGTTATTTATTTGATGACTAGCTGATTGAAACATAACTCGTGCAGATAACGATAGAAAGCAATATCATAACCCAATATTTTTTTATGATTTTATACAAGGTTCATTGAACATACTGCAACTTTTATAGATATTTTGTAATAGAAGAAGTTTTTAATACGCATTTGTAAAAGGTGTTTTTTAAGAGAATATGGAATAAGAGATGAATTTTTGAAATTCATATGAAATTGACTTTATTCGAAAGATAAATAATCTTTTGGCATTATATTGATTTGGGGAATCTTTCAAGCACGCACGGGAAATTGGGAGTAGGAGCAAGAGGAGAATATTATTTCGATGCCATAACCAAAAAATATCAATTAAAATCTCCACAAGCTCTCCGCAATCAAATTTAAGAATAGAGTTGCCCCCATACTTTAGATGTTGCTCCATTGGATTGCCACCATGATAGTACTATGCTTTTCATACACAAAGTTTAAACGCCACGGAGGTACCTAATTTAATCTGGGAGGTCCAATTTTCGATGGTACCGTGCAATAAAGCCAAGTGAAATAAGGCCAACTTTCAAAAATTGGCCTTATTGCACTTTGCGAAAGTGAAACAAGGCCAATTTGCGGTAGTTGGTTTTATTTCACTTAGACAAAGTGAAATAAGCCCAAATTGGTTTTATTTCACTTTCAACAGTTAGTTTTATTGCACTTTGACAAAGCGAGCCCACCCAAGGCACTTTTGAACAAAAAAAATATCAATTAAAATCTCCACAAGCTCTCCGCAATCAAATTTAAGAATAGAGTTGCCCCCATACTTTAGATGTTGCTCCATTGGATTGCCACCATGATAGTACTATGCTTTTCATACACAAAGTATAAACGCCACGGAGGTACCTAATTTAATCTGGGAGGTCCAATTTTCGATGGTACCGTGCAATAAAGCCAAGTGAAATAAGGCCAACTTTCAAAAATTGGCCTTATTGCACTTTGCGAAAGTGAAACAAGGCCAATTTGCGGTAGTTGGTTTTATTTCACTTAGACAAAGTGAAATAAGCCCAAATTGGTTTTATTTCACTTTCAACAGTTAGTTTTATTGCACTTTGACAAAGCGAGCCCACCCAAGGCACTTTTGAACAAACAAACTGTTGACATTGGCGCTTGCCTGGCGACTTAACATACCCTAAGCGGAGCGACGAAGTCGCGTGTGCGAATGTGTCCCCGAAAAAGGGAGTTAAAATCCAGAGGACCCGCGAAGTGGTCCACCCAAGGTACTTTTAAACAAAAAAAAACTTGATATTGGCGCCTGTCTGGCCTTTTGATAATCTAAGGTCGATTTGGTCTTATTTCAAAAAATAGCCACACTTCACTTCACAATTTCACATATCCTCACAGAAAATGATCTAACGGCGTCAAATCGCATGATCTTGGAGGCCTAAACGTCAAACTATGCGGTTACCAAACGTTTTCTCCAATAAATCAATTATGGCACGGGTTGTGTGAAATTTTACGTCCTCTTGTTGAGACCAGAGCTCCTGCACATTATGGGTAACGTTATGGCCAACATCTTGATTCCACCAGCTCATAAAGCACACCAAATAGTTAGTTTTTTTTGGATGTAACGGTGTCTCAACATACACTTGAGGATTAACTTCACTCCAAATACGGCAGTTTTGTTCATTGGCGTAGCCATTCAACCTAAATTGAGCCTAAAAAAATTCTCTTATCAAAATCAGGATGAACTGTAATCTTATTTTGGGTCCTTGCCTTGCTAGGTGATCGTGTGGCTTCAATTCTTCAAATGCCAGACTAAACTGATGCATTTGCATAATATGTTCAGAAAAAGAAATATACCGGAAAGTTTCCAAAAGAATATTATGTTTTCCATTTATAAAAACTAAGATTTGAATGATACGGGAAAGTATGTAAGAATTCATCCTTAATTTGCTCTAGAAACTCCTACCAAACATACTTCTGAACCGATCTACGAACTGGGTTGAAACAAACGGATTGTTAAGTCAATTCCAGGCCAGTTTAATGAGTGGATATTTAACCGTATACAATATATTTGTACCAGTAAATATTGGGAGAATCTATGTTAGCAGTGATCGAAAGCTGTATGCTTTTTTCAACGATTTCTGGGCTGCCCTTGTCTCGGTGGATAGAAGAGAACTTTTCTGTCACTTAGCAACATTGGTGTTTCCTCAAATATGCGCTTCGTTTCGGACGGATTGTTGATGTCTGATGTCTTCAGCTTGTTTTTGGACCATCATTTACCTTTGGCTGGAGGAATAGTTCTTAATGAAGTCCAGATAAAAAGTTTTGATATTAGCAGATGATATTGTTCTGTTAGCGGAAACCACAAACATGAGTACTGCAACCAATGGAATTTTCATATTAATTCAACAAAGTAGAAGGTAAATGGTTCGTAACCTCTGATGCACTAAATATTTTCGACATCTTGGCATTACGCTCATTCCAAAATTTACTAATACTTTGCATCTGCAAGTTAAACTGAAGGAATTAAAAATAAGCTCTGAGTTGCACTTGGAATAAGGTTATAAGTCGGAAAGATACTTCTACCAAATCTAAGTTTAAACTCTTCGAGGCAATGGCGAGAGCTATAATTTGCTATGGAAGTAAAGTTTACGGTTACGAAAAAAACGATGAAGGTGAAGAGCCTGCTATGTTATCAAAGGTGTTCAACTCCCAAATCACTGGCTACCAAATATAGTGCTTTTGCATTTTTGAGAAGGAAAACAGTTTTTTCGTTTTTGTGAAATGGTAAGAGCTAAGTGAGGAGTTAGATGTGAAGTTGTCTCTTAGCATTCTCTGTTGTCTCTTAATATTCTTCTAAAGCTGGATGAGAAAATTTGACCTAAAGCCTGAACTACTGAAGCGATTTTCTTTAAACTGTCTAGAAGGGAAATTTTTGTTTTGTTTTCTTTGTATGTATAACTGCATTCCCTTCCTTTTTTAGGTAGCGATGGATTCTCTTCGAATCTTTCGTAAGTGCTAAGCTTGATATATTGTGCATTTCGCTTATCGGGTTTGCAGAAACTCTAGAAGTAGCAGCACTCAAATTGTCATCATTTTATCCTCTTTTTTGAAACTTATCTGCACGCATTTCTGTTTGATCTTTCAATATATTCCAAAGTTTTTTTTTGTATCTTTTAAACAAGGTAATCCGGAGGATTGGTTCTATTTTTTGTTGATTTCGATTATTGTTTCTTCTTGCATAATTTTGTCATGTCATACTTCTTGGTAGCAATCTACACCTGCCACTGGATATTTCCGATCTTTTTGCAATTCCAGTATCTAGCAGGTCCGTCAACTTCTGCAACTTCTCGAGTCATTGATTAACTTGTTCTGTTGCATTAATATAATGTACAAACATTTTCAACTAATTCTGAAGAATACATTTTTACAAAGAATTGGCTATCATGCATTGTCTTTGGACTCGAGGTCTTAACAATGGTAAGTGATCATTATTCTCAAATCTCAAATAAGTTCAATAAAACTTCAATAATTTCCTCACCCATGGAAGAAAGATTTCGTTTTTTGTTTGCCTATTGATGACTTCATTCCTTCCATTTTCAGACTATTAAACCTTAAACTGGACTCTTTGATTCAGGTAAACAAATGGTCGAGAAGGAAATTCGGTGGGGAAGATGGTTCTAAGTTTCTATAACTAAATAATGATCAGATTTACTGGTTGTTCAATTACATCGTTCAATTACATCAAAAGTAGGTAATTGCAAAAAAAAGGTATTGGAACATAACCTTAAACTTGAAGAAGTTCCTTCTATTATTTTGTTTTTATATAAAAATACGTTTTTAGAAGAATAGAATGGAAGAAATGTATTACTATTAAGTAATTTAAGAAATGATATGAAATAATATTTTATTTCCATTTTACTTGTAATGTACTTTGTAATTATTTTTTTAAGTTTAAATCCATTTTGTCAAAAAGAAATATTAAGTTTTTTAAATAATGAAAAATTAAAAAATTAGATATACATACATATGTATGTATGTAGCTAATAAACTTCGTATTCAAATAAAGAACACGATTTTATTTAATAAATAAATAACAATTTCAAGACCATAACAACTTCAGAAGAGGTATACGCAGCAATGTCTGATGCTTTTAAATTCAACAAAGAAGATCTTATCTTTATGAATTTTATAGTTCAATTTTCAACTACTGCAACAATTCAACTACTAAGAAGTTTGTATTTACTTCAAAGAAATTAAAGATTCCGTTTTTCCGTTTTTCAGTTCCCAAGAATATGATGTTCACAAAAGGATTGTTGACTTTGACCTTATATGAGTTTTCGTTGTTTGTAACTGATGAGACCAGAATCCGAAGGTGAAATATTTTTACTAATTGATAAGTCCAAAACATACATACATATCAAGAACTTCGTTAAATTTTTTTGGAAAATTTTGAAATTATTGATCGGTTGAAGTAAACTACATTTATTGCCGCAAACACATCTGTAATAGATTACATCCTTAAGATGCAAGAATTGACTGAGTGTAGAATTCATCATTGATGGTTTTCAAGACCGTTATTCAAATATTGCTGTTCTGTATCCTGCCCAAAAGTTACAAGATCGACGTTAGATTCTGGAGATGCATTAAGAACTATTGCTTCTTCCAGTCCAGTTATTCGTTGTTTTAACTGCTCGGGAATGGGTCACATTCACATATCATCTACATGCACCGATCCAAGACGTATCAGAGGATCGTGTTTCCCATGTGGATAATCACAACACATTTTAAGAAATTGTCCGAAAATTCTGCCAGGAAACTCAAATGAAATTGCTCTTTTTGATGAATTCCATGATGCGGAAACTTTAACGATTACTCAAATGAAATGAGTCAAGATTATTCCGAAATTAATAAGGTATGTATGTATGTGCCAATTTTCTTGTTTACGGATTTATTAAAATAAGCAACATTTTTTAATCTCTTTGTGACACTGGAACTCCGGTTAATCTTATGAGAACATCTTTCGTTCATAAACAATATCCCGCAAACCAAAACCGTTTCAGAAATACTGGAAAGCTTAGAATAAATTTACAAGAATAGCTAATCTGTCAAATAAAAATCCAAACCAAAAGTTTTATGCGGAATCATTATTTTGACATCAGACATTGTATATAAATTTGCATAGTACTCTCATGAACACGTTCCACTTGTGCGTCGGCCCCCAAGCGATCACACCACTTACTAATTTTTTGCTTCCTGTTTCTTTTTATAAACAAATGCGCCCTCAAACGACCACACCACAAAGCAGTGTGGAACATGCTGATGAGAGTACTATAAATTTCATATACAATGCATCAGAACAAATTTTGTTGCATATCAAATATTCAAGGTTAAATATTATTTAAATTCTGTTTTTTTTTTTCATTTAACGATTTTTCGCGTAACAATATCTTAACTTATTTTGTAGAAAATCTCGCATACACAATTTTTCAAGAGCTTGGTATTTAAAAAAAAAGTATTAAAGGATTAACGACTGCATTTTTAATTTGAATTTATGAATTTATTTACGAAAAAGTGATACATTTTTTTATAACTAAACTTTCATTCTTTGGGAAAAAATTGTTTATTTTTTTTTCTTAAAGTTTTTGTTTCCGATTGAATTTATTTGCTCGACAAAACAATTTAATATTTTGGCATTATTTTGTTTAATACTTTTAGGATACTAATGTATTGAAATTTACAAATTCTTTTAAGGTTTATAATTTTAATACAAGAATAAATAAAACAAAATGTAAAAGACAAATTTTTTGATATTTAAGGAATGACCAATTCCGGTAGAGACGATTTTTGACCTCATTTTCTAGATTACAACATTTTTAAAGTTTATTTTCTGATAAAAACGCAAAGTAGAAGAACCTTACTAAATAACAAAACAAAAGAACTTAGTACTAATTTAAAGAAAACATGTTTTTTGCGATTGGCAACATTGTCATACGAAGAGTCAATACGAACTACTATTATGTTAACTTGTAACGCTCTTGCAAAAAAGCCATTACCAATAGTTTGAGGTTATGATTTACTTGCTAGAAAAGTGGTCGCAAATGTCATTTAATCGTTTGCTTTTAATTTTTTAGGATTATTCATTGAAAAAGCCATTGTAAGTTTATTGCACGGGAGATAATGGAATCGCCCGAATATTATAAAGTAATATTTTATTAATTGTAAGGGCTGAAATACAAAGTTATATATAAAACCGTGTTGTTATTTCTACATTTAAACTAGAATAAATTTTAATGAGCACATAACACTGCTCAAGAAGGGTATTTGTTAAAGAAACTCAGAATTTCTAATTTCACATCAGGTTTCTGAGTTATGTATTGCTATTTGAAAATTCAAAAAAGGTTTTTATCTCTATTTTTGAGGTACAAATGCTGGGTAATGTTCCTTAACAATTGTTAAATTATTTCTTAAAGTAAATAAATGATTGTTTAAAAATCGAGTTTTCAACAATAACTCTTTTAGTTTCGAAGAAATCTTTATTTGAAGATTGGTCTTTTTTGTTTGCATAATTTAAAACGATAATATTTTACGTATAATCACAAAAACACAAGGTCTTTAACAAGAGTTTTATTCAAAACTAAAAGCGATATTGAAAAAAATTAAACTGGGTTGTATGGAATGCAATTGCTTCTTTTGAAATTCATTCATTTTTTTTAAACTATAACCCCATGTTGTAATATTTTCAAATATATGTACCTACTATCTCAAAAATTGGGGGCCTGATAGACTAGTTCTGAGCTCGGATTTAAGTTCGACATATACATACATACATACATATATATGAGACCTTAAAAAAAATTCCCCAAACACTGTTATATGATGTCAAAATATACCGGAAATAAACATTATTTAAAAGATTTCTTCAATTTTAAATCCAGAGTATCTCAAAAACCAGATGTGCTGGAATTTTCCTGAGTTTAAATATGGATTTTGATTTTTATCATTTTTTTAAATATTGAATTGTATTGACGAGTGTTTGAAAATTTTCTGGAACAGAAATATTTTTAGTTGACATTAAACTTTCAATAAAGAATTCCGTTTAGTGTTTCAAATCATCTAAAAATATAGTTATTGGTCCATTAGAAATGTTTTTCGATCGCTATAACCGGCCGTGAAAGTAGAAATTGTAAAAAAAAAAACAATACGCGTAACATTGTAAAGGAATACAAAACTGAAAGATTTTTTTTAGAATAATCATCAAAACGTGAGTATAAAATAAATCACAAAATCTTCTATAGTAAATTTTAACATATGTGTATTTGTCCATTATGGCGGCACGGAGGACTAACGGCGATTTTCATATCAATTTTTTTTTCAATTATTTATTAAGTTATCCACCGACTGTGTTGAAAAACTTAGTCATTAGTTTTATAACAATAAATGCAAAAGCATAGTATGAAATTACGAGCTATAAATTTTATAAAAAATAAATTACTTAACTTCGTTTACTACTTACTGTCCTGTCCCTTTATTGAGAAGAACTTGTAAGATTTCTTTGGTTTTATTTCGAAACTAATGCAGAACTATTCTAAGTCCAAAATTACAAATATTCTATTTGTAGGTACCTATTTTGTAAGTCAAGACATTTGCATTCTGTACGTTTCAGCACTCTTCACTTTTATTAGAATATTTGATGAGGTTAAGAACAAAAAGGTGACAAAAGGGGATCATTTTTTTTCAGAAAATGTGAAAAACTTAATTCAGATATCTACAATTTACAAATAAAATTTTTACGTACAAATATTATGAATAGATCAATTTAGCAGGAAATAGAGCCTGCTGTTATTTTTCAGTACACCAGAAAAATGTTAACTTTTATCCCGAAAGTGAGTTTTTGTATTAAAATTTTATTACTTATTTTTAATTTTTGTTTTTAACTGACTTTTCTTGTCATTAGATAGACTTCATGGTTGAGAGCCATATTCAAAAAAAAAAACTCAAAAGTGGAAATGTCACCTTTTCTTCCTGAACTCCTCATTTGAATTCCAAAAACAAAGCAAATTATAAACAGGCTTTTAAGTATTTAAATGACTTTTGTTCCATTGAAAATACTTATGTTATTTTAAAATTTAAAAGCTTGTTAAATGTTGGTGCAACCGAAAATTAATTTTGTGCCTTTACTTTTAGTTTAGTAAAATTCATCACAAAATGCAGCCAACCAATCCTAAAGCCACATATATTTAATTGTTGTTAATAATGATACTAGTTTCAAAATGTACCTACCTAACTAATTTTTAATTATTTCCATCCTAGAAGAATTTTTCAAATTTGATTTTATTTTCACCAATCCTTAATGTAGAACTCACCTTAAAAGGTGATGCACACTCGAAAGCTAGATAATTCTCATTGTATCCAGATTCTAGCTTAATCGGTGGCGGTGCCGCAACAGCTAACGGATGACGAAAATGTTTCTGATGAAACTGAGGTCCTTTATACCATGAATGCATGCTCTACACAAGAGCCATTTGCTCTCGACCAGAGCCTTGCTATAAGTAAATCCTTTCAAATGGCACCTGGGCGATGCTCAAAAAAAAACACAAACCCAAACACGTCACATAAATTTCTTTAAATCACAACTTTTTTCACTTTCAAAAAGGACCATCTATCTAAATTGAGCTATAGAAATATTTTCTTTCCTTCTTCCAAAAACAAAGATCACTCAAAAAAAAACTTCAATCATTCGCAAATTAAACGGTTATGCATGTTTTGCATTCACAAACAAATTCACTTTCATTGCGGGCGGAAGTGGTTCTTGCACCTAACTTTACCTGCCCCAAATCAATTTCCATTGACGACGACGATGGCTAATTAAAAATTGCGCGCAAATCACTCGCGTCACGCAACAAAAACGCACAAACGATATAATTTTTTTTTTTTTTTTTTGCAAAACGTTATCTCCAATTGAAATTAATTTGAGTTTAACGCGTGTTTACATTTTTTTTTTCATTAATGTTTATCGTGATTGTTGTTGTTGTTTTTTTTTGGCAAAGGAAACGCAGCCCAACCAAATGATGTACACAAAAACTAAAAAAACACGAATGCGGGAGAAAAATACTTGCAATACGGCACTCGCATTAAAATACCAGTTTTTCTTTAATTTTTAGGCCAAAAGACATTCAATGACTGCCTGGTGCTTCTTTGGCCAAAAGGAATCTCGCCCAGCAAACAGAATAGATATGTGTTGTGTATGGAATAAAAAGGAAAAGAGCGGTAGGTAATTCACTCGGAATGGAATATCTAGATACAAAGATACACGGGCTGAGTGCAGCGCAGTAGCAACAGCAAACAGCAACAGCAAAAAGCAGCTTCCAACTCGCTGGAATTCCAAACTCGAATGCTCGCGCTGGGCAGCATCCACAAAAAACGAGAATGCTCGCCCGGTGTGTTGGCTGGGATGTTTGAATGTGGTGAAATCCCGGATAAATTTGCCGTGAGAGTGCTAAAAACCTAAAAGTCAAAATTGTCCAAGTGTGACAATAACAAACCTTCGCATACAGTAGCAGACGGTTGTCGCATTGGTTGGAATCAAGTTGGCATTGGATACATGGCTTTGGATGGGACTGGGACAGGTTGCTCCCGCAGGTGGAACAGAGAAGGCAAAACAAGTTCTATTTGAGATTGTGTGTATCTAACTACGTATAATCATATTTATAAGATACGAATGACGACGAGAGACTGTGCAGTGCAAAGAACTGTTGTTTTGCTCTGTTGTGAACCACTCTGATAGACATCTGAGAGAAGCACTCTTTTGTGGAATGTAAAAAGTCATCTTCCACTCAAAGGCAAAAGTACTCAATGATGATTTTCAGTGCAGTAGTACAATTAAATTTCAAGTGTTGCCAATTTAAATAAATTCAATTGTGATATTATTTCCAAAATAATTTTTATTAATAATTTTAATGTTGAAGTAAATACATATTGTATAGTTTAAAAAAATAAATGAAACATTATGGATATTAAATTGTAAATGAGTGATGTTGAAGAAAGTTTAGTTTCGAAGTTCGAACAGAAAAAAAAGAAACACTTAAAATCAAGGATAAACAATAAGACATCTCTTTGGTTTTCACCCAAGAAGAAAGTTGTATTAAAACAATTGACAAAATCATATTGGCCAAACCAAAATGGCCGCCGGAAAAAAATCAATTAATGAATTTTCTTTCTTTTATTCTTTTTTTTTCTCGGTGTTGAAGTTTCAGATTATTAGCTAAGCACTTTGTCTTTGTACCAATTAGTAGTAGAAAATTTCATGTTAAAAATTAATTACATTATTAAAAATTATTCACAACGAAGGAAACATTTCTCTGTTTGTATCTGAACTTTATATTTGCATTTTAATAAGTATAATACGATTACTTTTATACAAATTAAATCCATACAAATACAAATGTAACATTTCGTATTTTGTATTATTCATGTTTATCTTAACTGGTTCTCTTCTCAAAATAATACGACGATCTTATTGTCAATAAGTCTTCATTAAATTTATCCAAATCTAAATATATGAATCTTACTGTTTTTTAATAGTTTTCTTTTCTGTGAACAAATGTTTTAATTTTAAAAAATTATGGAAATTGTTAATTTCACTTGGATCATTTAAAAAATAAAAAATAAAAAATTAAAAAAATTGTAAGAAATTTGCCACCAAGTTAGTAAGTTTCAGTGAGACGTTGTTAATTAGGAAAAATTGATTCGAAATAGCTTTTAACGACATTATTTGTTTATTCCAAAACAGATGGGGTTTCGTCTTGGCTTTTTTAAATGGTCTTAAATGGTCTTATCACTCATTTTTATTTTTTATTTCTGTCAAAACTTATTTAAACAAAAAGAAAAACTTTAGGTGGTAATTTCAGCATAGAAAACAAATATTATATTTAAAAAGAAACATACATTATGTATTATAAGTAAGGATTGCCGGCAAGCATGAAATAGCTATAACTCCAGCCAAAAATAAAATATAAATGAATTAATAGAAAATTGATTCATACAAAACAATTGGTGGTAGTGCCTTTAAGTTGTTGTTGTTGTTCACAAAAATTCAATGAAATTAACGGAATAAAGAATGGTCAAGTCTAATAAACTGACATTCTATGTACAAGTGTACACTTAAAAATAAAATACAAATAAGTAAGGTATAGCATTTGATTGTTATCCACAAGACAAGACCGAGACCTTTAGACGAGAATTCTGAGTCTCTTAAAACTAATTCTCATCTCGGAACCGACTTTTAAAAAACATTTTTCGAGAGTATCAATCCAAAAAATAAATTTTCTTCTCGTTCTTGTCTGGGCTATCTATCTAATCTCGTCTTGGTTTCACCTAGTTTATCTAGATAAGACCATGACTCCCGGTCTCGTGTCCAGCCCTCTAATACTCGATACACTCAGTCGTATACGTACTCTTTTTATTTAAGTGAGTTTTTAGCATATATCCTTCATTTGTATTCTGCACGTTATTTTAATTTACAATGGAATGGGTTAAAAAAATATTGCGGGCAGAGTAAGCAGTTTGTACCAGGGATAAAAATTGAAAAAACATTTTGTACCAAATGTCAAAAATAATATATTGAAATGGAAGCAAATTTGGTTAAATAATTAATAAAATTAAAATCTGTGTTTTGAATTTAAATCGGTTATGGCAGTTTTAAATAAAACATAAAAACAGAAAATTAAATATTTCAACTTAAATATTACTCATCTTTCTCATTAAATAAAGAGACTACATCGAAAATTTCTCAATTGAAACCAGGAAAAGAACGAGACGAGACGCTATAGAGGATGAAATATTCTATTTACACCAAAATTTAATTTGTCCTTCCATTGAAGTATGGTGACGATCTCGATGAATTAATAAACCTTTGGAAAATCCGAAACTTCGCTAAGAAAAATTGATATTTTTCGGATCTAATCTAATCTAATCTGGATTTTAAGGCTTGGAACGAAATTTTCTATTTATGTCAAAATATATTTTGCTGTTCTGTATTCAAAATTCTGCATTCCAAAATTCTGCATTCCAAAATGCAGTAAATGATACAAAAAAACTTTCTGTTATCGTGTGGAATACAGAATTTTATGGAGAACAAGCTCTGAAAACCTGACTTTTCATCGGTTTCAATATTATATCAATCTGGGCCCTACTCTCTATTTCGTTCCGAAAGTGAAAATTTTCAAAAACGAATATTTTGTACTCTTTATTTCTAAAGCGAAATGAAATCTACTTCTTTCGGAATGAAAATTCGTACCTGGCAACTCGTTTCCGAATGTCAAAAGCATTCTAAACCAGAAAATTTGTTTCTACACCAAATGTGTTAACGGAACTGAATTCGAATGTCTGAAAATGCAATTTTTTTTTGAAAATTTTTGTTAAACTAATAATTTAAGCAAATAAATGCAACTACAGGGAATCTTCAAGCAAAAATATGTATACAAAATAGAAGCAGTTCGAAATGTTGTTCGATTTTATGTGTTTGCATCCCGATTTGGCCAAGGGTCATTTAAAAACCCCAGATGCCAAGCAAACGTCTTACAACTTGTGGCAAAGGTTTGCATTCGAGTTAAATGCGAAAGGTCCACCTATACGAGATGCAGCCTCCTTGCCCTCAGAACTTTAGTTAGAACTAGTTTTAAGATTTAATTTTTCGTTCAATTCTTTCTTCATTGTTTTCTGCATCCATCCAAAGCGCAACCGAATCCATTTTCCATAGGGAGTTATTGTAATCGGTCCGATTTGTCAAATTGAAATTTTTGACATTTCTCGACGTTTCAAGGTCCCTAGAGCCTATATCAATCATTTTTAGAGAGATGTCTGTGTGTGCGTGTGTACGTACGTTCGTACGTTCGTACGTCTGTACGTCCGTACGTTCTGGTACCATTTTTCGTCGTCGATATCTCAAGAACGAGTAGATATATCGACTTAAAATAAATTTTGTTTTACGGCGTTTATTAATATTCAATCAGTTGTTTTTTTACTATAGCAGTTTAAAAAAGAAGTGAAAATTTTGGTTGGGCTCAAATATCTCACGAACAAATAGTGCTATTGACTTGAAGTAAATTTTATTCCACACATTATGACGTCATACAAATTTTATATGAATTTGGAAAAAAATCAATATACCGTTATTTTTTAAAATCAAAAAAACTAAAAAAAAAATGTTTATAACTCGAATATCCTTAGATGGAAAAACGATATTAACTTTAAAATAATTTTATTTTACGAAAAATGTTGCTTTTGACTACTGGTGAAAATTTCAAAAAAATTCAATGGACAGATTTTTTACAAAAAATTAAAAACTACAAAAAATTCTACCAAAAATTGGTATAAATTGTATTTCGACTCAAATTTCTCAAAAACGGGTAACGATATTGACTTCTTGTTTGTTTTATTTTCTACCTAATATAATTGTTAGCAACTGATAAAATGTTGACAAATATTGAATGGGCAGTTTTTTAACAAAAAATCAAAAACTGTTAAAAACTCTAAAGAAAAGTAGTTACAATTGTATTTCAGCTCGAATATCCTGAGAACGAACAACGATTGTGCCTTCTAAAATATTTTATTTTAAACATAGTACAATTTTTTATGAAAGGTTAAATTTTGACAAATATCTAATTGACAGTTTTTGACAAAAAATATAATAAAAAATAAACTAAAAAGTGGTAAAATTGGTTTTTCGACTCGAATATCTTGTTCTCAGAAAATTTGGTACTTGAAAAAAAACTAAATATAAAGTTTTTAAGATCACAAATGGGAAGTTATCAGTGTGGGTCGCACCCAGCCTCTTTTTTTATTTATAATGTTTTGATTTATAAATTTGACAGATCTCATGAGGATCTCATGAGAAATAATTCGAGACTCGAAAAAAACTAATCCGTAAAAGGGAAAAGTATTAAGTACTATTTTTTCCATTTTGAATGTTTTACAGGGTACGAAATCAAAAGCGGAACGAAAAGCACTTTCGAATAGGATTGACTTTCTGAACGAAATAGAGAGTTGGGCCCCTAGTTTTAGAAAAGCTATTTCCATCGAAATAAAACATCAAATTCAAAATATTCGCTTGAATTTGTGTTGGTTTATGACAGTACGGACATTTTTCCTAAAACTGAAAAGCACAAGTAACTATAGAGTTTACATTCAGAAAGGTTGAAAAATGTACTTTAAGTCAAACAGAATATTTGAGAAGATTATACAAGATTCTTCACAACTTTAGTTATTCATTTTGTTTTTGTTTGGATTATCTTTTGGTTTTTTGTTATATTTTGAAAGTTTTTCTTTATAGTACTTTTTTTTGTTAATTGAACAAAAGTTGTTCAATGGGGACTAAGGAAATGTCAAAAATCATTTCAGAAATTTCAGGAATTTTTATTCCATCTTCAGAATTTTGGTCACGAGGAAATTTGGAATACAGAATAACGACCGATTCCCACTGAAAATCAAAATCAGTAGGTACTAATTATTTTCTGGCATTTTTAGATGGGCACCAAAAGTACCAAGTAACAAAACATAAGTACCTTCTCTAGTAGAAAATCTAGGGCTTTTAATATTTGGTGTATCTATACCAAGTCTGTGTTATTTCTGTTCTATGCTCTACTTCAAAAATTAAATATAAAACATTTAGGTACTCCAATACCTACTTCTCTTTAAAATTGCTTTTATTTTATATTCGACTTAATAATGAGAAAGAGTGGTTAATTTGAGTTAAACTCTTGTTCATATGTGGCACACAAGAAGTATCCAATTTATAAACTCTTCTATATCCACAAATAAAGACTCATATCCCCTGGGTTAACTATAAAAGAAACAAAACTGCAATTTTGTAAAAAAAAAAATGGGTGACTGAAAGGGATAGCAACAGCATTCGACACACACGATATAATCGAGTCTAAAAATCGCCAACAATAATATTGCAGGAAGGTTAGGTATAACGAAACTGCCGATTGCAACCATAACATTAATTTATTTATTATTAAAATAACTCAAGGGCCACTGCGCCGCGCCATCACTATTCACCACACCACAAAAAAAAGGGCGGGAGGATTGGAAATCCTTTTTTTGTGCTGCTGCTGTGATGGTTTTTAGTTTTATAGAAAACAAAAGCAGAAACAAAAACAAGAACAAATCGTACAATATCAACAATCAGCCTCCGTGTTGTCCTTTTGTTTGCAACTAATCAATTAATTCAGCTCATATCTATCTACTGCTAAGTGTTGTTTTTTTTGTTGTTGTTGTTGTTGGCTGGTTTTGAGAATTTTTTTTTTTTTTTGTTGGTCATCATGCATTTACACAATTACACACCACTGAACATTGATGCAGTTTATTTAAATATTTCGTGTTGAAATACAATTTTTGAAGTGGCTTGCTTGCTACGGCAAGCAATTGATAAAATTAATCAGAGTTTTCTTTTATGTAATAAGTCGGATGCGGTGCCATTTAAATTTTGTATAGATTCAAATCGCTGCGCTGCGCCATTACCATTACACTAATTCAACCAAATTGTTATTTGTTAGAAATGTACCTACAAAAAAAAAAGTTAAAAAATGTCAGAACAATGAAATGGAGATAAGAAAATATGCAATTAGAATTAGTTTCTCGTTTAAATTGTGTTTCGTGTTTGATGAGTTTTTTTTCGGTTTGATGATTTATTGCATTTTTTTTTATCTATTTGTAGAAAAATTAAATTTGTGTATGGATGTAGATGATTGATGTATACGGGTGTTATTAAATTTTTAAAAATTAATAAACTTTGCTTTACAAAATGCATTCAACGAAACTGAAGATAAAAATTAAATTATTAATTAAAATTTTGCAGATAAAATTCAAATAATAATAAAAATGGACTCTGGAAAAGTTTTAAATGTACTTCGCAAACGGAGGAAGATGGGGAGGAGAGGTTTGGTTATTTCGCTCGACATAGCAATAAATTTGTCGAACATTGTTTTAGGTTGTTAAAATGATGTATGCTAGTTGATTATTTATTCATAGAGGGCGTCACGCTGGATTCTTTTCATAAAAGTATAAGTATGGTGAATCTTAAAGATGATGCGATGATATCATGACTTCATGAGAGTATTGTTGGGTTGGTGCTCTCAACAACGTTGGCACTGAAAATTGTGTCAGTTTTTTCTACCACGAAATAGTTTTTTTTTTACAAAATTTATTGATATATATGTATCTACCTACGAGTAGGTACCTGCCTAGATTGGATTTTGTTGTTAATGTCTTAAAAACTGGATATAATGATAGAATCAGTTCTAAGTAAATCCTTTTCATGGGAAAAGCTTTATATAGGGTGTTTTATTCAGAGGTATAGAACTTTGAAATGGAATAAAACAAAGATGCATTTTTTAAATTTACATAAAATTAACTTTATTTGAAAGATATTCTTTTGGTAATTTTCAATCACTTTTCCAACATTTGTGGCCGTATCGGCGATAATGCGGCAAATTTTGTCCTCGAAGTGATCGATCGTTTCGGGCTTATCGGCTTAGACTAACGATTTCACATGTCCCTAACGGCGTTATATCGCACGATCACGGAGGTCAAACTATCCGGTTACCAAACGTTTCCTTCAATAAATGAATTGCGGCACAAGCTATGTGATATGTTCATCATCAGCACCTGCACATCATGGTTGTTCGATTGAGGACCGAAGAAGTCAATGATCAGGGCACTTTAGCGGTCACCATTGACTGGCCAGCATGGTGATTCCACTAGCCACTAAAGCACACCAACAAGTCAGTTTCTGGCTGTAACGGTGTCTCAACATACACGAGAGGGTTATTTTCACTCCAAATACGGCAGTTTTGTCAGCTTCATCGCTAAATAAAATTCTTTTATGAAAATCGGGATCAACGGCAATCTTATTTTGGGTCCATTCCCCATATTGTTCAGGCGTCAATCTATTCATGTTGAAATGCCACATGCTGTTAAAATGGCCGCCAGTTAAAAAAAGTGTTGCCAAATTAAAGTTGTTAGGGTTATGTGCTATAGTTCATTTCAATATTATTTCTAAGCGAAATGAGTGAGTGCTAATTGTGAAAAAGTGGTCAGTAAAATATTAAAAGATTTTTTGTTTTTCATATTGATTTTTATTGTTTCTGAAAAAGAAAAACTGTCATCTGTCTCAATTTTAATCATAATAGTTGCATTAATGAAATTAGTTTTAAATTTAAATTTTCTTTTTTTTTGTGGAATTTTGTGTACAAAAAATATCAGTTCTACGAGGACGCCTATTTTAATTACCACAAAGGCAAGAATGAAATTTTCAGTTGATTGTTTGACATTTTTATGTACATATGTATGTACATACGTTAAATTTAGAAAACTCAAATATCAAAACTTACTGCAGGCACTATAAGTAACAGTGGAAACCAACAAGAAGTTGGCTCTTACATATGTACATATATAATAGGTCAATATATTCTAAATGTTCCCACAAAAAAAAACTACGAAACCGAAAAGACGCTTGGTCACGCTATGAAGAAGGAACTTGGCTGTAATTTTTCAATTTTGACAAGACTTCAAAAGTATTTTCTCGGTTTCACCTGGTATTGAAAAAATCTCCTAAATTTCAAGCTGACCAATCTGATCGGCCTATCTGTGCAATTTGAAGCTAAGTCAACCGTCGGCATGGAGCAAATATTCAAACATCGACATACATATTACATACTTTGTAATTCTTAACTCTTTTATCTATGCAAGATTAAAATGGCTCAGCACGTAAATTGCTGACACATTGAAATCGGGAAAAGTCTAATATAAGCTTATTCGTTAATATGTTTAAAAATTTAGTTTAAGATTAAGAGTGCTGATGATGAACGCCAAAGAAGCGTTTGAAATGCATTCGCGTTTAATGTAAGTCTTTTTTTTTTTTTTTTTTTTGTAAAATTGACTTTCAATTTGTTTTGTGTGAAACAATAAGGTGTCGTTCTAAAAGTCAAGTGAATTTGTTTATTTCACTTTTTCTTTGTTAAAATTATATGTTTCCACGTTTGTTCGCGTAAATATGTCTTTTATGACTAAAACTATTAAAGTACATATAAGTTTTTATAAACTAAAATGACCATTTAATATTGAAAATATAAACTGTATTTAATAACATAAAATTTAAAAAAAATATCAATTTTAACAAAAAAATTGATTTTGATTTCAAAGTATTGAGTTTTTATTGCTTTATAAAAAGCTGCTCCATGGTATTTTTAATAAAGTAATTACTATCATTGTTTTTTTTTGTAACAATTCTTTTATAGATTTAATATTTTTTCTCTTAGATCCCTGAATCATTTCCTAAAGTATTGTCTACGGATTGGGAGGCATCCTGCGTAACGTTACTATCTTTATTAAATTTCATTGTGTTCATTCTTCTATTTAAAAGTCCTGATCTATGCTATGCTAAGTCCATGTCTGTTTTAAATAATTGTTTTAACTTTGTTCACTATGACGTATACGCAATTTTTTTTTAATCAACTATGGTTCTTCACAGTATACCATATGCACAAACTTAAAAGTATGGCATAAACGCGCTTCCAAAAAAATACTCATCATATGGTCCCTAAGAAACACCCATTAGAGCGAATAGCCCTCTGGTCCTTTGTGGTCAATAAACAGCACCTACTTTAAGAATCAAAATTGTAATAAATTGGCAACACTTCCTTTTAAACTATATATGTATTTGTCTTACTTTTGTTTCTCAAATTAAATAATTTTGTTTTATATTACATTACAAAATATTTCAGTTTGTCTTCTATTGAAAAAAAAAACGTTTTGTAAGAAGTGCCATGAAAATGTTTAAAACTATAATTATTTTTTTTGGATTCGTGAAAATATTGGAACTTGAGGTTTTGATCAAACTTGACATTACTATGGAAGGAAGTCGAAAAAGTGGGTCCCGCTATTCGATGTATGGTTGTCTGTCTATTGATGCTCATTTTAAATGAAAAAAAAAATTCCAAAATGAGGGAAGTTTTTGGAATGGAGGTATTTCATTTTCGATTCTCTCAAAAACGGTAGGCGTTGTCAAAATTTTTATGCAAAGGCATCTAAAATCTATAAAAAGTTTTCAATACAAAATTAAATATTTCAAAAACGGCTGGATATTTTTTAACTTACATATTTTATTCGGAAACTTACCGCGTTAATTAGAGTAATAGGTATTATTAATTTCTTCTTCTAGACGATTTGGAGAAAATGCACACTTTGTCCTCACGGGATTAAAATGATTATTAATGCCGCGGAGAGTAAAAATTTGAAATTTCATACGGCTGGTACAAAAAGATTTTTTGTACTATTTTTAATAATTGAACAACAATTTATTTAAGTTTCAAAAATAAAACGGTACCTTCCATACAAAAGCCAAGAAACATCCATTCTCAAAAATCTCAAATTTATCGAATTTTTAAATTTAAAATAGGATATGATAATAACGGTACAAATGTTAAAAAAAAACGCTTAGCCGGTACTATGGTGGTATGGAATAATTATACCTACGTGGTCTTGGTGCCTCTGAATATGAACTTTTGAAACTATAAAACTAAAAAAAAAGTTATAAAAGGTAGGTTCCGTTTAAAAGTGTTTCATAAAAAAAAATTCGTGAGGGCGTAATAGTTAATGGATACAACTTAAACTTGGCACAGGTTTTAAGTATAATGTAAGGTAGATGTAAAAAATATTTTAATATTTTATTAAAAAAATTACCCAATTAAAAACAACAAAAGTTATGATTTATCACACACTTTTTGATCATTTCAATCCTCTTTGTACAAAACAAAAATTAAATTAAAGGTGTTAACGATATGTTTTGCGATTTTTTATTTTTTTAAATTACTTAATAAGCTTGTCGACATTTGTTTATACATTTGAGAGAAAACAAAAACAAAATGAAATATTATTTAATACATAAAAGAAAGAAATTTAAAGCACAGTTCAATATCAAACTACCTTGAATATCTGCAATTTTTTTATATTCGTCGAGAACTTTTGTTTTCTTAAAATATAGACTTTTTTATCAATCCGGAATCTATAACATTTTTCAAAGTACTTGCAATTAACTGTCAATTCTTCGATAAAGACCCTTCTAATTGACATATAGATGAAGACTACCATACGGGGTAAAATTGGTTAAAAATTTGAGGGTTGTCAACGATGTAGCTGAAAGACTCAGTAAATTAATTGCAAAATATAATAAAACTTTAATAGCAGATGAAGAGAAAAAACACCCTGCTCCAATCAATCTAAAAATGTAAGTTTGGATTATTATGTATGTTTTAAATTTCTTTCTTTTATACATAAAACAAAATTTGTATGAGGCGGAGAAATTTCCGTTCCGATCGGATAGGGCAACATAATATCCAATACCAATATTTGAATAAACATTCAAATGCATTTTCTGCAAAACTCAAAAAATGGAGTTATCTCATGTATACCAAACGCCACAGATTTGTTTTAAAGGTTTTTATTCCGAATTTGTCCGTCTTTTGTTTCAAATCTCCATAACAATTTAGTTTCCAACATCCACCCGCTCTAGGTATCTAATTCTCTAATTTTCATACAACTTGACAAAACAGGCTCAAATCCTCGCTTGTCCAAAAAGTTTAAATAAAGACTTGGTTTTTTTTTTTGCCGACGGAACGTCTGCCGTTGCAATTCCTGATTATATATAAAAAAAAATATTTTAATGAATTTGCTCTACAAGCATAAATTATTATTAAATTAAATTAAATACTTTGTTAAATGAATTAATAATAGCAATATTTATGTCAATTTATTTATTTGTTTTTGTTTTTTTGTCCACAAAACCAGCTATAATAATTATATCAACTTTTTTTTAATCCAGTTTTCATATAAATGAAGCAGTTTCTCAAACACATTCCTTGAGAATTTTAATTACTTTGTATAAATAATATAGCTACTGTAGACATCCTTCAGAAAACATTAAATATCACTTAATAATAGGAATATGATTAAATCATAAGCAAGCTTATATTTATTTAGTTGACCAGAAAAACGCGTTATAATACTTTCCCTATAGCAAGTTTTTTTTTTAAACACTTTTATTTCAATGAAGGAAGGTAAGTGGTATATCGAGCGGCAGCGTGAGACAATATTTTTTTTTATTACCTACATAGGTAGGTAAACATAATTTGTATTTCATGTCTGCAAGTTAAGTGTTGAATTAGAAAAAGGCATAGGTAGGTCTTTAAGTTGCATACTGGCTTGTCTAGTCTATAAATCATTACACTTACTTACCTAGGTAGGTATACATATTCGCCTTGGTTAAGTTAAATTATTCCCGAGATAAGATTATTTTGCCGAGGAAAAAAAATATTTAGTTATTTTAAATTTATAAAACTAGTATCTTTCTAGAAACCTGCCTATTTATTTCAAGAGATAACACAAAAGTTTTTAAAAGTGTAACAACATTTACTCACAAAGATTGTCTTCTTTGTGCCTGGTTACACGAGCGCAAAAAAGAATTAATTCTCGAAAGAGAACGCATGGTTTTTAGAAAGAAGGAAAGAGATGGAAAAAATGCCAAGTTTCGTCTTTTTCCTCATTTTCATATACCTATGAGTTTTGCGTTAAAAACCATGTTTCATTCTTAAACGTTCTCCTTTTGACAGACATTTTCATTTCTATTTGCCGGTGAAGGAGAATGTATGCAATAAATTGCTCTGTTTTCTTCTTGTTTTTAGTGTTTTAATTTTCAATTGTTCCTCTATTGTCAAATTTTCTTGCATGCCCACTCAATTTTTTTTTTCTGTGTGTATCCACGAACGTAATTCTTTTTTCCGCTCGTTTAACCAGGCACTTTTAGAGGTATAGAATTTTATTTTAAGTTGGCAATACTTTTTTAACTAGCGGCCATTTTGACAACTGTGTAGAGTGATCTGTGACAAGCTTCAATATAGGCATTAACGCCTCCTAGATTCCGTGTATGAACCCATATAGGCTTTGCATATGAAATCTATAGTACTCTCATCAGCACGTTCCACACAGCTTTGTGATGTGGTCGTTTGAGGGCCACTTGTTTATAAACAGAAACATCAACCAAAAAATTAGTAAGTGATGTGATCGCTTGGGGGCCGACGCACGATTTTCATTAGAGAATTTGGTTAAGCGATGGAACTCACTTTTGGTTGAATGACAACTTTAATAAACAAAACTGCCGTATTTGGGGTGAAGATAGTCCTCAAGTGTATGTTGAGAACAGCGTTACATCAAGAAAAAGGAACTGTTTGGTATGCTTTATGGGCTGGAATCGTTGGTCCGTATTTCTTTAAAAATGCGGCCCGAAATGTCACAGTCAATGGTGAATGCTATACAGAGCCATGATTGCTGACTTTTTTGTTCCTCAATTGAACAATTGTGATGTACAAGAGCTGTAGTTTTAACAAGACGTCACATCATGTCACACAGCTCGTGCCACAAATGATTTATTGAAGGAAATGTTTGGTAACCCCATATAGTTTCACGTTTGGGATCCGTGATTTCGTTCCAAGATCCTGCGATTTAACACCCCTATTTTCCTCGGGGATGTGTGAAGTCGCTAGTCTACGCTACGATAAGCCCGAAACGATAGACCACTTGGAGGAAAAAATTTGTCACGTTATTGCCAATAGGTATACGGCCACAAATGTTGGAAAAAGTGAAAGAAAATTGGACCTCCAGATTAAATTATGTACATCCGAACCAGCATCTTTGTTTTATTCCATTTCAAAGTTCTATACCTCTAACAAAAACACCCTAAACCAACCCACTTATAATTTTTAATAGCTGGGAACCTTATACCTACCTACCTACGTATGCATGCATATACCCATTCCTATTATTCAATAAAATGCAAAATATCTATGCCTATCAATCGTAGATTCATTAAATCCATTAAGATTAAATCATACTTATGTAGGTATAATTGCGCAAAATACTGCACCCAAAGCTGCACCTTTTAATGACTTCAAATCCAAAACTGTGATATAAAAATATACCTACACGTCACATCGTCTTAAGTAGGTATATCTACCTATACCAACTTTAATTTAACAATGTTCACATATACCTAATGCAATTTACCAAATAAAGCAATTTTACAATTATACTCTGAATCGAATTAAAAATTAAAATAAACGAGCTGAAAACAAAACAAAAAAAAAACCATCAACATCAACAACTTCAATAACAACAACAACAAAAAAAGATAAACAATCGAAACTGCACACGAGCTAACGCATATCTATTTCAGTTCAAAAATTCAAGCAATGTGGGTTTTATGGTAAAATTTTAGCGTAATTAAATATTTGACTTTACCCTGCCGAGCGCGCCTTTCTATGTACATACACTTCCAGTAGTCCCACAGCCGACCGACCACCCATAGCTATCAACTCCTCAGCACTTGGGAACCTCCGACAACAATAACGACAATGGAATAAGCTTGCAATATGGTACGAAAGTACGGGGAAACCTTTCTTCTCGCCGTGTGCGCTTCCAAGTTTATCTTCCTCTTTTTTTCATATATACCTCAACCAAATAGATACATACATATATAGGTAGAGCTAGATAGTTTTGCTGATGCTCTTGGTGAAATACTTTCTTGTAGAGCTGCACCTAAAGTGAAGACATATAGCCATAGCACCTACTCTCGAACCAAACCAGGCATGTCAATGGTGTATATACTAACGCACAATTGGTTGGGGAGCATATAACGCGCAATCGCCTGAACCGATTCTCCGCCTTCAAGTCGGCGACAGACTGTGTTAAGTGCTCCAAGTGCTCGACTCCTATTGGCCGCCCACTGAGTAAATTTATCTCGAGGAGTTGCACAAAAAAGATACAAAAAATGATCTAGCCGTTGGCGATATGATGATGGGGGGACTTCAAGTAGGTGGCATGGATGGATACTTTATTCTTTTCCTCTCCCCAAACTCCACTATGGCTAACACACACATACAACAATACGGTGACGGCGACGGCGGCCTGGAAAACTGGTTAGACAGGCCGGCAAAATAAAACCTCTCTTTGGATTTATCCACTAGAATGTCTGAATGTATCTCTGTGCAGCATTTCACTCGAATGTAATATTGAGTGAGTTTTTTTTTTGTTTTTTTGCATTTGTGGAAAATTGTCTACAGTTTTCTGACCTACACTATGTTCTATTGGATTTGAAAAATGTTCAACAAATTTATTGGATTTTCTTACTGATGAGAAGTTGTTGTTTTTTTTTTTTCTTGGGTTAATGTTTTTCGTTATTTTTTTTTTTGCTTCTTTTTCTGTTGTCTATTAAGCCTTATTTGAAGTGTGTTTAAATATGGTTAGGCGCGTGCTTATTACAAGTGACATAGCAAAAAACTAATTCTTTGAGGTGGCATGAAAAGTTATACCTACCAACTTAGGTAGATATTGTTTTAATTTTGTTTAAACGGGGTGCACTACCTACATTGTTTTGAAAAAAGTACATAGTAGGTACCTACCTCTCTAGTATTTAATTTTAATGAGTTACGGGGTTAATTGGCACGCACCTATTTGCACAGTTTTTGGGTGTTTTTTCAGTAAATGTTTTTCGTAAATTAAATTGAAGATTTTAAGGAAATTTAATTTAACATCTGTTAGAGTTTTAACACTTTATCTTAAAAATCATTTGAAATAGGTTTAAATGATAAAAGCAATTCACCGGTAAGAGTACGATAACTCAGATAGGTATAATAACACATTTTTTGAAAGAAAAAATAAAACAAGCATTCTTTACAATCAAAATCAAAGGGGGGACATCTCCGCCCGTTTAGGCAGGACAATTCTAAAAAGTACTTAAAATGAAAAAAAAACAAGTGAAAATTTCGAAAAAAAATAATTTTAAACTCTAAGTTTGGGCAAAAAAAAAAATTGGAAGAAAAAGTTCAGTATAATTTTTTTTTTAATTTAAAGATTATGGGACATATTCATAGTCAACTTTAGACCCGAGTCCAACTAGCCTCGAGTCTAAAGTTAACACACAGGTTAGAAACAGCTGCTGAAATTCACATCTCTGTTTAGTAAAAAACAGAATTCTACTACAATTTTAGTACTGTTGCCTGTCATTCCATTGAAATCTAATCCATTTTTTGAGAGATAGAAAAAACAACTTAGTCAAAGAGTCTGTCGCTTCTAAATTTTGAGCTCCAGTTTATCTTTTGGAGCCGGGTCTAAATTGTCTATGAATAACATAAATTCCAGGTTAGCTTAGAAGAGACAAACAAACAACTTGTCAGACGACTATGAATATGCCCCTATGTACCTCATATTTTTTTAGAATTCGTTGCTCTTGTTATTTTTTAATAATAATATGATTTTAGAGAAAATTGAAAATTGGTAAAACTACTTAGGTACCTACTTAAGAAATCATTTTTTTTTCTTACAAATATAGTGCACCCAGAACAACGGCGAATAAACAGTAATAATGAAACCATTCCTATTGGGTACACCAAAGGATTTGGGATAGGTGTGAAGTTTGGTGTATTTTGCATTTTGGTATAAACTGACTCTGGGTATGAAGTGCTTCTCGACATGAACTGGGTTGGTATGTTATGGTGTATACTGGTACAAACTATGTTTTTTGGTCCATGGCATGAATTTTCATATCAAATTATTTGTTGATTTTGTAGAATTTATTTATCTTCTAACGTACATAATAATTTGATTAACTAAAGATGTGAACTGATTGTCAATAAGCAATATGTGTATTTTAATGAATTTTTTAAAGAAAATACTTTATTAAAAATACTGCATTTAAAATCCAGTATTAAATACATAATAAATAATATAAATAAAATACAGTATTTTGCCGTAAAGAATTAAAAAAAATTCAGAATTTGGTAAACATACTTGCTTACCTACTTTTCTCAGATGTTTCAACTTTATCAATTTGAAATAATTTATTGTATTTTGTTCACTGTGACGTATGTGCACTTTTTTTTTTGATATAAAATGTAATTCGCAGATAATGTAATTATTTGTTAATGATTTATTAAAATCTTATAAGGAAAAAAATTTGCTGTTTTTTTTTGTGTTCTAAACAACTGTGAGTATACCTGACTACTAATTTTTAAAAATTCTTTCACCTTTAGAAAATATTGGAATATTTAAAGAACAAGAATGTGATATTACATACATACATACATACATACATGCTAACATTTTGCATTTTTTTAAAATTAAAATGAAATGTTAATAGGATCCAACATTTCTTTTCTGACTGGGGGTACTCGTCTGTCTACTGAATTTATTCATTCATTTCAGTTTAATTAAGTTCAAATAAGTTTTTCTAAGAAAAAACAATTTCAAAAATTAAACTTATTTGAATCACGTCTTTGAGTTAGGCTTGTCTAGACCAATGTGAAATATTAAGATACAACGATGAAACAACAATAACAACACGTTGCTATGATTGACAACAACAAACTGTTGTTATTGTTTTTTCGTAAATTTAAACAAGAAAAATTTACAAAAATTACGAAGAAATTTAACGGAAACTTTTTAACTTTTTTTATCTTAAAAACTCGACAAGTTAGTTGAGATTAATTTATAGTTGATGCCAATATCATGCTTAAACCAGGCTAAAACACTTTTGCACAGCCGGTCTTTTAAATCAAAAGCTGAAAGCCAACAATCCACAAGAGAAAGGTTTTGTTATTGTGAATGAACTTGAAGATCCACCAAATTTCAATGTTTCTGTTATGTTTAAACTAACTTGCAATGTCTTATCCTGCTAAACAGAATGTGATGGAATGCTGGAGCCGAAGTCGGAATTATTAACTTTTGTTGTAGCATTTTTGAATTATTCGAGTTTTTTCCAACTTCCTCCGCAAAACCCGGTCTGGCAAGGTAAGATTTTTAGTCATGTCATAATTAAATTCTGAAATTTTTGAACGAAACAAATTCCGTGTTGAAACGCAATCATATGCAATTTGAACTAAAATGAATTAGTGAACTAGTTTCCTGAACTAAACAAGCCAAGTGCTTAGTTATGCCACTGGTTAAGACAAAACTTATTTATTTATAACGAGTCTAACGAATTTGATTTTGTATGATACTAAAATTATTTGGCTAAAAAATATTTTTCTAAAACCATATTAACGGTGCTGAAACAGAACGGCATTTTGAATGTCTAGTTTGTCATAAAAGGTTTTACGGATTACAATCCAAATTTTTTGAAAGAAGTCGTATATAATCTTGATAATATTGAATATCAAAATTTTCAAGCTCATATTTTTTTAAATTTAAAATTTAATCTTTTATTTTGAAAACGTAATACCTACCTATTTAAAAAACAAAGGTGAATATGTTTTTTTGAAGTTTTGTTAGAGTGTAAATCTCAAATTCTAAAAACTACGGTATCAATTTTTCAAACTATTTTTGAAAATTTTAAAAATAAGAAATTAGGTCTTGAAAAAATCCATTATAACAATTAAAAAAATTTTTTTTTTCGTTAAGTACATCAAATGGCATTTTCAGGATTGAGCCTAAACTACTTTTTTTTGGATTATTTTGGCAATTCAAATAATAATAATCTTTCATATTTGTCTGTAATTATATTCTTGTTTTTATATTTTTTGTATTCTATAGTTGATAGTACTTACTTTTACAAAGGAGCAAGTTCATGAGATCCAGTCGGGAATTATTTTTTCGTTGATGAATTTTTTATACCTACTCTTCCACGAAGGCTGTTTTTCTTCCTTGAATAGTTACTTTTTAAATACGAACTAGGAAGTTTTACACTTTCTTCCTCCTCTGAATTTAACTTTTGGTGAATCATAGGACGATTCCGGAGACGGTACAATCATGAAATGTATACGCAATCTACCTTGAAGCAGACATAGTGACAAAAATTAAGCTCGGTAGACTCCAGTGGGCAGGGCACCTAGCTCGCATGAGTGAAGAGGAACCTGCTCGGAAAGTCTTTTGTGGTACATTCTATGGTAGACGGCAGCGTGGTGGACCATGCTTGCGCTGGAGAGATGGCGTAGACCAGGATGCCCGAAGCCTTGGGGTGCGCAACTGGATGGCGTTGGCTCAAGACCGGGATAGGTGGAGAGACTTGTTGAAGGAGGCCAGGAGCGGACCCCGGTTGTCGAGCCGATGATGATGATGATGAATCAAAGCCTTGGACTTTTGGAAAGTTTTGAAACATTGGAAAACTAAGTTCATCTTATGTCAAATATTTAAATTAAAAAAAACCTTACTTTTTGAGCTTTTCTTAATCATTACGCATATACTCGTATTTTTTTATATCAATTCATTTATCATAAATCGTCTGAATTTACATATTAATGTGTCTTAAGATTATGAAGCAATTTCTTCATAAATAAAAAGCACTGCGGTGTCACAGAAAACAAGAAGGACAAGGTACTTATACAGGATACACTCTCCTGAACATCAAGACATATACGACTGGTCGACTGCCTTATCAAAAATGACCATAAGTGTCTCTCTACGAAAATATCTGACCATGTAGGAAACCAAGAACTCTGATTATGTGGATGATAGTGATAGTCTGATACAAAACTGACACCCCCAGTGACCATTCCCCACTTTTCCTGGTGGATATTTTTTTTTTTTTTTAAGATGACCCTCTTTTGTGTCCAGAGAGGAAGAATTTTCATCAGACATTCTGTGGGTACAAGGAATGTTTCCATACATGTATTCATGTACATACTTGTACCTTTCCCAGTTTTGGGGTCAGGCGGGAGAAGCCATAAATCACGTTAAACTTTTTTACCATTATCCAGATGCAAGTGAGACAAGTGTTACTCTCGATTCTGGGGATGGTGCAGATTATGCACAGCTGAAGTGTATATATAGAAGAACATATAGTGCTTAGAAATAAGTAGTTACTCGTATATGTTAGGTTCCAAATTTATCTTGAGTTTGGATTTATTAAATATTTAGAAGATGACCATGTAGCTGCCTGGAACAGAGTGTGAAGGGCACACATGGCAAACCATACTGGTGATGATGGGTATTGTTGAGTAAGGATTTTTATTTCATTTTTTTTTTCTTGTGACCATACCGCACCAAGTCATCATATTAATAAAAGAACGATTATGTGAGTTGTTTCGATAAAAAATAAGTTTTTTTTAGAATAATAAATATTCATTGTCACGTTGGCGTTATATACGAGTAGTTTGATATTAAAAACAAAATAAATAAAACGTGATAAAGTTTGGCATGATTTTGTTGACATCTGGACTTTCTCAAAACGTGATGTCCATATATTTTTACTTGAGCTTATTAATTTGCTTAATATTAGTTTAATATTTTTATGAGAGAAAGAAAGAATATAAAAAGGAAGTGAAATAGTGAATTTAGGAAACTTTTTTTTAAAGATTTATATATAAAGAGAATAAATAAAAAAGTCTATTAAAATATTTGTTTTTTTTTATATGCATGTAAAAGGAGGTAATCGTACTTCTTAGACTATTGGTAAAAATCTGCAGTTAAAATCATATTGGCTAAGAAATTAAGAAACAAAAACGATTCTTGGAACCTTTTTGTATATATAGGTACCATGGCTGCAAAAATTTTCTACAAATTTGCTACAAATTTAAAGTTGTTGTAGAACTAAATTTAAATACAAACGTGACCGTTAAGTCTAGTACTAAACAAAACTGCAAAAATAAAGTTGAAAATTGTTTTCAACAATTTTTTTTTTATAAACTTGATAAAAGCGTTTAGTATCGAGAAAAAAAAACAGTCTTGAGTAACATTAAATTTGGAATAAAAATCCAGTTTGAAGGAAAATATTTTTTTTTAATTTTGAGTTTGAAAATCAATTGTGCAAAAACGGAGTTTTGCCTTTTAAGATTTTTTTAAAATTTTTAGATTTAGTAATGACTTTGTATCATTTTGTATTGAAACATTGAAGCTAGTTTCATAAATTATTATTATGAATCATTTATTATAATTCATGTGATGTGGCAGACACATACAAAACGAAATTATGAATCAAATTTGATTCATGGGACTTGGCGAAGAAGTCTTTTTCGCAGCAAAAAATATTTGGACGTATAATTGGTTTTTTGAGTAAACTTCTGTGGGGATAGTAAGGTTGTTAAAGAAAATACTTTAACTGGTGTCCACTTACTCTAATCAGGGATGTGCATTGCTGAATAGTTTCTTAGAATACACACAACTGGGTAAGAGTTGAAGAGAGCTAAATCTCTCCACAACTCTTCACAACTGGCGGAGAATTTTTTAACTTAACATTAAATTTAATTTCGCCAGTAAAAATATTTCAAACATTCTTTATAAATTTCCCATTTTTTATGGCGACATTAAATTTAAGTGAAAAAAAAAATTGAAATAAATTTTAGCTAAAAATTTGAAAGAAAAATTTTGAAAAAAACTTTTAATTCTTATGAGCTTTATTAAAAAAAAAACCTATTAAATTTGGATAGTTTATTATATTTTCTTAAAAATAATTCAAACGAAGATTTGTAATAGAAGAAATAATAAATATGTAATTAAAAAAAAATAATACGTATACACCATAGTGAACAAAAAATAAAATTGATGAATCTTTGTTCAGGTCTTCAAAACTATCTTTAAAATTTTGAGATATTGATGATCAAAAATAAACAGTTTTTTTTTTAATTCAAAATCGAAAAAATGTACTAAAAAATGTAGAACAGAAAAAATTTTAAAATGAATGATGAATAAAAAAGTAATCTGGAAAACACGAATTTTCATTTTTAATTTTTGATTATTACGGAATAGTACCTATGATAAAAAAAAATAATTAAAAAAATACTGTAACCTACAACACTTGAAAACGCTTATTCCATTTTTTAATTTTTTTTGTTTATTAATTTGTATTTTTAATTCAACTCTTGCAGGTAGACAAACATTCATGAAAAACTAGCCTAGTTTATCAATATCTTGCAACTGGACCAAAAAGAGGCTCTCTAAGTTGTTACCAGTTTTCACTTGGCCAAACGAAGAAATTTCATTGAAAATTTCCAAATCAGCTCGCAAAATAACCCATTTTCAATACAAATTCAATTTTTTATAATTTGCTAGAAATTATTTTAAAAATTAGGTAAACGCATTCAGAGGAGTAGTACACATTTGGATGCCTTTGTCAACCACGATCTTAAATCTGAAATTTCTCAACAGAAAGAGAAACCAACATTCCTCACAATTTGCGAAATTACCTCATTTCGATTAAAGTGTAAGCACCAATATTCAATTATTAACTTCCCATAGGGAGTTATTGTAATCGGTCCGATTTGTCAAATTGAAATTTTTGACATTTCTCGACGTTTCAAGGTCCCTAGAGCCTATATCAATCATTTTTAGAGAGATGTCTGTGTGTGCGTGTGTACGTACGTTCGTACGTTCGTACGTTCGTACGTCCGTACGTCCGTACGTCTGTACGTACGTACGTCCGTACGTCTGTACGTCCGTACGTCCGTACGTTCTGGTACCATTTTTCGTCGTCGATATCTCAAGAACGAGTAGAGAAATCGACTTGAAATAAATTTTGTTTTACAGATAATAACTTCGAAAGAAGCTGAAAGGGCGTTCATTAATATTCAATCAGTTGTTTTTTTACTATAGCAGTTTAAAAAAGAAGTGAAAATTTTGGTTGGGCTCAAATATCTCACGAACAAATAGTGCTATTGACTTGAAATAAATTTTATTCCACACATTATGACGTCATACAAATTTGATATGAATTTGGAAAAAAATCAATATACCGTTATTTTTTAAAATCAAAAAAAAATTTTTATAACTCGAATATCCTTAGATGGAAAAACGATATTAACTTTAAAATAATTTTATTTTACGAAAAATGTTGTTTTTGACTACTGGTGAAAATTTCAAAAAAATTCAATGGACAGTTTTTTTATATAAAAATACATAACATAATTGTTAGCAACTGATAAAATTTTGACAAATATTGAATGGGCAGTTTTTTTAACAAAAAATCAAAAACTGTTAAAAATTCTAAAGAAAAGTAGTTACAATTGTATTTCAGCTCGAATATCCTGAGAACGAACAACGATTGTGCCTTCTAAAATATTTTATTATATACAGAGTACATTTTTTGATGAAAGGTTGAATTTTGAGTTTTTGACAAATATCTAATTGACAGTTTTTGAAAAAAATATAAAAAAAAAATAAACTAAAAAGTGGTAACATTGGTTTTTCGACTCGAATATCTTGAGAACGAGCAATGAAATTGACTTTGCCATTAGGTATTGTCATTTTATACAATAATGATTGTTTGAATTTAACAGCTAAGGTTTGTTTCGCAGAAAATTTTGTTATTTGAAAAAAACTTAATATAAAGTTTTCAAAATCACAAATGGGAAGTTATCAGTGTGGGTCGCACCCAGCCTCTTTTTTGTATTTTTAATTTAACTCTTGAAGGTAGACAAACATTCATGAAAAACCAACCTCGTTATCATTATCTTGCAACTAATTTACTGGCCCAAAGGGACTCTATAAGTTGTAACCAGTGTTCACTTAGTCAAACGAGGAAATTTCATTGAAAATTTCCAAATCAGCTCGCAAAATAACCCATTTTCCACACAAATTCAATTTTTTATAATTTGCACGAATTTATTAAATTAGGTAAACGCATTCAGAGTAGTAGTACACATTTGGATGTCTTTTTCAAACACCATCTTAAATCTGAAATTACTCATGAAACAGAAAGAGAAACCAACATTCCACGCAATTTGCGAAATTATCTCATCTCAACTAAAGTGTAAACGAAGTATTCAATTATTTATAATTATTATACAAATAATGTTACGTACAACACTGACAGGGCGATTGACTGATGTTCTGATGACGCGGTAGGTTGAATTTTCACTTTGTTGTTTAGACAAAAAAAAAAATGTTGACAATTTTTTTGTTAATTTTTTGACAACTTTTTCCACTTTTTTTTGTAGAGGAACATTTTTTTGACATAAATCTTTTTTCAAAATTTATTTCTTGATCAAGTTTTTATATTTACTGTTCAAAAAAATGTTATCAGAGAACAACCATTGATAAAAATTCTTTTCGCCAAATATGTTTTTCGATCATTTTTTTTTAACACTTGGCTGTTCCCTGACTATTTTGTTTGACGATTTTTGTTAACAATTTTTTTTTTGCATTTTTTTTACAATATTTATTTTGAGAAAAAAATTTTGTACAGAATTAAAAAAATCTGGTAGAAAAATTACCTGATATTATTCTCTGTGTCTACCATTCAAATTTTGCAGCAAATTGGTATACCGATTTTTCAAACACACACCTCAAATGTAGATACTGTCAGACACCCAAATATTTAAAAATAAACAATTTTCAAACATAAATAGTCCCTTTAAGCTGCGTTACTGACAAAAATCCTTGAAACCCTTTTTCCCGTCTAGGTTTATTAATATTTAAATACTTTTTACGCACAACAATAAATTTACCACAATTTTTAAAGTAAACATAATATTCCTAAAAGATACCGAAATAAAATCCAGAATCTCAGATCCTCTTTAATATATCCACTCCCAGATTTAACTTGAGAGTAATTCCCTGAATGCGATTATGCAGCAGTAGTAATTGCCCTTAAAATTGAACTTGATGTGTGTATGTTCCATGTGTTTCTAAAGGATCTTCCTCTTTGTCTACTCTGTCTACCACAAAAAAAAAAGTCTGATATTACTCTGCCACAACTCCTTTTGTTTGTTTATACTTCCTTCACGCTATAAGAGTATAGTATACGCAAAACGTACATAGATGAGAGATTACATGTGCTTCTTCTTTAGCACTTAATCTTATATACCCGCTAAGATGTGAACGACTAAAGGCGACAGACAATCCGACTAATTTACAACAAAAACAGTTATCTTAATAAACATTTTATGGAAATGCGTATACAGCAAAGCGACGATGATAGAGAAACCTTAAAAGCAGATCCGAAAGATTATCGCCCAAGTAACAAACGCAAACCGCCTTCTTTAAACACTCTCAACGAACTTGGGGTTGCTTTTGGAACTTTCTCAAATGGAAGGGTTTACTTGCCATGGAATTGCTATACCTACTTTTGGGGTGTCTGGTCAACAGAAATTATGCAAATGCATTTGTAACTCCGAAGACGAAGAGAACACACAGGAAGATGTTCCAAAAACTAAACGGCCCATTAGAATGGTTGATGCATCAAAACGAGCTATTATAAAAGGCCAACAAGCGTGAAGGGGTGAGTTTCAATTTTGGGTTTGACCGCCCCATATTGACGCCATTCGGCATCATCACACCAAAGCCAAAAAGCTGCTGCATGCATGTTTCGAGGTCGACGTAGTCGTCGCGCTTGCTGTAATTTCGTAACCAAACACATGCTCGTTCATGTACTGAGGTATTAACTCTAAATTCCGGTGATTACCAACAATCCAACTCTGGACGGTAATTTTCTATTTTAATGGCAATTCGGTGGGGGTAATTTAATGTGTTTGCCTCCGCAATACACGTAACTCAGAATTGGCGCGCATCATCGTGGCTCGCTGTGGTGATGCCTTCGGTCGAATGATGAAAGGGTGTGTGTCCATTTGATCATCACCATCATCATCATCATCATCATCTACAGAAAAATAACAGCAGCTATAAGGCCACTTGTACCTTCTCTGAGCCCAATACCTACAGCGAGGATTATACAATTTACCTTCATTGATCCGATGCTTAACTCAAGGTTGATGTTTTGGCCAGGTCTGCTTGCTTTCGATGACGATGCAGTTCGGCGTAGCGGCGGCTGTGGCTTGGCCAAGCGTTATTGACAACTCGACGCACATTTACAATATGTAATTGCACATGTTCATGTGTGAAATTATCGCGCGCCGCGCCGGTACTTCAAAAGCCTAACACGCGGAGCTATAGCATCTGTGATGCGTTACGAGTTTTTAATGTGACGACAATGGGTCTCGCATCCGTTACGGTTGTCTGACGTTCCTGGTTGAGTTTGAGAGTGCGTGTAATAGTTCAATATTGTAGGAGAAGGTATACAACATTTATTTAAGTGCTACTACTCCTACTCCCTCTGTGACCCAGTAGATGGCATCTAGTCTGAAATAATTGATGCTCGTGTTACACTTCCGGATTTTTACTTTCTTTTTTTTATTTTGGAGGAAATTACTCTGCTATTAATTTTGGTGCCGATGATTAACTGCTTATTATGACGATGGTAAAGATGATGAGGTGTACAGAGAGAGAGGGCAAGTAATAATAAATTGATTGCTAAGCAATTTTATTTGACACAGAATTTTGTATGGTATTGAGAAATTGCTAATATATTGGTACAATGGAATAAAACGTATTACAAAATGCATTTAATATTTAGATTATTTTATTTTTCTTCTTTTATTTTTTAATTAAAAGCAAAATGTCTCAAATTTTTTACTTGTATTCTCAAGGTTTCAGAAATAAAGCAATAACACAATGCTATGATGGCATGGCAGTATTTTAAGCTTAAAGGAACTGCTTCTTCTTCATTTACCGGTAATTGTTGTAATGATCTCAAGTTGGACCACAAATTTCCCACTGTACTGATTCACCTTAAAACAGATCCAAGATATTTAAACTTTTCGCATTTGGGAAGCACTGTTTCATTTCAATATATATTCGTATAATAGGATTGTGAAAATCTGAAATCTGATAGCACAGGTATGCGGTCTTTTTCGCGCCAAATCAATGTCCATTTCTCTCCAAAAACAGTCACCCATACACCAAGTGTTCATGGCAAGGACACAAGATCTATACTCATGATGGCCCATTGTCAGGAAAGAGTAATTACTTCACTTTGGGGAACTCTACTTAAGGATAAAGTGCCCTTAAGTAGAAATTCAAGGATTGTAATAAAGAGCAAAGGACGCAAGACGCACCCCTGGTGCACACCTACTCTGATTAGAAACTCGTCGGTAATTCCTGTCGATCATTTTATCTTTGTTTTAAGTTGCTTCTACTGACTATGTGCTTTTTCAAAATTAATCAAAGAAATATTCAGATCTCTTGAGAGAACAAGATATTTTTCCATTCTGATTCTTTTACTCTGTATTACATCTGTGGTTGATTTGCCCGAAACAAAACTGCACTGGTAGTCAGACGGCGGAATTCATTTTTGAGGACGTCAATCAAACGCCCATTTTGACGGACCATAAATAAGTTTGAAGGTGAGAATCATGATCCATCTAGACCCGAGTTTTGGAGTTTTTCAACGCGACACTAACTTCCTCGATTGTGATGTCGGTGACTTCTTCGTTGAAAGGTGCAGCTACATATTAGAAAATAGCCTCGGAAACTGTTAATTTAAAAGTCATTCACACCAGTGTTGCCATTTGTGAAGAATTTTGTCATCATCCACCATAAACTGAACCCAGTATTTCTGGGGAAATTGCAGGACTGTGTCCACGAAATATTATAATTTTCTGTTCCCTGAGCAAGCAATTTTACCAATTGTCTTACATTGAATCCCACTTTCCTTAATGATATTTATAAATATTTATATTTTATTATATTCGTGTATATATTAAATATAGTAGCCCGTGGCACAATGATAAATGCGTAAGACTGTCATGTGGGAGGTCTGGATTCTATTCCCAGCCCGCTCATAAAAACAGAAATGTTTTTCACTGACTGCACCTCTTACGAAAAATTGACAAATTCTCCAACAGTACCACTTGTCAAAAATATAGTGCTTCTTCACCTTGGGCCCCTTCCATTCCTGCAATAACACGCACACAGGAATGGTTGAGAGTTAATTCGGAAATAAAATGCAAAATTATCAGCCCCTTTTCAACACTGCATTTTATAAACTTTAATAGAGATAGGTATCAAAAAACTTTGTGGTACAAAATATAAGTCTCTTAAACCTATTTCATACGAAATTAAAAAAATATTACGTAACATGGTTTTTTTTAAGTTGATCTATTGCCTTGACCATATTGGTCAAGGTTTTATATAGTCGCAGCAATTCAAAACTTTTGAAACTTGAAAAAGGAAATTTCTTTTCAGCATTATAAAACTGAAACTGAAAATATATGCGAAACTAACACTCTCTACTGCCATTCATGATGCATCAATACTCAACGAGTTAAAATAATACCTATTTTATGATCTGTCTTGATAAAATTTTTAAGGCTTTTTCCCTAATTGAATTACACTCCAAATTTTTAAAAGCACACACAGCATTACATACCGGTGGCTGCCGTCAACACCGCTGTCATGTCATCAATTCATTGCTTTAAATGCTCAACGATTTGTTATTTTCTTCATTCTTCAAGTTAAGGATATCTGTCATTAGCATTGATTAATTCCTCACTATATTTACATATAAAAACAATCAATCACATCCTTAAGGCAGAGCGCATCAGCCCCTGGATTTTTGGAACATTTCCAGAGGTAGCAGTATAATCATCATCATCATCATCATCATCATAGCGTAAAGCATTAACAACATTCAGGAAACATATACGGGACTATTTTACCCAGTCTAAGTTAACAGTTAAGTATATCTATGTATATATCCATCCGGATGTAAACAGAGACAAGGAAAAATAAATGCAGAAACTAAAAATGCCTCTGCTCTGATGGTCCTGGCGTTCCATCTCAAAAGTTAAGGGAGGCACAACCAACCAAATGAACAAACAACAACAACAACAAAAAAATGAAGGAAGCTACATGGAAATAAAAACAATCAACTTAGAGAAAGAAATTAGGAAAAAGGATATAATTAAGGCCATCGTCGTTAAGTATCCAGAAAACTAATGATAGCAAAGCCAATTGTCTCACAGCCCCAAACCCCGAAGGAGAGATCTCATTTTTATCCGCATCCATCAATCCAAAAGGAGGACTATCTCATTCCCAAACACCGCCACCACTGCCATGCCGGTGTCCATCCGATGGCCTTTTGCAAGTGGCTTCATACAAATTTGGGGTTCCTTGCAGACGAGGTCTTCCAGTAGTCGTCCATCGAGGAAGGACAACAAACGTTTGTGGGAACTTTTGGCTGAAAACGTTTCAATTAGCTCCGAAAACACAAATTCACGTAGAGGCTTACAATGTACCTACTCTCTACGCATGGTGACCTTTTTTACGGAAATTCATTTTATTACGTGGAAACAGAGCCGTTAATGGCTTTGGCATCAGGACATACATCACCTATTATTCCATGTTGATGATTTTTTTGGTTTCCTATATGTACATCTTTATATGACCAGAATATGGAGTTTCATCTTAATTTTCTGTTGTCGTCCTGGTTTGTTTGTCTAGGCAAGTAAAGCGGCATCCAGCATTATCATCTCGTGGCCTTTTGTTTGGCAGAGACATCAAGGAGGCTGGTGATGGGGAGGAGATTATTTTGATAAATTACTTTTAATAGAAAATATCCTTGATATCGCGTACATTTACTTTGTATTCGCTTTACTTTTGGAAACGTAATAGTAGAACACAAAAAAAAAAAACCTGGAGTGAGGCACTGACTGCTGAATGAGCTGAGAATAAATTTTAAATAAATATGGGTTAGCCCATTGGGGTCACGCAGAGGATTGTATTAATTGAAAAGATTTTGTATATTCTATAATTTTTACCAGCGACTGTTTGGTTTTGGAATCGGTTAAAAAATGGGTTTGGTAATTCTGTCTCGACTTACAGCCTTAGCAACTGAGGCGATTTTCTTCAAGCTCGAAACTTAAGTTTTTTTGATGCAAAATTGATAACAAATGTTTTATCTCTAAAACGGCTATAACGATTTTAATTAATTTTTTTTTTCTGGGGAATTTTGACGTTTTTGATGAAAAATATCTTTCAAAAAACCCGTATAACGGTACCTGCCATACAACTAGATTTTTTGGGGGTCAACATTTTTGTCAAACCCTACCTTTTTGTCACACCTTATGTAAATCACACATAAGCACTTATTTACTTTCCTTTTCATGTTTACACTTTTACGCTCCTTTTTGTAAATTTCAAACGATCACATGTCAAAATGACATTTAAATACTGAAAAGGCTTTCGACAGGCAATCCCGAGATCTGATATGGTTTATACTTAGTCAACTTGAAGCTCCGGAAGTCTACGTGCGGACGATCATGAGAAAGTAGAAGCAAGTTAAAATAAAGACAAGATGGCCCGCCGGAATCACCGAAGAGTTCCCAATTAGAGTAGCTGTGCACCAGAGAAGCGTCTTGAGTCCTTTGCTTTTTTATTACAGTCCTTGACTTTCTGCTAGATAAGGTGACGGTCCCCAAAGTGAAAAGTTTGCCGTCTTCTGTGATTAAAAAAAGGCCTCTAAGCTGAAAGGAATGCTCTACATGGTAGTTGTTCATCCAGCTCTTACATACAGTTCACAGTGTTTGGCAATATTCAGGAGGTATGAGAGTAAATTGACTGCAGCCGAAACAGAAATGCTTTGCATAACAACAGGAGTGACAAAGCGTGATCGATTAAGAAGCAAGACAATTCGAGAAAGCTTTCACCATCAGCATGACTCACTTCACTGGTACTGTCAAAAAGAATAAGTCCTGAGAAACCAGTTCAAAAGGCGATAGGACATGACGTTCCAACACTATCGCGGAAGAAAGCCAGGCTCAAAAACTCCTTAATGAAAGAAATGCAACGACACCTGCATTTAGTTGGCCTCAGACAACGAATAATCCAAAACTGGGAGGCCTATCGACGTTTTCAGAGCTCAACCCGGCGAATCCCACTAGTGGAGCCTCTAAGAGTGAAGCAGTAAGAGATTTGTGGTTCCACACTCGACATCATAAAAATCTCCAGTCAATGAAGAAGAAGATAAGAGTTAGTTGATACAGTTTCATCCTGCTTGTTAAACCAATTTCCGAAAATATCATCAAATATCATCTCAATCATTGAAGCCGTTTCTGAGCAGCCATTGTGTAAGACCGTCGCACTCATCCGTGACCATTGCTCTGTTAGGGGTCATAAGATTGAAAACTGAAAATTAAAAAAACAGCTAGTGAAATAAGGCTGCATGCAGTTTTCAAGCTTATTTGAGCCAATTTTTACTCAAGTTTGAATCATTTTAAGCTAATTTAATGATAAGAATGTAACAATAATAATTTTAATAAAACTATTTTATTTGAGACTTTAAAGAGAACTTCTCACAACCCTTTATGAACCCACTGTATTGCTCTGTATAGACACAAAATTGAAGAAGCCACGTTGCGTTGTCGAGGACAGTGTCATCATTAATATTTATAACAGGGCAACTGGCGATAGATCTGTTCTGCGGTCTGCTGAATATTTTCATTGTTATATTTACATTCGCTGGAACTTTGCCATCACATCTCATCACTTTGATGATGCGAAGAGGGGAGTTTTGTGGCTTAAATTGAATATTAACTCAGGAAAAAGGATAACAACAACAATACAAAAACAAACTCATAAAATTATTCAAAATAAGTCAAAACACACCTGATGGATGGTGATGGCAAGGAGTCAAAGTTCTCTCCCCATCAGCTGACACCCATCATATTATGGAACCTGGACGCCGTTGTGGTCCTTGCTCCTCGTCATCGGTCGTCGGTCGTCGACATCCAAAATAACAGTCACCTGTCGGTTACCGAATTAAATTGATTGAAATTCATCTTTTTCATAGCAAGTGCACGCGGATATCATATCACTGTGGGTTCAACATTCAGATATTGAGATTTTGCGTTGTTTTTGTTTATGAACCGAAAAAACAAATCATTTTGAATACAATTTCATTCAGAGATTTGTGCGAAAATGCACGTGCTAAAGGCGTAGCGCCTATGTAGAAGCAAATCGCAGATATCATGTTCATCAATCACGCAAAATGACAAACAATTCACACCATTTCACGAATTCGAGCGATACTGTCCGTCTGCCGCATCAAGGAGGGGTTGTTCGATAATCATTTTTCTTTTTACCCTCGTATATAAGTGGATGGTGGTATCAGAGAGTTTGCAACTGTCAGGAGGATAATTCGCAGCGTATCATCGTCATCATTATCATCATCATCATCATCCCTTAAGCTAACGATTGTTCAATTTCAGGAAAAATAAAATTGCTGATGCGTTTTGAAGACAACTGACAAGAAGAGTGTTTGCTGTTTTATGTCCTTGTGTGTATGATGTCCTTTGGATGGTGTCGATGTCGATAATTTTTTTTTTAATCGTCATAGTCATCATCATCATAAATTTTTCGACTGTCATTCTCTTAAAATAATTTTCTTTAAGACGTTGAGCTGTTTTCTGCAAGTAAAATAAGAATTGGTTAGGTACAATGTAAAAATTATTATGTCTATGTTCGTCTAGTTTTATTGTTATCATTAGTTTGGGTAAGTTTGGAAAATTTTAGAGCAAGAACCTAAGAAGCAGTTCTTGATGATTTTATGATGTTATGTCCTGTTAGGATTCTGTACTGCCACATATTGCCAACAATCTGTCCAGACAGCAGTCAACTGGCTAGGTTGACAGTACTATTGCACTAAAGTGACCCGAACCAAAATTAAGGCTGGCATCCTTCGAACGCTCATAAGCCTAAGCGATTCATTTAACTTAAGGGAAGGCTCAACACTTGAACCTTCTCTCATAGATCACAACATAGGAATCCCACTATGTGAACTGAAGCAAAACGTCGGTAACTTAATTGTTCAAAAATCCAACGAGAGATGGAACCTCCTAGAAACCTGTGATCACCAGGAAACTATGGCCTAGATACGATAAGAAAAGGTCCGATAGAATTTTAATTCTTAATAAACCTTCCTTAAGATTCCTTATAAGTATAATAACGGGACACAACCTACTTGGCTACTATGGTAAAAGAAAATGGGACTCAATACCGACGATCTCTGCAAAGGCTGTGGCGATGAAGATGAGCATGAAGACACGGCTCACTTTCTCTGTCACTGTCCAGCACTCTGCCACACTAGGAAAAAAAACCCTAGGCAACTACTTCTTTAACGAATTAGAAGAATTATCAGAACTCTCAAGCAATAGCTTACTGAACTTCGTCAAGACCTCCAAATGGCTAGACGAACCGTCGGATTCATAGGTTAACACTTCAAGAAGTTAAAACACTTCAGGTTATCACAATGGATCTACATTGATCTAAGTGTGACGGTAACAAAACCAACTGTCAGCCCAATCAACCTAACCTTACCTAACACCCTGTGGATCATCATCCTACGGTTGAATATCGATCATCACTTCAGCTGCTGTACATCGACTACGAAAAGGCGTTAGACAGGGTCCATAGAGAATTTATTTGGCTTGTTTTTAGCAAGATCTCCGATAAGGAAAATTGTTTGGGGAGTGTGAAGATAGTGACTGGAAATGAAAAATCCAATGGACTCTGCAATCATACCTCCAACACCTGAACTGCTCACACGACGTATATGTATGCTCTCTCATAGGATCACGGATCTCCACCAAATAACAACAAACGTGGAGAAAAGAGTTATTCAAGTGGATATATCTGGACAGCCAGTAGAACACTTTTATACTCTTGGAAGAATTGTCCCTAATGATGGTGGAACTCAGCAAAATATCAAAAGCCGATGTTCAGAATGCTGTTATAAAAGAAACAACTCTATGAGCTTAAAGACCAAGGTACTACTGTTTGTCGGATTCAATATTGAATCCGTGCTTCTTTATTGGTGCAGAATTTGGAAAGTTACATCCGCTGTCACAAGAAAGCTTTGTAAATAGACATCTTCACTGATAAAATTCATATGAAAACAAATCAGAACCCAAAAACGTAATTGGTCATACGTTTCGAAAGGGTAATGAATGTATTGAGAGTGAAGCGATGCAATGGAATCCCCTCAGGAAGATAGAAAAGCACAACCGAGAAGCACTTGGCAAAAAACGGTCCAATGACCTTACTAAGTAAGCATGTAAGTAATAACAACAGAGCTATGAAGGTTATTATCTTTTAACATTAAAATTTTCTATGGGGAATTCACGCAGAGGCAGAGTGGCCGGTTCCGGTCGAAAGGTCACAGGTTCAATACTATTTACTATATAATTTCCTTGTTTGCTTGTTTTGAACAATACAGAGGCATCAATCTTTTTAACATTGCTTCAACATCCTTTCTGTTGTAACATGTGAACGCCTCAAGAAACCATTTTAAAGTGTGGTTTTAGCCCAGAAAAGTAGAAAAACCGATAAAATTTTAAATCGCAACCAGGTCAGAAAAAATCTCATTGATACATTTGATGATAGAACTGCATTTATACAAGCTGATTTGAATTCTTCAATCCGTCCAATGATCGAATACGTTGAAGATATCTAAACTTGGTGGAGGAAAGAAAAAGATATGACTCCGAACTAAGTTCAGCGAGACCGAACTTGCGAAAAAATTAAACCTCTCAAAATTTGAATCTTTTTTTTCTTAAAATAATTTTATTTCAAAAAACTAAATAGGAGTTCGTTTAAATATGCCCTTGTCTAGTAAAACTAAAAAAGTTTATGTGAAGCATAATCTCTTTATTTAAATTGCTTACCAAAAATATTGTCTACGCCATAAATTCATTGAACCATCGCAAAATGCCAATTATCACCATAAAAGAACAACGAAAACACTTTAATTCCTCAATCTCGGTTATTTGATTTCATTTGTTTTCTTTAACTTGTCATATGCCATGTGTAGATTCTAAAACCATAATGTACCCCCGATGGGTTCATTTTTCTTCCTGATCCTTCATAATCTCTGCCCTAGCTCCACCAACAATGACAACACACGGCCGAGACCGACAACGATGACGACAATAACAACGAAAAGAGTACGGAGAGACGAACGAAATGCTCCTGGTGAAACTCATATCTTTAAGTGGTTTCTTTATTTGGCCGCATTTGTTTTACAAATATGACCGATTCTTTGCAACATTCTTGCCTTTCATGGCCCCCCGAAAAAAAGGGATTTATTGCTCCAGACACAATTTTTTTTTTTTTTTGCCTGCCATTCTCCCTGCGGCGCGTACATATTGTCTGCTTCTGCTTCTGCTGATCTGAGCTGAGGCTGCGATGAGCCGGGCACTATAGGTATATATACGATAGGAGGACCGAAACCGAGAGCACAAAAATCTTTCTCCCCGACCACAAAAAAAAAGTCGTGTGGGAATTTTTTCTTTTGCTATCAAAACAGAGAAAAAAACGTCCGTAACCAGGCTGTTTGCTTTTTTATCCTTGGAATTCGAGTGTTCGTATGTTATGGAGGTTGGTTCTGCTAATGCCGAGGAAAATTGGATTAATCTGACTGCTGATGTTTTTATTGCCATGGGAATTTAACGCATTGAAGTGCATGATTTTTTATTTCCATTTTTTTTTTGTAACAACTATTCAATGGTAGAAGTGTCACTCTTTAAGTGGATTTTAATTTTAAACAGCTTAAGGTGTGAGGTTTGCTTGAATAATTATGCAAGTTTACTTTGTTTTTGCATGATTTTGATTTTTTTTTATAATGATTCATACTCATGAGTATGTCACAATGTTGTGAGTAAAAGATAAAAAAAAATATTAATTATAGACCTCAATTAACAGTAGTAAGATTAAAAATGCTAAACCTATATTTATCTTAGGTTTTAAAACTAAGATGGAAGCAATAAAACCTACCAGTTTGTTATATTTTGTCTCACATTTCTTCTTGGCCACCCACCTGCCTGACAAGAGGAGAGGAGGGCGTCGGCAAGGTGGAAAGGGTAGGAAAAAGGAAGAGGTAGGAAAAAGAGGAAAGAAGAGTTGGAAAAGAGAAGGTGGAATGTTGAGCTCCAGGGACGCGACCTGCTTGCATATCGCACGGCATTAGCTCGTCGGACGGGGGGGATCTTGTCCCCGGAAACTCAACCTCGCCTGCAGACAAAAACACATATCAGGCCAAAGAATACTAGGGTAAAAAGGAAACGGACCAGTAACGACCACGGACGGACTACTGGCACATCAGGGCACTGTGGATGTTGTTGTAGTGAGGCCATTACCCACCCAACCATAGGAATCTGTGGCCATTTTTAGATTCCCCTAAGATGGTGGATGATCGGTTTCAGATCATACCATCATCACCGATACCTTAAACCACCTTCAGCACCCCTGAAAATTTGAAACATAATAAAAACTCGAAGAAATGTACTTTTTTCGACTTTCGGCGTCTTGAAGTTTATTTCACATTTATTGTTAAAATTTTGAAAAACAAAAGAAAAAGAACATGGAATGTGAATAATTTAAGAAAACAAACAAAAAACAAAGTAAATTAACAAAAAGTAACAAAATTGAATCTAATAAAAAAGCAAAAAAGTAACTTAAAATCATTTTCGCAGTATCGGAAACTAACAAAAAAGCTTATTTTACCCTTTTTGGTACTTAATTTTTAATTTTCTGAAAATTCAGGACAAAACAAACAAACAAACGAATTTAACCCGCGGTGACACTTTTGAAAACTGATTTTTAGGTTCCTTGTACAAAAAGAACTTTAACCAGAAAATATAAATTTAAAGTTATTTTATGTATAAATAAATTGTTAATTTTTTTTATCTATGTCTTCTTTTCTTTAAACATTTTATTTCTTTTATTATTAAAGGTGCAATTAACATCGATGCTAAACACTAAACAGGCGTCCGCAACAATGTTTAACAGGATAATAAAAAATAATCATGTCTTTAACAGAATCTTCAAGACGCGATCCTTAGTGATTCACAGAGCTTTAACTTGGCAGCACTTTTTTAACTGACGATGGCGGCCATTTTAACAGCTATTAAGTGATTTATTTTTAGTTTGGTTTGACATTTCTACATGAACAGAATAACCCTGAACAATGCTTCCAAATTGTGCAAATTTATCCTGATGCTGAATTTTATAAGAGAATTTTATTTAGCGATATGAATCTCACTTTTTATAATTATTAGACTTTTTTATTTAAAGTGAAGAGTAAATGTTGATACCCCAGAAAAATTGAATGATTGGTGTACTTTATGGACTGGTGGAATGACGATGTTGGTCAGAACGTAACAGTCTAAGTGGTGACGGTGCAACATGTCACACAGCTCGTGTGACAGTTGATAAACTAAAATTTAAGAAAGAGCTAAAGGCAACAAGCAAGTGAACATTTTGATTGATTTTTTTGAGGTTTTTAATCCACCTTAATCGTAAACACCCTTCAATGGAATTTGGCAGTTTATATCTTGGCAGATGGGGAACAAGTTATGTTTTTAATTAAATAAGAAACAATTTTTGTTTTAAAAGTGATTTAAAGCTATAAAATTATTATTGCCGCAATTTGGCTTCTGGGGTTACAAATTGTTGCTTGGATAAGGTCCAAATCTTACCCGTAAACCCTAAAAACGTCTTTTCTCGAAGCGAGAAAAAAAGTATGTTTATTTCTTATAATTTTTGAGGCTTCGTGAACATCGTAGCTCTTCCTTTAATTGCATTTGAGAGTTTATGTCTTGATAGATAGACAATAAATTATATTTTTATATGATTATAATTTAGTTCCAAATGTCACTCGAAGGCCCTAAAACTGCCCTCTTCGGGAAAGGAAACAAATCTAGAAAATTTCAAAAAGATTGATTTTTTCAAATGCCTTTGAGGCTGAGTGGTTAAAATAAAATTTACCAAAAAATAGATCGTGGAAAGGCTCTGGCTCCAGACGAAAAGGTAAAATAAAATTAAAGTATGATTTAGACCTATGCCTCTTCGAAATAGTTAAGCCATGCGTAATGCATGCCTAACACTTGCTTAATGCTGCCTTATTTCCATCCGTCTACGTAGGATTCATTAGTTGATACTCAGCCATGCTAGAAATATTTCTACTATTAATACAGAGGTAACTACAATTTAACTGGAGCCTTACATTGACTGTAAACCAGAAGACGAATTCAAATTTAAACATCAATTCGAAGAACGTTTAAAACAATAACTGTTAAAAATTTTACCTTATATTAAAAAAAAAGCAACTCCACAGCTCGTTAAAATCTGGTTTACACAATTACTTCCTGAATTCTCCCACCATTGAGTCATATGCAATAAACCTAAGGACGAAAAGGACCAACAAAATCCCGACACACCTGCTCAATAAATTTAAACTGCATGGTTATCCTTCACCCCTTTTCACGTCACTATAAAGCGATACCTCGGCTTCATGAAGGCATCAGTGCAGTGCATAGTGGGTACTTTTAAGTTTGTGGCAAAATTACGCTCTGCCATGGCCAAGAAAAGTAATGGACGACCAAAATGTTGGCGAGTCCAGTCCCACCAGCCACAGCCAGCGTCAGTGGTTTGGAATTCTCGTTGTCGTTGTCGTAATCGTAAGTCTCGCGTGGTCTTCGCGTCTTCCACCTATTTCACTCACAGTTCTCTCCAAAACAAACGGCATAAATTTAAATTTTAATTTACTACAAACAGTCAAGCCATCGAGCTCATTTCACCATTGCGATTCTACTGCTCCCACCAACCTCTTCCGTGGCCAAAAGGCTTGGATAGATGGATCGATGGTGGATTCCCACTTGGTAGATGGATGGATGGATGGATGGTTGGCGGGAATTTAATGTATAAACACAGAGATATCTATATATTTTTATTTACCTACTACTTGTGAAATAATTGAATAAATACATATTTTAAAGGTTAGCTCATTGCGTTCCGTTGTTGCTGATGGCGAAGTCCATTCATGCCGCGGTCAGGTACACACGTACAAAACTTGGCTCGACTCGACTTGGCTCCCCCCTTGGGAGTACACGACAACCAGAAGCTCACGTAATGGAGGAGGTGAAGGAAGTTTGAAGGTTGGGTAGCTGGTGGCAGAGAGCAGAGAGCAGCCCGATCCAAATCGCAAGAAGTGAATAATGTTAAACATACTGGGAAATAGGAATATACACAATATTCCAACTGACGACGACCGGAGCGTCGGGTTTTGGTGAAAAGGTGATGTCTGTGTTCCCTTAATTTGTTGAATTTTGATTACAATCTGTCTTTTCGTTGCGTGGAGCACTTTTAGCCTATTATTTTGACATTTCATCTTATAACATGTTCTGTTTGAGTTTGACTTTATCGATCGGAGTTGTATTATATGCTTGTGGTGCATTTGTGATAATTTACCATTAGTGCATCGGAACAATCGCTAATTCATGTGAATATGTGGAATCGTAAGGATTTTGAGGAACACATTCATTAGATGGTTCGTGATTGTTCGGGGATTTATTTTTATGTATGAACAAGTATGAGGGTATGTTCACGTTGGAGATAAGATTGGCGATTCGAGCAGCTGGAAAAATATTCACAAAATAAATATCGTTTTTATTTTCTAAGCTTTTACTGAGGATATTGCTTGATTATTATAAATTAAAAAAAAGAGGCTGGGTGCGACCCACACTGATAACTTCCCATTTGTGATCTTGAAAACTTTAAATTTAGTTTTTTTTTCAAATAACCAAATTTTCTGCGAAACAAACCTAAGCTGTTAAATTCAAACAATCATTATTGTATAAAATTAAATACCTAATGGCAAAGTCAATATCATTGCTCGTTCTCAAGATATTCGAGTCGAAAAACCAATGTTACCACTTTTTAGTTTATTTTTTTTTTATTTTTTTTTGCAAAAACTGTCAATTAGATATTTGTCAAAATTTAACCTTTCATAAAAAATTGTACTCTGTATAAAATAAAATATTTTAGAAGGCATAATCGTTGTTCGTTCTCAGGATATTCGAGCTGAAATACAATTGTAACTACTTTTCATTAGAATTTTTAACAGTTTTTGATTTTTTGTTAAAAAACTGCCCATTCAATATTTGTCAACATTTTATCAGTTGCTAACAATTATGTTATGTAGAAAATGAAACAAACAAGAAGTCAATATCGTTACCCGTTTTTGAGAAATTTGAGTCGAAAGTCAATTTATACCAATTTTTGGTAGAATTTTTTTTAGTTTTTAATTTTTTGTAAAAAAACTGTCCATTGAATTTTTTTGAAATTTTCACCAGTAGTCAAAAACAACATTTTTCGTAAAATAAAATTATTTTTAAGTTAATATCGTTTTTCCATCTAAGGATATTTGAAATAGAAAATTTTTTTTTTAGTTTTTTTGATTTTAAAAAATAACGGTATGTTGATTTTTTTCCAAATTTATATCAAATTTGTATGACGTCATAATGTGTCGATTAAAATTTATTTCAAGTCAATAGCATTATTTGTTCGTGAGATATTTGAGCCCAACCAAAATTTTCACTTCTTTTTTAAACTGCTATAGTAAAAAAAACAACTGATTGAATATTAATAAACGCCCTTTCAGCTTCTTTCGAAGTTATTATCTGTAAAACAAAATTTATTTCAAGTCGATATCTCTACTCGTTCTTGAGATATCGACGACGAAAAATGGTACCAGAACGTACGAACGTACGTACACACGCACACACAGACATCTCTCTAAAAATGATTGATATAGGCTCTAGGGACCTTGAAACGTCGAGAAATGTCAAAAATTTCAATTTGACAAATCGGACCGATTACAATAACTCCCTATGGGAAGTTAATAAATGGTTGTAATTTGTACGAAAAAAAAGCACTTACCGAAGCTCTAATATAAGCTGAAGCTCTAATAATTTATATTTGATATTTTTGTTTATTTTGTCGTTTTAAGAATCGATAGAAATAATTTTAAAAATGTTCGATAGTAAATATTCTACTCCGTCTTGAAGTTTTCCGAAAAACATTGTTTAGAGCGCTGATATAGTCCTTTATAGGTTGGTATGAAATTTCTAACTTGATATCAAAATTTGTTTTAAAAATTCTTCTAAAACTAATTTTTTCAATTTATTTCGTTAATCATTTGCATAATTTTGTAGGTCAGAGTTCAATTTTAAGAGATTCAAATGTTTAGTTAATAGAAAGATAATTAGAGTAGGTGTCCATCATGGAAGCGTATTGGGTCCTTTGCTCTTTATTACAATCCTTGACTTTGTGCTTGTGATAAGGTGACGGAGAACAACATGAATCAATTATTCTTTTCTGACGATGGAGCCAAGACCCTGTATCCTTATAACGATCACTTGATGGTGGATGTTTGGAAGAAAATGTATTTACAGCATTAGCGCGGAAAGGAGGCTCTACCCGGCAATTGTCCGTCCAGTGCTTACAAACGGTTCAGAGTGTTAAACAATGAACAAGATGTATGAGAGATAATTGACAGCAACTGAAATGAATAATCGAATAAGAAGTAAGAAAATCCGGAGAAGCCTTCACGTCAAATACAACATGACCAACTTAGCTGGTACTGTCTACTTGTAAAAAAGCTCTGAAAATCTAGTTAAAAAGGCAATAGCACACGACGTTGCAACACTAAAGTAGCAGAAAAGCAGGACCAAGAACTCCTGCATCAAACAAACGTTAACGAAAACTGGAGAGGGATCCGGGTGCTTCCTGCTGTAACCAAAGTAATAGCAATAATCTTCCTGGAACGATTAAAAGAACACCCCGAAAACATACACAACTGCGAACAAGCAGGATTCCACATTGGATCTTTCTGTGTGGACCACATTACCACCTTGCGGATCATCATTGAACAGTGCGTCGAATATCGATCACCGCTTCACCTTATGCTCATTGACCACGAAAAGGCTTTCGACAGTGTCAATCAAATGTATATTGCAAGGCTGAATACTATCACAAAAAGTCTTCCTGTGCAATACTTATCACCAGTATTGCACGCAGCTTTTTCGACTGGAAACGTAGGAAAAAATGGACTTTTCAATCATACCTCAATTACGTGAACAAAGGAAACGTGTATGCTTATTGCTTAATCTTTAACATGATCTCGAATCTCCCTCAAATGACGATAGGAGTGGGAAGAAAATCAGAAAACGTTGAACAAAGGATCAATAGGGCAAACAAAAAAAAGATCAGCCTTGAAACGGAGTAAAGGCTCTGTTCGGGATGATGCCCAAAATATGGAGAAACAACTCTATAAGCTTATAGACCAAGCTACGACAACTCCGCTCTTTTTGAAAGGCACATCCGCTGCCACAAGAAAGCTACAAACGTCCATAAATAGAGGAAAAACATCTTGAGGATGTTCTGGCCAATGATGAACTTGATACGCGAACAGGGAATAGCCTTCATTTTTTCGTTGGATTCACACTTAAGTTTTTCTACTAGAACAAAGTTTCATCTAAACAAGTTTGTCATTCAAGTCCGTTTTTCCGGAGTTTTCATATTATGAATTTTTCTTCGGATCGCATCCTAGTGAGCTCTTTGCTTAAAAATTTCATAAAAAAATTATGTATTTCAAAAACCATCAATTAGTTATTTAGTAAAGAAAATAAAATAAAAATTTCAATCCTATTAAAAAAATAGGCTTTCTTCAATCTACATGCTGCATTTATGTGCCACTTTTGTAAATCAACTTTGTGAATTACTTTTACCTAGTTAAACCTCTAGGAAATTGTTGTCATTAAAATCTATCTCCACCATCCATCAAGTACTTAGTAAAATCTACAATAATACCACAAACTGCACCATCATCATCACTTCAATATGAAAGCAACAAAATGCAAATTTTTGGCCGAATTACTAATTCAACTTCAGCGATTAGGGTGACATCTGCCATATCATCCAACCAACAACATACAACGATTCAGAACAATTTAGGCAAAACTGATAAAAGTCCGCCAAGAATATTTCATCAAATCAACATAGTCATCATCCAGCGCCAATTAAAGTGTCATCAAGTAATCCACATAATGTTGGAGAATGAGGTTGCCACACTTTGGCACATTGGACGTCAGCAGAGAAATTTGATTTTAATTGCTCAAAGCGCCATGTGCAGATACATCAACCTTAGAACACACACAACATTGCAACAAATTTAAGGGAGAGATCTGAATTAAGCAAAGAATGATAACACCACTTAACCAAAAGATATATATAAAATTAATAAGAAAAAAAAAAACAAAAAATACCACCACCCAATAATGATGGTGAGGATGAAATGGACAGGGACACCACCTGTCACTTAGAATTGATTAAGCCGCAAGGCTCTGCGGTGCACAGTGCACACGTAAACCACTAAAAGCAATTTCCTCTGCGATTGTGCAAATTTTGTGGCTGAACAAATTCGCCCGCCACAAAACACAGAGACAGTTTACATTTTGTAAGCCATTCATTTAACCCAATGTAAACAGAAGGGAAATTATCTTTGAACGATGATGACGCCAACGTCATCGTAGTCATCGTCGTCGTTGGTCGGTTGGGTCGCGTCATTGCCGATCTTGTTGGTTAACGCACGATCACTTCGTTCTGATCATGGCATCTCGTTGCAATGCAGCTAACGAGATGGAGACGTAAATCGAATGCGAATAAGCAGCAATCTGTGGCCGATCATCACCGATCTGCAGCAGCGGCAGCAGCATCCGCCCCAAAAGTTGAGTTACTTCGATCGAGGATCATGTTGCGCTTGAATGACTTCGCAACAAGATCTTAAATGCAACCTACCTCTATATCTAGCTATCTATACTGCGGTTGTTACGACAACGATCGAAAGTCTTTGGCAGAAATGCAAATGCAAATGAATCAGTAACGTAAATTGCCAAGATCGCCCAACATCCAACAACTGTGGCAGCACCGATCAGCACTGATAGAAAGATGTTCTGAAAAATGCCACAAATGAACGTGATTTCCGAATTCGATGATGATATCGATTGCAGATGCATCCACATCCACCATCTACAGACACAGAGAGAGAGAGAGGTATAAATGTCTCCAATTGAAGGGTAGTTAGCGTAAATGGACGATCAATAATGGCCGGCCGATCGCGAATCTTGATGCTGGCTGGTGCGCGCAACTTACCAAAAGATGTTAACGCATTTTTGGCATAAAATTTGGCATTCACTCCAGCATCAGCATCAGCATCAAAGTGGCCATAACTTTCAAAGAACCAACGAACGTATGCTCAACATGTTTCATTCAAGAGTTCACAAAACGAAGAATCAAATAATAATGATAACGATCGATCGGAATACGTGATTATTATCGTCCTCATCATCATTGACGTTTGCTGGGTGCATCCAATGTGATATGTGATGTTAAATTCAATTTACGACCAAAATATACTTATGTATGTTCTGCCTTCTGTATATAAATGTTCGGAATTTCCGCTGTTCTCTGTACCGTGATGGGAAGACCAAACAGCAAACATACATTTCGCAAACATAAATGGGAATTTTTAACAGCCTAAGATATTGATAATGAAATGCACAATCCTCATTTTAACACCAAAAACATTGCAGAAGTAGTCATTACAGCCTGTTGATGTTGAGCTTCTGGCTTCAGCACTTTAGCGCGTATCAGTCAGGAAGGGAATATTTTGAATGAAGAAGAGAACGAGATGAAATTAGTTTTCTGACCCTTTTTTGGTATGGGAATTAAAAACACCGACAGACGAAACCGTAATGCATCCAGATGAGTGTAATTAAGCGTACTTATGGTTGTGCGAGGAAACAAGTGGGCGCGTGCTTTATATAAATGCAGTCTTTTGTAAAGGATTCAAAAGGAAATTAATTTCATCTCTTAGACATTTAGTGATTTGGAAATCGTTAAATTCTAACGTTACATAAAAACTTAAATCTAAGTATAAATCTATTGAGCTAAAGAACATAGTCTTGAATTTTACAGCTTTCAAATTGTCATTTACAGAATTTAGAAGAAAATAGTATAATATATTGTATATTACAATCAATTGATTTAGAGACCTATTTGCACCATAGTTTGACCTGCTAAAAATTTGGCCTAAGGGTTGCCGTAGTTTAATATGCTTGGTTGGCTAAAGTTAAATTTTATTTTGCAAAGAACAGACGAAGCCTATATCTTTCCATTTATTACATTGGTAATGAAACAGAATTGGATAATTTTTCGGTGGTTTTCGAGAGAAGGAAGATTAATTAAAGCCAGCCTTTCCGAATACTGTGGAATAGTACCAAGGAAGAAAGCGAAGACAGAATTTTAAAAACCTACGCTGAACTGCTTCAAGCCTCAATATGTGATTTTAGTAGTATGGTGCCCAGACCACACAGCCGTACTCAAGGATGGGTCTCACAAATGAAATATACAGAGTTTTAAGAACATAGGAATCCTTAAAATCCCGTGAAAATCGCTTGATAAATCCAAGTGTTTTATTGGCTCTTTTAATTATGTAATCTATGTGATCATTTAAAGTCAATTTAGTGTCTAAAATAATTCCTAGGTCTGAAAACAGTGAAACTCTATTCAATGTGTCCGAATTAAATGTGTAGTTATATGTTATCGTGTTTTTTTTTGCGTGTAAAACTCATAGCTTTACACTTGTCAACATTTTGAAAAAGTATGTTTTTATTGCACCACTCCCTAAATCTTAATAAATCTTCTTGTAAAAGAATACAGTCAGATTCAAATTTTATTCTTTTGTAAAGTTTAATGTCGTCAGCGTGAATAAGAATTCTGGAATTTTATACAGTTGAGACAACATCATTTATAAAAAGGATAAACAGGACAAGTCCTAAATGACTACCCTGAGGAACACCAGAGTTAGCAATAAAATTTTTGGAAGAAACATTACGAAAAACTACACTATAAATTCGATCTTGTAAGTATGAAGTAATCCATTTGAGAAATTGATTTTTAAATTTGTCAATGAGGGTGCTGTGGCACAATTTATCAAACGCCTTGCTGAAATCGGTGAAGATACAATCAAGTTGATCATGATCTTCAAAAACGTCTAAGCAAAAAGACGTTAAGTCAAGTAAATTAGTTACAGTGGATTTATTTTTTTACAAAACCGTGTTGACTACTACATAAAATAGATTTACAGTGAAAACAGAGGAAATTACACACAATGGACTCAAACAATTTGGGGATAACAGAAAGTTTCGCAATTGGACTGCAGTTTACTATTTCCGTTTTTTAACCCATTTTTATGCATTGTAACATTATGGTTTTGATTTGCAATGCAGGTTGTATTACAAAGAAGTTTTGGATAACTAATGTAATAGAACACTAAGACCAAGTTTTTTAGTGTATGATTAAAGTTAACCCCAAGTTGACTTACTAATTATGCTGACTTTACCCTGAATTGACTTACATTTTTTTTTCCTTATCTTACAAGTTTCTTAGGTCCTTCTGCAAAAAATAGTTTGGGGAGTTGGCCATCATCGATCATTTCATTTGCAGGATTCACTCACTCTGGTTTAACTCAGCACTGAAAAACTGGGAGGGCGAAAACTGGCAATGGCGATTTTTCAAATAAGATCGTGAATCATGTACAATGTAAAAATCATTGGAACAAACATTTTAGGGCTAGCTAAGAGACCGAAAACTGTCTTGGTCTGATCTCAAGAAACCAGATGAGAAAAATCTTATTTTTGCATCGAGACTTATCGAAATTCTCGTTAGTGTTTCCCTTTCCATCAGCGAAAATCATTCAAAATTGAACATTCCAACGGAAATTTTTTTAAAAACATAGCTTCTCATTTTTCCAGCCCTAAATAAAAAATGAATATGTTGAAATACGTGGTAACACATATTACAAAAATTTAATAACTCAAGCTACTCAAACTAAAAATTTTTGATGAAAGACTTTTTTATTTCTAATATTTGTTTTTCAGCTACTCGGACATTATGTATATCTATTTGATACTGTAAAATATTTTAGAATTCCAATTTTAAAATCAAGAGAAAACAGATTTGGGGAGAAATTGTTTGGCAACTCACGTTACGTTTTATCAACAATTATATCATTTTCTGTTAAAAATATTTTAAAAAACAAGAAATTTAAAATTAAAATTCCAAATTATTGGAGCAATACCATTTAGCATTGCAAAAATAAAAATACTTGTAAATTTAAACAAAAAAAAGTTGTTTTTCCGCAAATAATTAACTTAAGGCTGCCTTACATTATTCATTGAGTACCTACTGAAACAGAAAACAAATATCTTTGCATTCAATATGCCGCCACTATTTTATCAGAAGCCAATGAGTTGTTGTGCTTAGCAAGGTATTGGAAAAACAAAGGTTGGGAAATCTATGCTAAAGTGAAATTACTCAGTCAAAAAGTGTTTATTTTCGGAATCATTGAAAAAGACAGCAATCATATTTTCTTGGTATTTTCCCCCAAGCTGCTAAAACGAATCGAAGATGAATACTATGTATAAATTTATTCGGTATTTTGTTTTTATCTTTGAAATGTATACGCACTTGTTGTGTAGGACTGTACGTATGTCGAAAAAAATAGAAAAAATGATATTCTAAAGCATTTTATAAAGTTTTGCATCATGCTCTTTTATCGAATATGCATGCTTTTGGGATCGATGAAACCCTTCATCGCTGGATTAGTAACTTTCATTCGAATCACTCTATACAAGTAGTATTAGACGGATTCAAGTCTGAAACCCAAAACATAAATGCTGGTGTGCCACAGGGTTCTGTTTTGTCTCCGACCCTCTTTCTCATTTTTATTAATGATCTCCTGTCTGCAACTACTAATCCATTAAATTGTTTCGCTGACGATAGCACCCTTAGCTTTTCATATTCGTTTCTAGATTCACTTTCCTGCTCTTCGGACGTTAAACTGAATATGAATATGATAAGTTCATTAAATTCTGACTTAGACAGCATTGTAAAATGGGGATTAAGAAATCGCTTATAATTTAATACTTTGAAAACTCAATGCTGCCTTTTGTCTTTAAAGCGAGACATACCCCCCTGCTATTATCTATGAGTGGCACTTGCATCAAAAAAACTAATCAGCTTGCGATTTTAGGTATGTGTATCACAAAACATCTTTTGTGGAATGATCACATACTTAACGTTGCCAAAAATGACGCAAGATGTTTAGGTTTCCTTTGAAGATGCAAGAAATTCCTTTCCCCTCCTGATCTCGCTATTATCTATAAAAGTTATATACGTGCAATGCTTGAGTATAGCTCCCATCTCTGGGCTGGTGCTACATCAGCAACTTACTTAAGCCTCTTGGACAGTATACAAAGACGAGCCTTCAAAATGATCGGAGACAGGAATATCATCGATACTTTTACGTCACTCAAAAACCGGTGTAACGTTTCCTGTTTCTCACTCCTTTATCATTACTTTTACGGTAAGTGCTCTAATGAAATAACCAGTTGCATTCCTCCCCTTAAACAGTTCAATCGTAATACTCGCACTTCCAGGAATTCTCATCAGTTTACTCTTGAACCCAATTTAAGTCGTCCTGTTAAGTACAGGGACTCGTTCTTTAGCCGTACTACGCGAATGTGGAATACCCTTCCACGCTCTGTCTTTCCCTCTCATTGTGATGAACTAAAATTCAAGACTAATTTTCACCGACATCTCCTTTCAAATCCCCTCCTATTTACCTAAAGCTCACACTGTGTCTCTGACATGTAAAGGGTACATAAAATCCCCTTTAGTGCGCTCTAAATATAAAAAAATTTAAAACAAAATTTGCAGTCCTAAAATTTTACTAAAACAGCCTGAGCGGGGTTTCTTCACAATTGATGTACCTAAATATCGGTCTTAGGGCAGAACCCACATTGGTTGATGGCATTGTTTCCAAACCAAAAATAACGGTAGCTGCAATACAATTTTTTTGAGTATTTTGGAAAATTTTAATTGAAGAAAGGCTTCACATATTTTTCTGAAAAAAATTCAGAAATTATTATTTCATGTTGTGTTTTCAAATTTGTTTTCAAAAAATTGGGGTTGCTATTGCCATATGACAATTTTTAGCCTAAGTTGCTTTTCTCAAAAACGGTTTATTGTTTTTTTTTTATAATGCTTTTTTATTTAAAAGCAACTTAAAATTACAAATGCTCGCAGTGATCAATACAAAAATTTGCCAACAAAATAGTTTTGGAATTAAAAAAAAAAAACTTATGATCGATTTTTTTTAATTTGACACTAAAAGGTTTTTCAAAACTATCTTAAATATTTTGAACAAACATTAAATTTTGATTTAAAAATAAGAGTCCTACCATATAAATGTTTAAAAATCGTTAAAACAAATCTTGAACTTCTCAAAAATGTCTTCAAGAATTTTGATACTATTTTTGTGTCGCCAAAGACATTATCGACGGTGCTTCTCATAGAACAGTGATTTTTCATTTTCTTATTATTAGTAAAATCAATTTTGATAAGTTTTTATACAGAAAAATATAAAAAAGGCCACTAATCAGTATTGCAAGTGAAAGTTGAAAAATTTTAATTTTGTTTTCGCATGACTAAGTCTTATCTCGGTCTTGCCCTGGTAACAACTCAGAATTTCAACGATTAAGTCTTTTTTTTCAAAAGTAATGAGAAACATTCATTTTATTCTAGAACCTATTTTACGTTTACATTAAAATATTCAATTTGATATTTTAAAACTACTTTTTCGAATGATTTTCCTTAATGAAAAAACTCTCACTAAAATGTCGATCCAAAAATTACAGTCTCGTCTCTAATCCTAAGATCTTTGGGCTTGAGGGCAGCATTAGCTCCGGAAAGAGTATGCTTTTTTTCCGGTCCTGTTTTTGATGGCTTATCTAATTTTTGATTGATAATCCATTTGTTGAAATCTGTATTCGTATGCCATTAAAAATGGAATCGAAAAAATGCATTTTCTTGCCGAAGTAACCTGAACAGGTTTGTTCCACAATTCGTTTTGTAACTCTTAATTGAAAGATTCCCTTTTCAGAAGCCGCCATGAGATTGCTAATCTCAGTTGCCTCCTGTACCTTCAGAAAACAAATTTATGCTACATTCTAAAGAATTTAGAAAAAAAAAAATTCAAATTCATAAGGATCAGAAAATATTCCCAAAATATACAGAGTCCGTCACATGCAAGGCTAATGACGCGGTAGCGGCAGAGCGCAACCGCATCATGGTGCGCCACTATTAGCATATATACATAAATTTGATTTAGAAGAATACTTCCAAATTAGCATGCTCGTCTTCATGTAAACGATATACCCTCACCAACTACATAATTCGGCTGTTCTTCTAATTCGTCAATTTATATAAAGCCTCACGTGACGACCGACGCCGACGTATTCGTGCAACTGATCGATAAACTACTATAGCGCTACTGGTTTGCCCGGCAGACAGTTAAATGATGAATTTTGGACCATTTCATGCAAATCACTCGTTTAATTTTAAATTTTTGAAAAGAAAAGTGATTATTATATAAAAAAAAAATAAAACCAGAGAAAAATAACTAACGGTTTAAATAATATCCTCCGAAAGAATTCGTTAAAATAAATTGAACATTAGTTTGGCTACTGGCGGCAGTTTTTATACTTCCCAGACCTATAGTTATGCAAATTTTTGAACTCTAGAGATTAAAGGTTTTCTTCGAAGAACTTGATTAAATATTTATATTTATGTCAAATTTGTTTTAGGTGCACTTTGGGATGTATTTATTGTCTCGTGCGATCTGGCTTTATATTTAGATCAATCAAAATTTAAAAAAAAAACTTCATCAATCTAATTATAGGGTGAGATTTTGCGAATGAACTTTTTCAGTTTTGTTTTCTTAGGCTCTTTTCAGTGGGAGATTAAAGTTAAACCCGAGTTAAATATAAACAAAACAATTATTATTTTCCATTCTTTAAATGTTTTTGGGATTTCCGCTTTCATTGCCTATTGGTTATGGAGTTAGCTGTGAATAACTTAATTTGAGGGACAAGAAAGCTTACAGTGGCTTAACTCACCACTTAAGAACTGGACCTAAGCGCATATTTAAATCATATTGAGTTGAACAGTTTCAGTGCTAAGTAAAATAAATCCAATAATGGTTGGCCAATATAGTGATTAGTTAATATAGGGTGTTTTTTCAGAGGTTAAAACTTTAATTTGGAAACACTTTTTTAACGGGGCAGCCATTTTAAAAGCTGTGATTTTCCTATAGTTTGGTTTGACATTTCAACATGAATACCCTTCCAGCAAAATCACGGACTCAATTTTCTCGACTCGCTTGGATCCTGGCAAAAATGAGTTCCTCACTCAAACCTACCACACTTTTTTTTGTCTGCTAGGCATTTTGTTTTTTTTTTTCATTCCTGCTCTTTTTTTATGCACTCACCTCACAAGGTAGAAGAGTATTTTTTTTACTGAGATGGGGAGAGATGAATTACCAGAGAATTCTATTTGTGAAAGCAGTTCAAATTGCTCAAACAATGTTTTGTTTTCCGATGATTCAGTAAGTAATCTAGGAATAGATATAATGGAATAGACAGTCGGACATAACATTACGAATGAGGCAGCTAATTTAAAAGCCTGCTTCGATTATCGTTCATCATTTTTTTGGATGCTTTCCCGATGCGTTTTGATTTCTTTTCTTGCTGAGTCTGTGAACTCTCTCTCTCTCACAATCCATGTGCAAAATGGGTATGGTGAATTTATTTATATCACAACACAATGCACAACTGGGTCCGCGGCCATTCTAATTTCCATACTAATCAGAGCCGTAAAATGCAGTTTTGAGGATCCACGTTCATACGTTGTTCGCTACGTTTGTGGATCCAAAATGGACTCGTTTTCTTGAAGGGTAAACTGAGACTGACCCATCCATTTCAAATTGTTCAAATTCATCCAGATCCCGATTTTGATAAGAATATTTTGTTTAGCGATTAAGCTCACTTTTAGTTGAATGGATATGTACATCAATAAACAATAATCCTTAAGTGTATGTTGAGACACCGACAAAATCCAGAAAAACTGTCTGTTTGCTGTGCTTTATAGGCTGGTGGAACCATTGTTCTGTAATTCTTTAAAATCGTTGCTGACCAGAACGTTACAGTCAATTGTGACGACTATAGTCCCATGGTTACTAACGGTTTCATTCCTCAATTCAACAATCATGATGGGCAGGAGCTATAACCTAAACTAACCTAGCTAAAAGTCAATCCTGTCTTGAAAAAAGTTGACGTAGAGCATGAAAAAGTTCCTGATGCATTCTCTTTTCAGTCAAAGAACAATCACCAAATGGTGACTGTGACTCTTGGTAAGGAAAATTTTGACGCCTTAAATAACCCACAAATGAACTTGAAAATTATCAAGACGTTTTTGGGTGAAGTGATTCAGATCGGTGAAAGAAAGGTGTCGATGTAACTTCTAATGCTGAAATGGACGCTGAAAATAAAAGAAGGTAATTATGGCAACCAAATCAGTTTGTTGCAAAAGGCCTTGTTCAGGAGTACCTATGCAGAAGAGATGAAGAAATAGAGGAGGACATCCGTCACTGCCAAATACTCTGATACATAAGGAAACAATTTTTGGGTAGTCTAGAAATCTCGAAATCAACAGATGATAACATCTTAACTTTTATTAATTTCATTTAAACCTGCTCCATGCTTCTTAGGATTTCATAGGTTATATTTTACAGGAATGCATCAGGGTATCACAAGGGATCAACATTAATCAAAATGTGAGGGGAACAAGATCCACAGTCACCAGGTGAATACCATACCGTATTTACCGAAACTATGAGTTTCGCCAACTAGACATAAAAACTGCATTTTAAAATGGTGATTTAAAAGAAGAACTTTACAGCAATGGAAGGCATGTAAACTTCTAAAATTCCTGCACGGGTAAAGCAATCACATCGTTTCTGAAACCGAAACATTTTACATGATTACTTTTCGTATAAAAAATTTGACAGACACGAAGAAGGCGCATTAATTGTTTTGGTCTAACTTGATAACTTACTAGTAGCTAGAAATAAAATTTCATCAATTGTAAAAATTAAAACAAGCACCTACTTCATGGTTTAAGAAGCTAGACTGTTTGGGATTCATAGGGATGATGCCGTGAACTTCTCGGAAGCATCATCTATATTATGTTGGGCTCTAGACCGAACTTATGTTACGCAGTCAGTCACTTCTTGGGAATGCTGATGTTGATTGGGCACCTGGCTAAGTACTGAGTATATTGCTTGGAGCTCAACAACTGCAGAGCATAATTGATAAGCATAATGCAGAATTTAGTAGAAATGAAGGAAATTTTGAGACAAGACTTCCAAAGGCTTGTCTCCTTGGGACAGCCCTAATCATTGAACATTAAAATTGAAAGTAAGATTATTTGCTTCAACTTTTCGAATATAAGACGTGATAAACACAAAACTTATAATATACGATTAACTATCTTACATTATTTTATTTCATGGGAAAATCAATTAATTCAAAAACTGAAAGCTTCTTGCACAATAAACTAGATCGCCATTCAAAGATTTAATGATATCAACTTATACAGCTAATCATCTCGTTAGCATGTTTGAAAGTGAAAAAGTTTCACTTTTATAAATAATAATCTATCGCAAACACAATTTTATCCATACATCATTGTGGCTGAACCAAACAAACTAATTAAATTCACATTCATTGCAAATGTGATGTAAAGTCGCACTTAAATTTTCTATCCATCATCAATTCATAAAGTGTTTATATCTATGGAACTATCAGGTGATTCCCGACCTTACTCTCTTTCACACAATACAACTGGAATATATGGAGCGGAAATAAACTCACGCGGCAACAAATTACCGCGAGCTTATACCGATTATTAGAAGAAAAAAAAAATTGTTAATATAATAATAATTTAAATGTGTCAACTTTATGGAGTTGCCTTGGTGGCTTTGTGAAATCAATTATAAACCACACTGGCTGGGTTGGTTGTACTTACATTTCTATATATCTAAACTCCATCCAGAGCTGAGAGCAGAGGAAATGATGAAACATCAATTGTACGAAGCCTGTCAACCGGCACACTGGCTGATGTCACTCCTCTCCACCACTTTCCTATCTATCATGATCGGCGGGTTGCGGCTGGTGCGGCTGCGGCGGCGGCGCAGCGACTGCAATTATATACCAGTCACAGTGGTACCAGTTATGGCCAGTTGACAGCAGTGTTTCACTTTCGCGACACAGCAACGACAAAGACCATGATCCACCAGACTATAACCCAAGAATTAGGCCCTCTAAATGGGTATAGATTTGCCGTGCGTCGCGGTCGTCCAAGGGAGCCTGACAAATATTTTATTTTTGCCAAAAAATATTTGTGCCGAGTTATAGGTATGTGAGAGATTTTTTAAGTAGCCAGCCATGGTAGCAGGATCTTGGCCCCATCATCATCATCATCATCGTCGTCATCTTGGGACATCATCACTTGAAAAATTACTAAATACGAATTAGAAAAGACACAGCGACATGACCCCCACCAAGTTGTTAACTGCGTTTTATCATCAAGAAGAAGATTCGGCCAAAGAAGAACAATAATATACAATATCTGCGAGATGAGATGAGAACCGCGACCAGGGAAAAGTCATAGCTTTTCTCAAGGTTTTGGAAGATACAAACAAACTCTCTGTCATGCCGTCGGCTTTGCTTTGATATAATTCATCACTTTCGCAACGAAATTGATTTGATTGATTTAATAGAAATCAAACGCGTTACGTGGTGATGGCCGGCTGTGGCTACTGTTCATCAGGTAGGACGTAAGACAATGACTCGTATACTGGCTGCTTGTTGAGAATCAGGATAGGACTTTTTGTTTTTCTTCAAGAATTTGTGACCCAAAAATTTTCAATATTGCTGGCATCGCCACATTCGTTATTCGGATCGGGTTTTTGGTGCTGGTGGTTTGTCAAGAGGAATTTTTAGAAACGAAATGGTGGCGAACAAGTGTAGAATCAGTAATTAGATATCGTGATGTCAACCATCATCCAGACAAGGTCAATTAAAACAGTTATAAATGCTGGATGCTCTGACCTCATGCAGGAAAAATTCCAGACACACAATAATTCCAAATGGCATAAGTAATTATGATCATCATACGGACGCGGCAGTAGCGGTGTTGATCAAAAGGATTGCACGCCACCGCCGCACCGAGCCGCTGCTACTACTGTGATGTAGCAACTATGTAGTTTTGCCAGCACTTCTCTTCTAGGCAGGAGATGAAGGAGAGCTTCCTTTGGCGGAACAATTTTCATCGGCGCGGCGCAGCGCTCCTCTAACTGAAGATCGCGGCTTTTTAATTCAATCCATATAGAATTTTTGTATATAGAGTGGACCTGGGTAGAATTCCCAAAGGAAACATGTTGTGTATAGTTTCGTAGTGGTCCTTGATTATTATTCTAGAATTTGGAAAGTTTAATTAAGAAAACGATACTAACAGAAAAGTTTTGGTAAGTAGATGAGCTTGCTTCGAATAAGGTATTTATGTTAGATAAGATCAGTTTTTGTTAACACCGCAGTAATATAGCTTACGCCTCGCCAATCCACCAAAAGCGGACGTTAACATTAGCATTACATCGAGCCTACTTGCATATAACGCTAGTCAAAATAAGCATTTAATACCAGCTAAGGTAGCTTCAGTAGTAAGTCAGTAAACGTGTTTGAAAACCTTCATTCCCCTCATTACTCAGCAGCGAAGTCCATCTACTCTCTTGCATCTTGCACCTCTAGCCACAAAGATTCTGAATCCCGTTTTACTGCTACGATTTAGGCTAACCACAGCCATCATGCTCATGGTTGTCGAAGTACTGCAATTGCAGTATTTGTACCGTTTTTCGAATCTCTGTACTGCCATACTGCTAATTCAGCCAAAATACTGCTGAGAAGTGGCAAACCTTTTCCACTCAGATTTAAGACTTCAATTTTTGGAAAAAATAAATCTTGCAATGATTTCAGAATATTGTATTGTTATTCATCGACCCTCCCCACATAAACGGTGTTCCATTCAAATTTTCAGAACAGGCAAAATACTTGGGTCTTATTTTGGATAAGAAATTAAGTTGGAAATCTTACATTCAAGAAAGAATAAACAAGGCCACAGTGGCCCTCTTCTCATGTAAAAAAGCCATTGGTAATAAATGGAGATTTCAGCCCCGCATTACATACTGGCTACACATCTCGGTTATAAGGCCGATCCTTACATACGGAGTAGCGGTATTGTGGACTGCGCTGGACATAGCGACAAATCGCGATAAGCTCAGCAAAGTCCAACGAACAGCCTGCATGTGTATGGGTGGAGCACTTCGCTCTACCCCCTCCGCCTCACTCTAATACCGCTTGACCTTTTCAGTAAGCAAACGGCTGCAAACACTGCCGTACGGCTTCAAGCCTCCTCACAGTGGTTCAATAATCAGATTGGCCACTCCGCTATTCTGAATTCATTCAGATCAATTAACAGTAATATCGACTACACCATCCCCCATCCTCACTTCAACAACAATAGCTTCAGGGTGACTATCCATTCCAGGTCTACTTGGGAGGATACATCATTTCTGAACGAATCCCATTAACTTCTTTACAGATGGATCAAAAACGGATGATGGGGTTGGTGGAGGCGTATACTCCGAAAGACTAAACTTAAGTTTTCTTTCCGTCTACCTGATCACTGTAGCGTGTTCTAAGCTGAAATCCTGGCTATTAAAGAAGTCCTTTCCTGGCTCAGAGAAAACGTTATATCAAAAACTCATATACGCATCTTCTCTGACAGCCAGGCTGCGATAAAATCACTAGACTCTGTCTCTAGGAATTCACTAACAGCCTTAAACTGTCGATCATCTCTTACGGAGATGGCCACACAGTTCAACATTCACCTTTGCTGGGTGCCGGGCCATAGACACGTTCCAGGAAATTGCAAAGCTGACGAACTTGCAAAAAGAGGAACAACGTTACCTCTGCTAGCCCACAAAGCTAGTGTAGGTATGTCTTTAGCTATATGCAAACTTATGCTGAAGCAAGATACAATAGGGAGAGCAAATTACAGATGGAATAACATCACCACCTGTTCAGCGACAAAACTAATTTGGCCTAGACTTAGTGCCAAACGCTCTAAACAATTGATCTCCCTTAGTAGATTGCATATTGGCTACGTTATAGGTGTCTTAACAGGTCGCTACTTAATAGGTAGGCATGCAATTCGACTTGGAGCCCCTGTAAATGATTTTTGCAGGAGTTGCATGGACGAAGAGGAAGAAGAGACGATCTCTCATCTTCTTTGCACCTGTCCCGCCCTTTCACAAAGACGAAAACTCCACCTTGGAAACTTCTTCTTCAATGATCCCAGTGATCTAATAAATTCCGGCACTATTTGTCTCCTACGCTTCATTCGTAGCTCTAACTGGTTTAATGAGTGAGGTACATAGATCAACTGATCCATGTGGTATCACAACGGACCTAATTTTGGTCTATGTGTGTTGGAAAACTTCCAACAGCCACCTTAACCTTAACCTAACCTAACCTTATTCAAGTAAAATTGTAAAGCTTTTTCTTAATTACTATTTTCGTGTGGTTTGGCTACTCGATGGCCACATGGCTAATTGATAAATTAGCGACTCATTGACTTAGAAACTTTGCGGGGGCTCGGTCACTTTGCAACTCGGAGACCTACGATGCAACCCGGGGGCTTGAAGACTTGGTGACTCCGTGACTTGGCTACTCGACTACTTGGCAAATTGATGACTTGGCTACTCGTTGACCTAGACACTTGGTGAATCGGCAACTTGCCAATAGCAATCTGGAAAAAAATGGTTGTTTTTCATTTATCCCACCAGAACTACTTATTTTTTTTATCTTAATTTTGACACAAACTATCTGCTGCCACTCTTTTAGGTGAAGGGAGATTTATCTTGTCTTACTTCCAGTCACTTACTTGTAAACGTCACCTGCATTTGCAATCAGAGACTAGACCTTTGTCATGCAGTCCTTTGGCCGCATAAACCTACCGTCCGTCGTTTTTTATCATTTAGAAATGGTGCCTTTTTTTGCCAACATTAAATGCCAAATTTTTGGCTGGAATTTCACAGTTAAAATGACATTTTACCATTCATGTAAATCCGTTATTACTCGTATCTTTAAAAAACAAAAGTCATTAATATTGCTTAAGTGAAAGTGTGCAATTTTTCAAGTGTTTCAAGTAAATTACTTTCATTGTTAGATGAGTACTTTTCTCTTCTCAATCTTCCATTCCATTATGGAAGATAATGTCAGGTTTGAAGGATGAAGGTATACAAATATTTTTTTTTTCCAACAATTAATTTTTGACCATAAATAAACAAATATCGACCTGAAAAGGTACAAAGAAGTCCTATGTAAATAAAATGATGTTAACTTACCTATAAACCGTAATTCGTATATGGGTTTGAAAAATGTTTTACGTAAAAACCCCCGCTGGACGGACATTTGAAGCTATTGTAAAGGTACTCGTATAATTTGTCTATCTTCTTCGTTGTCATCCTCGCATCATCGTTGCGGACAACCACATCGACCAACGACGATGATGGTGATGATGACGGAATACAAGAGGATATTCTATAGCAGGTAATCCCCACAACATATGGGCCATTTAACATGTGGGGTCGTGGGTGGGTTGGTTTTCCTAATTCGTAAACATACAGGTAACAATAGAACAAAACCCAAGTAAATACAATAGAAGTTCCCGTCAGGGGTGAAGTTGTCCCAAAGTTTGACATAAATGTTAACCTCGGTTGTCACTTGAGGTTATCCTCTTTTAAATATGATGTACAGTTATAGAACTTGTGGGGTGAAATCGGATTAGCTTGTTTATGTTTATATCATGGTCAAGCTTATTATGATTACCATCGCTCCGGTCATTGCGAGTCTATAAGGTTGGTCAGAAGAATTTAAATTATCTGAGTATACTAAAGCCTTAGCGTCTGAGAATCCCACGAACTTAAAGAGTTTCGTTCACAGAGTTTTTAATTTAAGCCCCAAAAACTGACTACGAGATTAAAAAAACTTTTAGAGTAAGTACAATGCTGGAAGCTCAATATCGACGAAAGAGTCAAAAAAGCCAACGTGGCACTCTTTTCATGCAAAAAGGCCATAGGTGACAAATGGGTTTCTCTCCTAACATTGCACACTGGCTGTACACCTCGGCCATTAGACCAATACTTACATATGGGGTAATAGTATGGTGGACCGCACTGGACATAAAGACAAACTTAAGTATAAGTAAGCTTATCAAAGTCCTAAGGTCAGCTAGTATATGTATAAGTAAGTAAACCTTACACCCCCAGCAGGGGCGAACGCAGATAGGGGTTTTGGGGGTTAAACCCCCCCCCCCCAAAAAAACATCTGGAATAAAAAAAAATAAAGATTCATTTTCTTAAAAAAAAAAATACAAAGTTTTATTTTCGTGCCATAAATTCTTCCATATCTGTTAAAAAAAGGTTCCCTAATTCAATATTATTTGCGTATCGTCCAAGAAAAGGAGTTCGCAAACATTTGAAGTTTTGGTCAGTACTTGTTCTTAACCCATACAGGGATATTAAATAAATTATAAAGTAGGAACAGAATTAAACAACTTTATTTATATTCACCCGTATTACGATTGTCGTTTTAAATAAAACGACAGTAAAACAACAGTGCCTAGAAGCCATATTTGAGGTTTAATTCAAATTCAAACTTCAACATTCTCTCGGTACTTCACATATCGCATGCTTAAATACTGACCCATTAGAAGTTAGGTCAAAATTGAGTTACGTACAGGTACAGGCTTTTACAAGAATAAAAGTAAAAAATTAAGAATACCAGTATTCATGATTAATATGATTAATTCATGAATTAGTTTTAATTTTATCCGTCAACAAATAGGACACATCCTCATAGAAAGATCTTTTTTCAACTTCCCAAAAATCGTTTTTTCGAGTTAGGTCAGTATTCCATTAAGCATGCGATATCTTCCCTTTACAACCATAGGCGTTTTACTGACACGTCAAATGTCGCTTCTAGAGGGAGTCATTTTTAAACGACTATCGTAATAGGGGTTAATCACTATCATACTCCAATTTCTTTCAATATCTAGTAAGGTAGGCAATAAGTAACTATGAAGGAGGTCCAGAAGAATACTTCCGTCGGTCCATCTTTGTTCCTTTTTTAGACCACTTATCAATGCAGCTAAATACTAGATTTCTTGACCATCGTGAGCTACTTTCAAAAATTCAAAACATTCTGCCGCAAAAGTTTTCTGAACTGGATACAGAATAAATACGTACAACTGTTGCTACTTTTGCAAAAGAATGGCCAAATGACATCATAGGATCTACTGATGATTTCATAGCTGAGATGATGACGTGGCGCCGGTAACAATTTATTTACGTTTTCTGAATATTTTTTAAGAATTTAAATTAATTTTGGTTACAGGCATTGCTTAAGTATTTCGATGGATAGACGTCCAAAATCATTTATTGACGCTCTCAACTGTTGCGATGCTACATTATACCAAACAATACATCGCATTATGCAGATCAATGCGACTCTTCCCGTGTCTGTAGCTCCAAGCGAACGGTCTTTCTCTTGTCTTCGCAGATTAAAAACGTATCTGAGAAACAAGACTGGCGAGTAGCGATTAAATGGGTTGATGTTGCTTAACATATATAGCGATATTGAAGTTGATTATGAAGAGGTCCTTGATTTAATGGCGAAAGTTCCAAGGCGTATGGATATACTTTTGTAAAATGTCATGCAATAATGCATATGTATCCCAACACTAGTTCCTTTAATACTGTAATAAAATAATATATTTATGCAAATCTCATATTTTTTCAAAACCCCCCCCGAAATTTTTTTCTGCGTCCGCCCCTGACCCCCAGTAATCATATTGGCCACACCATCATTTTAACAATTTTGGATTTATTCCGGATCGTTTAAAATGAATCACACCTCAATTGGTGTTCGAAAATAATTTCCAGGCCTCTATTCCATCCAGAACTGTATGGGAGGACCTGGACAGTGAATCTTTACACTTCTACACTGATGGTTCAAAAACCTACGATGGTGTAGGAAGTGGCATATTTTCGGAAAAACTGAATATCATTCTTTTCTTCTGCCTACCAGACCATTGTAGCGTGTTCCAAGTGGAAATTCTGGCGATTAAAGAAGTTCTCTCTTGGCTCAGAGAAAACGTAATAACCAACACGGTCATTCGGATCTTCTCAGATAACCAAGCGGCTATTAAATCTCTTGCCTCTGTCACTACTAAATCAATCACGGTCCTAGACTGCCAAATATCTCTAAGAGAGATATCTGAACAATTTGGTATTCACCTCATATGGGTGCCGGGACATAATTACATTCCGGGCAATTGTAGGGTGCCAAACAAAGAACAATCACTCTTTTACGACCAGAAAGGAACAACATAGGTAGGAAGCTTTAAAGCAAACAAACCTCAGATGGAATCAGAGTAATACATGCCTGGCAACTAAACAAATATGGAATAGTATAGACTTGAAACGTTCAAGGGGGTTGTTAAATTTAAATCGACTGCATGTTAGTTCCACCATAGATGTCCTTACAGGACATTGTAGGGCGTGTTCTCCAACGATTTCTGCAGGAACTGCATGGATGAAGGAGAGGAGGAAACTGTTCAACATCTTCTGTGCACCTGTCCTGCTCTCTCAGCTAGAAGGAAACTCAATCTAGGAGAATTCTTCTATGTGGACACTTCTTATCTGGTGAATACGGTCGCTAAAAGTCTATCCCTATTCATTAGAAGCTCCGAGTGGTTCGGCTAGTGAGATCCTATCTTGCTAGTTTCATGGTATCACAATGGAACCATAAGGGTCTGAGTGTGTTGGATTTCTTGCCCGACAGCCATTTAAGCCTTACCTAACCTAACCGTGCTCATTTCAGCAAACCGAGAGGATAATGAAAACTGAGATGATCAATATACTAAGGAATTTTTAAATTCATATATATGAGACCGAGACAGCCAAGACTGATAAAACGAAACCAGTAGAGATAGAGACATCAAGACGATCCAAAAGTGAGTCCGAGGCATTACCTTAGCGTGATTGAGATGAGGCCAAGATAGGATCAAAACAAGACCGAGACAAGAAAAGGCCCGCAAGTATATGCTAAGGTAGTTAAGGTTTGCGTTAAATCGAAGTACAATGAAATTTTAGCTGTAAGCAGGGCGTACCATTTAGTTTTCCCCCTCATTTTCCATACAATTTAATTTGATACATTTGCAGTTATCTCAGTAAATTTTAGGTTGAGATAAAAAATGTTCAGCATAAGATTTCCAACAAACTATATCAAATTTTTATTTCCAAAATCTAGCATTTCCTAACAAACTTTTCCGTTCACATCACATCTTTTCCCCTTAAAAAAAGATAGACCCTTTCATTCGACTATTTTTATTTATTATTAGCCGTGTTTTATGAACAATTGATAGCAACTCAGTAAAATTTTTACACACAAACAATAACAAATAAATTTATTTTCACTTTTTGTTTTGCTTAGAAACAATAACAAAGTTTTTATAATCACTTTTTTGTTACTGTTTTTGTGTGTAAAATTTTTTGCTGAGTTGCTATCAATTGTTCATAAAACACGGCTATTATTATTTTTATTTATTTGTATAGACTCTTTTTATTCTTCAATCTTTTCTTGAATTAAACACTTTCACCAAATTTTGTGATGATAGCAATTTTTTATTGTGTAGAGGAGAAGGAATATGGAATTTTTTGTCCATACCCGTTACCATAAGACATCAAAAATTGTTTAATTATATTAATTATTAACATTTTCTGAATACTCTGTATTATATATTTCAGTATTTATTTGAAAAAGGTCATTTTTACATTTTCAGTTTTTGTGTTGGTAATATGAAACTTCGGAACTCGGAACTTAAAATAAGTTCAATCAAAATCAAAATAACCCAAATTTACTGCTAAGTTTTCTCAGAAACTAATCCAACGAATGGCTTGAAATATGGTTGTGAATTTGCAGTTTTTTATGACGTTATTAAAAGTATAACACATCTACAACTTCACCATGTACAGGAATTAAGCTAGGAATTTTAAATGAAGCTCCAAATGTGCACTTTGTTTCAGTTCAAGAAAATATAAAGTTCCACTTTCGAAGTCGTCTTTAAAAAAATAAGAAAAAACATTATTTTGACATTGATTTCATTATGAAATCAAGGAACTTGAAATAAATCTGCAAATTGTATTTTTTTGCACCTCACGTTCTAATCTAATTTTGAAGTCATTTAAAAAAAATCATATTCCATAATCCTCTAAAATTTCTCAGCAACCGCTTAGAAGTAGGAGTTCCAAATAAGGCCTCAAATTTTCATATTTTTTCTCGCAGTTGAAGAAAATATTGAGTTTAAATAAATTTTGAAGTCCATTTATATAAAAATCTATAAAAATCATTTTTAAAATTTGCATTTCAAAAAATTTTTTTTTTGAGAAAAGAGCATGTAATAGCTAATAGGTAGAGTTGAGTTGACAGTGAAGTTACCATGTACATATGTACAGGTTTACATGATTACACCCGCACTTTTTGAAAAACTGCAAAATTTGGAATAGTAATTTTTAAAAAAATGCAAAAAAAATTCAATTTCATATTTCCCTCAGTACAAGTGAAAAATATTTTGTCGAAAAAAAAATACTTTGTGAAAAAAAATTATTTTGTCAAAAAAAATATTTTTTCCGTCAAAAACTTGAGTTTGAAAATTAAATTTTCTAAGACTTTTTGCCAAATCAAATACATTCAATAAGATGGTGCAACAAATCTTATGCAGTTCTTTTCATTGTTTTTTTCTGATTTAGTTAATTTTTAAGAAAATTTCCCCTCCCACCTATAACGGAAGAAAATAGAACTAACTTCCAAAATTAAATGAAGAAACTTAATAAATTCCGAAAATGAACCCACCTTGTCGGAATGAGTTTTATTTTGAAAAAAAAGTTATCTACCATAGAAACGTTTCCTTAAAATACATCCTTACAAGTTTTTTTCCGCTTAACATATTTTGGTCCACTGTGTGACATGACAAGTTTTTTTTTTTTTAATGCGAGACCAAGACGAAACTTAAAAATTATGTCTCATTTGGGTCTCTTGGCCATTTTCCTAGAGTATAGTGAAATTACTCACTGGTAAACTACTCAATGGTGCTAATCAATCCAAATTGGCTGATAAGCTTAATCCATGATGACTAACAGCTGAAACTACGATTTTTTTCATCATTTTTTTATTTTAAATACACATTCTAGTATTTACGATTTGGAACTCTGAACAAACTGGCACATTTCATGGTTAACACAATTTGCAATTTTCAAGCCACAGTCAAACCATTTTCGATCCAAAATTATGGTTTCCCTTCAAAAGACAAAAAGCCATCATTTAACTGAAACCAATTTATTAACTTCTCGAATTTTCATTTGCTGCACCAGGTTGGATTTCGGCGAACGGGTGCACCTCAAAGATCCTCTATTTTGACTAAATACCTGCCTCTCCTAGAGAAGTCAATTTGACTTCAGCCAGCCATCACATCGGCAACTTCAACTGATGTGTTTATTAGACGCCTCTATGAAATTATCACTACGTTTAAGCGCGGCTCATAACCATTTATTTTCTTCGACCTCAGACGTCGCGTCGGTGAATGGTGAGACTCAATAAGAGAGAGCACATACCAGCAGACACCATGCTATCATCATCATCATCATCAGCACGCTGCGCTGCTCTGTGCTGGCGTTGCTGCTGCTGTAGCATCTTAACATCTTCAGTTGGGATCTTCAGCTCCATAGAAGACCAACCAAACCGCGAGTGACTGAGTGTCGTGCAGCTTACCAATAGGGTCCAGTCCAACCAATACGGGTCTCACAGCATCTCCAACATTGACTAATGTGATGTGGCAAATATGCATTCTTCATTTATCTTCGTCGGATGTCAGGCAAAGTGCTACTGCAAAGTGCTACCTTAAGGGCCAGCGGCATTTTGCGGTAATTGTGCAAGGGTCGGAGTAATTAAGAGCGATTACACATTAAGAACTTTAAGCGACACATCACATCACAGTACAACAACTGATTTTCCGCACAATCGAAAGGTTTTATGTGAAGAAAAACGCTTTTGGTCTTCCGAAAGCGACCTCTCTTCACTGATTTATATACCATTAGGCATGGTGTCGTTATGTGTGGCAGGACGAAGTAATTTGTAGCATTTGGCATAATGTTATTGCTATGAAATTAAAATTCATCTTCTCTCTGGGAATGTCAGTCGCAGAATGAAAGCTCTGCAGTGATGTTTTTTTTTTTTTTATTTTAACGTTGAATGGTTCCAATGGGAAGATTATCGTTAAACCTAAATTGACGATCACCAGGTTTAAGTAAGTATCAAGGTAGAACATTTGTATTGAGAGGAATTTCATTAATATTGATGTTTTGTAATGTCAAAGTGGATTAAGTGTGAATGCAAAGAAATTACATAAAAAAAACCAAAACTGAAAAATTATAGCAGTTGAAAAAATTCTTAGTTAACCCTGAGTCAGTTAATATTGCAAATAATTTAAACCAGATTTAACTAAGAAGTAGTTTTTCAGTGGAGAATTAACTTCAACCTTTAAAATAAATTTGTTGGCGCGAAAGTCCATGAAGAACAAGGTCCTAAGTGACTTAAAACTCTCAACTATTCCTGTGTTGTTCTATTACAGCAATGGAGGGGACCTACAATTTTATGCCGAATCCGAACGGGTTGAAACGCACCCTTTTATTGATAAGTGGAGCTCTTGGGGAATCTGTGAATTTCTCGCATAAGGCAGTAGTAGATGAACGAGGCTGGAAATCAAACCGAGACCTTCGGCGTGACAGTTCTACGCCCTAATCATTATCATTACTACAACCTACTGCTTCAACCTTTACCAGCAAAAATCTATCGCAATCGATGTAACACAGTATGGGAATCACGCTTTTGCTATCATAATTCAGATGGCGACACTATCGAAATCACTATATCCATATCGTCGCACATCATTTCTCACACAAGTCTGTCAGAACGATATCGATCCATGGATTCTGTGTTCTAGACACCTCAAAACGGAAAAAATGTCGAAATTTCTAATTTTTGATATGAAACCAATCATGGACCATTGCTTCCAATTGGGAAATTTGAAAAGCTTTATTTTATAGTTAAGGCAATTATTATTTTTAAATTTATATACGAGATCTTGGGCTTTTGGGATTTTTGCCTTCAGTTTCATGCACTTTGAGTTTTGATAATTTTAGATTTTCATCATTCTGAATGTTGAGTTTTCAGGATCTTGGGTTTTCTGGATTTCGAATTTGAAATTTTGTACGACTCTACTCACCAATGACCCACAACACAATAATTTCTTTAACAGCACAGAGAAAAAAGAAAGTCATAAAATATGATTTCTGTATGGTTTTCATCCCAAAAAGAAGTTGTATTAAAACAATAGAGAAAATCTTATAGACCATTCTACATATAAATATGGCCGCCAGCTGTTTTTTTAGTTTATTATAGTTAAACGTTTAGTTTCATTATTTTCCTAAGTTTTAATTCTATCTTTCTTTTTTATTTTCTTAGTGTTGAACCTGCTTAACAACCTATGTATGTATATCGTACCAATTTGATAAATATTTTAACAATTGTTTTTATTGTACTATTAATACATAGAATGTCAGTTTATTAGACTTGATATTTTAAGTAGCATTCTTCTTAAAATAATACGGAAATCTTAAATTTCAAAAAAAAAAAAGAATTTCCCAATCAAAATTCCTTTTTAGAAAAGAAAAAAGATTTCAAAGTAAAATAGTCCAATATGTTAATCTTATTGGGGGATATTCATAGTCAAACTTTAGACCCCTGACCAACTGACCTCGAGTCTAAAGTTAACATGCAGGTTAGAAACAACTGCTATTTATAAAGAATTTGGCAGCTCTGTTTAGTACAAAACAACATTCTACTACAATTTCAGTACTACTGCCTGTCAATTGAAATTGAAATCCAATCCATTTTTTGACAGATAGAAAAAAAACAACTTAGTCAAAGAGTCAGCCGTTTTTAAAGTTTGAGCTCCAGTTAATCTTTTGGACCTGGGTCTAAATTGTATATGAATAACATAACCTCCAGGTTAGCTTAGAAGAGACAAAGAAACAACTTTTCATACGACTAAAAATATGCCCCATTGTTTTTTTTTAGAACATTTTTCTTCCGTGTATGAAATTAAAATGTGAAACTTAAAAGTCTCTGCACAACGTTAACCTGTTCAAGAAAAAGTATTTTTGATCTCATAAGCCTCAGTACTTACTTTAAATACTCTCTAAACGTTTTCTTCTTTATGTAAGGTACTCAACTCACGCCTTAATGCCAATGCTTAAAATTAGTAACTTGTAAGGCTAATAACTACATTCAAAATTGTTAACGATTAAATTTTTTTTTCATATTCCTATATCAAACATCCAATATATGAAAAGATAAATATCATCCTTAAATTAAATCAAAAACATTAAAATGTCTTCAAATCAAAGACCTGGTTTATTTCTTTTTTTTTCTCCTTTCATAATCATCCCCAATCTGATTATGATATTAAATAAAAACTCAGTTAATGACATGTCATATTATAACAACGATACGAAGCTCTGCTTTTATTGCGTTGATGCATAACCCTGCCTGTCGGTCGGTCGTCTGAATGATTCTTCCATGCCTGATGGCCTCGCAGCTAATCCAAATAAATCACATTACACATTGATTTGGATTTCCTTTCCACTCGCGCGTCCGTCCGATTGCCGCATCTGCACAAGATGAAAAAAAAAAAAAAACAAGTAAAACAAAATCCCCATCGCACACAACATCCAAACTGTATCTTTTCTTCTCAAAATGTGTCAGAAAGCTACACAAAGAATCCGCCGGCTCGGCGTGCCGAGTACGTATATTTGTTATGCCGTGCTTTTGAAATGAAATAAATCGAAAATTTGTCACTGTCGCAGGACTCGACATCAAGTCGCCGGCCCGCTTCCGACGTGTGCAAAAATTTGTTGGGGTTTTATTAAAATGATCCCCATCAAGAGTTCGAAAATGAAAGTTTTCCACTATCCTTCTGCTGAAACCAAAACCTATAGCCACCCACCCGTTCTACAGATAAATATTTCACATTTTTCCCACACTCTTTCATTTCTCATTTCACAGAGCCATTTTACATGCGGGGGCGCTTCTTCCAAGAATGTGCACATTTTCATTTTTGGGAATTTAGGGAGCAATTGAATTCACTTTAAGTTCACACCCCCACCCAAAATATATGGCAAACGACCGAAGTCGACGACGACGACGACGACGGACGAGGTGATTTGAATCCAGTAGCACTGGGTGCGAGAATGGTCCGCAGGGCGGTTATTCTTTTGTTAGGTTCTTGCTTCACAAACAATGAGAATGACCCTTGCCAGAGGCAGGTGCGGCGATGTGGGTGGATTGGACGGAAAAGAATGTTCCACCTGAGTGTGCAGCACATGTTTGGAGCTGTTTTTTTTTTTTCTTCTTCTTTTATGCTTCGTTGTATTCCTTGTACGTCTTCGGGCCTTGTTCTTATTATGTTGAAATAGCTCGTTCTTGAGTTATTATCCATGAGAGCAGCGATTTATGCTTTAACACTCTGCCTAGAATGCATGGAATCATATATCAACCTTTCTGGTGGCACTCACCAACAACTTACTTACTTACCACACCAACTTGCCCCATAGTGGGATAGACTGCGCTCGCTCAAGACACAACAGCTATACATACGGGAACAGTTGAAGTTGGGGTTGGGGCTCATTTTGCATAAACAACATTCTTGCGGATAATTTAGTGTCGCATATGAAATAAGTTTATCTGGCGGAAATACATTCCCAACATTCGGGAGGAAAAGCACATCACACTGCCATAACCAAGACGGTTGTGTATCTTGTTTAACTGTTTATTTTTGTTTTTAACAAACACTGCCGTCACCGTCATCTTCACATTAAATTTTTGGGTAAGACTTAGGAGACCGCAAAATTCTTATTGAATTTTGGATATGGAAACGGAACGAAGGAAGAGGAATTACATATATTAATTGTTGACAGTAAATCAGGTATACACAATAAACCTGTGATAATTTTAACAACTTAAGAGACAATTTAAATGCTTAAATCATATGAGGTACATGTGATGGGATAAAAATGAATTACACTAGCAAATCCCCACAAAAAGGAAAATTGAGAATTTTGGTCTGATTCAAAAAATTACAAAAATGCGTATACGCCTAAGTGCACCACAAAACAATTAAACATCTAGCATAAATGTATTCAGGTTTTAAGGAAAAACCATGAATACCACAATTGAGTATTCTAGGTCCAGTATTTTTCCTTTCATTCATACAACTCAAACAGAAGACACCATTGTGTTAAATCAATTAAATTACAATACACTCTTTGTATTATCAATTAATGGTCGCAAACATGGCGAATAGCCTGGAGCAACGTCGAACAAAATTTACTACTTCATTATTAGTCGGTGATATGAAAAAAATCGCAAGAAAGCTATAGTCCTTGGATACACACAAAGCATGGGGTTTGACAAGGGTAATTACATCAACGCTTTGGCTACAGAAGGATAAGAGGCCTGAAGTAAGTATGGCAACAGGACGTGGTAAAAAACGCAAACGGATCACTGTTAGTTTCGGATGAGGACAAGCTGAAAATGTTTAAGAAGCACTTTTCTGTGGTTTTAAATAACGTTATCACCAGTTACGTGAGTCCAAGGCTTAATGATCTGCCCGAAGTAATAATTTTCAGAAAAATCACTAAACAACAAGAAAGCGATTGGAGACAATAATCCCACGCCTTTCTTCTCCCAGATACCGAACTACGAATTACACTTGACAATGACCAAGCACTATTCCGCACTGGATATTCCTGTCAGCTTCACATTAACACCTTAACATCGTAAAATGCTTTGAACACTTCATCTTTTGGATGACGTCCCGAAAAAGTGCTCGACAGTTTCAATAGAAAATTTTAGCTGAAGAGAAGCATAATATATTATTGGGAAATATTAGCTTCAGATTAAGCACACCCCAACAGGTTTTTCCCAAATGGCACATTCAGGATAGATTAAATTTTTCAACTGGGATTGGATGCAGGAAAAAAAATTCAGCTAAATTTGTACATGTCCTCGAACATAATAAACGTGTTTCTCCCTTTACGGGCCTGCACTACTCCTACGCGCCATCGTGTACGGTTTCTGAAGATGTATTTTTGCTAGCTTCAATTTTTCTCCGGCTGTTCTGATTCCTCGCAGTTCATCATCGCTTGGTTCACAATCCACTCATTACCCATGTGAATTGTATGGTCAATCAATGGGTTCTTGTCCTGTTCTCGTATGAAGGTTGACCATTTGCAGCTCTCTTCTGACAGCGGATGTTCCTTTCCAAGTGCTGCATCCATTACTGATCCTTTTTGTTTGAAAAAAAAATCAATTTTTTTAAGGACTTTTTTAAACCCACTTTAGTACAATTGTTGACATTCAGACAAATCATAATTATTGAGTATGAGGAAGAGAGTCGGTGACAATAGGCATCCCTGGTGTACTCCAGCATTTATTTTATTGACTTAAGATTTGAAACATTCCAATAAGTACACCTTAACGAAAAAGAATCATCAGTATCAGATGCACGCATTTTTGATAAGAGTGCTAGATAACAAACTATCAAATGGTTTTGAAATATCAAACGCAATAATCTTAATTTGTTCCACTGTTGGGTGAGATATATCATTGAGCAATGAACCTATTGCTACGAAAGCTGTACTACCGGTCTTCCGTTCACCAAGATATTTCTTCAGCTGAAAATTAATCAGCGTTTCAATAATCATGAAAGAAGAGAAGTAAGTGAAATTGGTCGGTAATTTGAGAGTAAGAAAGATTTGGCTTTTTTTAAACAAACTGGATGGAAAAGCGTACGCAAAGAACGCCTCTTCATAACAATGGGAATAATATCTACTGTCCAGGCCAGCGGATTTGTGAATTTCAATATCTTTCAGGACTTTTGCTACTGCACGACTAGGAAATAAGATAAGTCCAATAAGATTGCTTACAGGAGAAAACATGACATTACCTAACAGCGCCGAATCAACAGCACTCTGTGCTGCAAGCAATGGTTTTCTCTCGTGAGCTGACATCACACGTATGATAGTGCAACCGAAGACGATGTAGTGTTTCGGATGTTTTTCAAACATGACCAATTTTTTTAAGGTCCTACCTTTAGAACACTGTAGTATTTTCTGTCATAATTTTTGATTATAAAATTTCGTCATTTGGTACACATTCTTTTATACTAGAGCATCATTTAAGAAAAAGTAACACTTTGCGAAATTTGTTGACAAACATCAGATTCGTATTCAGTATCCCCAAAAAATTTAAGCCAATAACAAATAAGGCTTTCAAAATTCTTTTTTGACTACAAATTTACTCCACTACTCGTATTACAATTAAGTCAAACTAGAAAATTGTTACTCCAAAGAAAAAAAAAAACAATTAGAAGTTCTAGTTGCGATTATGTCCACTCAAGCTAAATAATTGATATAATCATTCACAATAAACCTCGCACCAACTTCTAACAATGAATAAAGACTCCCCCCTTATGCCTTACCGTTACCATATTCATTGTTAATACATTTCAAAGTATAATTCATCCCTTCATCCAGCTGGGCTGTCCAATTTCCATTGCCATTCTTTCAACAATTACTGTGCTGTGTCCATGTCCATCACACTTCAATTTCCAACTGCGCCGCTTAAACTGAAGTTTAAAGTTTCTGCCTGTATGTCCAATGCCATTTTAATGTCACGACCTATATTGGACATATTCGTGAAATGTAGCCGCGACAGCACGGTGCGGTGCAACCATCAGCAACCACCATTTACCACATTCTCCTCCATTGTTGTGGCACACCTCAGCATAGTTCCAACCTGTTTATTATTCAACACGTCATTCAGGAACAATTCATCCAAACCACAGTGCAACACACATAGTTAACTCTATACGATTCCGACCAAACACCAAACCCATAGGACCACAATCCATGTAAGGACTTCCATTCAAAAGTGGAATTTGCGCCCCTTTTGTGCCTCGTGTCCACAGTCTACATTGACATGCATCCTCAATACTCGAGTAGTTTGTTTACGGTGGGCGTTGCACGAAGGAGCAACCATCCATGACACTTAATAATGCGCAAATACGAAATGCGCTCCGCTGATGCCGGCGGCCACCATTGAAAGGGAATGCAATATTGCCAAATTCACCAGACCACGCCCATATACATCTCCTGTTTCCTGTAAATTGTATAGGTACATAGGATCCACATGGCAGTGAGACTAGGGCACCTATGATTCAACTCCATTGTCACAGCAGCAAGCACAAGGAGATACCTACAGCTACACACAATTACGCTCCGCAGTAGTCGCCCCATCTTATTCTATAGTTAGGAGCGTAAGTCCTTTTCGGTGACTTCGTGTCGATCCTTTGAGCAACTAAACTGATGGCCGGCTATTCATATGCACACAAACTTTTCAGCCATATACGGGAGGTAAATAAATTCTTTGGTAATCAGGTGATACCATCATCGTCTTCTAACTTTCAGCAATGGAGACTTAACTACCTATATCTATACTGAATCGAGGATACGGATACCTTAGGGTATTCCTATAACTATATTTCACTTGGACAGACGGGAGACGGACGTTTTGTTTGCTTGGCCCTTGTGATTCGAGCGACATGATGGCATATCCCATTTTTGGGGGACACTGCACATCCAAAACCAAATTCGTACCACTCACTGCCTTATTCATTATATATTTGGACTTCTTCGGATGGATATCGTGGTTAAAAATCCCCATGCATCCCATATCGCCGAGAATTAGTGGAACCTTTAAAATTGCATGAATAGCTTGAAAAGGTATCGAAAATGTGAATTTCTTATGTGTCTGTGTTTAAACTTGCATGTCTTTGTCTCCTTATTCGCGCCAGTCAGATCCCTATCAGGCACACAGTTTACATTCCAAAAAGAGGAGACGGATGGGGAGTTGTGGTGAGGAGAGGAGCGGAGCGGTGGTGGTTCACGATGAAATTATGGAAGAATGTCTAATTCCGATGCCAATTTATAAAATGATTTTATTCTCGCATCTTGACGAGGATTTATTTGCGCTGCCAATTTTATCTTCTGACTGTTGTGATGTGATACTACCAACCAGCAGGATATAATGGGCCAATCGGCCACAATGTTACAGTCTTATTCAAAAGTTTTCAGCTTGTTTAGGTACTTTTACTTTTGATTACCGTTTTGGATGCCATTTTTTTTAAATTGTCTCTAGAGGCTTTGAACACCTGATAATAAAACTATAAGATTAGAAGACAGGGCGTGAAAAAAGCCAAATATTACATATTAAAACTCTGTAAAAAAAATATTTCAGCCACGGTTAAAAGAAGCTCTGAAATCAATTGAATCGAGCTTTGAAACGAGCTTAACTTTAAAACAGATTAGAATTCAAAAAATGATCGTGCATTTTAAGTAAGCAAATCTTGTCGTGTGACTGAGGTTTACACCGACTACTGCAGGGAAACCTAGAGCTATGCGATCGAAGAACTAGATTCTGCAGAATGGCTACCCCGAACTGGAGTAGGACATCGCTACTAATTACCCTGCACCGAAAAGTGTTATCACCATACACTTTCAACAATAATATGGTAGCGAATAAATTCTCTAGATATCATCCATTTAGGCCAAACTCCTTGCTGAAAACCTTTTATGTGCAACTTTGACTTATACGAAGCTCAGGCCTATAAGCTATTTGATCCGGCTACATTTTTAGAATCTGGTCCTCCAGGATGGGGGTTGTGCATTGGGTTCCGAAACGACATCAAGCCTCTGAAATGGATGATTCCAAAGTCGTCAACCTAATCAAAAAATTGAAAATACAACGGCTAAGATAGCTGGGACACTTGGAACGCGTACCAGAACGACGAGTCTTTGAAACCAACCCTGATGTTGTACGTAGCAGGAGAAGACTTGCTGTGTGTAACTGGAGTCGAATAGCTAGGGACAGAGCTGGCTGGAAAGGCTATTTGGTAGAGGACGCAGCTTCTCAGCCGATCTTAAAGAAAAGTTAGTATAATATGAAATGGCGCCCAATGTAAAACTTTTTGTTTCCAATAAACGCCCTCATATATTCTCCCTTACACCATCTTGATTTTTCTCTAAATTTACCTGATGGGTTAATTGAACTGCCCTCAGAAACCTTCAATAAGTCTCCCGGTTTTGGATATTTCCTTGTTTATAATGCATTTGTCATTGGCATCTGTTTTTTCAGGATTTCTTAGTTCCACTGGGCTGCACATGGACATGACAAGTACGAGCATTTTTGTACAAGATGGTTGTATTAATTTAAAGATGGATTTTGTTTCTACATACATCAAGTTATTATCAAGAACTTAAAGACCAATCTATGTACAACTGTTCCACTCCAATGTTGAATCCGTGCTTCTTTACGGGTGCAGCACTTGGAAAGTCACAACTGCTGCCTCTAAAAAGCTGCAAAAGTTCGTAAATAGATGTCTACATAACATCTTGTGGATTTTCTGGCCAAATTTAATCTAAAATGATGAACTTCATGCAAAAACAGGAACCCATTGACTATCATACGACAATGTAAGTGGCGGTGGATTGGCCACACGCTTAAAAAGGGTAACGAATGCATTGCGATTCAATGGAACTCTTTTTATACTTTCAGTATTCCCGCAATGCTCCTGAGCATAAGTCTACAATTCTTTGCCCAACGTCAGCAAGTTGGTGGGGGCGAAAAAACCCAAAATTGGGAAATAAAAATTATTAAAGTTACGTCATTTTACAATCAAACATTTTATATTTTTGTACTCCCTCTCTCTCAATCCTGTAGTGAATTAACATGCAAATCTGTCAGACGTCAGTCCGTAAAACTTTAGGGGACAGTGAACCCCAAAGGGACAAAAATTTAATGAAGTCACGTAAATTTATAATGAAAAATTTTATACCTCACACTCCTAGGGCCTTACTCTGAAACTCCATTCTTAAATTAAATAGTTGGAATTCAAAAAATATGTAGGTACTAAATTTTTTTTTTGAAGCCTGTTGAATTACAGCATTAGGCCCGACTAATCTGCCAACGTCACCTTGATGAAGATGGGAAAAATTAGTAAAGTTAATTGATAACGATTAACTTTTTTTGTACTCCTGCACCCCCCCCCCCCCCAAAAAAAAAAAAGACACTGATCCATAAAACCATACTAGCCGGCTGACCTTTCGCAGGTTTGTGGATTAACATTCGGAAGTATAAGAAGAGTATTGGGACACCCTGTCACCCTGTCACCCTGACACCCCGACACCCACACTCCCGACTGGCGTAAGTTTACCAATTGTGTTCGCCCCATTAGAAGTCATGTTTGCCACGCTCGCCACTGGGTAGTTGGCAGAACTGTGGAATAATTCTCTGGAGAATAAAGACTAAAAAATAAATAATTGTTTAAAATGACGTAACTCTTTGGATCGCTGACTGGGTAAGTGTGATTTTAAGTCTTAAAAAAGGCTAAGAAAATACCAAAGGAACTATAACTGATTACTGTCAATACAATGAAATATCCTGGATACAGTCTTTCGTCTCAGAAACTTGATTCCTTACAAAGGAAGCAAAAGGAGGCAGTACATTTCTGTTAATTCCAAATTTACAATCTACTTTCCAACCTTTTGACCTTACGACGAACTCAATTCTTCTAATTGTTTTCTCCGGATAGAGAAGTTGCATAACGACGCCCTGTTTATACCTATACGAATGTATATAATGAAACTACAGTAAACTTTACCCTCTGCTTCCTTACTCCATTGTAACTTATTGAAATCTGATTTGAGGTTATAAAATTTAAACCCTGTGGCTGTGACACCGGCTAACAGAACTACACCCACCCCTTATCATCATATACGTATCTAAAGTCCATATACCCTATACGTTCCGTGTTTACATTTGTTTCATTTGTGCTGTATCCTTTGCCTTGATTTATGTGCTCATTTGACTGTTTGTCCTTTTTTTTGTGATAAACGAAACCAAACCCAGAGAAGCAAACTCTCAGTGTAATTGGCAAACTATCCTTTTGCTCAGCAAAATCTTGCAAGCTTTCATATCCTGCCATTTTATCCTCGAAGCAGCATTTTGCTTCTGTTTTTTTTTTTTTTAAAGCAGATTGAATTATTAGTATCGATGCGATCCGAATTACATATTCCAGCCACATGCTGTGATTAAATTGTCTATTTGGCTGTTTCAGCTACATATATGGCGAAATTGAGGTAGAGGAACACCCAACATCCAACACCCATTCCAAGTTCATGTTGTCCTTTTAGTTGAATAGTATGATTCTGCGATAAGAAAGTGCTATATTTTCCTTCTGGTGACGCAACGGGACACAACGGAAGAGTTTTCCTGAAATTTATTTCTTCAAGTGTTTTTTATTTTTCCAAACAAAAAAAAATCAGAACACCAATGTTCGAGTTATTCAAGATAGAAGGAAAATCATTAAAAACAAATCAGCGGAAATTGCTGAACAATTTCCAAGAGGGATGGTTGACGTACTTATGCACAATACAATTCGAGTTCGTACCTTCAATTGACTTCGACTTGGTTGGCGTCACTTGATATCATTTCACCCCTCGTTAAATTTTTATAGGGATAAATGGGGCTGCCAAAATGAGCAGATAATACTTGTGGAGTAGTATTTACTGTGTTAGGTACGGTATAGTCTTATTAAGACAATATTTTTAAGAAAGAGGATGTTAAGACTTTTGCCAAACCAGGTGTTAAGGTTTTTTTAGGATTTCAGCATCGGCGAAGATCATAAGGGAAGTATATGATTGATTTCTTTCTTCTTCATTTCTCAACAAAAGCTCAAAATGTCCTAAGAGAAAGGACTTAAACTCCAAATGAAAAAATTGAGTTTGAGTATATTTGAAATTGATAAAATCAATGCCTCATTTTTCAAACAATGTTTAGACAATGACCGTACTAAGCAAAAATAGAGGCACAAAAAATTGAACAGAAAGGATTTTTTTTAAATCAAAATTTAAAAAAAAAATTATTTTTATTAATTTTATGTACAATTTGCGATATTTTGAAAAATGCTTAAATTAATTAATTAAATTAGCAACATTGCATCACAACTTTAATTATTTGAAAAATCGAAAATGGAACAATGTTTAGACAATGACCGTACTAAGCAAAAATAGAGGCACAAAAAATTGAACAGAAAGGATTTTTTTTAAATCAAAATTTAAAAAAAAAATTATTTTTATTAATTTTATGTACAATTTGCGATATTTTGAAAAATGCTTAAATTAATTAATTAAATTAGCAACATTGCATCACAACTTTAATTATTTGAAAAATCGAAAAATCTACACGGTAATACAGAATTCGGTATCAAATGAATTTGAATTTGTTTTTATTGAATTCGAGAGGCATTCAAAAGTTTGGGTTTCAAGACAATTGGATCTGGAATTCTGAATTTTCTCTTTTCAAAATTTGAGGACTCGAAATGATACCCCAAGCCATATTCAATTTTATATATACAGGATGTGATAGGGTAGATTGTACGTGTGTTGGAGAGCTATTTCCGCTTCTATAATAAATGAAATGGATGGTTTTTTCAATGATACGAGTAAGTCTCAATTTTGCGATTCTGGTTTCTGTATACTTGGAAACTTCTATCAAAAAATTATCAGATGGAATGTTTTTTATCTTATCAATTTTTTTGTGTAACAATAATCAACATTTTAGATTTATGATATGATATAAAAAAGTTTGAAAAATCGAATGATAAAAAAATTTATCATATCATTTTATCATTGAACCGGAATAGAGGCTCTGGAAAAAAAGAAAAAATCATCCCGCTAGGCTAAGTAATTTTCTTACGTAATCTTAGTTATTGATTACGATCACAAATTTAAAAAAAATTGTCAGTTGAGAGAAATTTTCTAAGATAACTTTGACACCGATATAAATTGAATCTATTTTTATCCCTACCATTCCAATATTAAAAGCAGGGCCGACCCAGCCCAAGCGAGCGCCCTGTGCAAAATTTAGCTTTTGCGCCCCTTATTTTCATTACCTACTTCGTTTCTTAAGCATTTTCCACATTACCCATTAGGTAGGCTTTTGAATGCGTTTGAAGCGGTTCCCATTTAAAATATTCTACTCATATTTTCTCATTCAAAATGCAAACGAACTACCAAGAGAGACAAAAAGAGAAAATCGTGTTTGACAGTAAAAAAAAAAAAAACACCCACATTCATTTCGTTTGAAAGAGTTGAGCGCATAAGATTGAGAGATTTTGCTTTTGTGCAGTATTTAAATCTGCACAGTCTACATCGGTCGCACTACTTATTGTGGCGTACATTTATTTCAAACAAAAATCAACGTTTGAGTTCATTTTTCTATCAATAATTTTGGTTGAGTGAATTCCCATATGTGCAAATCTGAAATTTGCACATTTCTACTCAAACGATTGTATGGGAAATAAAAATGAGTATATTTATTTGTATGGTTATTTTCAAGTGAAACGGGCAAATAAAAATCTTGCACGTATGGAGGAAGTTCGAATCTTTTTTGTTTGAATTAATTTATTCTTGGCGTTGATTTTGGTACATATACGAAGGATTTTTTTTTTGCAAAATGATAAAATTTTTTAATTCCCATGTTTAGAAATTATTTGAGAGTGACATAGTAAAAAAGTTATTAAAAAAAAAATAAATAAAGCAGGTTAATATAAAAAGAATGAAAACATGTGAATGTAGTTTTCTTGTGAGTTTGCGCCCCTGCATCTCTGCGCCCTGTGCATTTGCACATGTTGCACATATGGTAGGGCCGGCCCTGATTAAAAGTAAATGAATTTTGCAATGTACTATTCAAAGACGATTCCGGAGACGGTACAATCATGTACGCAAACTACCTTGAAGCAGACATAGTGACAAAAATTAAGCTCGGTAGACTCTGGTGGGCAGGGCACCTAGCTCGCATGAGCGAAGAGGAACCGTCTCGGAAAGTCCTTTGTGGTACATTCTGTGGTAGACGGCAGCGTGGTAGACCATGCTTGCGCTGTAGAGGTGTCTTAGACCAGGACTCCCGAAGCCTTGGGGTGTGCAACTGTTTGAAGACTTGGGACTTGTTGAAGGAGGCCAGGACCGAACCCCGGTTGTCGAGCCGATGATGATGATGATAATGATTGAGGCTCTAAAAAACGCACCTAGTGTTAAATTCAATAAAAACTAAGCCTATTCGAGAATCGCTGAGCCCAGTGACTTTGCTTTATTGGATATTGATTGAAGTGTTTGTATACTTCCTTTCTTTATGGATATTCTATTTTTTCCCAGATGTCGTCTTTCAACCCAAACGGTGTTTCTGTAATAAGTTTTGGCCTTGAAAAACTCACCTGTTATGAATCGTCTACTCTCGGCCAGTCTTATCACCGGGTGATATTAATCAGCACTACATTCCATAGCACAATCCAAATCTTAAATGAATCCAGATGTATCCAATGGGATATCCAAAACAAACAGCCAAGGATTTCAGTTTAAATTCAAATCTGGATTAAGCAACTGAATAATATGGCGGTAAAAGATGCCATCTTTTTTCCCACCCAAAAAAAAAAGCTTGGGAACCAGTCATCTTAAAATTCGTTAAAACAATAAACACAATTCAAGATTCTCTCATAAAAATATTATTTAACGGGAATGGGATTTCATATTTCATTAACAACATAATATCTAAGTACTAGAATCTATAAAGAACACAAATTAGGCGCCGTCATACATAAGTTTCATATAAAAATGAATTCCATTCAGGCGTAGTAATAAACGATAACTGAATGATACTCGTATACTACAACGCGAACATTCATCAGTAGGAAAAGATTTATCGAGGAAGATGGCAAGGAAAATTTAATTGCCAAGGTGATTAGGGCAGACTAATGAACATCGAAGTCAAATATCATCATCATCAACAATCAGCATCAACGCCGCACCGCACCGCCCGCCACCACCGCCATCATTTTGAATCAAACATAGTCATTCCAGTTCAACAATCACACGCAACGTGTGGTCGGTGTTCGGTGTCGGTCAGTCACTGTGTGCCCAACAATGGTAAGAATTGCATAAAGCGTCCATTCTCACAGGCATCATATCTGCCTCTCATGCCAACCCAGAAGCCGATGCGATGCCAGCCCCACCAAGCATGCTGCTCACCACTGCTACCAGTTAATGCCACGCATTTAACTTTTCACAGGAAGTATCTTTATTGTACGAATTGAAGATTAAAAAAAAAAAAAAACACGGTTAAGCCGTGGCTTGGCAGCTGTGAAGATTATGAGAGTTATTCAAGTATAAGCCTTCTACTACACGGTCAAGGGGGGCGCGGTGACAATTATGTCACCTTTTGTTTGGGATGTGTATGTAATTTTTGTTTTTGCCAGCTTAAAGCCTCCGGCTTCTTCAATCAAAGTTAAAGAAATGTAGTGCATGAGTAATTAGGCTTTTAGGGGATGTGTGCATTAATTACTCGTTCCATAACATTAATCATGTGGGATAGACTATAATTTTCTTGTGGCGTTCAATGTTTGTGCCGCTTTCATAGCCGCTTAACTTAACTGTCACTAGGTTTCTTTCTTTTTGACCCATTTTTTTGTTTTAACTGTTTCCTTGTCGAAAATATTTAACCTATCGACTGAGTTTTTTTTTTTTTTTTGTTTCTTTTGGAATGACTTATCAAAAACTAAAGAATCTACCCTGTTTAACTTCTGCATCAACACCAATCTTAACGTGTAAACAGTAGATGTAGAATAACCCTCTAATTAAATAGAAGGGTTTCCATTGTGCTTCACCACCATTATGTACATAGCTATATGTCTACTCAAAAAGGAGTTAAAATTTTACCGAAAGACGTCTGTCATTCTGACTTTGCAAATTTTTGTTATATAGCTTTGTATAGTTTAAGGGCGAAAGATATTTTAAGAATTTATTAAAACTTGAGGACGTTGACTTTAGCACAATGATGGGAGTAAGAGAGAGACCATGATAAGGGAAAATAATTTCGATTTCATAATTGCTTCATTACTAGCAAAAAAGTTATTAGATTTTGACAATTATGCTTTGTGTTGATAGGTACGATTAACTTTTTAAAGTAAATTGAATGTTTGAATAAGGACTTGTATGCTACAAAAATTCTTCGATACGTTTCTAAATCCAATCCAAAAAGGAAAAAGAAATATTATTGCTATTCAGTGATTAAAGTAGCTGATTTATGGACTCAGCAAATTGGACAAAAAATTCAAAACTTCTTGGGTTATTATTTTTAAAAGCGTCTTTAGTGTTTCAGGCGTTTCCAGCATCTTTGGCTTCTTCGGCGTCTTCAGCGTCGTCGCCTTTGACGTCTTTTGCATCTACAGTTGATTCACCGTCTTCGCCGTATTTAGCGCCCTGTTCATTTAAGACGCCATTGGTCTTCAGCATCTTCGGGTTCTTTAGCATTTTTGGTGCCTGAGGCATCTTCTGCGTTTTAGCGTCTTCAGCCTCTTCCGCATTTCGTGTTCTTAAGCATCTTTAGCGTCTTCAACGTTTTTAGAGTTTTCAGTGTCTTCTATATCTGATGAATCTGAGGAATGTTCAGTGTCTTGAGCGGTTTTGGGTATTTTTTGATCTGTTAAACTACATGTTTTAGCCTATCCGCCGCGCCGGTTTTTGCTTTAATACTTTTTGTAAAAATCTACAAAAATCTCTTAAGTAAAATTCTTAAATTGGGCTAAGTCTTCGAGTTACACCAATAATATTGATAAGTGACCAGTGTGACCATTCTCCTAGAAAAGCAAGAGTGAACGTAGTAGCATTTTTGGTTTTAAGCACAAACATACCAATTATAAAAAAATTGTTCTTCTACGAAAAAATTCTAAAAAATATAACAGATTTTGTTTGGGATTTTTAGGGTTACTAACCTCCATTTTGAAAAAAGTGGTAACTTTGTTTTAAACGAAGACAACATCCATTAGAACAAAAAACCACTCGAAAAAATACATTTTGTTGGAATTTAGTCACTTTGCTTTAGGACCGAATAATTTTCAGTTTACCACTTTAACAAATTTAAATTCCACAACATTACGAAATTCTTTAAGCACTGGAAAATCTAACACCATCTGCTAAAGCTCAAGAAATTTCTCTGTTAAATGTCTTGTCTACAAAACAAGAGAGATGTCCGATGGATTTCTTCGAAGCATGACGATGCAATATCTGTCATCCTCCCCCATGACAAATGACTTCAACGTCTATATCGCAAATCCTCTGTCCATTAATCGCAAAAAAAAACAAAAAAAAGCTCCAACTTATGTATACATATATTTATCAATGACCGTTCGTTCCTCAATATAGATTCATAACACCCAGCACCAAAGATACTTTTGTTCTTTTGGTTTTGCAAACCACTTTGTGGCACTTATTTCTGCTTTCCGGCTATTAAAAAGTTTTCAAACTTATACCTACAATTCTCTATCACCTTTGTCTTATTTTCATATAATATACGAATAGTTCTGGTATACGATTTCCCAAGAGTTCGATTTCTTGGCTTCTGGCAATTTAGAAGGAATTTGGAACCGATAAAAAAAAACTGAAGTTCATGACTGTCCTTTATAATCGGTTTATGATGGCAAATAAAAAAAAATAAGAGAATAACAAACTTTTAAAAACAAATTTAACTTATTCTTAAAGATATACATACCATAACCTAATAGTGTGTTTTCCATTGGGCATATCTTTGGAATACACCCAACAACATGTGGCACATAAATTTTATATTTGATATTGCGATTTGCCAGAGAAATATTCAGGATGTGGGACACACAGCGGCAGCAGTATGAAAATGCTAAGAATATTGTGTCACCATAAACAAGCTATAAATTATATGGAACATATTTAATAAACATTAATATAGGAAAATTCCTAAATACCCACCCAATATACAATCATCATGGTCGTCGTCAGTCGTCTCACCCTTCTCATGCTCGTTCTTGATTCTCAGTTGCCAGTTGGAAAGCAAAGCACTCATGTGTGTGCTTCTGTCAAGTGTTTAGCTTCTTTGCTTTCTCATCGTCTTGCTTTTCAGCTCAAACTCGAGTTCTTTGTCTCAAGCTTCTTATCCTTGTTGTTAGTTGTCATTTGCTGTGTGTTGCGAATGAAATGAAACGCAATGTTCTTTTGGTTTTCATAAATCATTATCCTTCAGCGATTATTTTCTTTGTGCTTTGACATTGCACAAGCCGAAATATTTTCATTTGGATGATGGGGAAGAGGTGGAGAAATCTTTTGTTGGAAGAAATCGTTAATTTGTTGAACTAAATTCTAAATGGATGAAGAGATATGTGCAATTAAGGACGGGTTATAAGATTTTAAATTCAATTACATATTATGTTTTCGTATTTTAATAAGAAGATTAAGGACAACAAATAAAGTCAATGAATATGTAAAGTGTAAACAAAACTAGGCTAATCAGGATCGTCTTAAATCCCGGGATATTTTGGAGGTCATGAATTGTTTAAAAGATAACTCATAAAGGTACGAGTCCAAGTTCCTTAACATATCCCAAGCAAACACATACACACCTGAACAGGTTTCGAAGAGACTTGGGCAGTTTGGAGCAAACGCTATTTACCAAACCAGGGAAGTTTTTGGCAGACCTGGGAAGTTTTCGACAAAACTGGGGTGGTATCGGCTAACGCGATAGTTGATAATCAAAAACGATACTTTTGCTCCATGTAAGGTGATTATCAAAACGACAATCGTTTTTTTCCTTGTATTTCAAGTGACAGCTATTTAGGTATCGTTTTCATAGATTTCAATTTCTAAAGCAAATAAATTGTGTGTAGGATATTGTCAAATAAAAGCAAATATATACATAAATAAGAGAACCGGAATGTTTACTTCAATAAGAATATTTAATAAGGCGAATAGGACAAATGAAGAAAACAAAACAAAAAAAGTTAGACCACCTGCAACACCACTCACTGAAGTTTCCATCCTGCATGCAGCAATTATGGCTTCATCATTTGCGTCTATTTCTTTTAAATCAAATGGACCACCACCCGTTTTCTTGATGGAATTTTTTATTTTCGGTCAATTATTTTTTCGTTGAATATTTACGAAGCGTCCAAATCTAATAAAGATATGATTATTTTACAATAAATCATGTTTCTCCTTAATTTATTTTATATTTACCCTTTTCCATTCTGCCACGGATTTTGATGGCGGTCCATTTAAATTCAATTGTTTCCATTGCTGCCTTTGGGAGGTTCGCCCAGTGGCTGAGAGAGCATTGTATGATCTCGCCAGCTCAGGATGTGCTTCCATATATGCGGAGAGTATTTGCGTTTGCGCTTTTGTTGCATGCGACCTTATAAAATACAATTATCTCTTTAATAGGCATACAAATATTATATTTTCCAATATTTACTTACATTTTCACTACAAAACAAAATTTCCTTCGGACAATTGAAAACAATTTTAATAATATTATTGAACACCTGAGCAAAATGACATTTCTCACTGTAAGTGCTGCCAAAAATTCAAACTGTTTTGTTGATCACTTTACACAGAGCAAATCAGAGTTGATAATCAAAAACGACTATCAACAAAGCGACAATCAACAATCGCGTTAGCTGATTCCACCCCTGGATAGTTCCCGAAAGATTTGGGCAGTTTCTGACAGAATTGGTCAGCTTCCAACAGACTTACGTAGTCTCTCACAGGTTCTACTTTCCAACAGACCTTTCTGGTAGAGCTGGGCTGTTTCCGACAGACCTAAATAATCTCTTGCAGACTTCATTTTCCACAGACCTGAGTGATTTCTGACAGCTCTGGGTAGTTTTAGATAGACCTGATAGACAATTTGCGAAAGATCTGAGTATTTAAATCTCAATGTTGAAGCATTTTTCATCAATTTTCGCGAGGAGCTCGTAGAAATCTTCCTAATCATTATCTGCAGTCTCCAGACTAAACTAACTGAGGCTAACTAACGAGACTAACTCTTATGCAGCCGAGACGACAGTCACAGAGACTTGACAGACACTCGGGCACAGACAATCGTTCGTTCGTATGACTAAGTACATAGGTATGTACGTCTCAGTTTCGTCCTAGTACCAACTCAATTTCAATTTCGAAGAGACCGAGACGAGACTTTTGCGAGTCTTTTGTTTTGATTTTGTTAAAGTGGAAAAATTTCATCCTCGGTCTCAGCAAACCAAAAACCATTTGAATATCCCCTCAGTCAAGTCTCTATCACGTCTCGGTCTCGGTCTTCGATTTCGTCTCGAATATCAGTGTAGATGTTCCAGATTAGTCTAAGTTCTCAGCTTTCTTCAAATTATTTTCTCATCAATTTAAATCTTTTGATGATATTCACCACAAGCCACTCAAGAATACCACCCAAGCTTAAACCATGACATTCCCTCTCCCCACTGTTTCTGCACCTATACGCAGTAGCAATTGAGTACCCATTACATTGCAATGAAACCGTCAGTAGTTATTGTAACTAAAACTCATGTCATAACATACAGAGGCTCATTAGACCTCATTCAATGTATGAAACTACCGCACCTGCGGACTCAGACCAAGTATACATACATTTCCTCATAATTCATTAAAATTTATTCCCCAAAACGAAGTTTTCAATTTGTGATATTGCAATTTAGCCTCCGACTTGTTTCAGGTGTATTTATGTCTGTCCCGTTCGTTGGCTGGCTGTTGCTGATGGTTGCTGCGGGAGGAACACACATTGCGGCACAGCCAATATGGTCAATAACTCTTCCGACAAATCGAGAACCATTAAAACCTATATCATTGGTCGATGATTGAACGGAATTGCGTGTATATGTTGTTGGTCTGATGCCACAGAGAGATATGATGCACCGCATGCATCTTTGAAATTCATCTCCCACAAACCTAATGAGATGAAATGTTTCGTCGTCACTCGTCAGCATCAGCATGGTTGTTGGATCTGATGACCGCCGCGCCGGCCGCCGCGCCGTTGAACAACCATAGCCATAGTATCAGCCATGCCATAACTCCTCATTTTTTATTAGACAGAAGTCAATTAGTAGGCTGGTTTTGTGAAAACCTACTTTGTGCTGTGTTTGAGTATGGATTTAGATGATATGATGGTAGGTCTCTTTTAAGCAAGAAAGGAAACGACTCACATCAAGCAGATTCTTCTATCGAGAGTTAATGACTCGAACAGAAGCCCCCACGATTTGCACTTTAAATATTGCTCTGTAACAAACAATGCCTTTCCAAATTCTTGTTCGGCTTCCATATACATTTGGCTTATCTTTTTGGGGGATGAAATATTCTGGAATATTAATTTTCAGCCCAAATGACGATGTTTTGGTCAACGATTTTTCACCGTTACTTCTGGCCCATTCCCCAGATAAGCACTTACAAATTAAATTAATAATTTTGTGGTCAAGAATCCCCTGTCGCGTCGCACCCATCGGCAAAAGAGCCAGAGAATAATTCGAGATAAGGCTGGACAAAACATTAGATTTATTTCTCCATCGCAGGCAAGACATCAGGGATGAGTTCGACTTGGTGTCCAGTATCCTGGCAAATATATATATATATATTTTTTAATAGTGTCCAATTTCGATGGGACAACATTGTTGGTAGTTAGAAGTTGCCCGGACCGGAGGTGATTAGTTATACTATTTGCAAATGCAACCAGCATTCACAATTACTTAATCGGAGTGTTGCTTAGATTTAATGTTCTTGGTCTAGGATATGGATGAAAATAATTTATTGAACTTTTTGGTAAAGTTATCCTGTAGTGTGGCTTTATTGGTACTTTTTGCTCATGTTTTATAAGATTCTCTAATTCAAAAATTGTATGCGTATGTGTAAGTGTTGTGTGGAATACCTTTTGGGATGAAACATTCAACAACAACACTTCTAAAATAGAAAGCAGAACCTGTCAGGGTCTTGTGGTAGCTTTGGATATTTATGATTCATACATACAGCTTTTTTAGCTACATATAAGAAATACAGAAGAAGCGTCTAACTTAGACAACTTTGCCGAAAAGCCGGTAGGTTGTAGTGACATGTTAAAAAAAAATCACTTACGTGTTGAATGCAACAACAACTAAGTCTGTTGGGCCTTTGGTTAGCCCAGAGATTTCGGGAGTTTGCCTTAACCTGGATAGAGATGGGCCAAGATTGATATTTTTATATATGTTATCGATAGTTTATTCCGTCTTTATTTCTGGATTTTGCCAAGGAATAAAAGTTAAGCTTAGGGTTAAAATCTTCCATTAATATGGGTGTTTTTGAGATGGCGAAGTACTTGTCAGTACTTTGCTAGCGTTTTTCAACGGAAACTATTTGTATTTGTATTTGTTTTAATTTGTTTTTCAATTATTCTTTTAAGTAATTTTTGTTTGGACTAACTAGACACCAATCTATGTCATTTACCTGAACAAAACTCCTTAACTACTCTTGTCATCTACTTCCGAAAAATATCATGAGTAGATGACAGACTTGATTTTAGTTTTCATCGCTACTCACAAGTACTTCACCATCTCCAAAGGAAAAATACTAATAAAAACGAAATGGTCGTAGAACAGTTAGTATTAGTTAGTTGACATATAACTTTTTTTGACGAAAATACTTTTTTTTTCTCACCACATTCAATTTATTTTTTTTTTATAAAAAGAATTGTATACTAGGCCTAACGTCGCAAATTTTTTGCAGATTAATTGCCAATTGCTGGTGTAAAGGGTAACCAGTTTTTGCGAATCATTTGCGGATTTTATCATCTATTTTTAAACTTAACGAACAAGCATTTGGGAGATGTCAAACTTCCATAATTTCCAAATTAATGACAAACCATAATGAGCTTATGGTAGTGTCAAAATCTAACGAAAAGTTTCCAGAAGCGTCGTTAAAATGAATGTTAACCATAATTGCGTCTCTACATCTTGCTGAATTAACATTTACTAGTAATATGTTATAAGCCATTTCTGTAGAAAATTGAACGAGACCTAACAAACATGTTGTCAATGTCAAAGTAACACTGCTTCAATGTGCTTATAAATGTACGTGTTAAATGCAACAACAACCTAGACTTTTGGGACCTCACTTTGACCAGAGATTTCTATGATAGTTTGTATGGAAACTCAGAGTTTTTTTTTTTAACAAGTTTATTTCGACTTACGAACACACATTTTTGCGAAAACTCCTTTTTGAAATATATCTGCAAGAAAATGGCACTTTAACGCAACGTGCGCAACCGCCCATAAGATGAACTGAGGCCGTGCGAGCAATAGTGGCGTAACCCATAAAATTCACTTTAGAGTTGGGAGAGATTTAAGAAACAGGGTTTCTTTAAACATTTTTTGTATTTTCCCTTTGACATTTTTGATTAATCTAAAAACGTAGAAGAGTTTGAAAAAGGACATACTTTGTAGGACAAGCTTCTTTTTTTTTTAATTCAACATTATTTTGGAAAAAAAGTGGGTTACGCCATTATTGCATTCATGGTTTTCATTAAAAATAAAGAAAAAAGAAAGGTTACGCCAAATTTATTATATTATTTTTTTTTATATCTTTCATAGTTCAATATTTTAACAACAAAAAATTATGTGTACATTTTTACTTATTTCTTAATGATTTTATTTCTATAGTCTAATAAAACGTAAAATTTTTCAATTGGAACATCTGTTGACGTTTTTAAATTATTATAAGTGATGGATTGGTGGTATTAATTGAAGCAGTTCTATTAAGTCTCTCTTTTTTATCATTTATTTTAGGTTCCTCAAGCTGGTTGAGTTTTTTAATATCCACGGATTATCTCTTTTTTTACATTTACCTCTTCGAGTAAAACATCAATTTCATTGGAATACTAATAAAAAATTGAAAATGTTTTATTTTTTTGAAATGTAGTTACTGAATTTCAAGCCATTCAACCATGGAATTGGAAATTGACATTTTCCTGTTTATGATATTTTCTTCCAGAGATTTTGAGGAAAAAAAATCAGATGAAGTCATTTTCAAAATTTCAAATGGGTTTCTCTTTCTAGCCGAGGAAATGACATTTACCCAATCATTTGGGACGAAGATATCCTTATAAAATTTTTTGTTGTATTCTTCTCTATTAAACCAAAATCTTGGTCAGATGGCAAATAGGAATAAACACTAACTAAAAATTTATGGTGCATTTCTTTAACCACAAAATCGGGATGGGATACCAAAAATTGGCACAACAGTGAAAGTATGATATTTCTATTTTGGCCCCACATTGGACAGAATACATAATTTTTTTAGAACATCCTATGTACGTTTTTTAAATAATGCATAAAACAAGACCCAATTTCTTGAGGTCCCCTTGACGCTGTAAACTCATCCCAAACGTACATGTGAACTTTTTCATTGCCCATATTATGTATACCAAAGCAAATGGTCTCAATCTATACCAAAGCAAATAGTTTCTAAGAGAAGTATGATGGTTACGCCACTATTGCACTCAGACTATGATCAAATTATAAAATGCAATAACACCTTTTTGAGTGCGATCTGGTTTTGAGTGTAGATAGCTGCACAAAACTATTTTTGTATTAAAATAGATTTATTAAGGGACCCATTTTCATGAAAAACTCATTTATGAAAAAAAGTGGGTTACGCCACTATTGCACTGACGGCCTCAACTAAAGTTAACTAAAAAATGGAGGCGGAACAATATAGCATACTTTAAGGCGCTTATAAAAATGCTGTGACTCCAAATGCATTTGATGAACAAGTACCACATCTCGACACATAGCTTCAGTGGTCTAAAGTGGTGTGGTGCGTAAGTGCACATGACTGCAGAGACTGGGCAAATCTGATATAAGTGGGTTCGAATCCTACAAGTGTTCTTCAAATAAAATTGGATTAAAGCTCAGCACCACTAAGGAGTCTGATGATTGCCTGGCAAGCATGAAATAGCTATAACTCCGGCCAAAAAATAAAATATAAATGAAATAATAAGAAAATTAATTCATAAAAAAAAACAATTGGTGGTAGTGCCTTTAAGTTGTTGTTGTTGTTCACAAAAATTCAATGAAATTGACGGAATAAAGAATGGTCAAGGCTAATAAACTGACATTCTATGTACAATTAGTACACTTAAAAAATAAAATAAAGTTAATTTTAAGTAATTAATTAAGTGCTCGCTGCACTCCCAAACTGCAAACTGAAGAATGTTGTCCTAAGTATTTAATGTAAAAGAACGTGCACAAATTAGTGTATTTTATATTTATAAATTATAAAATACTCCTATAAGAAAATGTATCCCTTTTTTCAACTTCTGTTTTGTTTTCAAACTATTAATGATAGGAACTTTTGGAAAATTCAAGATGTGGTGATATTAGAAAATGTGAACTTTGACGTTCGAATAAAGGAACATCTTTTTTCGACAAACTGTTATTATATTTAAGGTGACAAAAAATGCGTGTCGGGAACCCTTCGCCTTTCTCTGTCATGTTGCCCCACCTTACTTTAACTTCTTTTTTTTTTATTTCAAGCCTCAACTAGTATTGTGAAAAAAAAACATTTATTTATCAAAACGTTATTGTGCTTTAAAAATACAAATGATTCGTTTACCGTTGCAAAATTGTTCAAGATGTCCTCGAAAGTTATTTGAAACGTTATTTTTCCGTTTCATTTTTTTCCAATTTCCCATAGTAAAAAATTACTGGTATTTAACTGATCCACAAAATTCTGTTATTCTTTCATGATGCCTTAGTTATCTTATCATATTCGTAACAAACTTAGGTATGTCACGATCCACACTTTATTTTCTATAGCTTGACCACAAGACGGAAATATTTCTATAATCTTTTAATAGCCTCAGAAGTCAGGACTTAAAACTCCAAATAAATTAACTTTTATGAACCACATACATATGTACATAAGTCACTTTAATAAGCCTATTTTGTGGGTTGCTACTTTATCGAGTTGAAATTCTTCTAAACTTCTTCAAACAAACCACATGAAGATATAAACAGATTTACCTTAGGTCTTTAAGAAATAAACCACAATTTCTACACATACATATGTAGGTACATGTTGTGACAAAATTCCTTAAGGATAAACAAAGTCAAAGGCCCCATATTTTTTTTTTTCTTACAAGAAAAGATTCGATGATGACAGAAACAGAATAGCATCGGTATTAGCTCATCGGCTGTGTAACATGTACTGTACAGAATGAACATCATCAGTGGGTCTATTTTCATTCTTTTCAAGAACCTATAGCTTTGACACAACCACAACTGCCACGGAGTACCATAATAAATCATTTGTCTCAATGTCACAGATCTGTTCCTGAGTCTTCTTGTATAATGTCCGCCCGCCTTAGATACACCACCCCAATAATGACCGAATCTTCAAAATGATTTCTTAAAAACCCCCTAAAAACGAAAAGATAGTGGATATGGTGTTGTTTTGGTATTTTCTTGGCTTTCGACCGATTTTACGAAAACGCATGTACTATCGCATAAATGGATGCCAGCATTCAGGATACCAGGATATTCCGCACAAGGCGGAACGAAAAGCCCGTCAAAGGACAAACTCGTTTAATAGGAAGGCATTAGTAGTGCCAAAGATAAACATGACAGACCACATTTTCCATTTATATTGTTGTGTGATGTGAAAACTGGCCTGATGGTATAGCTTTGGTTTCACCCCGCATTCTTTGTAAAATGACATGCCACCCAGGAGGAATTATGACAAAGAAGTGGGAGTGTGTGATACCCACGGGCTAACATTTTTTTTTTTTTTCGTTCAAGTTCTCCACAGCAGCCATGGTGGTCATGGACATTTTTATTGTTGTCTCCGATGTTGTTTTCTTTCTTGGGTTTTTTTTTGCATAAATGTTTGTTGGGTATAGCTTGCTGGGAATTTGGCTAAGTACCATGAAATATGTCATTTTTAAACGATAAAAAGTTGAGTTATTTGGAAGATGACATCTCTATGAAGGATATGAAAATGAACAAGGAATACGTTGTTACTTACATACATATTTTAGTGAGATAAAGTTTTTATAATGTTGTTAAATTCGTAAGATAATAAAGGTACCTACATATGTATTCAGATATAACGGAAACGAGAATAACTAGCTGCAAGTTCTTGAGCTTTGGAAATTTAAGGGAGTTTCGTGTGAATGTTGTAAAACGTGGTAACAAAATTGATTACGGCTATGGTTCAAGGGAACCCAATCATCAACAGAATCCTATACCTCACGTTTTTGCTTTTCACATTTGACTTTGGTCAAACCAAAAGAAATCATGCCAGTTACAGAATTACTCACCAGGAGTAAAATTTTTCGAATTCTGTAACTCTGTTCTTTCGCATTCCTTTTATAAAACTAACCATAACAGACGGAAGTTGTTGGAAGCTAATGTCAAAAACCAATGAAAAGTAACTTCGGAGCAAAGTCATGAAACTACCATGCCGTTTCTGAACTTTAATATCGGCGCTGTCATTTTCTGACCGTTACACAATTCAATAAAATAAGTGGCAATTGTAAACAAAGTGATAAAGCGAAATAATTTAATTTATTTGTTAAATGATTTTAAATTAAACAAAAGATGGATTCGGTTGCTTCATCATTTCTTTAAATTGTTTCCGATTAGTTGTCCCTTTTCTGAAAAAAACGTTTAACTTGAATTTTTATATTTTCTATTGTTTTTTTTTTTCAATTTTAAATTCACTTGAAACTCACGGAGTGTGAAAGGGTTGCGATAATGCCAGATAATTTTAACAAAATGTAATGAACAAATTGTAGTGCATGTTACCGACATTCATTCGACTTTCTTTCTTCGGGCTCACAAAAAGCAAAGTTTTTGGAAAATAATTGAAACTGTTTTTTTGGCTCATTCGCCGAATTGAACTTGTTCTTTAAGACTATACGCCAAAAGAAATAGTGTGTGTTCCAGTAAGAACAAAAATTAGTAAGTAAGTTTACGGCTAGTATTTCCGAATATTTTTAGAGCGATCGGATTGGTTGTTACTGTTATGATATGTGCTACTGCAAATTGGTCAGAGGCAGTCATCCAGTGCTAGTTAAAAAATGACAGATTCAAATCTAAATTTTTACAAGATGGTATATAGTACATCGTTTATGAGAAAATCGAAAAATCTTTTTTTTATGCTAATTGTTATAAAGATTTCGTTGAATACCTAGTTACGCAGTGCATATATGCGTATATTAATGCTCAATTAATGAACTTGTAAATATAGGGTACAAGTTTTTATTTTTTTTTTCCAACCAGAAAAATATGTTCATTCTCTATTTATCTTAAAATTCAATAACAATTTCATTTAATTTGCAAATTATTTCTGTAAAGAATTTTATCAACTGCACACCATCGATTCATTTTAATAAGTTGATTGTTTTTTTTTACGACGGTTTTTAAATTTTTATTTTTCCTATAATTCCAGTAGTTTGTTGCCATAAACAATTTCTTTTAAGTTAATACGTGAACCTCAAGTATAGGTTCTTGTTTTAGATTTATATGTAGCTAAGCTGTAAACCTAAATATTTTTCAATAGGGTGATTCAAATAATTTTCTTGATAATTATAAGGTGTATTTTAATTTCTAATTTTTCAAATTTGGCCAAATTATAGCATCGTTGGGTAAGCATTACTGCTCCTTTAAAGTTCAAAATAGCACGACGAGTTCACAATTGGCATCAAGATTGCAGAAAGTGAATACCAAAAACAAATTTATGTTTAATGCGACTAATTTACATTCATTCTGTAAGTATTGAACCATTAATGTATTTGGGAACATCGAGAATCTATGGCACATTAAGGTCGTTATTCACCGAGCACTTATAAGTTTAAGAGACGACTTTTAACTCAAAATGTCTTATCCCTTAAGTAGTAAAGTTGAATTACCTTATTGTTAGTAACCACATTGGTTTGGGAAAGTCTTATATCAAAATAAATCCGAATCCAATATTTGTAGTTATGTAAATATTTTTATTTTTATTTCGATTGGTATTTTACGTCAGATTTGTCAATATAATAAAAATGTTACATTTAAGGCTTACCCAAAACGATGCGAAACAATTGGATACAACGATGAAACAACCATAATAAAATATTGCTATGATTGTCAACAGCACGTTGTTTTCTATTGTTTTTTTTTGTCGTTATGACTATTTCATTTGGATAAACCGTAAGGATGTCTAATTTGTTTAATTTTGATTTTTTTTACTAAAATAAAGATATACATATAATAGCTTTAAGTCTAGCTAGACGTAGTTAAGTTTTAAACTTCTTAAATCTGTCTAATTTTCTATATAAATTGTAACAGATTAACTAAGTTTAAAACTTGATTAAATTTACAACGACCTTACGTGTAGGAATACTCTTAATAATTCCACTTTGCGGAAACGTGAATCATAAACTTTACAATCATACGACATCGGAAACTAAGATTTTAGATAAATACCCTCATTTATTTTAGAGCTATTCAAGCAAAATTGTAGTTGTAAACTTCGTTAAGTCGTTGGTTAAATAGGTACCTACATACATCTATTATTTATTTTATTTTACTGACAAATTCTGACAAAAATAACAACATCATTACAATAATATTTCAAGTTCAGTACTCCAATTTATTTAAAAAGGTTTATGATTTCTTGGAAAAAAATTCCCATACACATATTGGCCGCGTTCACGTTGCATTGAGATATGCTATCTCAGATACTCGAGTATCCGTATATGTTTGTGAACGACTAAAACCGGATAGGTTAATTTAGCTGTTTGGTTTGAATTCAAGTCAGCTGTTTTTGACATTTCTCTTCAGATAGCTGAACATACGAGAATTTTTTAGATCGGTTGAGATTTTTATTTTGAGAACAGATGTTTTATAATCAGCTGTTTTTTCTCAAAAGATTACAACAACACAAACCAATCTGGATTGCTTTAGATAACTTTGTGAACGCGGCCATTGACAGTTTGACGATGTTTAACTTCCCCAGCGTTAATTGCGATTACGATAGTTTTCCGACGATTCATGAATACTCACAGCCATCCCTGTAAACCTTCAATTTTTATATTTTACCATTTCATGCTCTTCGTATGGCATAAATGTGTAGGTAGAAATAAATGGGAGAGCCAGCGAAATCAAAACACAAACAAGGAAAAAAAACGCAAGCACATCAAACACAAAAAAAACTGTACACAACAAACTACACCCATGTGTCAGTGTCACCCCTTTCCATTGCTCTGCCCCTTCAACTAATATCCGCCTAAAAAAAGAAATCACACACTACCAAAAAAAAATGTATATCAAACACACACTAATCACATAACACCAACCTTTTTTCTCATCAAAAACCAACAACAAAACATGAACAAACGATGTACTTATGAAAAAAGAAGAAAAAAAACATTTTGAGAGGGGTCCAAGGGAGGATTGGAAAAAACAACACGAAGATTTTTTTCTTTCTTCTCATTCCACATGGAGATGGAGGGGAATGTGTCATTTTTTTTTTCTTCTGTTACGGCTGAGGTTCAAAATGATTTTTTTTACAGGCACTTACCACACCAGTCTACTTTTTGCTCTGATGTGGTAAACACGCCGAGTACAAACCAAAAAAAACCGAAGTGCTCCATCAAAACAGAAAGCAAGAGGAAAACTCAGAGCAACACAGAAAACCGTACAAGTTCTTTTTTTTTTCCTTGCTGTTGGAATTGTTTTCTTGTGCATTTTCCATCAAAAAAAAGAAACCATCAGCCGAACTCATAGGAACAAAAAAAAACTGTCACAGAGATCTTGAAAGAGCGGGTGCAATCATCGCAACAAAACACGTGGTTAGTAGTGAAAGCAAAAAATAAGTAAACCAACCAATGACCAAACCAAAAATAATTATTTTGATTTTATTAAATACGATGACAAAATTGCGGGTGGCCGTGCTTTAGTGGCGCGAAAGTTTCTTTTAATTAATTGAGTAAAATAAGAGATAGAAAATTTTGAAAATAATAAATTGTCATTTAGCTCGCGGCGGTATATGACAGCACGATTAAATTTTGCGAAAACTTCAAAATTCTGAATGACACTGCAAAAGGGAGTGCAAAAGTGTGTCGAGAATGAGAATGTTCAAAAAAAAATTGTGCAAAACGAGAATCCGAAGAAAAAAATCAAATAAGAGTAAGAGGAACAAAAATTCTAAAAGAAAAAATGGATTCAACGTTTTTTTTTTTTTATTTCTTTTGTGAGAAGTGTGATGAAGGAACAAATTAATTGAGTGATTGTCCAACCGAAGTAAAAAAAAAAAAGAAAATCACCGCGCGAGTAGTGTAGTGTACACTTCACCTTTTTTTGTATGTGTTTTTTGTGTTCTTTTTCCTTATAAAGTGTTAGACTGACCAGACGTTATGTTTTTTCTTGTAGGTGGCAAGCTCTTTTTAGATTTAATTTCTTTCCAATACGTTTTTTATTCAAGTGCATTGCGTTTGTTTTCTTGGGTATAAATAGTCAGAAGATTTAAAGTGTAATTTAAAATTGACACTGAAATATCACAAATTAGTTAAAAGATTAAATTTAAAAAAATTCTTCAAGCAAATGACTAAATGTACTTCCACTTATAATGCTCAAAGGCTCAGGCTTTAAGTTGACTTACAAGCTACATTTCTTAAAATAAATATACTAATTTTTTTGAATTACATATTACTACCTACTAAACTGATAGAAATGTGTTAAAAAAAGTATTTTAATTAGTAAATAATAGTTGGCTAAATGTACCCACTACTGAAACTGCAAAATGGTTTTTCATTCGAAAATTGGACCCGTGAACGGCAGTCAAAATTTCCGTCGGGACTTTTGTTGAAGCCAAATTTTCCTGTAGAATTAAATTCTAATTCAAATAAGTTGATAGATTTGCAATTTTTATTTATTTTTTTTTGTTTCATTTCTCAGAAATGGTATATTGAAATTTTCTGCGTTAACCGCGGACTTATAAAATTAATTTCGTTTAAAACCAAAAAAAAAAAACAAAAAAATTCAAAAGGTTGCTAGTCTAATAAAAATACAGAACCCCTTTAAAAAGTTTGAAAAAGTCAATCGAAATTTCGGGAATATTTGAATATGGATTAATTTTTTTTTTATATACAGTTTTCGTGTCGTTCTTTTCCATAGTTTTATCAATTTTCATGACAAAATAAATAAAAAAATCTACATATTCTATTTTGATACAAAAAAAAATATTTGAAATTTGTTTCGTTCGCCTTTACTGACACTTATCTTTTAATTTAATGTCATTATTTTATTTTTCTCCCGCCGAATGCATAAATGTGCAGCCGTGAAACAATAGCTTTTTAATTTTACAAAAATTGAATTGTCTTATAAAATCCTCAATCTTTTTTCGCAATTAATTAGTGTACTTTTGTTAAAGTTCAATTTTCATTTATTTTGTAAAGACAGCTTATCACAATAATTTTCAATTTAAATGGTATTCACTAAGCGACTATAAGCTTATAAGCCTCATAACTCAGAATATCTTCCATCTTAACTTCATAATTATTTCCATTTCATTAGCTTTTCAGTTATGAGTCTCATAAGGTTATGAGTGCTCGGTATATTCCATTCTAAATGACGATAAAAACATTGATTTTAATTTCTTTAAATTTGACCAAGTTGAAAACAGTTTATTCCCCATAATGTTGGTCAAACATTGATTTGATTTTCCCATTGCAAATCATTTTGCTTAGGTCAATTTTTAAATCCAATTTTTGTTTTAAGTTCTATCAATATAAAAATACTTACATATAAGAGTTTGGAACAATAAATAGTTCGAGTTTTAGGTTTGCGTGGACTGCATTCTTGAGAAAAATCCCTGACAAAATTTCTCCTACGATATAGGAAGATAACTTTTCCCCATCTAACTACGGTTTAGGCGTTTACTCTTCAAATAAAGTCAGTCATTCAGTTGCCGTTGCGCAAAATGCATTATTTCTTTGGTCACACTCTCCACCGTTTCTATAAATGTTCGGGCTTAATTTATTCATTTCCAATTTATTTAACAAAATTCTTTGACTGCCTCTTTTTCATCATCAGATTCATTGGCTTTCCAGTCTTTTAATTTATTTCTATTTAATATGAAAAAAAAAATTCTTGTAGTACCTATAGAAAGTACAGTTAGAGTACTTGAAGTGACCAACGAATGTGAATACTGTTTTTGCTTTTTTTTAATGTCACACAACACAATACATCTGGTCACCTTAGTTTGAATATCTTTTCTCCCTGCACACCGCGCACGACGGGTGCACAAGTGTATGCATTGTTTACATGGCTACCACTCGCACAACTTGTTGTTTGAATGTATGTTTTTTTTTAAGTCTCCGTCTTGTACATTTTTCCATTTTTGTTTTATAATCTTCAGTGGCGTTGCCGCTTTTCGAATATTGTTAAATAGATTTTTGATAACTAAAAAAAATTGATGGCCCATGGACTAAGATTAAAATTATTATTTTCATGCTCAGAATACTTTAATTGTTTAACGTTAATGTATGAGATGTTTTTTTTAATAAAATTGTGCAATTTATTATTTAAGCAAACAGTTCCAAAATGCATCTCAGTGTCCCAAAATACTTATTACAGGACTTGAAATACTTTTTTTAACGACAAAAATATTATTAATAAAAGTTATGTGACGTTGAATATAAGCATTTTAATATGAACGCTAGGTTGAATATACCATTAATGAGTGCGTGATTACTAAAAAAAAAAGACGATATCTACCGTTAAAGTTCTTAAATTGTGATAAAGTGGCAACGCGTTCCTTCACCCGCACGCGTGTTTGTATTGGTTTTTTTTTTTTGTATTTTTTCACTTACCCATTTTGTCCTCTTGATTTTTTATTTGATTCTTTTTAGTCGCTTTTTTACTCATTTTATTTGGCATTTTTTACGTGTGTAGATTTTTTTGTTCATCCATCAGAGCCGGTTCCACGCTGATTTCTGTGTATTTTTTCTTTAATTTTTTTTTTGTTCGTTTGTGTTTGTGGTGCTACGCCAAATTTTCTGCCATGTTTGCATTTTTTCGCCTTTCCCCTGAGTGTTATATTTTTTTATTGATTTTTTTTTGTAAATTTTTTTTCTTATGAAAATTAATCGCGGGAGAAACGCCACCAGAGAGTGAGAGCCACTAGCAAACAAAAAAGAATTAAATTTTCCAAAAAAAAGAAACCCAAAAAAAAAATGATTATTTTCATAAAAAAAGTTTTGAATTAAAAGAAAAGAATAATAAAAAAGAACCTATATTTTGTTTCGAAACACAGTGTGGCTGAGCAGAAAAGGAACACCCGAACAAGAAGCCAACTTGAAGAAAAAGGAGGACAAGAAGAAGAACACCATCGTGTTTTGTGTACCTACCTACCATCAGCATCATCATCACAATTATAATAATTTCTTGTTGGAGTTTGGTTAACCTAAACTGGAGGGTCGAACAATAGAATACCGACCCGGAGGAGGGTTGGACTATCATCATAGCTCACCTCTAATGGCAGAAATTCCAACTACTGACTATCTGCATCGGTCCATTGATCAATTGCGTTCGATGAATGAGCGTGGTGTTCTAAGTTCGCTGGGTCATTTGACTTCAGCAGATCTACGCAATGCCACTTTGGTCCATGACTATAAGCCATTTAATATCAATGAGTTTCGTCAGAATGTTGAGAGGCTGGATTATTCGATTAAAGTGGAACGAAGTGCACAACAGGATTTGAATAATACTGGAGAGTCATCTTCGGGTGGCGGCGGTGGTGGTGGGGTTAATCGACAGGATCACCAACCGCAGCAGCAGCAACAACAGCATCAGCAGCAACAGCAGCAGGTGCAGATAGATATGAAACAGTCGTACAGTTCACCATCGTCTCCACAAACTCCGCTGTCCGATGGGCAGGAAATAAAAGTAAGTGTTTTGGTGCCTATTTATTTTTTTATTTTTAAAGCATTATTTTCTGATTTTGTTTTCTTAAGTATTGAAGAGGTCTTGGCTAGTTGGAGTTAAACGTATCTAAATTCTTAGCCAAGTCAAAGTGAGAAGAAATGAAAACCTTTTAGCTAACTAGAGGTTAACCACACAATAGGAAAAGTGAAATTATGCGTAGGTTTATAGGTACTTATCTAGTTTTTGTCCAACTTCCTACCTATACGCTAAAAAAATGAATAGGTGGTACCTACTTCTGTAGAGAAGTAGTAGGTATGCTGAATGTTGATACCTATTAAAATATGAACTTACTTACCTTATAGTATCAGTGTTTTTTTTTTTAATTAATTAGGTATACAGAAGAAACGAAAAATAAAACATTACTAATTGAGCTTTTAGGATGATTTGGGAAATCATAATAAAAAAAAACAAGAATTTAGTATCATTACGCAAAATACCTAATCCTTGTTTTGGTTAGGTATAGATAGTTAGAGTGATTCTTTGACCACAGCACCTACTTTTCCTTCAAAATTTTGCATAATTAATTTGCAGATTGAACATATTTTAAATATTTTAATACAATTTTTTATTAAAAGTACTGTGCTCTATAAAATAGTTTTCTACTTCATACTTACTCTTAAAAATCACGATAAAGCATTGATGTGATTTTGGGTCTATTTTTCGGGAGGTACTTAAAATTTAAACAAATTCTTTGCTCATTACCTTTTATGCAACAAAACAACAATTAATGAAAATGTGAAAAAATCGCGAATATTTCTGGCAGCATTGTATATTTATAGAATTACTGAGTATTAGAGTTCTTCCCATAATATTCACACAAATTTTGCGAAACAAATAAATTTTTCGGTATATCGAATAAGATAATAGACTGTAAAATAACAACATCAACCATTAATTTCGTAGCTCTAGCTATAATTAAATGTAATAAACATTTTAAAATGCCTTTTTTAATGCTTAAACCAGTCAAAATTTTTATTAACTTGTAACCAGAACTAAGAGGTTTAAATAAGATCTAAACCGAGTTTCAGCATTTAGGGGCTTGAGATTAGCCATGTTGATTTCTAAGTTTTAAGTAAAAAAAAATACGTTATAATAATCAACGGCTGATTGATTATAAAAACTGTATACAAGTAACGGGAATTTTATTGTTCTTACACTCAATCAACAAAAAGGAAGCCGAGTTGTTTATAAATTGGGATATCGAATGAACTGTTATTTTGCTGATTAGAACCGTTACACACGTAGAGCTCAAAAAAACTTTCCTTTTTACTTAACGCAACTTTATTATAATATCGGCAATTACGTATTTTCTGTATAGAGTTAAATTTTCATACCATTCTCTCACTATACATTTTTTGCTTTTATTTGTGTTTTATAGAATCATGTCACAGGTTCGTATTTACCTTTTTTCTAATTTTTTTTTCATTCAATTCAAAGAAATACTTAAAGTTATTGACCTTTACGTTAAGAAATAACCCCTACTTCACTTCATCTAAGCACTTAGGTGACCCTTGCCAAAAATGTATAATGTGGCACCCTCTTTACCTGGCATTGCAAACTATTTCAATTGTTCTCAAATCATCCCTTTTTTGTTTGTTGTAATCGTGATCTTTTGATTAACTACTTTTACGAAAAAGAAAGATTATAATCATTCTCGTTTGTGCAGTTTTTGTATGGCTAGGAATTTTGAATGCAAAAAAAAACAGTGATCTCTTTATTTATCCTTTCACGTTTTTTTTTTATTTGCAGTACAATCCCAAATCTTCGGAGATGTTAACGGCTCGTGACACAAAGCCCTATAAATGCAGTCAATGCATCAAGACCTTTGCCAATTCCAGCTACCTGTCCCAGCATGCACGCATTCATCTCGGAATTAAACCATATCGTTGTGAGATTTGTCAACGTAAATTCACCCAATTATCCCACCTACAGCAGCATATACGTACCCATACCGGTGACAAACCGTACAAATGTCGGCATCAGGGATGTCAAAAAGCTTTCTCGCAGCTCTCTAATCTTCAATCGCATTCTCGCTGCCACCAAACCGACAAACCATTTAAATGCAATTCTTGTTACAAATGTTTTACCGATGAACTTACATTGCTTGAACATATCCCCAAGCACAAAGACTCGAAACACTTAAAAACGCACATATGCAGCTTTTGTGGCAAAAGTTATACACAAGAGACATACCTGCAAAAGCATTTGCAAAAACACGCAGAGAAAGCGGAAAAGCAGCAGAATCGCAACTCAGCCACAACAAATGGCACAGCGCTGGCTGCTGGGCTTGGGCTGAATATCAATCGAAATATCGTTATGAATGTGGCAGCAGCAGCAGCGGCTGCAAATAGTGAGCATCCTTATTGGCCAAAAGTAAGTCCGGAAAGTGCGGCTGCGACTCTTGCCGAAGCTATTCAGCAACAGCAACAACAGCAGCAGCATCAACACCAACAACAGCAGCAACAACAACAGCAACAACAATCAAATGGCTATGACTTTTCTTTGACACCGCAGCAGCAGAATGATCTGCAGAACCATCAACGTGCTTTGTTGGAGCACCATAGAGCGATAGTGAATGGAGGAGGTGGTGGCAGTGGCGGTGGTAGTGCTGGTAACACTCAAAGTGGTAACGATGATGGTGGCGAAGACTTGGTCATTACACGTCAGCCACAGCACCAGCAACAACAACAACAGCAGCAACAGCAATCGTCCCCAAACACAATCGTAGTGGTGAGTTCGTACGAAGGAACCGGATCGAAAGCTGCCACAAACTCGGCGTTTACGCCTATCAACACGATTGCACCGCATTTGAATGCACTGACTCATCATGCGGCAGCACAGAGGCCTTACATATATGACGCCTTACAATTCCAAACTGTGGCGGCGTCTGCGAAAACTGCTGGAGCGGCTATAAATCAAAATATAGGAGGCGGTGCCTCGAATAGCTTCCCAAATCAATTGATATCGTTGCACCAAATTCGCAATTATGCCCATCAACCTGGAACAACTGGGCTCTTAACAGCAGGAGACCATTTGCTAAGTATTGGTGTGCCTGCTGGAGTCAAGGATAAAAATCAATAGTATATTTTGATAACTCGGCGTGATTTATAGAATGTATCAGACATTATTAGAACCAGTAGTAGATGATAAAAACAATAAAAAAAAATAATAAAAAAAAAAAAATACAAAGTAAGGAAATCTCTCGACCTCAGGATTTAGCATAGCCACGACTTTTCTCTGTTTTATATATTTTTTCAATCTTTAATTTTACTTTTTGACTCAATGAATGCGTAGGAGTTTTTTTTTTAATTGCTATTGGCACTTGGAATTTCGTATAATATGATTGATTATGAAGACAGCGGCTTGGTAGAACTTATAAAATTCAGGAAGTTGATAGCAGTTCAATGTACAATTATTTAATACTTATATTTAAATCTCAAACTTAAAACACTTGGAATGAAATAAGTATTTTTTTTTTTTGTAGAAATGTTAAAGAAAAAATTTGTATTTGTACAAAAAATCTAACAATAGTTAAACAAAAGCTATCGCAATGCGGTTTTAAATTGTTTCAATAGAGCTATAAAAAGTATTAATTTAAAAAAACTGTTTGTACATAAAACTGAATATAATTTAAATTTAACATACATTGGATGTGCTTTGTGTTGGACGCAAGATATTTCAATTTATAACTTAAACCAAATAACCAATTAAATTATACGAAATTTTAGATCCAACTAGTTATTTTCATGTGTATAAATATATTTTAAATAATGTAGAAATGTAGATTGCTCTTCTTTTTTTTTATAAATATTTTAAGAACCTAAAAACGTATACTTATTTAGTTGTATGTATATCGATTTTATTTTATAGTTTATATCGATGAAAAACAAACAAAAGTTTTCTCTTAACAATGTTAAATAAAACATCAGTACAAAGTACTGTAGCTGTATTATTAAACAATAAAAAATAATAATAAAAAAAAAACACAAAGAGAACAAATTAATTATGTATATGTAATAAATAATTATTTAGCTGCCACAAATTTACAAATAATATTAAAAAAAAAAAATAGTTTGTCACGAATTTCAAATTGACCAACAAACGAACTCTATAATATATACTTATAATGAATATATCGCTCTCTTTATACATTTTACATACAACTTCCCATCTTTAATTCGATAGAAAAAATCATAAAATTTTCTATCGAATTGACGTAAAGGGAATTTTGTTGTAGTATCAATTATTGTTCCCCGTTTCAAAATGCAATTTTGTATCTTTAAAACTTTTTGAAATTGGGACATTTTTATTGTTGAGCAATATGAAATTTTAGACAACAGTTTAGTTTTAAGCGAACTAATTTAAAATATAGAAATAATAATAAAAAAAATAATTAAATAATTTGCAGATATGTGTTCTTATTTTATTTAAAATTTAGAAGATTTTAGGTATTTGTTTCACTAAATGAAAACAGAAGAATCGTATTTTACATATTATTTAGTAAATAGGTAATTTATGCTGAAGATTTACGCAAGAAAGAAATGTTTTATACTCTAGTCTATCAATAGCTTAAAAGGAATTACGGAAGGATTATTACGAAAAAACACAACTTTTATGATTACACCTCAGAAGTTTTTCTTGTGTGTTTGTTATCTCCTTAAATAAAATGAAAAATCTCATAAATGTAAAAAATCAGAAATATGCTAAATTCCTCACTTTTGCTGTCCAAAGGCTGATAGAAACTGTTAAAAACAGCGTACCTTATATATTCATATACATTCCTTCTCGAGCTACATATGTAAGTACCTGATTCTGTGTACCTAAATTTATTTTATCTGATTCCTCCCTCGTAAACATCCAATGTTTTTTTTTCAGAAAACCAACCAAGAAAATTCAAATTATTTAAGTTGTGTGAATTCATTTTCTGTTTTGTTTAAATCTCCACAATACGTATCGTTGATTCTTCATCTACTTGATCGTTACTTGCTCGGATTTATAATTTTCAAAATACAGAAACAAGTGGAAGTGGTTACTTGTCATTTATAAAGGTACATATACCTAACCTACATACTATTGAAGTTAGATCTTTGGTAAGGTTGTTTGGCTTTGTGTTCAAATGATCATGCGTATGTGTGGGTTTTACAAGAGCTATTTAGAATTTAATTTGAGACCCTTACCTACTCTTTGGCTTAAGAAAAACCTTTTATGTTATTTTAGTTTGCTATTGGTTTTCTATTTTTATCTCAAAACTCGAGCTCAAGGTTATTTCTGGTTGTGAAGTCGACGTGAATATAATAGAACAATACTTGGTGATCCCTATAACAAGTAGGTATTATGAAATACATTATACAGTAAAACCTGCTTACTGTACGATGAACATGACACATAAAAGTCGGTTGAGGTTTATATTTATATAGTAAAATTGTCTTTATTCTTAAAATAGAACGTTGAAGATTAGTTGAACCGTATTAAATTAACCAAATCCCTTGCGAATAATATGATCTATCTTTGTGCTTTTATGCTTTTTACGGTAGGTATTAGTTGTGCGAATTGAATTTGAAACACTGAAAAACCAAATAAGAAAGTGTTACTACAGGAAATCGTAAATAGATGAATATGCTCTTAACCTACATCGATTTGAAAGTAAGCGGGTTCTACGGTGTAAGAATCGATGTTACTACCTGAAGAGCAAAATAAAGATTTATATAGGGATTTTCTCTAAACGCCCATGGAGTGGTTAAATGAAACCATGTGCATTCCATGAGTTGGGAACAAAAACTGACGATGTGATCGATTGGCTCTAATCAGTGATGGGATTTTAAAAAAGATTTTTCTTTTGATAACCACAGAGTGAAAAAATGAGAATGATTGATTCAAGAAGACACAATTAGAATTACATTATATGTATGCTTGTGTATGTCCTTTGATTAGTTCTTATAAGGTTCATTTCCGAATTTTAATATGAACATATGTACATACATCTCCAGTTAGGTTCCATAAATGTGGTAGAATATAAAAACATTTTCAAAACACAATCAACTTGTCTGGTTTAACATTACAGAAAAAAATAAACGTGGATCATATTAAAATTTGGTAATTTATATCAAGTATTCCATTTTTATACTAGAATAATCCCCGAACGAAACCAACATTACTCAAGTTGTCAAACTTTGAGTCGTACATTTGACTCACTATTCAAATGAGGGAAGTCTATAAAGTTTGAAATCAAATTTTCATCTAGGTTTTATTAAGTATAACTTTCAAAACGCTGTGTTCCAATAGAAAAAATTCGTCATCTCATTGAGAAATAAGCTAACTTTATTTCTTAAACCTTTGACTTTGAAGAAAAATAAAATGCAAAACTCAGCTTTGTCCCCCATTTTAAACATTTGCAAAAATTTGTTAAATAAATTTAAAAAATGTTCATTTTGTGATATAGACTTGGTGATTGATATAAGTTTACAGGTAAGTTTAACGTGTATTCATTCATCATTTTAATTTTGAAAATATGTTGTTATTAAGTCCGTTAAAAATGGAGGTAAAGTCAGAAAACCTCGATATACCTCACGGTTTTCGATTGCTCCATGTCTAGGGCCAACTAAATGCAGGTGTCGTTGCATTTCTTTGATACAGGAGTTTTTGCCCTTCTTCCAAGATAGTGTTAGAAGTTGGAACGAAAAGTGTTAATACGTGTTAGCATATTTTTATAAATGAATGTATGAAAGCTTGCGTCTCTCCCGTTGACTTAATCAAAAAACTTTCTTTTTTGAAAACTATCAGAGAAGTGTAAGGGCAATAAGTAGATGGATTTTTTTTTCAAAGTTTGGAAACTTTACATCAAATTTTGAGTTTTAAATTAATTGAGTTTTGGTTTTAACTGATCTTTTGTGCATTTTTTTTTGTAATGTAGCAATAATTTTTAAATAGAAGTTTAGAAAAGAGATAGTTTAAGGACTGCGTCATTAGTTTTTTTTTTTTAATTCTTAATTTTTATTAAGTTTTTTTTATAGTTAAAAAGCATAAATATTCACTATATATTCTTTATGGAAAAAGACTTGATTTAATTTTCCTGTTTTAACGGTGACATGAACATAGTGCGTATTAACGTCATGCCGTCCTCCAAACTACAGAACAGAAATGTGTTCCTGCCTTCCTGATCTCAATGTAAACACTAATTAAATTTGGACAGCCATATAATAAAATACATACTACTTGTAAAAATATTTTATTTCAACTTATTTTTATAAATAGTACAAACTTTATAATTATTTTATTTTTAATCCATCTTTGCTAAAAGAAAATATTAAGTTTGTCAAATAATAAAAATTAAAAATAATATAAAACTTCGTATTTAAATAAAGAAGACGATTTTATACAATAACACAATTTAAGGCCATACCTACCATATTTAAATACATCATTGAATAATTGATTGAAAATAGTGCACAAAAATTGGGATTTTGTCCCTGTAGTAGTATAAAAAAAACCCTTCGTATAGAAATAATGGCAGACCCCAGCTAAAAACAAGCTCCAATTTTATTGATCAGAATTGTAGTCTTGTTAGATAAAGTTCACAGTACATTTTGTTTTTTGCAGGTAAACTAAGTTGAATTAGAATAATGATAATGGCACCTTCCTAAATAATAAATTATGTCCTCACAAAAAGTATTGATTACTAACTCGGATAAAATTATTAGATTGATAACAATATTATTTCATCAAAGTCAATCAACAATAGATTTGTATTTATTGAATATCATCTATTGATAATAATCTTGTCACCTTTGTAAATATTACTAAGCCCTTAAAATATATATAGGGGGATATAAAACTATCCTAACTCAAATCGAAAAGCCCTTTTATCCCAAAATCTCAAAGAACATATCCGCATATCCGCAAAAGAAGAATATCCTTTTCTTTTCCAATATTTTTTCGCCTAATCAATTTTCGCTTACAATAAGACACACGCTTGCGCTTTGTGCGAATCCCATAGAAAGCCTTACAATGGCCTCACAATAAAAGTAATAAAAATATTTCGTTACAATCGAACAACAATCGATCGTACCGCAGACAATCGGCTCAATATATCACCACCAACCAACAATCAGCGAATCAGATTGGGCAAAAACCTCCAAATCCAAACACTCGCAATCCCTAATATTATTATTTGTGCGATTTTTAATTGATAATAAAAAATGGATAAAAAAAACTCAGACTCATAGATCTACAGAGAAATCAGATCGGTTGTTTTGAGACCTACCTACCTGAAATCTGTTGTCGAAGGGGTTAACATTCATTAGCATACGAACAAAACGATCAACCCTATCAACCAAAGGATAGCTCACACACCTTTCACCAAAGATCTCCGATCCTCTTTCTCTCTGCATTTTTAATCGAGAACATATCCTTTTGTCGATATCATTCAAAGTCATTAAGGATCTGGGAATAAAGCGATGGAGATGGATGGGCTCAAAATATTCCTTGCATCAAATAATAGGACAAAGGGCCATGGAAAAACAAACTTCCTCATGCAGGATGGTTAATAGTTCCTTACGACGACGATAGATTGAAGGGAAAAAAATATCTATAGGATTTCGATTCTCTCTGAACGCCACCGAACACAAGGACTTCTAAAGAAGAAGTTTTGCACATTATTTGTATTGTATTATTAAAAAATAAAAGATGAAATGGGAGGCGAAGAAAGGGGCTTTGGTATATTTTTCGCACCGCTATCGGAAGTTGTCTCTTTGGCAAATAATAGGTACCGAATTGAACCAACATTCACTTTTTACTTGTACAATGCATGCATTGTTAGCGTTGCCATAATCGATATTAGCATTATACAGTATTATGTAGAATCTTTGTTTAACCCTCCTGTTTGGTGTATGCCGTTTGGGTGTTGTCATAAAGATCACACAATATTCTTATTATTCAATTGTGTCCTAGTCAAATTTCTGTTTGTATTGACAGTGGTTGTTGCGGGGAGATCTATGATGGAGATAAAGCCATTATGGCGAAAATTTAAATGCCAATTTCTTCGCACTTTATTGTTTTGTTGTTTATGCGGAAATTTGCTCCCATGATTTGTTGCGTACGTTTCTTGGAGATGCATTTCAGTTTTCAGCTCTCTGATTCCCCAGTTGTGCTGATTCCTCTCCGATCGTTCTTTGCCAAGGCCAAATGCTTTGCGATTGGGACTTTCGTGTGGTACTTCTACGAGTATTTTATAAATTTTAAGCTGTCATTTAAACGACTGTTAAGTTCTGTACTAAATCAATCTTTGGTTTAAGCATTCATTTCAAAACATCACATCATTATGTTGCGTGTACTTTTTTTCTTCTTTTTGAACAGTTAATTTATTGCATTAATGGCCGGTTGCACCAAACGCAACAGGCTTTCAAGACTCAAAATGACGTTTGTTCCATACAAAATACGTCATTTAAAATTTCAAAAAACTTTTAAATATTGGTGCAACCAACCATAAGTCGTTTAAATCGTTCTTAAAATTAAACTCTATTTTAAAAAAATTTAACCTATGGAATACCTTACTTTGTTATTATGTCTCAATTCGTCTTTACATAATATGTACAGTACCTACATACTTCTTCTCTCGCTTCGCTGCTGATCATAGCATCGAATGCATGATGGTTGCCCAAAGAAAAGCCAACGAACCCCGAATCAGTATAACTGATCAGGTGGATATTTTGGGAATATTGTTGAAAACCTGTTTAGCGGCACATATAGTCATTTGTTTCGTGGGAACAAAAAGCCGTATGTTCCCGATCATCTCCGGCTCTCTTCATGTGTTGTTCCTTAAAAAAAAATTCAATGCATCATGAATTGGGCATATGTATGCTCTGTTGAAGTCAGATTTGGTTGTCGAGGTATATAACACCCGTGACCGCATCCACCATCATCTCTATTCCCGCAATGGCGTGTTCGTTGAATTTGTATAGTCTATTCTAGTTGCTTCCAAATCTAATGCGATTTTTCTTAAAGGTTGCCCAAGGGAACAGCAATTCGATCCTACTCAATAGAGCTAAATAGTTACGTTGAGATAGACGTGACTGAGGGTGGAGTCTTGTAAGGATTATATTTTTTTTTTAATTTTTTTTCTTACGCCAGCAATAATAATCTAAAGGTATACAAGAACCAATTCGACAGCAAGTATTTTGGTTTGGAAAGTGAAAATAATTTGCAACAGGAAACATTTACGTTTTCGTTTGACTTTGCCAACAGGTCTTTTCATGTTAAACAAATTTTTTTTAAGAGGAAGCAGATGTTAGGATGGATCCCAGGGACTCGAATTCAGAAACTACTTGTGGGATTGATTGAATTTTCTCAAGTGCACTGTGTGGTGTATATTTCTGTGAAGTTTTGGTGATTTTATTCATTTATGCTTAATTAAGTTATGAATAAACATATACCTATGAACCTTATATGTAGAAAATATCAATAAGGTATGTAAATATATAAGTAAAGTAAATTAAAGTAAGTGAGTAAAGTATTTATTTTATTTGTTATCTTGATACCTACATCATTTGCAAATATTTACAATGTATTTAAAGTCGAGGCAATTTAAATTTAAGGCAGATTTTTCAACTCTATACCTTAGCTTTTAATTCAAATTTCCATTATTGTATACATGGTTGTTTTGGTTCATTTAAATTCTAAGTAAAATTAGTTTTAATCTTTAACGTTAGTTGTTTAACGAATTTCAATAAATAAAGATTTAAAAAAGGAATTAATATTTACAATAGTGAAAATAATAGAAAAAGAAAGTTATCTATTAAAATTCTATTATTGGCAATTTTCTTAATTTTAATATGACCTTCAAAAAAGATAAAGTTTTTTCCAAGCACAATAGTTTAACAATGTTATTGTTTCAAGCTACTTACGTAGGTAAGTGATTTTTTTTCCAAAGTACGAAATTCGATGTTATGCAAATATGGGACATACACTAATGAAATGAAAGCAATCTTCATTGGCGTACAGATTACACAATGAACAAAACTGATGGAAGCTGTTGTTATATGGTGTTCCATTAAGACTCAGGATCTCACATCTTTATTTGGAAATCGGATATATTTCCTTATAATTAATTGAACGCATCGTTAAAATAAGTTGTTTCCATTAAATTCAGCTTCAATTGCTAATAAAGGATTCTGCTTTGTAACTTGTGAACTTTTTTAACAAATTCAATCCTTACAAGATCTTTTAAAATGGATTATTTTGTAGAGTCGTTCTTTAAAGTACAACAAATTACTATGATCCAGTTCCACAGTTACCGATTGGTTAATCGATTGTCTTGATGAGCCAGCAATCTTAAGATGTAGTCTGCATGCAACTTGAGAGAAGATTTGTAAATTTTAGCAAGACCATGTTTCTAGACGCAGAGCATAGGTTTCAGTTTTTTATAGGAAGATTGAACAGTTTCACCTTTTCAATTTTTCTATAGCCTCGAACTCATTTATTCCTCATTCTTAGACAGCATAACATTATCAGTTTTTACATTAACCCCCATATTATTTAGTTTTTTTTTTTTTTAAATCAAACACTTATCAAGATGTAGGAGTATTTGGCTGTTGACTTTTATTTAAGACATATCTAGTATAAGAGCCCATAGTAAATCTGTCGGTTTTAAAGTTAACCAAAAATTAAATATATTAATTAAAAGGTATGGGTTGGACTTATGTATGTATGTACATATATAGCAATAGAATTGAAAGTTTTGCAGTCTCTGGTGGCGTTCAATGGCGCACCAGACCGTATCAGAAACCGTTCTAAACAATGAAATGTTAACAGAATTCGATAGATAATATCCCCCTGATTACAGAATGGTAAATCTAGACCAGATGGCTGTGCAAGACCGTTCTAAACCTACTTGGGTATATTTAATAATTTTATTTCGCACCCACAAATTTGCTTGGACGCAATAATAATAAGGTGTCTTTACTCAAATAAATTTGTAAAAAATACCTAAAATTACTCTAATGCACATTAAAATAATTATTATCTTTTTCTTCTAAAGTTATTATCAGTTCGTAAATTTTAGATAATAACAAACATTAAATATCGACTCATTGGTAACTTACCTTTCAGTAAGTAAAAGTCAATCTAAAACAAATAATTGTCAAGAAGTTATACTTAAATATATATAAATATATTTATTATATTGTGCGTGTACATGTAAGGGTGTGCCTTATTTTAAAACTTTTGAAATTACCTTCTCCCAACCCGTCAACTGGTTCCATCCCAGAAAAAAAAATTGACAAAAAAATTTTCCAAATCCGATAAAATTAAGGGGTCGCTACCGCCCTTTGAAAATTAACCTGGTCAGCCCAAATATCAACTACTATACAAGTTTGAATCTTGACCTAAAAAACTCAGTTTCTCTTTGAATATTTTAGTTCCCTGGTATTTTCTCCCAACAAAAAATTCTTCAACACCAAACTAAGACCACCCCCCCCCCAAAAAAAAAAAAAATTGTTACCTGCTAAAAAGGAAGTTATGCGGCATTGTTCTTTCACTTCAAACAAATTTTAAAAGAAAATATTAAAAAAGCTTCTCTTTTAACCGCAAAAAAAGTTATAGACATTTGGAATAAGGCCCGTATTCCAACAAAACGGATTGATCATGTTACTAATAAAGTGGAAGTGATTTTCAAAGAATGGAAGACATGTACATATGTACATATATTCGTGCCAAAATTAAACTTTACGCATCGTACATTCTTAACACGGTGAATTTAAAAAAAAAAAAAAAACATTTTGGAAAAATATGAATTTAATCTGCAAAAATGCTAATTAAATGTAAGAATTTTTTCAACAAAAATAGAGTTCGAGATGATTATCTGAAAAAGAAATGCCATTTTTTTTTATTTTTATATTCGTTAATAATTTTAGATATATTTCTTATTAAGAAACTATTTCTTGTTAAGAAATTATTTTTTTATTTTTAAGAGAACAATTTGGACTTTCATAAAAGTAAAGAAAAACTGTTTGGTATTTGTTTTTGTGACAAACAAAAAAATGGTATCAGTCAAATAAGAAACATCCTTAAATGGGAAAAAAGTGTGTTTGATAATGAATTTTGGGAAAAATTCTTTATCCGCACAGAAAAATAAATTCATTCAACGAAATGTAAGTTTTACAGCGCTAATTGGGTCACAAGCTATAAGTTGCTTGTGATCGTCATTTCTACATTCACCCGGAAGTTCAAGATCGAGGTCAATCAGAACAAATAGTCTTACATCTCGATTGACAAGAAAGAAGTCTCTGATATTTGCTCCAGTGCTTACTGTTGTTGTGTTGTTCTGATAAGGGGCCTTTGACATTGATACTTTTTTTTGGATATTCCTAAAAGTTTTAATTTTAAGTTTTTAATTGTCGAACACGGCTTTTGAATCTATGAAGAACGCATAAAGTTTCATTTTTTGATATAATCGTAGTTTAGTAAAACAAGAAATATTGAATATTTGGTTAACTGTTTCATTCGGTTCTAAAATTTTCAAATACCTATGTAGTATCTTTTAAAAATCAAAATAAATTAAAACATCACTAATAGAATAGTTTTTTTTTTAATCTTACACTTTTTAATATTATTAATTATTTCCTTTTACATAAGCTAGTTCAAAATTAAATTAAATTTTTGGTGCCTTGCCAGCAAATCGTCAAATAATAGATTACTAAAAAAGTAAAAATTCCACAGCTTTCTCCTAAATGGTTACTGATTTTTTTTAAGATGCGTAGCCAGCGAGCTAATAGTAGGAGTTTTATTGATATAAGCTTAAATTTAAATATCATAAAAATAGAATGAAAGCTTAAATATTCTGAAACTAAAGCGATGTTCGAAGTTTTTCACGAAACTTTGTTCTCAGTTAAGTACTATGGGCAAGTTTTTAATCGCTAAAAAATCAATTTTGAGATATTAATCAGACTTTACATTACGACGATGAGGAACGCATAAAAGTGAGTCCCACAATTCTGTCTGTCGGTCGACCTGTCTGTCAGTCTGTCTGTATGTACCTCTACAGTCTAAACTATTGTATACTTAGAACTTAAGGTATTTACGTAATTCCCTAAAGGTGAAATTTAAAATCTTTTTTAGTTCCAGAAATAACGGTAGCTATACATATTTTTCGTATAACCGTTAACTAGTTTGATTCAATTTTTTCAATGTTGTTAGTTAGTAGTAACAACAAATATTTTTCAAAAATGCATTATTAACTGTGCCCTGTCACAAAATCGGATTTTTTGTTTTCGATTTTCTCCTAAACAGTCCGACAGATTATGATTAAAATTTTTATAAAAGAAGTTCAATATAGTCTCAAGAATATTGTATAATAAGATGTTCAGGAAATAAGCCTTTTTTTTTAATTTTGACAAAAAAAATCATTTTTGTAATTTTACAACATTGTATAACTGGTGTGATTCGCCAACATTTTGTTTTTAATGTCTCATTGATTTCTAATTATAACTAACTTGTTCCTGATCTTAAAAAAATGTTTGATTAGAAAAAAAATTCATCACCTCGCAAGTTTCGTGATAATAATTAAAACCGTTAAAAATCAAACCTGATTTCGAATTTAATTCCGAAAGGACCTTAGGTATAATATAATCTGAAATGCATCAATTCCCTTTTTTTTTGGTTGGTTTGTTTTTCTAAAAAAAAAAAAGAACAAAAAAAAAACTAAGCTATATTGACGCATCACATATTAGATCGGCTTGTCACAGACATATTCAAATAGTAATTTTACTAGCAAACATGATATTATTAATTCCATTTTTCCGGCAAAACAAATTGTAAGCCAATTGCCACCTTTTAAGTTACACAAAAAAAAATCAAAAATTTATACAAAAAAAATCAAAAAAAATCTAGTTAAATGTAGCTCTTATTTAAATTCACATGTATATAAAAACCCGTTGTTTCACAAGAGTCACGCAGTTTAAATTGCGTTACAATCCTTTTTTTTTATAACAATAACAACCACCTTTTCAGAAAAAAAAAGTCCGTTAATCACTTTTTTGTTCTGTCACCTATATTTTTCGAGGGTAAAAAGCAAAAAATTATTTATCAACAAAAAAACTTGAATGTAATTTTTTTTTAAAAAAGGTTACTGTCACACAAAAAAAAACACATTTTTTGCTGCAGTTAATATTTAAATTATTCGTGTATGAGAATGTCAGAGACAATGTACCTACCTACATCCCTTTCAGTTACTGTCCGCTCAAATTTTATATCCGCATCTTGGAAAAAACGCGATCGTCTTTAAACAATCTTTGAATACTAATGACTTTCACCTCATTCATCATACCATAAGCTACAGGCCCAAATTCCAACAAACCAACAATAAAAAAAAACTCACATCGCGTCTCTAAACAAAAAGGATGCTTTTTTTCTCACGATTTCATCTTCTTCACCCTGACACACTATATAAGCATAAGGACACCCAACCGTCATCATATCCGTGAAGAAGCTACCAGCTACCTCACCTTTAACTCGTTCCTCGTTTTTTTCCTTTTTTTCACCTCATTTCCATCTCAGATTGAATAAAAAAAAAACTCAAATTAATTCAAGAATGAGAAAAAAAGGATCCCTCATGACAAACAATAGACACTACAATAGAATCTCCAGCGTTCACATCAGGCATAAAAAATAAAAACAGGAAAAAAAATCTCGCGAGGATAATATTATGTATGCATATCACACACAAAAGGGATTGCCTAGTCCTGCGACTCATTTGCATATTTGATCGCGCGAAAGAGGTCCTGTATGTGGAAGTGGTTAAGGCATCTTCTCTTTTTTGAAAACAACAAATCGCTGACGATGAACAATGGCAGCGCGATCGTCTGTGTGCGTTGGGTCATTACTTGGGACGGGACTGAAAAAAAAGGATTCTCTCTGATACGTAATCATCCTTCATACCTACTGTCACGTAGTTTTTTTTTTTTTTTATTTTACATTCCATCATAGTCATCTTAGGGAGATTCCTGCCGGAAGGACCAACTCACCCTTGACGCGTATGATATTTGAATTTACTTCCGATAATGTATGTACATATATGTACGCATAGGAATACGGGTAAGATAAGGACAAGGAAAAGTTGAAGGATGAGTTTTTGTGAAAACTGAAAACTGCGCATTCATTTTTCATTTCTTATTCGATATTCAAATTATGCGATCGCCTGAGGCGAATAATCTATCAACGATAAATTATAATTATCTTCAGTTCATTTGTATGTATCCGCAGCTAGAGTAAGTTTCTATAGGATTAAATTTTTACTTCTTGAAAATGGAACATTAGCATTCAAGGAATAAGTATTCAAACAGATAAAGGACCGACCAATTGATTGAATGACAATGTTAAGAGATCATTACCTTTCTTAAAGTAAATTTGCATTTTCCTTACAAAAATAAGCAAAAGTAAACAGAGATTAATTTAAACAAAATTATAATTTTTCGACCATGTGCAGTGTTTGAAATTCAAAAATTTTAAAACTAACAAGTCTTGTTTGTTTTCTTCAGACATCTGCTGATATGTAAAATACTTTCAGCGTTTATTTAAATTTAAAAAATGAAATAAAGTATTTGAATCAATCCATATGAAATCGTTAAATCGAAAAAGCCAAAACATTTTAATTTTCCCATGCGCCATATCCCACCTAACCTACTCGCCTTGAAAAATCGAAAAATTGTCAATTTAGTGGTTTTTTAAATTTCTGCAAATAATTCAGTAAACAGTATTAAATAGGGTGCTGAAAAAACGTATATACTCGCGTTAACCGAATGTTGATATAACCAGCGAATTTTTTTTGCAGATATTTGGTACTTATATTTCAAAAGAAATTAAATCAAGAATTAAATCATTTGGCTTATCTCTTACATAAAATATCAGTACTTTAAAATTCGACTTTAAATATAAAAGCACTTTTTAGCAGAGATCAGAAATAATTGTCAACCTTTATTTTCAATTGGTTTTTCTCAGAGAGTAACTACGTTTCTTTAGAAAGAATTTGGTTACGGTTTGAGATTTATTTTTAAAAAAAATAAAAATTTCAAAAATATCTCTCAAAAGGTCTTTAGCCTTTTTCGCTGAAAATAAATCAAAAATGGTTAATGCAAAAACAAGTTCGATTGATGAGAACATGTTTATTTTTGAAAATATGTAAATACATCCACATAAATCATGGCTTACAAAATACTAACGGTTATACTAACGGGTATTCCGATTGATAAAATTGAGATTTATTTCTATCTCTCAAAAATAAAACTCAGTGGTTAACGTAACCTAAAAAAATGGAGGTTACTCTCAGACCTTGACCGATATTTTTTGTTTGTTTGAAAATAAAGGTTATTATAAGCGGGCATTTTTAAAAAGCTTATCAAAAAACAGTTATTAGAGAATCCTTCAAAAGGTTGAGATTTATTTCTGATCTTTGTAAGCTCCAATGCCACCATGTGGTGGACCAAATATAGTATATACATATAATATATATACAATCAAAAAGAACTTTTTTGTTTGATTTAGTTTGCATCTTAAACTTTAAATTGTATACGCATTTTGTTATGGGTTTTATATTTTTTCAAATTATTAAAAAAGAAATATATGAAAATAAATCTTATTGTGATTTTAAATTATAGGAAAATAGAATATTGAAAAACAAATATTACTTAGTAAGGTAAAGTTTTGATAAAAATCAGCTTGAAAAATAAAATTTTATTGTTTTTTAAAATTTTATATTTTAAAATTCATTCCTCAAAAACGGTTTACTTAAATTTTATCAAATGAATAAAAAAGCCTTATTCAAAGTGTCCCAACAATCATGGTCCAAATTGAATATGTTGTGCTCCAAGTTCTTGAATATTTAGACAAAAATATTTTATTTAAATGGAATTTATAAATCCATAAAAAATTAAGTAGAATGCTACAGTTAGAACATAAAATGCATCTAAAAATGTTCTGTGAATGCAACAGTGTTAAAAATATTAGAACTTTCAATATTTTACTCTGATGGATCAATCTTGTACAAGAAAATCAGACCTTAAAGAAAAAAATGTTCGTTTTCGTAAAACATTCTTTTCGAGAAAAAAAAATATTTTTGTTTTACTAGAATTAGGTAAAGAAAAAAAAAATATAACTGGTAAAGAATTCAAAGAGACCTATAAATCTGAAATAGGGATAAGGAAAGAAAGTTTTAAAATAGCTTCTCTCCAATTATTGTTTTTCAAATCAATGTGTGAAGCGGAGAAGTGCTCAGATCAAGCTAAAAAATTATATTTTTGTTCGTACTATAAAAAATTCTAAAGAAAAATTTATTGGAAAATGAAGAACTTTGCAAATATCAAATTTAAAACAAGTTCTATTTCTATTTATCAAAAAATAACAGTAATTGAATTAAAAAAAAAATCCAAGATATATGTATGTAGGTACAGTTCAATTTTTGTTATAAATATTACGAGAACCACTTGTCTGATTTTAATGAAATCTTGTTCTCCCATATATTTACGCTGAATCGTATTAACAAAGAAGCGTTTTAAGTTAAGACTTCTAGCTACAAAAGCAAACTATTTTAGGTAAAACTAATTTTAATTTCTAAAACTTCAAAAAAGTGATATTACTTAAGCGTTTTCAAGGAACTCGAAGATCTTAAATCCAAAATTTTTTTAGATACCTTTAATTTGTTAGTGGATCAACTTATTTTTTAACACCCGCTCAACTTGAGTCGGCTTTTCACTCAAACGCGATCTATGAAGCAACAAAGAATAAGATTTTGAATGTAACTTTCTGCGAGTAAACTGAGTTGCGCGTTTATGGGATAGAAACGCAGGAAGTACGCGTTCAAAGTAAGGGAACTTTAAAAAAAAAAACATCTTGAGATATAAAAATAAAATGAAATCAAAAGTCAGGTTGTACATATGCTGTCACCAATACTGTTCCTGTTGGTGATCAGTGATGTACTAGGCAACTTTGCTGGAAATGGAGGAATTCAGTGCTCTCTGCAATCATACCTCTAACACACGGACCATTCATCTCCATTAAATTAGAAGAAAAGCGAATGGTGAGAAGCTGAAATGGTTGGGATAGAGACCAACACGGCAAAAACAAAAAGGACCTTAGAACTTTTTCATCTGCTCAAGTAAATAATTCTCGAAAAACAGTTGAGATAGTAGAAAATTTTTAATATCTCGAGAGTACTATTTCTAATGATGGCGGAACCGAACTGAACATTAACAGTCGAATCGGGGAAGCAGACTTCTTTCGGGATAATCTCTAAAATATGGAGAAACCACTCCACAAGCTTAATTGCAATTCAGAAAAATGTTGAAAAAAGTCGAATCGGAGAATAACAAAGTTCGAATAACAAATAAATGAAAACAAATGAATTCTTTCGAATAACATACGAAAAACAATAAATATTTAAGTACTTGCAGCCGTATTATTGAAACTTTGTAACACTAGAAATGAAATTAGTTTTCGTGTAAACTTGTTTCGTTTCTTATTTTATCAAAATCTGTTAAAGCTAGTTAAAAAAAATATATGTTATTCAATTAGGACTTAAAACTAGTTCAGGTTTTAAGAACAGTTTATAATTTTGACAACAAAACTTAAAACTCGAAAACCCTTTAGAACTAGTTATGTTAGTTATGTCGTAGAATTAGTTTTGAATCTTTTGAAAAATAGGGATGCTACTGTTACTGTTACATATCATTTATCGATATCTATAAGTTTATGTAAAGTATGTATAAACCTTTCTAAAATGCAGAGGATCGAAGTACACAGATTATACATACGTCGCTTAAGATCTAACATCTGGCTTTTGACCTATAACCTAATTTTTAATTTTTTGAGTATTGTTAGGTTATAGCTACTAGTACCTCTACTTTTTGACTTGGGACTATAGGGCAAGTTATGGATATGTAAGAAAAATCGAAAGCATGATTTAATCAGACTTTTTACTCTTATTTTTATCGAAAACGGTGTTGATGAAATGTCTTCCAAGTTTTCGTCAGAAACTTTGTTGTTACTGGTCAACAAATATTTTCAAAAACCCGTTTTATTAATTCAATTCAATTTTTTATTTATGTATAAAAGTTAAACCAATTCACAAATTTTGTTTCAAATATGAAATAATTTTATTAACCATTTTCAAAAAGTTGTGTTTGTTTATTATAAATATATTATATTAAATAGTATGTAGAGCTTACAAAACTTAACCAATAGATACATATTTCATTAATTATTAATTTTTCTTCTTTCGGCGGTTAGATTTAGGTTGTTCCTGTTCAGGAACTACAACCGAACCAGAAACAATTTCATCCTTCATATCTGACTCTGCTATTTTACTTTGGGCTTCCATATAAAACATAATATCACGTAACTGCTCTTTGACATCTGTCAATTCAGCTTCTTTCTTTTCAGCATATTCCTTGTATGTAACCTCTAGGGCAGCATATTTTGCCTGCCAAGAACTTTGATTGTTCTGCAGGGCTTTCGAAATTTGACACTCGTCGGTTAGTTGTTTTTGAACTTCTTTCAATCTGCAAACAAATGAAATTAAAATAACAAAATATGCAAATAAATTTTTGTCTGTTTACTTATTTGTGTTTGTTGTAAGTTTTCTCTCAAGGCTTAGCTTTTCTTTCGTCAATGATTGAACTTTTTGTTCCATTGCGGATAACTTTTCAGACATATTTTTCGATGAAATTTTAAAATCCTTCCATTCGTCTTCGAGTTTTTGCATTCTCTCTTCATAGTATTTTCGCTGTGTGTCCAACTGAGATGTTAGCAAATAAGTAAATTCCAACTGCATAGAATCAATTTTTTCTTCTCCCTCCTCATTTGGTGTATGAGTAGCAACTAGTTTACCGTCTGTTTTGTTCTGAAATAGACGATGAACAAAATTATCCCCAGCATAGTCCCAAACACTGGAAGTTCCTAATTGCATGGCAAATGTATGGTTTGTCGCTCTGTAGTGGGCGGCTGCATGTCCACCTTGATAACGGCCGCAGCCAACATGGCCACATATCAAGCATATCCATAGCGCCTCTGTTCCTTCACACTCCATACAAACAGAGTTTTCCACCAGTTCTGGTGTTTGTACGTGACGACAAACCGGACAAGTTGAGTCACCCCATTTGATGAGACAATTGGCATGAAAAGCATGATTACAGAGTATAGTAAGGACACCATCTACACTTTCGTCCATTCTCTCAAGACAAACTAAGAATTAAAAACAAATATTTGCTGGTATTATTAAATATATTTTGATTAATTCAATTTTACCAGGACATGTTGGCAGTTCAGTATGCCCAATCGGTGGTATTCCATCTTCACCGCGTTCAACTTCCGACACCCAAACAGCATGACACAAGGAATCCGGTTCAAGAGAATTATATGCCGCGCCATTGAATGTTTGATAAAATTCTAAAGCTGCTTCATTGCAACGAAAACTAAAAACAAAATTGTATGATTGATACTTCCTTAAAGAGGTATTTTTCATAAAAACTCACACTAGAAGAACCATGAATTGATTTGGACTTCCATCGCGTATAATACGAATGTGTTTTATTTCGGAGTGGCATGGAGCAACAAAATTAAGCAAATCGTGACAACTGAGACTAGCTGGTACAGCTAATAAACACAACTGATTAGAGGGTCCTTCTTTAATTTCTTTACGTTCACTGAAATAGAAGCAAAACATAATTTTTTGTTAGCATAAAAATATAAAATATCTACTATGTATAAAATAAAATAATTTTGGTGGCGCTACAGTTCATAAAAATGCCAGCCCTAGGTGACTTACAATTCTCAACTAGAAGTGAAGGGGATATTCAATTTTTGCCGAATCGGCAATCTATTCTTGACTAGTCATACTCTTAAAAAATTCATCAATTCGCAAGGACCTGGAACAAAAATATTTCTGTTTTTAGGGGGCACAGGCTGGAAGTTGAAGCTCAGACCCATGACAAAAGTTCTACACATTAATTATCACGCCAACGGCTAATAAAAAGTCATGTATGTATATCTTAAGTTTTATTGGGATCAAATCAGAAAAACCCTGTTCTTATGCGATGTGTTGTACAGCAGTGTGTTGCTTTCATTCCAACACATCAAACCACACAAATATGGTTCTACGCATATGAAAAACATCAGAGCAGCAATCTTCTCTAGAACAGACCATAGGAAAGAAGTGTGATACTATATTTGTAGTGATTGAAGAAGATTTGATTTAAGGCAAATAAACTAATTTATAATAAAATTCGATTCAAAATAGTTTTGGATACTAAGGGATGTATAAGTACCAACTTTAATTGGGATCAAGAAGTGTACAACCATTTTTATTTTCTGTGAATTTTTGTTTTATAAATCAATTTAATAAATAACATATTTGTCAGAAAATCTATCTTCAATTACCATCACTAGTTATGTCGTTTTCAATTGGCAATCTGGAAGTAGAGAAAAGCATTCTGAATGCGTTCAATTGGGCAAAAGTGACAGTTCTGATTCTAAAAAAAAAGAGAATTTCTCTTCTGGATTTGAAATCAGAAGCAAAAACAGAATCACTCACACATTCAAAGATTTAATGTAACGCTTGATAATTGTCATATTTTTTTAAATTTACAACTGTGAAGTGATTGCTTGAAATACTAATACTCTCACACCAAACATCAAATTTTTCAGAATCGAAAAAAAACTGTTCAATTGGGATTCCGAATCTAAAACCAATTCCGGATTGCCAATTGAAAACGACATTAGTTTCCTCTATTTGTCTGACTGCCATCTATTAACAAGCATTTGAACCAGTTTCGACACAACCAGTTTTCAGCACAAACTTGGCGACCGCCAAGGGTAATTTCCGCCTAGATGAACAAGAACTTGTCAGAAGATTCGAAAAAGAAGAAACTAGACCACGAGGACAATTATTTTACGGAAAAAGGAGAACCAAATTTTAAAGCCCATTTTAATTAAAATTTCTTAAAGCAATCGTTTGTGCTTTGTTAAAAATAAAAAAACAAAAAAAAGTCGTTAATTTAAAAAAAATAAATTGAATTTAATTTGAATTTGAATTTTGTAACACTCGCAGATTCGTTTTCTCCGAATCTCGATCTTAATTAGTGATTTATAAAATTAAAAATAACACTCTCACTTTCTGAACGAAATATACTCGTAGAGTAAGGTAGATTTTTCATCAGTAACTTGATATTACTTTAAATAATTCTAAATTTTTCGGAGAGCACAGGGTCTGTTGGAATCTATAATTTATTTATTTGGGTACTTAATTTCAGTAAAATTGTTGCTTCTTTAATTTAATATGCATTCGGATATCATACATCAAAAAAAATTTGAATGAGTTGAAATGAGAGGAACCAAACGAGCCAAATTTTCCTCATTGCTTTTAGTAGTATTACACTATCATAAAAATATGCCATATAAATACGATCCAAAAGAGATATGGAAGAAAATAAGAACATTTGGAATTTCTTAAATTAAATTTTAACTGCTATCAATTGATTGAATAGATATGGAAGAAAATAGGTAAATTTGGAATTTCTTAAAGTAAATTTTAACTGCTATCAATTGATTGAATATTTTATACTCTTTACCTAAACTGACAATAAAATCAAAGCTACGATCGAACCTTCCGAAACGAATAGAATCGAATCAATCGAATAAAGTAGAATTTTTTTGTTAAGACTTTGAATGGGAACTTTTAATCCTTACTTTGGGATAAAAATGCAGGTATTTAAATTAACAGTAAACAAGTGAAAGGCAAAAACATAAAGTATGTACGATTTTTTTGCAGCTGACCCTACATTTTTAAATTATATTTGACAATTTTTTTCATTAAAACCTAATCACCAAAAATTCTTTATGATAAATGACAAATCATAGAGCACACAATAATTCTCTGATCTTACTTCTTTTTGTAAAGATGAATTATACCATTAGTAACTTCAACACTGGGATTTCCCGAAAAAAATCCAATTTCTTTTGGAAACTCAGAAGCGAATTGAGCTTCTTCTAATGGTGTCGCCTCTCTAGAGCTAGTTGGCAAGACATCTCTTAAATTGCTATTCATTATGCGGTTTGTGTATGTTTCTATACGTATTTCGCTTGATGCTCGAAGACCACGATCCCGATCACGTTCTTTAAGGAATCTAGGATTTGTTGGATGTTCAGATGATACAGCTCCTTGTTCTATGTGAATAAATTAAATATTTAGAATTAAACATTAAAAGGAAATCGAATCGTTTAAAATTTTGTATGACTTGAATTTGTTTTACCTTGATGGTCAGTCAAAGATGTGATGATTTCTAACTTAATAATGCATACTGAAACCTTATTTGGCATTTAGAAAAACTCTTATGCATTACCAATAGAACTAAAAATGAAAAAAATATATTATTTGCAAACGAAATATATTTTTACTTAAAATTTTAATAAAACTGTGACTCGGCTTGCAATTTTTATGACGTTTAGCAAATTTTTCACAACAAAGAAAGTTTCGGTATGAAAGAAATCAAAATAAAAAGAAAAAAGTAACATCTAAAAAGGTGCTGCCAAAACGAACCGAAAAATTTCCCTTTAGTTAATTCAAATATTTCCTTTAATTTTCAAACACATAGGGATATTTTAAGGTTGTTTTTAAGCTTTGGTTTACTGTATTTATAAAGTATAAACTGATGTTTTTGAAGAGATATAGTTTGAACACCTATAAATATGCCCTAAACTCTATTTATTTGTATTATAGTAATTATATGAATGCATCAATTATATTGTTGGAAAGAATTTATAAATAGATTTATTAGATATTATTTAACCAGAACCTCTCAAAGTTGTATCAGAAACTTAATCCAATGTGTACAAGCTGACCTTTATCCCGGGTGCCACACAAGTTACTATAGCTAGTAGTGGCTAGCTAGTTGGCCACAAATATTGTGCTTGTCAAATTAAAAATAGCTTAGGGCTAGTTTATTTCACAGTAGGTTATAAGTTTCTTATACAACTTTCAGGTCCAGTTGCACAAATATTTGAACGTGGTTTAGCACTTTTATCGTTCAAGTTCGGTAGATTAGTTATGGTTTAGACTGATTCAAGGTTCTGGTGTATGATTCCATGATTCAGCCACTGTTGAGCCACAGCTTATTTGCCAAAATTTGTGAATTAAAGTCATTAACCAAGGTTGTTCAGCTGGCCATCACAGATTCTGATTAAAAACTGTACTAATCAACCCAAATATGCTGATTAGGTGAGTCCATAATTAACAACTCAAACTTTGTATTCTTTGACACACACAATCGAATTATGAGTTGCAATAATCATGGATTAATTTTAATCCCACGGAAAAACAATTTATACAAAATCAATTCAAAAAAATCCTTCCCAATCAAGCAGATTTTTTTTAAAAAATATATCCCTATAAAGATTATTCTATTCTTTAATAGATGGCAGTAGTTTTTGTTTTGGTGTTTTCCCTTTCGCTTATACCTTTGTATATGAAAACCAAACTTCGCTTTCTTTCGCACAATTCGCCTCTGCATCTGCAGAAACTTCAAGTCAACTGCCTTACAGAGTGTGCACTGTTCAAGTTTTTTACTATCGCTTCACGGTATAAAATATTTCAAATTCCTCTACAAAGCAACGTTACCTAAACAATATTATGAAATAAATAGTTCTTCAAATTAGTTGTTTGCCAAAAGAAGTTATTATTTGAAACTACTGTTCTAATATTGATTCGATTTTTCATTCATCATCGATAGCAGAGATATAATTACCTATTTACCATTTGAAAAATCGATGCTTTGTCATATTAAACAACATGAAAAGAAACAACAACAACAACGACAGAAGCCAGTCAACCCAACTTTCACTTTCAAAAACCTGTTAGGTATATAGACAGAGACGTTTGCTCGTGGTTGTCTATTACGCGAGATGAAAATTCGGCATCGTGAACAAGGTGTGGAGGTAGGATTTGCAAATTATTGCACTTGGATTAGGAATCGGATGTCGATGTGATCGCCAAAGTTGGTCTACACGTTCAATCTTGGCTCTTCTGTAGGTACTCGGCGGGTAAAATAAATTTAGAGAAATGGCAAATCTATTTTTTTATCGACCTATTCGATGGTTAAAATTGTCAACACTTTTGGCAATAGTCTTCTATTTATTCTTTATTGGAATCACATTCAATGTTACAATTGGATCTATGAACAAGCTAATCTACTCCAAGAAACACAATACATTGGCTCCTAATTCGGCGGAGGAAAAAGATCTGGATAACTCTAGTGAACGTCTGGAACCGGAAACTGTTATTTTGGCGGCAAGTTCAACAAATGAACTACAAATTTTGGAAAAAGCATTTAAGAGGTAATGTATTGCAGGTTTGTTTCGAATTTTTATTTTTAAGTTAACTATTTAGTATTTTTGTGTAGAAAATGTCAATAGTTCATGGGCAAATGATTTGTGTGGTGTTATTGAATTTGCGTCACTCAAACTGGTTTTTAATTTTATTTAAACACGTAACAATCATGCTTATGAACATAGTTAAGAATTAAAAGAAAATCTAATTTAAAAACTGTATAGGGAATATTAACAAGTATGATGTGAGTGGCAGTATGTTTTTTTTATGTAGGTAAAAAAAACTTGAGTTCTGAATATACTTGAGAAGCACACCATTTAAGTTAATGCAAAAGAGTTTCGCAGAAAAAAACTCTGCAAATGCTATTTCTACAATCGACAGTATTAGTACTCACGGTAAACGTACAAAAATGCCTGTTGTTTTTATGAACATAAAAAATTATTAAAAGACAATCAAAATGTAGCTTTAGCTCGCGACTCGAGTTGGGCAAAACTGAAAATTGCAATTCGATAGAAAATCGCGTTTGTGAATGTTGAACAAAAAATATTTTCTTTTGTGTCCCCGTTTTTTCGGTTAATTTTTGTTTTTATTTCTCTAAAAAATTTCGAAGGTACACTTTTTAAAATAATTTTCCATGGTCTTTAATTTTTTATTTCTTTCTGTTTTATTGACATATATTTAGCCATGGACCATAGCACACGAAAATTATGAAAATGCGATTCTATAGATAATCTTTCTTCTATATTGGAAGAAAAATATTTATGTTTGAAGACCTTACAGTTAAACATTTTTAAAAATTTTGGAATGTATGCAATTGTTTGTAAATTACTTAAAATAATTAAAAAGTTAATTTGAGTTAATTTTTCAATTTTTTTTTCTTTAAATTTTTGAATTTCGATTTGGGCAAAGCTGTAATCTTTATCGTTTGTCTTTAAAAAAATATGAAAATGTATTGTTTTTTACAAGAAGTAAATATTTTAACAATTTTCGAAAAAGGATGAAATGAAAGCAGAAAAAAATTCGGGGATATGAATTAAAATCCAAAACTAGATTCTCAATCTGTTAGCTTAAGAGTTAGGTATTATAGATATGACGGTTTATTAGATTTTTTAAATTTTTTTGCGATTCTTTCTAAAAACTTAAAATACTCGTACACTGCTTTTCTACCTAAACGCATATCTGTAACTATTCAGTAGCAAAGCTTCTACGTTGTTTGTGTACTTTTATATCGCTCATGCAACTCTGCTTAGGGTACATATGTTCAGCCAGAGAGGCGGCATTATAAACGTTTTTTTTTATCAAAAGTATGTAGTGAGTTCCAAGTAATTTTCCAAACAGAAGAATGTTACTAACAAATACGCGGTGCTAAATATCGAAATAAAAATTTAACAAAAATGCAAAAAAATTGTGTCTATTAAAAAAATTTGTCGACAAACTTTTTTTTCTAAAAATATATTTCGTCCATAAAAATTAGTCAAAAAAATCCTGGAAAAAAAAAATATCATCACCAAGAGAGTCATAGATAAATTGTGAAAAAGTTTTTCTTCGAAAAAAATGTTTCCACAACCAAGTGAAAATTTTCTAAATCCACTAGAATAAGAATTTGATTAAAAAATTCTTGTGAATTTTCGTATTCGAAAGAAAAATATAATAAAATTTTGTCAAAAAAAAATTCGAAAAAAGCGAGTCCCCATTTCTGTCTTTGTCTTAACCTATAACATAAACCTCTGAAGATAACTTTTGAAGTTTTTAAGTTGTTATAGAGATGAAATCCAAATTTTAGCTCCAAAAATAACGGAACCATTATGAAAAAACTTATTTAATTTATATAATTATTCCGATGAATTCTTTTCTGTGAGGTTTTGTAAGCAATTAAAATTATTTCATCAACAATTTTTTTTTCAAAATCAAAATATAAAAATGTATTTTTTCGATTATTTTGATTTTCTTATAAACCATGCAATACATTGCCATCAGAACTTATTTTTTTTTAAAAATTAATTATTTTTAAATGCAAACACATTTTTTTGAAGTGTATAAAAATACAAACAAATTGTATAGGTACATAAAAATTTACTTAATTTTAAAAATTTATTTGATTTCAAAAATCCTTTTTTTTAACTCATAACCGTTCCATGCATTTTCTATTTCCGGCCCAAACTTCTTTTTTGGCTTATTTAAGCAATTCCAATTATGAATGCTTTCTGAGATTTTTCTCTATTGGGGGTGGTCTTACTAAGCTCTTGAAAAACATACATTTTTATTAATTTTTCAGTAGGAAAGTAAAGTTATGATTTGTTGTTATAATAAATATCACTTAATAATAAACATACAATTTTAAATTCCAGTGCTGACAAGAATCGAGATTCATTTCTTGGTATTCAAGAGCTAGCCAAGTATATTAATCGAAAAATAATCGAACACATTGAGTGGGCCATTGAAATGAATCCAATTGAGTTCAGCAAAGTAGACAAGGATCCTGGTGACGGTTTGATAACATGGGAGGAATATCACACATATTTTCTAAAAGAGCATGGTCTTGATGAGAACGAAATTAAGGACCACAGCGAAGTGAAACATTCAACTCTCGATCGTAAAGCAAAAGAAGAAATGATGCGTGACAAGGCTCGTTGGTCTGAGGCTGCCCGCATCGATCTATTCAGCTTAACTCTTGATGAATTTTTAGCTTTTCGTCATCCTGAATCGAGCACTGCGAATTTGCTCAGTTTGGTGGACGATTTGTTACGGCTTTTTGACATCGACGGAGATGATCAGTTGTCGATAGAAGAATTTTCTGATGTGACAGTTGATGATGACGATGATGTTTATAGAAGATCTGTTATTTCAAAGACTGTCGAAGAGCGTCGTGAAGAGTTCAAGCGAATTATTGATAAAAATAACGATGCTCGAGCTGATAGAGGTGAACTTCTCAATTATGTGAATCCAAGGCATCCTAGATATGCTGTTCAAGAAGCGGCAACACTAATAAGTCTTACTGATCGTAATAAGGACGGAAAGTTATCTCTGAAAGAGGTAAGATGCATAACTTAATATTCATTCTAAATCTATATTTTTTATTAAATTTTTTTTTATAGGTTCAAGATAGCGCTAAAATCTTCCTCCAATCTAAAATGATTGACACTGCAAATAGTTTTCATGAAGAATTTTAAGCACAAAACTATAGCATTGCAATTCATAAGTACTCTAGACTTTCAGCACAATTTGATTCTCATGTTCAATTTCAATCACCGTCCTGGGGCAATATTTTCATATATATATAATTACCTATATATTTCAGCATTTAAGTGTATTTTTACTTCAACTAATCGGTCAAGTGATACTATAATATGGGATCGTATAGTTTCTAAAAACAATGTAGAGCCGTAGACTTACAATTTTGTTATCAATGTATTTTTGAATGTTCTAGTTTTAAGATATTATCAAATATAAATTGAATTAATGTTTGAATTTTTAAATACAATCTATTGTGTTTTGAATGGTAGCGGCAGCAATAAGAGTTATCAGTTATCACTATTTTATTCGCAAGCAAAACAATCACCCTACCCCAATTATTATATCGTGATTTTGCAAACGGTAAAATGTCGTATTTTTAGGTGCTAACTTTTCAATGAACGACATGGCTGCAGTATCCTTGACGTATCAATAAAAAAAAAAACGCAATGAGAGTGCATTGAGGCACAATCATTGGAAAAAAAATTTAACAATTTATATTCTCTTCTTACATACAATACTGGTACGAAAAAAAAGTGGTGGCTATTTTGTATGAAAGGCTTTGGAGGCTGAAATTTGTAGAAATTCGCAAGGTTTTGTAAGGACACATAATCTTAAGTAGGTACAAATTAACTGCTTTTTTTTATTAAAAATAAATAGTAATTACAGCTCTTGTTTTCAAGTAACTACACTATGGAACTAATATTTTCGGAACTCAAAACTAAAGGCAATTGCTTGCTGCTACGTGAGAACCGAACATTATCGTTCCATGTTGGAGTTACCCTGAACGCGGGAACTGAAATAACAATTTTTTATAAATTTTCGTTTTTTTAATTGTCAAGTTTAAGTTATTCAAAAAAAATTTATTGTTAATTCTTTTTAAATTGGTCCAGATAGACAGGTTTTTATTTTCGGAATTTAGATGTACATTTGGTTGGTTACATTTGCCACAGAAATTTGATATATTTCACATAAAATATCTTTCAGTTGAATAAGTATCTTATAATAATTCATTCATACCTGGAAAATAAACAAGCAACATTTTTAATTTTTGTATGATTCCAATAACATTTTTGTTTCTTCTTTTTGTAGAACATTTTTGAAAAACCCTTTTCCCAAGTCTTCCTTACTTTTGTCTTTGTTTTATAAAAGTTTTGTAAAGTCCAAAAGTAAAAATAAATTTACATGGTTCTCAAAATAAAAAAAAAATTGCCTTCCCCACATATATCTCGTAAAGTAAAGTCACCATTCATGTAGTATAACAAATATATTTATTCATTTTAAATTCAATGTTTTGAAAACGGTTATTATTTTTGAATTTTGGTTTTAAGAGTACATTAGTAAATACTGAAAATTTACATACCAAATATTTTCCTGTGATTGATAACAACGTGTTGTTGTTACTGTTTGTTTTTTTGTCGTCTTGACTATTTTTCATCGGTTTTGCGTTGGTTGGGGAAGCCTTATTTAGGTTCTCATTAAAATATCAAAAATAATATATATTTTTTTTTTAATTAAAGGAAGAGTTTTAACTCATAACTTTGTTATAAAAATATGAAAAAAAAATAAACTGAATTGGTAACGGAAATGACCATACGAAATGGACATTCATCTTTTTACGACGAAATCGTTTTAGATAATTCCTTCATAAATTTAGTTACATCTTTGTATATGAAAACTATAGTACTATCATGGTGGAAGTCGAATGGGGCGACATCTAATTTACCTATGCAACCCTTACTCTTTTTTTTTTGCGGAGAGCTTATGGAGGTTTTAAATGATATTTATTGATATTTTTTGGATGCAATTATCCAAAAAATAGTCTCCTCTTGCTCCTACCACCAATTTTCGACGCTTAAAGACTCCCCAAATCGAATTTTACACCTCACATTTTGCAGCGCCACCACCAGGACCTCTGCAACCCTAAAAAAAACTCGCCATGATACTACTATAGTTATCATATACAAAGGTTACATATAAGAATTTCGAAAAAAATGAGGCCTTGTCATGTTTTGAAAACAAACGATTCAATTATTTACTTTGTTTTTACCTACTATAGGTACATATATTTGTGTTTTACTGGAATTTGATTATTATTATTGATCCTGCTGAACTCGATCATTACTGCAACTTTGTATTGCTCTATTGAAGTAAATGAGTATACATCCGCAGAAATCCAAGGGATTCTTATACTTCTGCGGATGGGGATGTTGAACAAGTCAGTGCAGTATCAACTTAGCGATCAAAGTTTCAAGAGGTCATGAGTTTTTTTTATTTTACCTGATTTATATCGGGTAGGTATATACATACCTACGTAGTTCATCAATGCTGCCCAAATTTATTTATTCACCACCTTGAATAAACAAAACGCGTTATGCTTTATATTGATCGTTTTCTATTACACAAAACAAATATTTTATATAAAAGAAGAGCATACCCTTGCGAGTACTCATCCAGGCATTAAATTAAATATATTCCCATTAAGTGAACATCTAGGATTGCCAACGTAGATTTTATTTTACTGAGATAAAAAAAGTATCTAGTTTTAAGTCCAACAAATTTTGTAGCAATTTCTCTTTGTAAATTAAAAAAAAAAAATTGCATTGTGAAACAGTGTGAAACATTGATATTATTTTGTATATAGAAAATACCTACATCCGTAGGTAATGATTGTATGAAATATCGTGGCGATGGTTTTTCGAAATCACAATGCATACACAAGATGTATCTTTTTAATTCTAATAGGTTTGGAAAGTTTCTTTTATTTGAGTTTAATTTAGTTCAAAAATTAACTTATTTGAATTGTCCGTCACCTAAAATTTAAGTACATACTTATAAATAACAATTTATTACGATGTTAGGCATCCGTTATAGCGAATAAAGAAATGAATCAGGAAAAACTTTCAAATTGATTATTTTTTATGTTCTCCACTAGATTTCCAAAAAAAACAGGTGCACTTCTATGACAACAAACAACTGAAGAATTGTTTGTGCAATGTAGAAAAAAATATATCATTTTGGTGTTTCTAAATTTAGTTTTTGAAAAAACCGCTTTATTTTTTTTTTTGATTTTGTGTTTTTTTTTACTATAGATCAGATTCAAATGACATCTCCAGTTTTGAGCTCAAACTTCTTGTTTAGCTTATTTTAGATGTTTAAAAAATGCATTTTTAACTTTTTCATTTTCATTTTTCTAAAGTACTTTAACATAGGATTCAGTTCGTGTGATCCATTCTTACATTTTATTTATTCAGTTGTAGGATTATTGCATGTTGGTAATCCTCCTTAAAATTCCAATTTTTTGTTTACACACAAACCCTTGTTATCAATTATACAAAGTTGTATCCTTTGTTACATTTTCTAAGTTCAATATTTTCCAGAATTCTACCCTTTGTTTATATTAACTATTAAGCATGTAGAGACGTACAACAAACGTGACTTGTTCCTCCTTAATATTGTTTCTTAAATAAAAAAAAAGATTATAAAAATGTTGTGGGTAGCTACTAGCTTCATGGGTTTCAGTTAAATTTTTTCTATGAATTTTTATGTATAGCTTACATCTGCATACCCCATCTTAACTCAGCATGACTTTTTTGAATATTATTCCATCAGCATCAACTTTACGTCAACAGCAACTTATCTAAAGTTGCTACAATCTAAACCCTGAATCTAGTTCTAACTAAACCGCTTCAATTAGAAGACGTAATAGCAATATTACTTTGCCGAGTTCAGTATAATAAAAAAAAATGCAACCAGTGACGGTTAGCATCTGCCGCTGCTAGTAACGGGTTGTGGGGTGTTTACACATTGCAAATTATGCAATTTTTTCTTTGTAGGAGTGAGAGCGAGTAGATTTTTCTTTTATTAGAAATCCGCGGTGCAGAGAAGTAAACTTACATTTATGTATTACCTACATATATGTAGTTACTTATATATTTTACAAAGATACATATTGAAACTATAGTAAATCAACCCTTGTTGATGTTCGTAGTGTTCTTCGGGGAGCTAGTGCTAAAAAAGATTATTATATTCATTCCCGAACTGTTATCAGAGAAGGAACGTTAACTAGCATAATTAATAAACCAAAGAGAAATTAAATTTTCTTATAATAATATAAAATAAAAATATTCATAGAATGAAAACTAATATAATTTGGTTCCGCCACGGCCTTAGAATTCACGACAATCCAGCTTTGTACGAGGCGATTGCTGATATTAGAAATGAAACGAGATTGTTGCCATTATTTATATTTGATGGTGAGAGTGCAGGTAAGTTTAATGGATGGATACAGAAAAACGAACAAAAAATAAATATTTTATAATTATTATGTATTAGCAGTAATTCAACTTGTTTATAAACAAACATTATGCATTTGAATGTGTTTTATTAGTGTTGAAGTTTATATTTTTTTTTGTACCGGATTCCTAGATGATACTATGATTGTTGGTTCTAGCAACTTTAAAATAAAAAATTGAAAATGTGCTTTGATAATATTTTTGTACTTGCAAAGTAGGTACGGTGGGCGAAAAAGAAATTTTTAAAACGAATGCATTTTGTAAATTTCTCTCTGAATTTCGTTGAAACCCATTAAAATTCCAACCAATTCACTTCTAATACCTGTGAAGTGGCTCAAAAAAAGAACTTGTAATACAAAAAAATATAAAATTTACCAAGAATCTAAGCCTTAACGGTAAATTCTAGAATTTCAACATGTCAAAAATTTATAATAAAAGTCCTAAATAGGTATTTTACATGGTTTTTCGCATTGAGTTATCAAATATCGAGAAGGTCGTTTTAAAACCGTTCTTAAGAGTGTTCTGTGTCGAGATTTAGCTATGTTGTCGAGTGATTTTATGTCACAAAAAAGAAAAGGAATAAGGAGAAACTTTCTAATTGATTATTTTATTATTATAGATTTCAAGAAGTAAAAAAAAATTTGTGCAAATACAATTTTGAATTCACCAACTAATTTTAGGTATAAATTTATTTTTATTTATTTGGATTTTTGCGATTATCTATATAATCTAAGATAATCGTAAAAAAATCGTATGATTTCTTGCACGATTATTTAAAACTATAAAACTTCAGCCAACTTCAAATAAGTTTTGTTGCAAATTCCTGTGGACATTTATCATATTTTATTTGAATTAAATTTAATTTTGGTGGGTTACACTAAATTTAAAAATTTTCGTTATAAAAAATCGTTCCATTTTGGTTAAGTTTTGGTTTAAGTTTGGGATAAGTTTCCATATTTTATTTATGTAACATGACAATTTGGTCCGAAGAATGAAGTATGACCACAAACCGAAAAATAATAAAAATAAATCGAACTCTGTTGTTGTTGCTTTACAAACAATTATTGGGGCTATTTTTCAATTTTGGTTGAATTATGGGGCCTTTTTTCATTATTTTGGGGGAAATTTTTAAAATGGGACCATTTTTCAGTATTTCCAAAACTATGAAATTTGGGGCTATTTTTCGTTTTATCGTTTGTGGCCATATTCAATGAAGCCTATATAATCATTACTAAAATTTTAAATTTTAAAAAGACACTTTTTGACAGAAAATAATATAAAAAGAATGTTAAAACCAGTCATATTTTTACTAAACTTTTTAGTGCAATGATATATTAATAAGTAAAAAATAGCACAAGTTGTATAAAACAAATTATTCTATAAAAGTGAAAAAAAAACACTCTGTGCAAAAAATAATATCAAATGAATCCGGAACACTCTTAAGCTATTTTTTAAGAATTAAACATAAAAAACAACAATTAAATGAAGAAGAATGTGGATGCAAGGAAATTTGAAATTTCAACATTACATAAAGATTATATAGTTTTTGGTGGATCTTTAACTTTTTATCAAGTGGCAAAACTTCGTATCCTTGATGCATAACAAAAAATTTTCTTGTTTAAATGTTTTTTGAACTTTCGTAAACTAATGATTGAAATAAGTTAACTTTTTTGTAAAAAAAACTGTACAACTACGATTCTTACCGGACATTTTTTTAATCGGAACCGGAAATCTAAGTTTTGAAGTTCAGTTGGAGTTCAATTAATTCTTCCCTGACAAGTTATGAATTTAATTTGTCCAAACTGTATTTTCTTTTTGAAAAATTATGTTTTTTTTTAATTAAAAAGCATTTTTATTTCGTAATAATAATTTTTTTAATAGGTAAAGAATTCAAAATTTGCTCAAAACAAATTTGATACAAATTTTATATTTTAAAAATAATTCTTTGAGCAACTTTAAGAACAAAATGCACTACAAAAAGTTAATTTAAAAAAAAAACATAAAACGCAAAACTTTCAGGTGAATCAAAAGTTTCTTCGAATCGAATAGCAAAATAGGGACGTACATTATGTACAGTATATAATTTCTCCGACTGTTGCCTAAATTAAAGGCCCTTTTGAAGCAATCTCCAAGAGATAACTCACTCCCATTCCAATTGTATTTTGGAGCAATAGTGTCTTAAAGTTCTGAAAGTGTATTATTAATTTCATATCTTTCTAGGTACAAAGTGCGTTGGTTACAACCGCATGCAATTCCTCCTTGACTCTCTCAATGATATTGATAGAACATTTCGTGCAAATGGAGGACAGCTATATATAATTTGTGGTAATCCAGCTAATATTTTTAGACGTCTCCACAATTTCCTAGGAATTGGAAAAATTTGTTTCGAACAAGATTGCGAACCTATTTGGAATAAACGAGACAACGATGTTAAAGATTTCTGCAACGAGATGGGCATAACAGTAGTTGAAAAAGTATCGCACACTCTTTGGGATCCAAGGATTGTTATCGATACCAATGGAGGAATAGCTCCCTTAACATATCAAATGTTTTTGGTACTAATCAAAATGAAAACGAACTAAATGAGAAAAGAATATACAATACATAGACTTTTTGTTATTTTTTAGCACACAGTCCAAGTCATAGGACTCCCTCCCAGACCTTTGCCTGATCCTGATTGGTCAGGTGTTCAGTTTATAAATCTTTCCGATCAACTTCGTGTGGAGTTGAATGTTTTCAAAGAGGTTTTTTTGTTTTGAGTTTTAATTGAGGTTTTGAATTTGATAAACCTAAATATTGTTTTTTGTTTTATACAGATTCCTCAGCCGGAATATTTTGAAGTTTTCCCAGAAAGCTTAGGCTATATTGCTAAAGTCGTATGGAAAGGTGGTGAAATAGAAGCCCTGCGACATCTCAAGGAGCGGCTGAAAGTAGAAGAAAATGCTTTTAAAAATGGATTCTATCTACCCAACCAAGCTAATCCAAATATTTTAGAATCACCCAAGTCTATGAGTGCTCATTTGCGGTTTGGCTGTTTATCTGTTAGACGATTCTATTGGGACATTCACGATCTGTTTGAGAAAGTTCACCAAAGGTATGGCTACAGTCCGTCTGGTGGTGCTCACATAACTGGCCAGTTGATTTGGCGAGAATATTTCTACACCATGTCTGTCAACAATCCTAATTATGACCGTATGGAGGACAATGAGATATGTTTAACTATACCTTGGGCGAAACCATGTCAGGAACAATTGATCAAATGGAAAATCGGTAAAACCGGATTTCCATTAGTTGATGGTGCAATGAGACAATTATTGGCTGAAGGATGGTTGCATCATTGCTTGCGTAATGTGATTGCAACTTTTCTTACACGTGGTGCACTGTGGCAGAGTTGGGAACATGGGCTTCAACATTTTTTGAAGTATCTCTTGGATGCTGATTGGTCGGTTTGTGCTGGTAATTGGATGTGGGTATCGTCTTCGGCTTTTGAGACATTATTGGATTCATCGATTTGTACTTGCCCTATTGCTTTGTCCAAGCGCCTGGACCCAGATGGAGAGTACATTAAACAATACATTCCAGAATTGGCTAATATTCCGAAAAAATACATGTAAGTTGTACTACTGTTAAACTACTGATATTCCATGTTATTTTTATTTTTAGTCATGAGCCCTGGAAGGCTCCACTGGATATACAAGAACAGGCTGAGTGTATTATTGGGATTCATTATCCAAATCGCATTATTGACTTAAATGCGGCCTCAAAGAAAAATAATATGGCCATGACAGCTCTTAGAAATGCACTCATATCCGAAGGTGCTCCTGACGATGGTCCACCTCATTGCAGGCCATCCAATAAAGAAGAAGTACGCCATTTCTTTTGGCTCAACTAATGCATGCATTTAATAAATTACCTACGAATTTATTAGAATCAACACAGTCGAAATAAACTTATTTCGATTGTTTTAATCTCTTTTAAAAACCTATTATGGAGCATTCCACTGTAACGGACAGAGAAAACAAAAAAATAAGAAAATCTGTCACGTAACAGAAGTTCGTACTTTTTATAGGCATTGAAAAAAATGTCTTCAAAATGTTTGCATTAAATAAAAGATTAATATTCTGAATGTTAAATAAAATTATTTCAGGACCTGCATTTCCCATTTACGCTCTAAAATTAGAAGTTCTAATGAATGATAAAAGTAGTTAAATTTTGTTTGACTTTTTCATGGAATGCTCTTTACTATTACTTATACGTCATAATATTACAAATACAATACACATTTTTAGCATAAATAGAAGAATAAACAAAATAAATCAAAGAAAATGTATGCACAAATAAAAAGCTTAGTTATATTGATATATTTATATTATTTTTATTCTAGTTGGTTGTAGGCACCTATGCCCGTGTCTTTTTTTAACCGATAACTCACCTTTTGTGAGAACGTTAGCAGATAGGCCACGCAACTCAGTTACTTTGTTTAGGGTATGCTCAGTTCACATTATAATAGAGCTCTTGATTTCGACCGGGTACCCGGTACACTGACCGGGTACCCGGGTAACTAAATTTCCGGGTATTACCCGGGTACCCGGGTACCCGACACGTGCGGGAAACATGATCGGGTACCCGGGTACCCGACACATTGCCGGGTACCCGTCAGGTGTCGGGTACCCGGGAATTTGTGTAATTGGTACCAATGAACCATTATAACTCTGATGGGAGATGAAAAAATAACAATAACAACAGGGTGCTTCTTAAAGTACAGGTAGAAATAAAAAAAGTCGTTTTCACAAAATTATTTTCTATTAGGGTGGTGCAAAAATTTATTTGTCGTTTTCAAAAAAAAAATATTAGGGTGGTGCAAAAAATTTTTTTTTTCGTTTTCAATATAAATTCAAAGTGTAACTTTGCACAAGCTGAAAAACACATTTTTCACATATGTGACACGTTTTATTTGGCCGCCATCTTGTTTTTTATGAAAATTTAGATTTTCGCATATAACTCGCGTAGTTTTGATTCTAGAAGAAAAAGTTATAGACAAAACTTTTAAAATAACAAATTTTCTTCAAAAAATGTTAAATAACTTTTTTCGATAACTGCTTTTGAGTTACAGTACATTTTGTACTGAGGAAGCGTCAAATTTTCAACAAAATGTACTATAACTCTTAAACAAAAGCAGTTACCGAAAAAAGTTATTTAACATTTTTTGTAGAAAATTTATTGTTTTGAAAGTTTTGTCTATAACTTTTTCTTCTAGAATCAAAACTACGCGAGTTATATGCGAAAATCTAAATTTTCATAAAAAACAAGATGGCGGCCAAATAAAACGTGTCACATATGTGAAAAATGTGTTTTTCAGCTTGTGTAAAGTTACACTTTGAATTTATATTGAAAACGAAAAAAAAAATTTTGCACCACCCTAATACAAAATATTTTTTTGAAAACGACAAAAAAATTTTGCACCACCCTAATAGAAAATAATTTTGTGAAAACGACTTTTTTTATTTCTACCTGTACTTTAAGAAGCACCCTGTTGTTATTGTTATTTTTTCATCTCCCATCTGAGTTATAATGGTTCATTGGGACCAATTGCACAAATTCCCGGGTACCCGACACCTGACGGGTACCCGACACGTGCGGGTACCCGGCTACCCGGGTAATACCCGGAATGTCCGGGTACCCGGTCAATGTACCGGGTACCCGGGTATCAAGAGCTCTACATTATAAACATTTTTTTGACTAAATTATTTTTTCGGTGAATTTAATAAACAGAAATAAAGTTTAAAAAAAAAAATTGAAAAAACGAAAATTTGTGCCCACAAATATTCTTCTGTGCAAAAATTGTCTCAAAATTATTTTTACTAAAAAAAAATTACAGGAGACAACCAATCGGTAATATTTTTGAACTTAGAAAATAATAATTGTTCAAAAAATAAATTAAATTAAACATAAAACCAAATACAAATATTTCAAGTAGTCTTGTAAAATTATAATTATTTCAATTTAAAAAAAAATCAATACATTTGAATTTTTGTGGCGAGATTTTTTTGTGTCAAACTATTTTTTTAAAAAGTACCTTAAGTTTAGATTCGTACTTTTGTTTTTGAGGAGTGAAAATAGAGCAAAATCCAGTTTTTTTCAGCTCTTGAGTTCAGAGTAAAAACTAATAATAATAACTTACATACATATGTACCTGTCTTTACAGGTAATAGAATTTTCTTGTAGATTGATGATGATAACTTTGAAGAAACTAAACATTGAACAAAATAGGAAGTTTTAGATAATGTTGGGGCATCTAGCTTCGATGCTTTCTGAAAAACAAATTACCTAACCTAACCTTTTCAGTGGTTAAAAGGCCTAACATTTTGGCAAACTGCCTTTAAAGTATGCATCTGTACAATCCTTAACTTTTGGTGAAGCGGGCTGTCGTTTCTTATATGTTCAGGTACTTTGTATTATTTAATTTAAAAAAATGTTATCCAGTTAAAATAAAAAAAGCAACGAATGCTATTGTTGTTATTTACTGGGTAGTCACTAAAGATATCTAGGAAATTTTTTTAACAATTTTTACAGCTTTACCTAGTTTTGGGTTTACCTGAAGATGTTAAGGGTATTTTGTAAGGGAATTGAGCATCAATTCCCATATTACAATTAAAATTTGAAAATATTCGTTTTCAACGCTACTCTACGGTGCAAAGATCCGTTCCCAACTATTGATAAACTTCACAAAATAAACTCTAAGAAAAATGCATTATAAATTCGAAAAATTAAAACATTCGAATTAGATTGTATTTAAAAACATTTTTTTTTTTTTACTTTTTCAAAATATAACTTGTTTAGATTTATATTAGTAATTTTCAGTTTATTTGAAATTTAATTTTGTTTGTTTTATTTTTTTTTTACAAAATAAAGGAATTACAATGGAGATTGAGAAATTCAAAATTGTAATTAATTTTTGTTTTATTATTAACTTCTTTGTTACCTCTTCGTTACACATTTAAATATCTAAAAATTCTTTGAATTTCATAAGTATACTAGCTGAAATGCACCCGCTTCGCCGGGTGCTAAAACCTAAAATAAATACTAAATACAAACAAAATATTGAACCTACATATATTGTGCTTGAATTTTATTCAAGTGCTTTTTGATATACAATGTTTTTTGTTTTTCCATCCGTTAAAATGATTAAGGCAGATGGTTTGCCTGCACGTGAACATGCTACATATAGTTGCCCATGCGCAAACACTGGAACCTCCAAATTGATACCGCATACTCCTAAGGACTGGCCTTGGGACTTATTAATTGTTATAGCAAAAGCTAGTCTTATCGGAAACTGAAGGCGCTTGAACTCGAATGTTAAATCCGGTGGTATCATTGGAATTCTTGGAATTAGAACAACTTCACCTTTATATTTTCCTTTTAGAATTGTTGCTTCAATCACATTTTTCAACAGCCTTTTTACTGCAAGTCTTGTACCATTGCAAAGCCGAGGTTGGTTAATATTGCGAAGCATAATTATCGGCACCCCAACTTTTAAAGTTAAATAATGTGGAGGCAAACCAGGCAAATCAATAGAATTCAAAAATTCAGTTGGATAATTCACGACATCATCTTGATTCATGGCTGTGTCTATAGATTTGTATCCAAAAAATTGTGTTGGTATTTTATTCAATATGTCTGCATTAATGTCATTAACTTCTTTATTTGTTCCTGCCAAAATTGCTCTTTCACTCAACCAATCATGATTTTTGAATTGTTGTACAATATTTGGGAATACACTTTCAATCAACTCTTGTTTCGATTGAGTCATTCGACAAAAATTGGTTGGTAGAGTTACTAAGCCGGTTAATATATCAACTTGTAATTTGCCATTACCAATATCTAATAATTGATTCGAAAATTCAACTGCTGTTGTATCATTTTGTAATTGAACTCGCACATTTGTGGTTAGGGTGAGTTTTTTTACATGCCTCCACAAATAGGATGATTTTAAACATGCATTTAATTCATCAGCAGCTGTAGATCGTGGAATAACAGGCAATGTTTGGCGAAAATCACCTGCTAATAAAATCAAGGCACCTCCGAAAATTCGTTGATTCCCACGTAAATCTTGCAGAGTTCTATCCAACGCTTCCAAAGACTTTTTGTGGGCCATCGTACATTCATCCCAAACGATAATTTTACATTTCTGTAAGACTTTTCCCATGCCTGAATTCTTAGAAATTTTACATGTAGGTGATTCGGTAGCATGCATGTTCAATTTCAATTTAAGTGCAGAATGTGCTGTTCGCCCACCTTCCAATAAAGTAGCTGCAATTCCAGATGAAGCGAGTGCCAATCCAATTTGTGTTACCGATCGTATGGTTGCTAGAATTAGTGAAATCAGAAATGTTTTTCCTGTTCCACCAGGGGCGTCTAAGAAAAACATTCCACCCCTTTCATTGCAAACAGCATGCATTATTGTATCATATGCACTTTTCTGTTCTATATTTAATTTTGGAACATTTGACCGCACAAATGCATCTAATGCGCCACAGTCATAATTTAATTCACGCCGCATTTCAGCATTGAATAAATCTTGCGCGGAACGATTAGGTGCTATCATTCCCAACTGAATTAGTGCCTTATTTGCAATTGAGATACAAATTTCTTCAATTAAAATAAGAGCTTCATTGTAAATGTCCGCATTAATTTGTAGATTTTGATTTGAATAAAGTACGCGTAGTCTGTGTAAAATATCATCAGATAATTCATCTCGATGATTGTTCCATAATTCAAGCGGATTTGAAGGTGAGCATGTCGATATAATTATTGCAAATAATGTTCGCATTTGATGAGGATGTGCAGATATTGATGCTTCGGCAAGTGTATCACTCCAATGTGTATCGTTTTCTAATAAATTTAAGAGCTGACATGCTTCTCGATATGTTGCACACACTTGTCCATTGACTGTTTTCAAGTCATTGAAAGATGTTGGTCCGCGAACGTTTATCAACAGCAAACGCAAATAAAAACATTCATCTTGTTTTGGATGAACTGTATAAACTCTTCCCAAAACATCCGTTGAAAAAAAATCTGGATGACCATCAACAGCCTTCCCTTGTTTGCGCGCTTGAAAAGACTTTGTTGAATTGTTCCAAGTGAAATACTTTGGTACTTCTGAATATAGCAATGTTTTCGCAAAAGTATTAGCTACACACAAAGCAAAAAAGGCAGTTAATGTCGTATTTGGTGGTTCTAGTGCTATTTGCCTTGCACTTTCGGGCGTGAAACAAACACGTTGTCCATTTTCCAGATGAACTGCTAAATGAATTACAGCTGGATGCCTATCATGTATTGGAAATGACAAAATTCTCCATACTGCTTCATTGCTGCTCACATATCTACCCAATTGATATTTTTTAATTTCATCGTTATTATTTTGAACGCCAAATACAGCCATATCGCTTCCTTTGTTTATATATTTGCAAATATATTTTATTGATTTCACAGAATTGCAGTATTCAACATTTATATGGGCTTTGAAAGTTTTTGATAACAATGGTGAGTACGGCACAATCCAACGGTTGTCCACTTCTACATCTTCATTTTTAATTTTCAATATGACAGATTTTCCATTATCATTTGTTGAACGGCGACGATATAATGGATATCCATCGTGTCCAGTGATAGTATCAGCAATTAATGCTCGTGGATAATTTTTGGAACATTTTCCATCAATCATACACTGAGATGCTCTGTTTAAATCACCACATGGACCATGAATCATATTTTTTGTGACAATATCAAATAATATTGGATCAATAGTTTTATCAGGTATTTCGGCCGATATTACTGTATCAATTTGGTTACTTGTTATTTTCTGTTGTAACCAAATTAAAATATGTGCATGTGGTAAACCCCGCTTTTGCCATTCAATTGAATACATCCAGTTTTTGACTTCACCAAATACTTGGAATTTCACAATAAAGTCCATTAGCGATCTTAGTTTCTGTTTGAATATGCGAGCAGTGATATCGTGACGATCAATTGGATTCTGACCAGGCAACAAATATTTTTTTATTTCACTCCATTGTGGATTACACGTGAATGTAATAAAAAAATCAGGTCGTCCATCACGTCGAACATATGCCATACCGTCCTGAGAATATTCGTGCATATGTCGCGGGCTTCCAGTGTATGACGATGGTAAAATTACCATTTCACCAATATTATTGACATTATCTTCGTTGTTGATGGCATCACGCAAATGAATGTATTCCTCACATCTTAGTTTTCTCTGATTAAATCGAATAAAATTTAAGCGCTCTGTTTCAATTTTAACATACATGTCAACTATATATTGATGAAAAAGTCGACGGCATTTTAACATATGATTTTCAATATTTTCACGAATCATTATTCGATAACTGTAAAAGTTCATTGCGCTGACCTTTTTGGCACCCTCTAAACCTAAAATATACAAATATGTACTTATGTATGCATAATAACATTTCACAAAGTAAAATGATTTATTTATGACAACAAATGTAACATACCACTGCTCGGATTAATCATTTTTATATTAAAATGATAACCATCCTCTCCGTATGGGAATAAAATAGGATATTGCAATGCATCATAACAACGATTCGTTTCACATATACGATCTAATTCATCATTTCGGCGATGAAGAACAATGTCACGCGGTTGTTCATTGCCCACAATAACAATCGCTACATCATTAATAGTTGGAGCATTGAATCGTCTGGCATGTTGACCTTCTGGTACTTTATCGGCACGAATAACAATTTTATGGTTATCACTTGGCATACGATCCAGTGCAACTTTAAAAAGCCTCACTAATTCATTATGCTCATGGTACATATTCTGTAATTCGCAAATTATCTCCCTTCTCATACTTCTTGCTATCGTGCATCTTTGATCAATTTGCTCATCATTGTTACCGATAAAATAAATTTGAAGGTACTTATAAGTTTGATCAGCATATGGTAGAAGTGAGCCGGCCAAATGATAAATTTGCCCTTGAATCTGTATGGTATATTGATCATCAGTATCAAAACAATAAATTGCAATACAATAAGATAATTTTACCTTAAAAGTGGGCATAAAATTATCACTTATAATTTTATCAGCACCAAATGAAGTCATTTGAAAGCACGAATTGTATGCTTGAATATTATCAAGAAAATGCTTCGAAACTGGTGTGATTCCATTCACTAATAAATTTAATTCTTCTGGTGGCGGAATTAGTTCGGGCAGTTTTACCTTCCCACTCGCACAGCACATACCAGGTGCTTCACTCTTAAATTTAAGAGCTTTACAATATTGACATATTACATCCATTTCACCGATTGAGACTGATCGATGTGCACTGTAATCAATGTTACGATCGTATGAGAAAGCAACGCCTTGTAAATTGAAATTTATATCTCTTCGTCTTTGCCGATTTTCTTCCTGGTATTGCCGTGAACGTGATCTTGCCATACGTTCTCGATTGACTATATTTCGCTGTTCTAATTGTTCTTGACTTTCAGATCTTCTACCAATTGCTACAATTTCCGCATGACAATCTCGGCGACCTATATTAGCACGTCTAGGACGTCTTGGTCGTGACATTTTTAATGGCCTAATCAAAAATGAAATAACCAACATTATATCATATTTAATATTATTATTATTGCAAAATACTTAAAAATAATACAAAATCGGGGATTATTTTTTAATCAATTTTTAACTCAATTTGATAAACTTAAAATATCTTTTTGGTTTTTATGCATTTTTTATTTATTTTTTATTTAAGTATGAAGTATGGAAAGATAAATCCTTCATTGTCAAAGTTTTTGTTCGAGAATTGATGGAAATTTCACCGTTAATCATCATAAGCACCAATAATTCCAAATCTATTGGTTCACCATAAAGATTGTTGTACGTGCCTTAAATTTACACAAAAATTGCATTACTTTAAATTAATTTTTGGAAGAGCTTAACGGTATTTACGTTTAAATTTGAAAAATGTATCGCCCTTCCAACCTGCAGTACCAATTAATCTTTGGATTCGTTTCTTTCCTTCTTTCTTTTTGAGAGCCAATGATCGTTTTGATAATAGATCATATTTTTCAGGAACATTCGAACTTTTTGTCAAACCTTTGGAATCCGGTGCATTTGACAAATCTGCAAATGAGACATTGATTTCAAAGAATAATTTAATCGAAAATGTGATTAAGCCATTGAAAACAAACATTTATTTTACCTATCGAAATCGAACTTGTGTCTTTGATTATGCTTGATGACCAATCAAAATCGTTTTTGTGTTCCTCATTTTCCTTTACATAACCAGAGGCAAGTTCATCAGATATCGAACTTAATTCGAAATCATCTTCATCCCAATCTATAAATTAAAAAAATCGCATAAACTTTCTTAAAAAAAATTAGCATATTATAAAATATAATATACCAGGTAATGCGATGTCTGTTTTTTTCATTGGCGGGGATGTTTTGATTGATAAAGACGAAGAAGCATCTTCATAATTTTCAACTCCTATGATTTTAAAAATTTCACTCACTGGCATTTCTGCATGGTCATCATCCTTTACGCTACCAATATCCTTGGATTCAATTTTTTTTTTCAAATGGTCAAAAATTTTTTTCTGTTCCAAGTTTTGCTTTTCTAACTTTTCTTTTTGATCTTTCATTTCTTTTTCCTGCTTTTCTTTTTGGCATTCCCATAGCTTGAAAAAGTGTTCTAACTCTTCTTTGATATTGCCTTCCATTGTGCTTTATATCTTAAGAAGTTAGATTGATGATGAACTTGCGCCTTGAAAATAAATTTTGTTTTAATTAAACATATACCGCTCACAATAGCTGCAGCAAAATATCACTCACTATTATATTTCACAACACTACCCTTTTTTTTTAAATTTTTTAATGAAATATTCAACACCACTTATTTTTCCGAACGAAAAGATTACCGAAATTTTTCAAAAAATTGTAAAAAAAATTAAAAGAAATTAATTGCTTTTATCTACAAAAATTTATGACATCTGTCCAAAATAAATGCAATCAACTACTCAAGAAAATTCATAATCCTCGATTTTTAAAGATAATTAAGCTAATTGTTTTACTTACGCCTTAACCCAAATCTTAAGAAGCTGAATTGATTTGATGTTTTGATAAACTTGCTTCTAAAAAATAATTTATTTCTAATTAAACATACCGCTCAAGATATAATAAAAAATATATCACCTCTTATTCTTTTTTGAAAATATTCAATAGCAGTTATTTTGACTTTTTTTGAAATAATTCAATTTGTACTGAATTGATTAAATTTATGTTGGTTCACAAACTTGTGTCTAAAAAATAGATTTAGTTTGAATTTTATTTTAACATAAAAATACCGCTGAAGAAAGTTTGAACAAAATATCAAGATGCCGGATATAGGAAAGTCTCATTTGTATAAGAAAAACACGCTTATAAGATATAAATTCCAAAAAACCATGCACATTCCCATAAAGACATGAAATTTACCTCATATAAGACAAAAAAAATTCTTCTGTCTCATACACATTTTTTGTTTAAAACAAAAAATGAAGATAAAGAATTGTCCTAAATATGCCTGGACGGATTTCCATTTTTTTTCTAAACCATTTTCAAATGATCCCAATTAAAAAAAAAAAATGTAAATCTATAGCCAGGCTGGTCTTCATTCAAATTAAGATTATATGTACCAGATAATTTTCAAAAAAGTAACATATTGGATATTTTTCTATCTTGAAGGAAGAAAATTTAATTATTTTCAAAAATTTACATATCCGATATTCTGGTATCTTTGATCTTTATTTGAATAAAGACACATTTTTTGCATATACATATATAAGAAATTTGCCGAAGCCTTCGCAATCCTCAAAGCTACAATGTTCACAAACAATAAAAAAAACCGCAATCTTCTCCGTCAGCCTGTCTACAGTCACCGCACTAAAAAATCTTAATAACAAAACTGAAATAATCGACCAACTGAGGGATAAAATAATAGGAAATAAAAACCTTAAAATTATATGGGTGCCAGGACATGCCGGCATACCTGGAAATGAGGTAGCAGACAAAACGGCTAAAGCAGCCCTGGACGAACCACTCTTACAATTCAACATCTTCAATAAAAAAGATGCAAAAAAAAACCTTCTACACACAGCTAGTGATCTCAAAAAAAAAAACAGTTGGAAAGAATATCTACATTATTATTACCAAATCAACCCTCAAGCTCAAAAAACTATATACCCTACAAATATATCCCAAAATAAGCTTAGGTGCTATATAAGACTCAGACTCGGACACTGCAACATCACTCACAGCCACTACATAACAAAGGAACTACAAACTCTCTGCCACCTTTGTAACAAAAACATTCCCCTCACCATTAATCATCTCACCATCGATTGCGAGCATATCAAACTCATATCCAAAAAAATCAACACAACAAACACTCTGTTAAACCTTTTAACTATTCCCACTGAACAAAACATTACAGATGTTTTCAAAATACTAACTGCAACTAAGCTTCAAAACCTAATTTAATTATTTTATCTATATCAAGTATAAATATATTTAAGTTAAACTCAAAACCAGTCATATCACATTCAAATAACTACCCTTATCCGTCATAAATAGTAAATAAATAAAAACAAATATGTAATAATAAATTAAATAAAACATAAACATACCACTCAAGATACCAGAATATCTAATGCTTCAATTTTCTCACTTGAAGATATCCAATATTTAATATTTTTAAAAAATTTTCAATGTTCTTCCTTTCTTCTTTTTGAAAATATCCAATATATGTACATATGTATATGTATATCCAATTTTTTTTCCCTTTTTTGAGATTACCTAATTTGAAAAAAAAAACAATTAACATTATGTAACATATCCGTCATAAATAGTAAATAAATAAAAACAAATATGTAATAATAAATTAAATAAAACATAAACATACCACTCAAGATACCAGAATATCTAATGCTTCAATTTTCTCACTTGAAGATATCCAATATTTAATATTTTTAAAAAATTTTCAATGTTCTTCCTTTCTTCTTTTTGAAAATATCCAATATATGTACATATGTATATGTATATCCAATTTTTTTTCCTTTTTTTGAGATTACCTAATTTGAAAAAAAAAAACAATTAACATTATGTAACATAATTTAAATAATAACCATACCTCTTTATAATAGTTTCACGCTGTTTTCATGGATTATATATCACCACCACTTAATACACTTAATATATCCTCACGCACTATTAACAGTATTAACTTTTTTCGATATTGATTAAATTGAAATGAAATAATTATAAAATATTAATTGAAATAAATTTCAGTGAGAACAAAAAGCTTACTGAAAAACACTTGTTGTCAAAACATGAAAACAATGATTTGTCCGAACTTTGCCTGGACGGATTTCCATTTTTTTTTTTTTCTAAACCTTCTTCAAATGGTACTCTTTCATTTAAAAAAAAAATCATGTAAATCAAACTTACCAGGCTCTAGATATAAGGTCACACACAAAAGTTAAACTCGTTTTTATATATAGAGATATAAAATAATTAAAGATTACACCATTTTTGTGTGTCTGTGAGTGTCTGTTATATTTGTTTTTTGCTATATAATGTTATTTAAGTTAGAAGAGCTAAATTAAACAAAAAGGAAAACAAATACATATATGGTAGCAGTAGTATAAAGGTGTATTTTAATGCATAGACATTTTTTCTTCTATTTTAGAACTTCTTGTGTAAGTATTGTTAACATTTAAATTTCTACAAATTATAGGAAATAAATATATAGGTTTCTTGTATTACTACATACAGTATATATCTTACAAGTGATCAGCGCGAAAAAGAAAGTTTTTTTTTTCGAAATAATACCACTATTTTATTTTGTATTATTTGTTTATTTTATTAATTTAAATACTTAACTTTTTTCTGTTAATTTTATTTAGCTTTAAGAAGAAAATTTATGTAAATATATATATATTCAATTTGTTTTGCTGCTAAAAATGTCATTCAGATTTTGTTATTAAAATTTTGTTTGAGGTTTAATTAGTAAATGTTAATTAAAATAGTGGATGCTTTTTTTATATAATTTGAAAGTGGTGGTGTTGGACGTTCGAAAGTTACTTTCGAATATACATGAAAGTATTGGACAAAGCAAAACAAGACTCATAACCCTGATACGAAAATTATAAATTAATTTTAAAGGTATATTTAAATTTCAGGTACTAAGACCCATAATATGATCTTAAAAGTTGTTACTTAAAAATTTTTTTTCCTATGTAAAACAATTAAACTTACAATAAGAAGCTATTTAGCTATTTCATTTAAGAACCAGCTGGATTATCTAGATTTCAATCTCATTTATATTTCATTAACTTGCTCTTATTTAAAAAATCAGTAATTCAGTAAATAATCTTATTCTTTATACAATATGTGTAAAGCATATAAATGTACATATTATATTATGCGCGAAAACTTATGCTTCCTATTATTTTTAAACTGACTTAATGGGTCCTTTCTGCAATCTCCAGGAGAGAAATTTTTAACGATGCCGTGAATTTCCTAGGGAATAAATTTGCCTCAAACAAAAATCCAATCCAGGACAACTTAATTCTTTTTAAAAACTATATTCACGATTTCAATTAATTCCGAGAAAAGCTTTTTCGTGTCATTTAAATTCCCAATGTTCGATGAAGGAAAAATTTACAGGGATATTTATTTTCGAAATAACCACTAAAACTATTGCACAATAATAAAAAATTGCATATTTGTGTTACTGTTACTACTCAGATAATTTGTCAGTAATTTATTAGTGCTATGAACTTTTTTCTGAACAACAATCCATCCGGAATGCCCTGGTTCGCCTATTAGTCGAATGTTCAAAAGCTCCATTTGCTATGAGCAGTCATTTCCGGCGATGATTTTCGCCGATAGAGTGTATAAGGTGTAGAATTCGATTTTGGGAGTCTTTAAGCGTCGGAAATTGGTAGTAGGAGCAAGAGGTGACTATTTTTGGATTATTGCATTCCAAAAAAATATCAATTAAAACCTCCATAAGCTCTCCGCAAAAAAAAAAAGAGTAAGGGTTGCCCCCACTTTTTAGATGTCGCCTATAAAACATAGTACTATGTTTTCCATGTACAAAAGTATCCTTAATATAATTTTTGAGGGAGAACGAGAGAAAAAGAACAAAATCTAGCAATCATCAAGCGTTAATCAACAAAACATCGTTTGACTTCCCTCATAGAATAACGATAGTATAAATGTATATAATAGTTCTTTTTTTTCTGAAAGTTGGGAACCTGAATGAAGTTCGGAGATTCTCGATACAAATTTCCGATTTTCATTCCACAAAATGTCAAAAGCAAAAAATATAAATCAGTCTAAGCTTTTTGCACCGAATTTGAGGAATTGTGTTAAAGTTTCCAAAATTTGTTTTGATTTGCTTTGCAATAAAGATAACTAGTCACTTTTCTATGTTTCCCAGAATAATCATTTCTGCCAAAAGTGTATTAAGAAAACATTAGTTATTGTTGTCTAATAGCTGTTTATCGAAGACGCCAAACTAAAACGCTGTTTTCTTTTCATCAAATTCAGCACTTTTCCAACATTTTGAGTTAAGTTGACAGAAATCTTATAAATAAGAGGGTCATTTTCCACATTAAATTCTTGAGATACATTTATACGCTCTGCATACAATTTGGAGATTCTTATCGTCTGAGATAAATTATCTGCTTTCTCAAGATTGTCTGATCTCCAAATATTGATTTCTTTTTTATAAAGAAATGTAGTCTAAGATTGAAGAAAAAAATCTCAGTCTATAATATTGTGATGCTATAGTATAGAGTAACGATTTCAACCGCAGACACGTAGTGCATATGTACATATCATGCACTAAGAATCACATCAACATTTGCTTCAATAGCAGATCTTGATATGATGCACATTTTGTAATTTGGTAAAGAAATTATGGCAAAGTTATCCCAAAGCAAATTAAAATATATTATTAACAGCAACAAATTACTCATCTATTGTTCAAAATGTGCAACGAAATTCTTGAAATTATGAGTTTTGTGTAACCTTGCCCAATGACTTCATCTATACAGATATATATATTTATAATGTGTATATATGTATGTAAATGTTAAATACGTTTACGATTAAAATACTTAATTTCATGTAATAAACCATTTTTTTTTGCTTTTTCTGTTTGAATTTATTTATAGTTAAATATATATTTTAATACTAATTTTCTTTTTTAATTAACTTCTCTTTGAAAAGTTATTATTACTTTTTGTCTGGCATTGTTTGTTAAGATTTTTTCATTAATTTTTTATTATAACTTTTGTATTCTATTTTTCTTTTTTTTTTTTGTCTCCTCACACATTTATAAGAGAATAGAATAATACACCTAGGCGCATTTACAAATAAATAATATTTTTTATATATATATATCTATATCAATAATAACACATTTATCTCTTTTTTAAATCGTTTTTTCCGTTTACTTGCATATTTTTACAATAATAATTTTTTTTTCAATTTTTTCATTGCTCAATTTTTTACTTGCCTACTTGCTACTGTTTTTCATCAGTTTGCTGCTTTTGTTTTATTTATAATTGTTTGTTTGCTATTTTTTACTTTACGTTATTTTTTTTAACACTATAATGCTCAGTTTTGTTGTTGTTTTTGTTTTTGTTGGAAAATATTGACATGGAATTTAGTCTACATCAGCGCGAGTACCTCGCACTTCACCGACTTGACGTTGTCTATCTAGTTCTTCTTTGGTTTTCTCTTCAATGGCACGAATGTCATCCATTGTTAGTCCATACCAACGATCCGTCCAACAGAATACTTGCCTAGGAATGAAGACCATTTTTTAAGTATCAATTTTGAAAAATATTATGTACAAATAAATAGTTATAATAATTAATTCGAATTAATAGTCTAAAAAAAAACAATAGTAAAAATTACTCCAGAGCATGCAAACAATTAATTGATAATTTTATGATTCGTATCTACTCAGAATTTTATCCTCACAAACATATCCAGTCCCCTATAATTCTTTAACTGAGTTTTTGTTCAGGTACTTTTTAAGAGATTGAGATTAAAGGGGAGATATAAGTTTATAAACTTTCAGTGCCGTTTTCGTGAAGTTTCAAATTTTGAAAACAGTTTTTTTAACAGTAGTTGGGAGGTACCGTTGTTTTTGAAACCTAAATCAATTTTTGTTTAAGTAATTAAAGTTATATAGGCAGTATTTACAAAATCTTTTGTACCAATTTTCAAATATTTGTTTCGATCCGTTTTTGAAATATTTAATTTTCAAGAAAATTATTTAATTATTTATTTTTTTTTTCAAAACTCCAAAAATCGTTTTTGAAAATTTAAGTATTAAATACTTTTTATAAATTTTACATGCTTTTGCATAAAAATTTTCATTACAATCAGAAGAACCGTTTTTAAGAAAATTAAAATATAAAAAGTGATTCTATGAGACCAAATCTTGATTTTCATTTAAAGTGAGCCTCTAAATTTATAGATTTTTTTCAAAAAAAAATTGGAAGCCATTTTCGAGAAAAATATGATTTTACAGAAAGAAAAAAAATTATGACGAGTAAATTTTTTTCACGAATCTAAAACTTGTTTTATAGTACCTATAGTCGCAAGTACAAAACATCCTTTCATCCCAGATTGTGGGTTTACTACCATATTTCATTAAAAGGCAATGGGTTAGGCAATTTTAGTGTTGTTTGTCCAAAAAGCGAATAAGGTGATTTTAGTGGACTTTGGATATGCTTAGGGGTAAAATTTGAAATTCTATGTACGTGGATACCAATCATAAAATTTCAAGAATTAATAAATTGAATTCAAGACTCTCATTTGGAGGAAATTTGCGAATCAGTCGAATTCGGTTCAACGAAATTTCAGCATTTAAAAATTTATAGAAGCATAAAAGATTTCTGAATTTAATTGCCATTGAAATCTATTTTTCTTTCAAAATAAGCAAAACCGAATTCAACCAAACACTTTTTTCTTTTACATACAAATATTATAATTACTTATTTTATGCTAATTGGACAAATATTCCAATTCTTAATCAATTCATGCCATTGAAAAACAAAATTTTATTTACTTACCGATGGAAATTTGTAAATAATCTCCGCTCTGACTTCTGAATAAAACTTTCTATCTTAGATTGTAGTCCGAACCATTTAAATTCACATGTAACTAGCTTGTAACATGTCATAACAGGGTCTACTTTGGTTTTCCAGTCTGGTCCAACCAGCGGACCTCGACCAGTTTTTTCTGACTTGAATCTGCAAAACAAAAAAAAAATTAACAATTTATCTAAAAGAAAAATAAAATTATTTTTTGAAAACTTACTTTGTTGGATCTTCATCAGGTTTGTAATCGGCAGGCGTCACAGCGTCATTGGCAATATCAATGTGAACAACATCACGCACTTTAAGCTTCTCTGGTGGCAATTCATGAACCTATAAAAATTGATATTTTCAACACTTAGTTCCTTGCTTCTAATACAAAAAAACAAACACACCACACATAATTAAATCACTCATTCACTTAGTATTCTATTTCGAGGTATTTAGGAAACTTACATTCACTTGCTCTCCCACATCGGCGATATGGAGGGATTCAATACAAATCATAAAATTCTCTTTCATGTAGCCAGGATTCTTAAGCATTTTACAATAGTATTAAGCAATCGCAAAATTTTAACATAATTAACAATACATGAGCGTGTTGAATAGATAGAGTGTTGTTTTTACCACACCAAGCGTTTAATTAGATAAGTTTGATTTTTATTGTTTGTGTTAGTAGATAAGTTTGGAGTTTTTAAGTTTTATTAAAGAAGCCACACCACATCACATCATACAAACCAAATCACCGTTGTTTTAGTTAAGACATGAAAATATAACAGAAAAAAAAAAAAAAATTACTATAAATCACTTTGATGAACTTACATTTTGTAAATCGCCAGGGCCTGCTAAGTGTAATGACTCTATTAAAATTTTAAATCCATCTTTCATAAACTTAGGATTCTATTAAAAATAAATTTAAAAAATGATATCAATTACAATGTTCAAAAATTTCTACAAAAAAGAAGTCGAAAATTCAATAAAAAAAAGAATAATTTTGTAGTTTTCTTAAGTAAGCTTACGCTAGACAACAATACGCCCCGTGCTGTAAGTAAGTTGAAATAAATTAAATTGTAATGTTGAAGTTTATGTTTTTTGGATTGAAGGACCCAACGACTTATAACTTATCCGCTTGCTTTTTAATTCTGAAATTATTACATTTATTTTGTGTCGCAACTCACAGTTAAATTGCTTTCCTGCACAAATTTTATCGGAAGCAACGGAATTAAATTTTTATTTCTCTCGTCTTTCAACATTCAACACAAAACGGCTAAGAAACGTTGTTAAACCATTTCAAAATTTTCTAAATTAGTAAATTTTTGTTTTTGTAAAAAATAATGATTAGTCTTTTTAAACTACTGCTAAAAAATCCTATAAAAAAACACTGGAGTATAAATTTTTTACAAGCAACTGCCGAAGATTTCGAGCCAGCTGGCTAGGGACCGCGCTGGCTGAAGAAGCATGTTGCTTGAAGCCCTAGTTCGACCCAGACTGTAGCGCCACCTTATGTTAAGTTAAGTAAACTGCCGAAGATTCGATACTGGTATTCTCTTTTGAAAACTTTTTATGCAGTTTCCAAAAAGGAATACATCTTACCAAAACTAAACGTAAATTGATAGTTTAAGCATTAGAACACAATCGAACATGGTTCGAAAACAAATAAAAATATTTCAACTAGCCTCTCTTTATCGCGAGGAGTTCTATTTTAATCTCTCAAGATTTGGAGTCGTACTCTTGATTTTTGAAGTGATAATCCATTTATTGCTAAATTAATATAATGGCTATAGATTTCATTTTAAAGTAAAATCTACACTATAGCTTTAACAAAAACAAGTGTTAGTTTTTTTCGTTTACTCTTTCAATAAAATTCTGTTTGAGTCCCAAAGCAATGTGGTCATAATCTCTTCCGCAGACAGAGTGACTTTGAGTTTGTAACTTTCTCATGGAATACTGGGTAGGACTCGGCTGATCAAAAAGTTTTTCTTTTTGTATTCAAATCAGGATACAATTAGTTGAACTTAGCTGATTCTATATTTTTTTTAGGTTGTGAAAAGCAAACATCGCTGATAAATTCAACTTAAACTTTGTTTCTGGCCTTAATTATTTGTGTTACAAAATTTAACGGCTGTTTTATACATCATTCAGAAGTAAGTAACATTTGTTTCAAAGAGTTTTAGTTATTAACTTTAAAATTAATGTTTACAGCTCACAAAAATATTTTCGCCTGCTAGAAATGCAAAATAACCTGATTGCCTTGATTGACGTAATCTGTGCTTGTGATTAAAAAAGTTTTTTTTTTAATTAAAAACAAAATGTGCTGATAAAAAAATAAATTAAAAACTATTATTATCTAAAAAAAATTACGTTAAAGAAATTATATGAAAGCAAAAGTTTATCACAATAGGTTATGTCGATATTTTGAACTTGCAGCAATTAGAACTTAAGTAATGTTTTTTTTTTCTTTCAACAGAAATGTTTCTGCTTAAGTTATAAATTTTCACAAGGCCATGAATATGTTTTTTTTCCGATGAAATCGGTTCAACCATCTCAAAATCACCATCATGACGTAATAGCAAATATGATTTGCCACTCGCAAGAAAAAATTGGCGGATATGACTTCTTGCATGCTCTTTTTCGGTCCCGATGAAAAAAACATTTCGCTTCAAATATCAATCCTTTCTGATTTCTGTTTTCTAATTTTATGATTCTAATTTTTAAGAACAATGTTTCCCATTAAAAAAGAATAATTTTCAAAAATAACAATATTCATTAATTTTTTTAAATTATTTGTGGTACAAAATATAACAAATAATTTGTGGTACAAAATATAACAAAAATAAAGCAGTGTTCAAAATCATGGTGGCAGAAGAAAACTGAAGAGGTCTTTTTTCCTCGCTTGCCTTAAATGGCTCCAACTTTGCCAAAATAAAACTGATTCTTAATTTATTTATAATTTTTCATTATTTGAACTTTTTACGAAATTCTGAATAAAATAAAAGAATAATCTTTCCTATTCTGTATATAAAATTCAAGTCTTTTTCCACAGATTTGTAAGACCTATGTAGAAGAAGCGGGCACAAATTTGAACATTTCAAATATAAGCCTACGTAGTACATATTAAATACATCATACACTTTAAATTACAATATCATATCAAATAAATATACCCAGACCTAGGCCAACTGAATATTTGACATACAAGTATCATTGATAAAAAAACACACCAACCAAACATATCAAGTGAACAAGGTCAATATAAAAAAGTAAATATAAAATATAAAAAAATGCTTTAACATTTAAAATCTGATCGCACAGTTTTTTTTATATTTTGCTGACAATATGGAAGTTTTTTTTTTTTTGTTTGGTATATTAATTGTGATGACAAATAAATATTCACTAATATGTTCGCCTTTGAGGTTTTTACGGTAGGTAAATTTCGTGAGAACATTTAACTAGCTAATCTAATGTTATTCGTGTTCTCAATTTAAGAGTCATAATTTAGTGCGATAATAAGGACAGTTTATGAAAATAAGATTGTGTTAGGCTTAGATTTTCTCTGTGGTATTTACAAAAAAAAAAACGTTCGAAACTCAAGATTTTTACCTTGATTAAAAATGCCTTACTCGATTATTGCTCATTTGCTCAAATGAAAGAATATCTGTAGTGTTTGGTATAAACATGATTGCTCTATTCAAAACATTCCCTTCTACGTCCACTTCAAGCTAGAGCATAAACGTTTGCTTCGACAGTCGGGTTATAAATGTAGATAAGTATAAAACTAAATTATCCATATTTCTTTTAATTTATTCTACAACTTTCAAATTTACAGGCCTTTACTGAAACGGATGTTTAGCAAAACACCATTAATATAAAAATATTGATTAATTTATATTCTCTGTTCAAAGTTAACAATATACCTAATTATGTTCTATTTTGCTGAAAAAATATTTAATCTTACCGTTATAACAGTTCTACAATATGGATATGCATTCCATGCTTCCTCGTGTATTTCTAAGGAACCTTTTGGGGCTATCAATCTTATATAAGCTGGAACTTTTGATGCCAAGTGATAAATTTTATATGTATATTGGCCCGAATTATATTTTCCACCTTGATGCAAAAATGAGGAAAAAAACAAAATTTTAATGATGCAATATAATTATTAGAACAAACTTTTCTCACCCAACAAAGAATGATCGGTGAATGGTTCATTTTTAAGCACCTCAATACCTTCACCACCTCCTGTTTCATTTTTGGATGCTTCCGCAACGGAAAACAGCTGTGCTACTTGATACTATAAAGAAAAGTTGCCAAAGAAAAGAAAAAAAACACATTAAAAATCATCAAGATGAATCGTTATTAGCACACTTCAATTGAAAATAGTTTACCTCTTCAACAGTCAATGGCAATGTAACTCGGCTGGAAATAGAATAAAAATAAAATAAAAGTTATTTACACAGAATTACGTAAGAGCTCTTGTTTTCTAATTTTATCTCAATACTTCGTAGAAAAAAAAAAAAAAAAAAAAAAAACGAAATAATAAAACCAACAATGAATAGAAAGTATATAAATTAACTATGTGTAAAGTATATAGGGCCATCACCATCATAAATAATGCACATCCGATAACGAGCAATTTAGTTCTCACTCGCTGTCTGGGCATAAAATTTTATAGTCTCCCATTGGTTTATTTAAAATTGTATAAAAAAAAAAACTTATGTAGAGTAAGAAATAACGACATTGATTATAAAACTTAATTGGCTATTATTAAAGTATTGTTTTTAAAAGATGACTTTAAGACTCACATATCGTACTCACTAACTAGAGGTCATGAAGGGTTTTATTATTCAATATTACAAGAATAACCTTCATTTTTTTTTTTATTGTTTGAAGGGAATAGATGCCGATACCTCAAACGTAGTTCATCGAGCATTTTTATTAGATTTACGGGTAATACGTACACTGATGATAATTTCTTGGCTATGAGGATGAGATATAGCTGCTGAGCTATATAATAGAGCGAAGCTATCAGCTAAAGTGCTTCATTGCGGTTCGCTAAAAAGTATAATAACAAAGTATAAAAACTAAGTCCGGCAATATATTATGTATAAGCTTTGGTAACAGAAAACCTTTTTATCATAGATTATCAATTTGTCAGTCATAATTAGTTTAGTTTTTTTTTTAAATCAGAGTGCTTTAAAAAATAAAACCAACGTGCAGTATTGATATAGAAAATTACTCTATTTCTAGTTCTCTGAATGGGGTTGTTCTTTTTGTATTATCTTCAAACTCACAGCTGTAATATTTTTTATACTCAGTTTATCATCATAGCTAACTAGAAAGAATTTTTACTTAACGTTTTTTTTTTTTGTACTAGAAAAATACAAACTAATTTCGAATTTTCAAAAACTTAAGTTCTCTGAATTTTTATAATTAACATCTAAACCGAGGTGTCTGGATACAAAAAATACTATATACGGGGTACCCATGAATTTTTTTAGAATTTAGTAAATTTTAAAGGTTTTCTAAATTCCGAATTACCCCTACTGTGAACCATTTTTTTTTGCCCAGCCCAGAAATAATTCATTTTTGATTTTTAAAATGCTTTATTTTATGAATAATCATTCCAATTAATCTTGAAAGTTGATCAAGTCCAATTTTTCGTTAAACTTTAGATAAGAACCCTGAAAAAGAAATTAGATGACTCAGTTCCTGGATTTTGCTTAAAATTTTTTTTTTTAATCATAAAACTTTCCATATGACTGAAAGTTATAATATAGGTATGTGTAACCATTTAACTCAATAAAATAAAATAAATAAAAACAAAAAATTCCCCAAAAAAAGGCCCGACTGGTTCCAACATATTTGCTCCTATGCGGTCATATATTGGTTTTAAAGTCTGGTTATTAAAACACTAATTATTTTTGAAGCAAATGGTTCTTATGCGAGCTTTAATGCTTCATGTCACCTACCAAAGCTTAATACTGATGAGATGATGATGATACACCTTACAATATTTAAAATAATGGATGGAATCAAACTTATTAGTTTTATTCATGAATAAGGGGCCTTAGGAATTTGGCGAAATATTAAATACTAATAATAGAAGGTAGAGCTCTTTTAGGCTAGGTGTGGATCTTTGAGTTTATTCTGGAAAAAAAAATCAACCTATACATATTGCTATCTATGTACATAATATAAATTAACTAAGAAGATAATGTCAAGAATTGTTTGAAGTTTTATTTATATTTTATTATTATACCTATTATTACCAGTCTAAGGAAAATATTATTGTAGTAGTCAGTGAAATAAGGAATTATTGTGGAAGTATTTATTGTCTTATGATAACACAGATTAACGATTGTATCAAAATTCTGGAAGCCGTTTTCGAGAAATTTAACTTACCAGAAAAATCTGGAATGTTTCTGGCAGTACTAAAGATTCAATATTCATTCAAACCTTAGCGATCGCAATGGTGGCGGCAACTTTTTTTCTTTTTTTTAGATAACTCCTGCAATTGTGCATGCTGCGTTAAGCTGCGTACCATTTGCTATCTTTAAAGCCACCTCGTAGGTTTGATAGGGAATAAAAACCGTTCACGAAACAGAAAATAAGGGATCTAAGGTAGATCACTGTTAAAAAAAAAAAAATTTATGAAAACCTTTCTTATCGAGAAATGGGTAATATTCAGTAATACAGTGGTCGAGAAATAATCAAATTCATGCGTCAGAAATGAAGTTTTCGAGACCCAAATTTCAAATTTTTTTATTTTCAATTTTGATCAATCTGACATTAATACTCTTGTATTTTCTTTTTGTAATTTCTGAAAAATAGGTCTCCTAAATTTCATATATGTATATTGCATGATTTTGAGAACGTTTCGATATGACCTTTAACATGCAAGTGTACTGTGGCCAACACCTGCTGATTTTGTTCATAATTCCGTTTATGGCACGAAAACGAATCATTAGTTTAGTCTAAAAAATAAAATCGAAAAACCTCTTTTATAAATGCACAAAAAACGCTAGGTATGAAGTTTAAAGGAGATCCATTTTAGTATTTATATCGTAAGAAAAAAAACAATTAAGCACGTTGTGGTTTGAGGTATTGACTATCGTGGACCATTTCCAATAGATATTCAATAGTCAATTATTCTTATATTTGCTGAGGAATAATGCATTTACCTTGGGTGTTTCACAAAGATAATAAATGACCCAAACAATTTTGGGCTGTTTAAAGATTGATTTGAAATAAAGTAGATTTAAATTGTGCTTTGAAGTTTTCGTCTCAATAACCCTTATTGAACCCAGTTGAGAGTTTTAAAGTTCTGCTTTCGATACTGAAATATGGTTGTGCACACTAAAAGTTTCCACATTTCATTTGTTTGCCATTTATTTTGTACGAATTATTATAAGTTCTATTAATTTGTAAATGACGTAAAATTTTAAAAAATATTTTCTCACTTTTGTGAAGGAAAACAACAATTAAAAAAACAAAAAAAACCTGAATAATTTTATCACTGCATTATTATGAAAATTCTCACAATTAAACTGATTAAAAAGCGCTGACTTGCAAAAATATGATTTGGATCAATTTCATTTATTTATAAAAATATACACTTTATCGTTAATAATCAATATTATCAACAAATAAATATGTACTTCTATAACAAAGACATACATTTTCATTTGATAAGTGTTTGTGTCTGCAAACAATCTATTTTGGTAATTCTTTTATTATTTTGTGTACACAAATTATTTTAATAAATTAAGATTAATAATTCAAAGTAACAAACCTTAAAATGAACTAAGGTGTGCGCTTCAAATGTTGTGTTTTTGTGTGATAACCAATTCACAATAATACAGTTCAATGTTAACCATTTAAGAAAAAAATAGTTAAAGATTTAAGACAAAATACATAAACATGTGCGACAGATAAATCTTTAGAAATTTTTTCTCGAGAACTATCTTAAATTATACGACTTGCAGAACTCAGAAAAAAATGAGGTCCATCTAGAAATTGTGACCAAAATCTGTGAAATAGTTTTTGACAAAACGGAATAGTTTGATCAAACAGCTGATACCACTTATTTCGCGTTCTGTACCATCGATGTTTAGGGTACCTTTAGTCCCAAGTAAACAACTAACTGTTTTCCTATTCTAATAAATAAATCAATTTTTATCAAAAAATAACAATTGTTCATTCCCATACTTGTTTGATTGAATAAAATATGTAAGTAATATCTTATTTACATAAGTCGGATGTATACCATTTTGGCGACACATGTTTTTGAAAATTTTGATGTTAAGGGGTGAGTTATAGCGACTAGGAAAATTGATCAAGCGTTGATCGAGGACAGTCATGATAATTGTTCAGTATTTTTTTTTTTTTTGAAGAACCGTATCTTTCTGAAAAATTGTCATATAAATGAATAACATTCTTAAGATTCATATTTCTTGTTTTCATAGTTACAATGGAACAAAAAACTTTCCAAAAGGTTTTTGGTGTGATCTCAGAATTATTTTTCGACCACGTCAGTGTCTTGTGATATTCTCATTTGTAGTGTAATAGTTTTGAAATCAAAGCAGAAGTGGGTGTTTTTAAGAAAAGGTTTGAATTTTGTTTGAAGTTCTGAACAAAAATCAACAAAAAAGTAACACTATTAAGGACCATTCTGACCTTCAAATAATTACACTGAATTGTTCCTTTTACGAATTGCGTATAGCTTTAATAAAACTCATTACAAATTAAAAAACCGTCAGTCATATTTTTGTTGTCAGTTGTGTGACTATTACACCACATCAATTCTCTGTTTTGAATAAAGCATACATTCATACATCTAGCTATTTAGAATTCTGCCTTTATCTTATTTAAACAACAAATTGTATTTATATAACCAAATATTGTTTGTATGTTTTATTTGAATACATACCCACTTTGTAATTTCACATTATAAGCATAGATAACTAACAGACAAACGTCTCATAAGCCATGCTGTGTTTTTTTTCCAAATTAAATGAAACACTAATATGTAATATATTTTAGGTACTACCAAGTTAAAAGGCTAGTAGTCCACAAAGGTTTTACTCTACCAATTAATTTATAAATTTTGACATGACATGCATGTTTCCTACTATGCATCTATAGTTGTGTTTTAGCACATACATACTTGACAAATAGCACAATTTTTAATACATACATCATATTTCATAAAACCTTACCACTTAGTGCATTCAACAACAAATGCATCCAACAAATAAAACCCCGGAAAATAATATAGACTTAAGAATAAGTTTTTAATCTTAGAGCAAACATACGTACATTCTTTTTGTTTTCGTTCATTTTAATAAGCAGCAAAAAAAAAAAAACAGTTCACCCAACTTCATTAGTGAACTTTGTACTCTAGTGCAAATCGTGCAATTGATCGAACAATTAACTTATTCCACGCACTTTCACATAAAACCCACTAAAGTCGAAACAAAACAAAAAAAATTAAAAAAAAAAAAAACATAATCAAAGGCCACATCTCCATTTATGTATGACTCAATTTAGTAAAGTTTCACAATAATGAAGCGCCAGTATACAAAACAAAAACTGTCTTTATAATAGGTGTATTATTATACGAGATCATTTACTTAAATCATATAATTTATGCATATTGCATACATTACATATATGTAGTTACATAAAATGGAGTAAAATAAAATCACCGATGAGTATCTCATCTTGTATTTTAAAGAGAACCTTACCAAATCTGTTAAAACAAATATAAACTTTCTATAAAATTCGTTGTGCCTGTGTTTATCAAAATACAATACACAAATAGACTACATGCTGCACACCGCCGTATAATGACACGTTGTAGTTTATTTATTATTCCTCCTTTACTCATTATTCTGCTGAAGCTGAATCTCGCACATCATTTAGTTCATAATGTATGATTCATATTTTATGATTTGGAAACGTAACCTGAGTGTATGGGTACTTCTGTACGGCTTCGACTGCTTGCTCATTTATGTCATATCAGTTTGTAATGGTATCATCATATTTCGATTTTTTTTTTTTTTTCATTTAAAAATTCTCTGCAAACTTAATTTTTTTTGAGCAGGGAGTTGTAATCATTATCGAAAGTTTTAGTTTTTAATTTTGAGATTTAAAAAAAAATAATTAAGCTTATAGCTAGTTTGTTTTTTTTTTTTAGTTCAAAAACTTAATTTTAATTAGTTAAATTGACAAATGCATAATTATCTTACATAATAAGGAAGGTTGTGATAAATGATTGTTTTTATACGCTTTCGTCTAAAAATTAACAATCGGTTCTGTTTCTTGAGATATACATAATGGAAGGTGCCACACAAGCCAAAACATGACTCAAGCTTACAGCTTATTGATAATCACCTCTGCTTAATACAAGCATAACACTTGAAAACTTTCGTCAGATTAACATTATGCAGGGTGATTTGCTTCTCTTTTTTTTCTTTCATTTGCCGGCGATTTACATGATCTCGAGTGGGACTACAACTCTACTACTCTACTGCTTCACCCAAAGGCTGCCGGGTTGCCCACAGAAAACGTCGACAGCCCTCCCTTTTTAGGATTTTTCAATGTCTGCAGGTGTCTTTGCATTTGGTTGATGCAGGAGCATCAACCATTGTCAAGGCATCTTCTCTGTACATGACCATCCCAGCTAAGTTAGACATTTTATGCTTCATTTTTGACGTGAAAGCTTTCTTGGATTTTCTTGTGTCTTATTCGATCAAGCTTTGTCACTTTATCTTCATTTCAGCTGACGTCAATTTAGTCTCATACTTTTAGTACAGTATCCAACAGTGTGAACCGTATATTAGCGCTGGACGAACAGCAGTCGTGTAGAACGTTCTTTCCAACTTTTTCAATTACATACTACGGTGATTAATGGGGGCATTTAGCCTTTGTTTTCCTTCTCTGAACCTAATCTGAAGTTGATTTAACCGAAACAGACCCATACTGGTTGTCAGACAGCCGTACTTTTTCCTTAGACGACAATTCAATATCCGCTCAATGATCTTCATGGTGCGTGACATCAGCTTGATATCAGATTGAACATGGTGATTTGCATAAGGTGTGAAAAAGGCTAGAGCTCATATTAGCTTCCTTCATTTTTACGAAGATTCAATTTTCAATATTTATGTAAACTATTACAAGTCGAGTAGAAGTTATTAAAAAGTAATTTTTATCAATTTCCGTGAGAATTGAATAAGAGGTTGAGCTTTCCGGCAACTTTTTTTCATAATTTTACGATTTTTTGTACTTTTTTTGTTGGTTAACTTTAATCCTCTCGATGAGTTTGAAAATAAATCCGCTAAAACAATTTGAATTAAAAGTCGAATTAAAGAATAGAATTTTGGCCCTAAAAAAACTGTAGCATAACTAAGCAAGTATTGCCGTTGCTTTTAAATAATTTGTTTTTTTTTCTGGTATAAATTAAGTTAAGTTTTTTTGGAAAATCTCCCCTCCCCCTTAACGGGGTGAAATCTATCCCCCTCCCATACGATTGTTTCTTTTCTCAGTCCAACCCTCAAGCTTTATTTTGCTTACGTGCTATCTTCAATTTTTGATGGTGCTGTTTAAAGTCCTGCTGGACAACGGAGGACGACAACATATGGTACTTAAATGGTTCAACGGAGTTGCGGTACTTGAGAATATTGATAACTTGAAAACAATTAAATGTCTGGCGGGGGGGGATTGGGAGTAAAAATTTCTTCTGAGACTTAATTATTTTTTAAGTATGATCATACATTTTTCAATATTGATATGAAGAAAAAAGTTGCAGGGAAAATGGTAGAAGTCATGAAGTAATTAAAAATATTTTCATGTCTTTTGCAGCATTTGAAACATTCGCATCGTTCACTTCACTGTTGAATAGATTTTTAAGGATTCTGAGCATAAAAACTAATCTTTTCGCTTCTTCCCATTCTTGTACATAAAAGGAATTTTTTTATACAAAACTAAATAAAACATATTCATCCATTAAAAAAAACCACAATAATATCAAACATTTATTAATTGAAAACAATATTTCTAGATGCTTTGAACTATGTCTATAACAAATAGATTTTTGGTTTCAAGGTAATTGAGTAGAATTAATTATCGTTTGTTTAAAACAACTAAAAAAATTAAAACGAAAGAAGTTTTGTGAGTTATTTTTAAATGAAAAGTTGTTTTCATGATGTGTTTTATTGGTTGCGTCATATTCCGTTAAGTGTATAACCTTTTTTTTTCTTATAGTAAAAAAAAACGGATTTTATATCATTTTTCTAAAGCTATGTTTCGTAATTAAATTAAACGTTCTATATTTTAGACTTTAAACATAAAAAACCCTAGTGTTCTTCATTTCCGCATTCGTAATTGAGCTACAGTAGATTAGGTTAGGTTAAAGTGGCTGTTGGTTTGGAAGTCTAACAAACTTAGAAACAAATTTAGTCCGTTCTGATACCACATGGATCAGTTGAACCAATTAGAGCTTCGAATGAAGCGTAGGAGACAAGTGGTGTCGGAGTTTACTAGATCGCTGGGATCATTGAAGAAGAAGTCTCCTAGGTAGAGTTTTCGTCTTTGTGACAGGGCGAGACAGGTGCAAAGAAGTCTTAGTCCCTGCAACTCCTGCAACATTTTTGAAGAAACAGGAACTTAAGCTAATTTTCAATTTTAACCTTTTTTGGCTTCATGTTTTTTCTCATACCATATTTGAAAAAAATTATAATTCTACAATTTGCCATAATTACTTTAGTGACGAATTTTCAAGATTTTTCACTGGGGTAAAAATGTGGAAATTTAATTTTTTGATCTGCCAACCATCCATTAAAAGTCTCTATTTTCTTTATTACTGCCGTAAAAGCTGGAGTTATTTCATGCTGTCCAACCCTATGCTTAGGGGTATTTTTTTAAGAGTAGGTTAAGTTTCTGATACAACTTCCAGTGGTTCCAGTTCAACCGTAATTGGCTAATTAGCTAAATCCATGATATTTACACAGGCGTAACATTTAGGATTTACGCGTTGGAATGATCACCCACTGTGGCCAATTATAGGTTTAATAGGCGCTTTATATTTTTACACGTTATGGTAACATCCAACTCATATACCTAATTGTTTTTTATTTTTTCTTTAAATAATTTCATTGGTTTACAATAATTTTGTGATTTCAACTTGTCATCTAATCTTATTATAATCTACTTTTATTGATAATATTGCCATTTTATACCTAAGATAAATTGTGAATCACTTATCGATTCAGGGGAGCAGGCAAACCCATTTAGTTTATCATTCTAAGCAACACAAAACAAAAACAAAAAAAAAACTTGATTGATTAGGTAAGAACCACCGAAAAGAAATAATTTGTTAAATTGCAACAACAAAGACTTTATAAAGGTTATCAGGCTATTTAGCAGTACAAATTCTAAGTAAAGTGTCATTTTATGCATTCAAAAATGAGAACGATGGCAAAATCAATTAAACATCAATTTAAAGTAAAGAGATTTCAAAAGCGATGATACACGTGCTGCAGTAGTGGCAGACATTGGGCAACGTCAACAAACTTCAAGAAGATGGTGATGAGAGATGCCTGGTGTACGAATTTTTGTGGATTGGGGAAATTGGATGATAGATAAGTACCTGATAAATCAATGAAACAAAAAACCCACAAACAAAATTTTATAGGTCATAAAATTCAAAGACCAAAAAAAAATAAAAACAACGACAAAGGTAGGTGGTTACTGGAAATAAAATATATTTTGATTAAGTGAAAAGAATATTCTATTTTATTGCTATGCATATGCAAAACACAAAAAGAAGGAATATACCTATGTACTCTAAAATAAATAAAAAAACAAGAAAAAAAAAACAAAAACAACACCCACCCATTTAGATGCATCCATCTCTTGCCAAGCGCCAAGGCGACGTAAAAGTGTTCTGGCAATCTCAACCCCTCTCCCCACTGTGGTGGGAAACTTACATCCTTGACATAAGCAACTTATATAACAGAGAAGAAGTTTTATTGGACTTCCCAACAACTTAGGAATAATTTCTCTCTTTAGAGAGGTCTTCAGACTGACCAAGGATCGCAAGTCCAGTGTATACAAGCGAATGGGTGAAGTGGTCTGTCTGGTCAGATAAATCCAGCAATACATTTTATCATGAATGTATTTTTATGACACTGGGCTCACACTGGTTGTAACAAAATTGACTCCTTTCTTCTCTTACTTAACCATAAAAACGAGACTTTTAGGCATTTGTAATGATTACGAGGTAGAAGGTGTAGCAAGGGAGGGTATTTTACAAGAACTTCAAGCGGACAGCTTAACCAAATAATACACCAATCAAATTCCTACAAAAATATTAGTGTTAACAAGAAAGATTAAGGAAATGATAACAATTCCAGTTTTTTGTTATTTTTTTTTTTTTCTTCTTTTCAGGCTGAATAGCAGCACCCGGGTTAAAAAGGCAAAGAAGGGTGATCACATCCCCTTTTCCAGTACACTTTCTGTTTCCCCCGTCGTGCCCCACCCTGCCCCCGGCAATGAAAATCGATCAAATTCAACTTTTCATCGAGTTGTCCCTTTTTATCGAACGCACTCAGCTGGACTTTTGGAATGTTATTTGGCTTTTTCTGGCCAATAGGCCCCGAATGGAGGAGTGTGTATGTGTTATTTTTTTTCGTCTCTATGAACTATGAGTATTTTTTTTTTTTACTTACTATTCTTTGATTAGCATTTTTGCAGCACTAAATTCACTGAATTTCTTGTGTGTGATGTGTTCTTTGAACTTTTATATCTCGAGACACTGAATAAAGGTTTTCGGATTGAACGGGAGTTTTGATTTTGCACAGCAATAATCCCGATTTTGAAAGCTTTTGTATTGTGGTTGGTGTGGATTTAAGAAAAAAAGAAAGGACTTTTTTATTTATTCGCGGCCGCAGAAGAGACTTCTCGACGATCGAATACACATGGACCTTGCGAAGAAAATGACACGACGAACTAATGCAAAGAAGAAAAAAATTTATCGAAAAAAGAAAACGCCAAAATGGCAAAATGTCATTTTTAGCGGTATTAAGTTGGTGGTGGTTGATGAAGCTGGAATTGCCAAGGTTCGGAAATAATTAAGGGTTTGTGTACACTTTCTAAAAACGAAAGGGATTTTCCTTTGGAAGTTGGCGAGTACTTGCAAGTGGATAAAAACTTAGGTCAAGTACCCTTAAGTTTAAGACCCATTAAGAGTCATTAACTGAGGAAATTTTTATTTTTCTGTTTTTATTTTTTATGTGAAGACTTTCAAAAAGTAAAACATTTTAAGTCGTCTTAATAGATTTCGCCTTTTGGGCAAAGATAAATTAGAAGAGGGATAACATTTTAATTATCTAATATCTGTATACTTTCATATAAAAACTTGTATTTAACATCGTCTTGAAAAGTAAAGCTTGTCGCAAACTCTGAATGTATCTGATTTCTGAGACTGAGATTCTCCACAAGCTAGCAGTAGCTGTTCAAAAATCAGCTTATGCGACAAAAATTCGCATCTGTGTTTGGTTTACCCTTTAATAGGGGTAAGATGTAGCCCGAATTTCCATATTTCCGCTGAAATCTTTCTAAATTTCAAATTGGCGTTCTTTCTCTCGATTTGTCTACGAAGCTTGGTCTGTAAGAAGAATACAAAAAAATATACTCCTTAAAATAGATACATAGTTGCTCCGTCCCCTTGACTGCAGAGATAAGACTGGTGAATAAAAAATAAAAAATCGATAACTGAAATCCATACAATTATTATTCATATCCTTTTGCATTTGGGTTGCTGTTTTTTTTTTTTTTGTTAAACAAATTTTTATTTCATGACAAAAGGTGGGAAAGCTTTACATTGTTTTTTATTTTATTTATTTATACATAATTATATGTATTTTTTTTTTGTTTGTTTTTAAGACGTTTTTTCTTTTCTTTATTATATTTATTTATCTAATAAAACATTTCAGAAATAAATTAAATATAGTAATTGTAAACGATGGCAACAACACAGGATTAAAAAATAAAATATGTAAGTTTAAAGCTCAACTGTTTTCTTGTTCTTTTTTTTATCATTTAGTTTTCATGAATTTGCATTTCAAGTTCAACATCTGCTAAATTAACCTCACGTAATGAATTAATAAACATATAACGAGAAAAATAAATATAAAGCCATCGGAACCATTTCATTTGTGAGTTATGTTCTCGCATTGCGTGACGAATAATTGATGCTTCCTTCCAGCTTAAAATGCACCTATATAAATTTTGTATTAAAAAAAAATGTATTTAAAAGAAGATCAAAGTATGACTTACCAGTGCGTCGACATTAAGCATGTACACAGTAAATCAAAAATAGATAAATATTTTCTAAAAATATTCACAGAATCCAGGGTGTAAAATTTACATTCTGAAAAAAATATTTTATTTGAACATTATCTTCACTACTACTAACTTATAGAATCATTCAAATTTAGGTGTTTTGTTTGTTTAGTTGCCCTGGCCGGCAGTAGAGGATTGAATTTTAAATCGAGATCCTAGTAACTCAAAATACTCATTCGGGAAATACTCCGAACCAAAAATTACTATTTTAGTGTCAATAATTGTGAGTTTCTTTCTGATGGCAAATTGTAGACAGAACACAGGTTTTAATGGTTTACATCTGCAGGCGTGACGCAGATCGGGTATAATTAAAGTATACTCGACACAAAAATTGTTTTTAACGGGATTCTAACTTTCTAAAAGGGAAATATTCTAAGTTTAGATTCAAATTCAGAACGCTAAAAAACTTGAGAAAAGTTACAAAAAAAAAATTATTTTGTTAGTGGACTAAAGTTCGAATTTTTGGAAGGTGCACTGCAGATCAAGAACTATTACACAGGTCGACAAAAAAATAATTTTTTTTTGTTTCTGTGTTGAAGTGGCGATTTTCTCAATCCTGGTATTGAATTCTATATAACTGCATCTTTTTTTTTTTTTAAGTTTGTTTCTGCACCTATTACAATGATAAATAAATATTATGGGTTTTCAACCAACTCTAAGGTTTAAGTGTTCTCGGCAAGAGTAAGATAACTGTAGCGCTAAGAAATGATAACGGTTTTTGTAGAACACTTCTACAAGTATTTTTTTACTATGACAAGGGGGTCTGTTTCCCCCCGTTTGGGCGGGAGGGGCAAATTCATTAAAAAAAACTACTAAAAATGGAAAAAAAATATTTAAAAATAACGGTAATACCTACCTTGTTTTTTGATGTTTTGAAATTTTTCATTATCTTTTGCATTTAAAAGAACAAAAATAAAATTGAAATTTTCTTTCAATCAACTTTTTTATATTGAAGGCGTGGCCCCACCCCCATGGGTTCTACACAGAATGTAGCCTCAAGTCTCATGGTAATTTTAAGCCCTTAACCTTGAGGATCGAACGAGTAAAATCAAAGTTATGATTTATTTAGTTAATTAATATCAATTTTTATCAGTTATCTCCCTTTAATCCATAATATCAAAATTCTAGCTATAAAAACAAACTTTTTCAGGTAAAATTTTTTTATAATTAGTAAGTGATGTAGGAGCAACAAGAAAATCATCTCAAGAACCCAGAAACAAAAATAGTGTTGACCTGTGTTATTCAAATTCAAAAACTGTAAGGGCAAAACATATATGTAGATATGTAGTTAAAGTTCTATCAATACAATGTGTAAATGACACATACAAATTTATGACGAATACAACAAATATAACTCCTATCATACAAAATGCACTACAAATTCATAAAAGTAGCGATAATCAAAAAAAGTTCTTTAACATTTTTTTCTCAACAAATTGAAAATTTGTCATCCGAACCGAAAATGCGTGAGTAAGCAAAAGTTATTGAAATTACAAAAAATAAAATTGCCGACAAATGACTGGGTTTAGTTGTGCAGAATGTAGTTTTAGAATAGTGAACCAAATCGAAAGTATGGGTTAAACATGACCTCGGTTCCATAGAAGATGAATTTCGAATTAGAGATATTTATACCAATTAATTCATTTACTTAAATTGAGGAAAATACGAAAATGTGGGAAGAAAACTTCGAGTTAGAGGAAAATAAAAATAATAAAAATTAAACGTGAACTTTAGTTGAATAAGATCGTAAGGGGCTAGAAACGTCGCATCTGATATAATAATTTAATTCTCAAAACTAGACCTGTAGCCCACTTTAGAATAAAGAAAATATAGGTACCTACATATTTATTTTTTTTTCTCATCTTCACTTAAATTTGAAGAAAATGACAAACAACTTACCTTTGGGTAATAAATTTGCTAAACATAATGATGCCGTTGCATAATACACGGCACAATGATTCGGGTGGTGACTAACTCCATCCCGATCAAATGTGAATATCGCTTGAATATCAAGACTCTCAACGGTATTCAAGACTAAAGCAGCTATGGATTCGGTTTTCCATTCGATATTGGGATCGTCTTGCAAATGAGTAGCATTCACAAGGATAATATTTGATGCAGGAATACCCAGGAGTTGACAAGAACTCCACAACTCATCGCGTCTCACATGGCCTAGTTTTTCGAAATTACCTGCAATACAAGTTATTTAGTATTGATCTCAAAATTTAGTTTCTACTTACCATTGGACAGACAGAGAACAAAAGGTTGGCAGTCCAGGCGTTTGGTTAAGGCCAAAATGAGTGGCCCGAAGAACATGCATTCATCATCTGGATGGGACGTGACAAACAGCACACGTTTATTACCAGCGGGCTTGCTAGGTAATCGAATGCTTTTGACGACTTTCAACAGCCGCAAAAAACGACTGCCAGTCTCGAGAAATGTTAATTTGTAGAGCGACAGGCATACTAACAAGTACACCAAAATAAGATAGATAATATGCTCCAGGGCTTCTGTTGAGGTGGCCAAAACAAACGAATAAACAGACTTAAAAGAGAAATCGCTCAGAAGAGTGCTCAGATTTGTTGAGCCGCTGGTACTGCCACTGCTTAAACTACTTCCACCAGATCCAATATCGCTGAGCCAGGAAAATTTCATTTCATTTTTTTAATCAATCAATGGATTGATTTTTGGTTTTATTTGGATGGACTTTAGCTTCATTAATCTTAAATTTTAGTAATTTTGTTTGTTTTTTGTTGCAATATAATTTTGATGATGTCCTTTAAGACCCCACATTTACTATAGCTGGCGCAGGCAGCATGTAGCTATATTCTGAAATTCGTCAGCAAATATAAAATAATTTGGCATTTCATCCATGTGGATTGTTGTTTATTTGTAATTTAAATAAAAATTAGTTAGCACATATGTATATTTGGTTCAAAAATTATATTCTTTTTAATTTATTTAATTTGTATTATTATTATTCACCTGAGTAAAAGCAGAAAAAATATTTTGGTCCGAAAAACGGGGGAAAAGAACAGTCACGATGACATTTGAAATGTGACGTTTGGAAATTTCGACAGTGATACTCAAACTAAAGGTTAGTTCAGTTTAAAGGGCTAACCTAACCATAAAGTCAGACGAATTGAGGCAAAGTCTCCAAATATGGAAGACATGTGGTTTGGGTTTCTAATGAAAGAAAATTTATTTCTCACAAGGCACAGTGGGTACCTCCATAGGCCAAAATTGAAAAATTGAATGCCATAAATCAAGAATTCAAGGTGTCAATACGGTTCTTCAACTCCCGCTGAATCAAAACCAAACAAATAGGTGCAATTTTTAGTATAGAACTTGTGATAGTGATAACTTTTGTTAAGAAAGTGTGAACAATATTTAATTGTTATGGATATTAAAATAGAAGGTAAGTGCTTTCTAAAAACATACATTTTATTTTTTTATGAACTAAAATCGTCAATGTAATAGGACCTTAGCTTATTTTATAGTAAATTAAAGATTTTAGTTTTAAATCTCTCATTTCCCATACAAATTCACATTTCCAAATTAGGTAGGGAAAATTCAATCTAATGAAAACGTAGTATAAAAGGGCATACTGAAAAGTCTTTGATCTTTTATAGGACGAGCAAAGTAGCATCCCCGGTTTTCTTCGAGGCTCGTTGTCAAGTTGTAACCGGGAAAGAACTGCCACATGTAGTTGTATTGGTGTCCAAATATTTTTCAAAGGTACTTATTTTACCACCAATCTAAAGTCCAAAATGCGAAATTAAAAAGACATATTAAAAGCTTTAAGTTGTCCCTTAAATATTGAAAACATGTTAGAAATTGGATTTAATTCATTTTTCTACTCCTGCCATTAAATATTTTTCACAAAATCGTATAAATAATTTTATTTGTTTATAGAATTTTTGGAATCGTTTCGTCTTCTTTATATATTAAAAAATAACTTATTGTCTCTGTCTCCCCTTAATTTGACATTTCTCATATTTTGCCTTGTTTTTTTTTTTTTTATTAAAAAAGGAAAATTGAAAATCAGTTTTCAGAAGATTTCAGACATGGCGAACCACGTGCATGATACCGTCTTCGAACGAAGATTACGTCCTATTTATGGTATGAAAATAAATAAAAAATATTCACAGAGAAATATATCTTCAATTTTGCTTCTCCTTCCAACAGATTCCCTCGAAGTTGGAAATAACAAAAAGGCTCTTCAGGAAGCCGAAAAGCTACTAAAGAAACAACCTTCTCTGATATGTGCACAGGCACTCAAGGCTCTAGCCCTTCTCAGATTGGGTAAATATGAAGAAAGCAATAACCTACTGAAGAATATATCGCAGGAAAAGCCAACAGATGATTCAACTCTGCAGGTCTTATCATTTTGTTACAAAGAAATGGAACAACGTATGTACACATAGTTTTATGTGTTTTATTTCCTATTGACAAAAAAAAAAATATTTTTTTTCCAAATTTTCGATACCATAATATAGTGGACAAAATATGTGAATTATACAATCACGCAGCTAAACAGTCGCCCGGTAACGAGGAAATTCTTGCTCATCTATTCATATCATATGTCCGACTGGACGATTATAAGGCACAGCAATCGGTGGCCTTGCAATTGTATCGAGTGAAGCTCATAAATGCATATTATTTCTGGGCTGTCATGAGTGTTGTTCTCCAGGTAATCTCTAATGCTGATACTAAATAATAGCTCGCATTCGAAGTAATATTTAATGTTGTGTGTATGTTTCTATAAATAGGGAATTCGTGGACCGGAGAGCAAGAACCCAGACAAACGCAAGTTGTATCTTGCACTGGCGCAACGCATGGTCGATAAAATGATTGCTGAAGATAAACTTGAAGCCGAACAAGAAGCTCTTCTTTATGTCACCATTTTGGATGAACAAGGAAAAAATCAGGAAGCCCTGAATTTTCTCAATGGGCCTGTTTGTGAAAAATGTTATCCTGGCGCTCCATTATATTTAAAAATTAATTTGCTTAAGAAAATGCAAATGTGGGAAGAGATCAATGTTATGCTGAAAGAATTGCTAAAGGATGAGTAAGTGTTTTTTTTTTTTAAATTAAATTTTGGGAATTCTTCGACATCAACAATAAGATACTTGAGTGTTGTTTAGAATTTGTTTTGATATCTTCCTTTATCTTTGAACATCAGAAAAAAAAAATAGTTTAGTTCGTCTAGCATTATAAATAAATAAATAAGGTGGAAAACTAGAACCTAAGTGATTTAAAACTCCTAACAATTTGTGTCTGCATGAAAGGACCTACAATTTTATGTAGAATCTAAACAGCTATGTGAATTCGAGAAGCCTTCTATTGTTGACATGAGATGATGAAATCTTCTTGGAGAGTTTTGAATATTTCGCAAAGATAGTTGGCCGTGCAAAAAACATTTCTGCTTTTAAGTCCCACATGCCATTGTTGAACCCTCGACGTGACAGTTCTATGCAATAACTATCTCGCCACAGTCGTTTCTAGAGCATCCTTTTCAGACACAAAGCATTAGCACTTTTTAGTATGCCATAAAAACATTTTTTTCAATCCTGATCGCCAAATAATACGATTTTCATTTGATTTCGAAAAAATTCTTCTTGTTTGAGTCAATTAGTCCAAATGCACCCATAGACGTTAATTTCATTATTTGTTCTGAAACTATCACGTTCGCATTTAAGAAACCTTCCATGTTATAATTTTTCAAAAAGCCAATAGTTTTAAAGGACTGTCCCTTACTTTCTAGATTCTTAAGACAGTATGATTCTTTCATCATTTTTAGCTCATTTCAAATGTAAATAGAGCAGTACAAACAATTTAGCCCTGAAAATTCTAATAAGAGTTTAGTCTGTACACATCCATTTTATTAGTTAGCCAGTTTCAGTTTATATTTTTATGAGATCTCAGAAATTTCTGGGAATTCCCCTCCTAGAGTTACAGCCAATTCTTTTGAAGCAACAAAATTATCAGACCAATTGTGCAAACAATTAATGTGCTACAATTAATAAAAGCGTTACTACCTGTATCCAAATGGAGGATCGAAAAAAGAAGATGGTGAATTTTTTCCGCTCAAACCATTCGAAAATTAATATTTATTTATTGAAATTTGTTTATACATTTATCATTTTCTTGCAAAATGAAAGCAAAAAACAAAATAAAATGTTTAAACTGAAAAAGAAATTTTGAGGTCTCAAAATTGCGAAATTTCAGGGTCATTGGTGTAATATGTTACAATATGTTACATTTCATTTTTTGTATTTTGGAAAGTAAGATCCCAGCGATCTAGTAAACTCCGACACCACTTGTCTCAGCCCATGTGGTATCACAACGGACAAAACTTTGGTCTAAGTGTGTTAGATTTCCAAACCAAAAGCCACTTTAACCTAACCTAACCTAATGTGTTAAGGTGTTTACTTGATTACTTACAAAATCCTCCTGAAAAAATTTTTATCAAAATCCCTAGAGCCGTTTTCGAAGTAAATGTTTTGTATGAAAGGGTATGTGATGGGTACCATTATTTTGGAGCTAAAAAACATGTAATTTACAACCTTAAGTTCCAAAGTTTAAAGAAAATTGTTGTAGTAACTGTAGGTCGCCAACGGCCTGTGATAAGGCCGAATAATAATAACATAATAATTATTTCTATCAGAGATCTTCTTCAAAATATCTTTTGGCATCTTCTACCGCATTTTTGTTAGAATATCGAAAACATAATTGCTTGTGCATAATGTGTTCGATACTAAAATATCCCAATTGGCTTGGTGTTTTTTCTGCAAAATGGCCATGTCTTAATTTTTATTCCTGATGAGAATTCAATTTATAGCTAATTTTAAGGAACAAATCTTATTTTTTTTTTAAATAACTTTCAGTTTTCACCTATTAGCCAATTTTCATTAAGTAAAAAATAATATTCGCATATTTTTTTCAACAAAATAAATTCATTAGATTTCGTGACATCTCTTGACATTGATTAATTTTAAAAGTTCGTGATGCTTTCGAGCATTTGTATTCTTTGCCCAACTCAAAAATTATAGTATTTTAACACTCGTCAAAGTATCGTATGGTTTTATTTTTTTGTTTCGGTTGTTGTTCTATTTTTGTTTATTCATAAATTTAAAAGAAGATACTTTCTTACATTGTTTCTTCATTTTGTTGCTTTGTTTTACTTATAATTAGAACCACATAATTCATTTTTTATCAATACCCCGCAGCTAAACAAATTTATTTATTTTTCTTTTAATCTATTTTTAGAAACACATAAATTCATTTTCATCAATATCCCGGTAATTCTGATAACTCATCGCATAAGATTTGTCTTAGATGCTTAGATGGCAAGACGAAAGTCTTTGTTCTTCAGAATAAATATAGACTGATACAGTTTTTTAATGCAGCTAAATATTTATTTTATGTGCAGAAGGTTTTATTTGACTGCAATATTTTTGTCATAAATTTCAGTTTGAAACTAATCGACTTAAGTTTTTGGTAACCAGTGGCATTCTGATTAATAGATCGATTTTTTCCTATATAAATTGTACGGAAAATTGAAACCCATAATGAGAGAATTAGGAGCTCATTTGAACACATGAACGTACACCTAGGTCAAATTTTCAAATCAGTTTGAATCGATTTTATTTTAATATCGCAATGTGAACAGTTATAACATACTATATTAAGAGGTCAGCAGTGTTTAAATTGCAATTCCTACTTGTATAATATTTATCTCCTCTCTATTTTATCAGCTAGAATATCAGAAATTAAAAAAAGCCTTCAATTTTCAGTCCCTTCCTTTTTAGTTAACTTATTTTTAGATGGTTTCATTCATTTACCATAAAAGAGTTTTTTGTTAATCAGATTATTTGTAATAGAAACCAAGAATAACTGAATTTGACTCCTTAATGTTTTTTTAATTGTAAAGCAATTAATAAATTGGAATCAATTACTTGATTACCCAACTGATATTTGGACTTTAATACAATAATTCTTGTAATATTGTTTAATTTAATTAATTGAACTCGCAACTTCCTCGTTGATATTTAATAATTAAATAAATTGCACTAACATCAATGAACCAAGAGTTTGTTTTTATTCTATTAATTTTAATGTTGAGTAATCATAGGATGTTGTTTTTATTTTTTATTTTCGTTTACTTAATTTTACCTCGTTCAATTTTTGTCCACTTAACCAGACGAAAAAAAAAATTCAAACAAGTATTGAAAGATCTAATCGTTTAAACTCTTGAGAGACGCAATCAAGTTTGATAGTTGCACTTTTGCAATCAATCTTTTACTAATTAAATTCATCATTTAGAAAAAAGAACTCTTTCATCTTATTGAATTTTCTAAAGCACAATTTTTCATGCCCAACCATTTTTTATTTCCGGCCAAAAAGAATGGAAGAAAATTATGAGTGCATTTAGAATTAGAACAACAAAATACAAAGTCCAGGCTTTTAGGAATTTTTTTGATGTCAATGTCAAAACATAATGTAGCTATAATAATATCAAATCTTGGATTAAAATGCAAAAGCTCTTAATTCGACACAAAATACTTTACCCTTTTTTCTGTGGTTTTTCCAACACTAAAAAAATAGAACAATTCTCGACTGAGAAGGTGAAACATCTTAAGACGATATTAGATCTTTTGCCTTTTGTGAAGCAACAAAACAAAAATGTTTTCTTGAGATGAAAAGGTGCTTCCATCTTAATACTTCTTATTTTCTCTTACAGTCGAGATCGTTGGGATTATTACCAAGATTTTCTAACAAGTTGTTTTGAACTACATAAATCACAAAGCGGTACCGAAAGTACTGAAGATGGTATATCCAATATGGATGAATGCCACGACTTTTTATGTCAGGTAAGTTGTTGTGCTTATTTTTATTTTTCATATATTTCCCTAATCTTACCTATTATTTCTTCCGTTTTAGTTGATTGAAGGTGACGGAAAGCGCGTACGTGGACCATATCTTGCTCGTCTTGAGTTGCACAAACGTATGCGGGCTAACCAAATGAATGCCCAAGAACTTTTAGGAGATTTCATTCAATTGATAATTGAATATTTTCGGCTATTTGGGGATAAATCTTGCTGTACTTCCGATGTAACACTATTCCTCACATCAGTTTCTCTAGAAGACCGATTAGTGTTAGCTAGCAAGCTTCTGCAAGAAACTGGAATATCTTCAACTTCACTACCGCAAAATGTAAGTTAAACAGTTTTTAGTTTTTTGCTTAACCTAATATAACTCTAAATATACATATGTCGATACTTTTTTTTTTAGAAAGAACAAATGCAAAAGCACATATGCTCGTTACAAATTTCCAGAATTTGTGGTCATTATGTGAACCTAGAGACGGAGCATTTGGTCGCTTTCTATACGGCCTTACGTTTGCATTACGAACACGGACTCAGTTCATTTGGCAAGAATCTTTTGCCAACAGATATGGGACCATCGGATCCATATGCATTGCTTGCTGGTGAGTACTTAAAATAATTTTTTAGCAAGGGAAAATTTATTAACTTGTCTTAATTTTTAGCAAATGTTATGTACGACGTGTGTGTGAAAGAACAAAAATCAGACAAATTGTTTGAAGCACTGTGTCTCCTACAATATGTCCTTAAAAACAGCCCAAGTAATTTTCATGTTAAGCTGTTGTGCTTAAAAATCTACCATATTTTCGGTTGCATCACAGGGGCGCAACAAATGTACGAATCAATCGATATTAAACACATTCAGCTGGACTCAATGGGTTATATTCATTGCAATTTGCTTCCACTTTGTGGCCGTCCATCAATAGCTCGCCACATATTTGATACAACCTTGAAGTTTTTCACCAACAGTTATAAAGAACGCTTGGAATACATTGCATTGACATATCGCTACTGTTCGTTTTCAAAGCTCCAAGAGTTCCTTAATTTTAAGGAACGTCTAACAAACAGCTTACATTATGTTTCCATCTCAGTAGAAGCACAACTCGCCGATTTGGTTTCATTATTCGGATCTGTTCAACAAAATCTGAATACGTATAGTTTAATGAGTATAGAGCCCCAAGAAGATCGAATCAATTGGAATGACTTATCTGATAATCGTGATTTACAAGCTATAGTACGTTGGGATCCTGTGCATATTGTAAGTTATGAACAACATCAGAGAGAAACTATAGAACAAGAGCTCGAAGCGTTACAATTGCGTTCATTAATGTTGAGATTAGTTGCATCATTTGTTGATCTTTATCATTTTAATGCAAATAACAGCAATAGTAAGACGAAAGGTGAATCTAATTCGAAAGAATCTGAAACTGAAACTGTAGAGGTGCTGCGCGAAGGCTGGGAAGGTCTATTCCAACGAATACGTATGATGAAATATGAGAAAATTTCTAATCAGTTTCTAGTCAATTTGCTACCATCGCGTCTTCATTTGATGCTCGAACTGCCATATGAGAAATTCTTTAGTGATTTGGCGGGTTTTGTTTTGGATCTGCATGTTGGATGTATTAAAATGGAACAATGCAAAGTGATAAGTAACAATGTAGATGAAGTGACTTCCGTGTTTTTAGATGCGATTAAGGAGAGTAATAACAGTGAAGACAACTTGTGGTGTCGGCGATCGGTGCAGCAGAGGATTTCAGTTGCCATAGAGGTTTTTTATTAGAAACATAAATTTATTTAATTATTTTTTTTTAATTAATTGTTTTCTTTTTAGATTCTATCCCTTTACGCCTTCATTTTGTCCATTTGCCATGAGAAATTCGCGATATCATCGCAAAATTCACAAACCAAGAAACACAAAAAGAAGGATGGCAAGTCAAATCAGAATGATGAGAATCTAGCCACAAATATTATGAACGAAAAGGAACGAATGCAACTGATAGTGGAATTAATGCGGCATCTAAAACAACATTTGCAAAATTGTACTAATTCTCTTGGTAAGTAATTTTATCTTCACACAACAAATTTGTATGTTAATTTAATAATATGCAATTTTACTTTTATTTTCAGCTGGTTGGAAACCACCACATATACCAACAAATTTAGTCTCTTGTATGGCTGACATGTCACTAAATCCAGATGTCGAAACAAGTCTACTTAGTGAAGTAGCAATCACATTTAAAGATAGCCATGACCAAACCATCACAGAATTGAAAAACCTTATCAAGGATAAAATCCGCATGGTGAACAAGTGATGGCAAAAATAAACAACAACAACAAACTTAAACAAACGCCTAAAAAGCTATTAAAATGAGAAATTTATATTGGGATAGAAGAATCGAATTTTTTGAAATTATTCAAATATCTGAAATATTTATACATAAATATGTAATAGAAATAACTTACTTTGATAGTATTGTTTGTACCTAAAAAAAAAACATTTGATTTATTTGCCAAAGGAACCAAAATTATTTCAAAATAACATCCACAGTTTACCTGGACAGAGAGATGTTAACATTAATTTCTAAACAATTTTTTTGTTTTTTAATTTGTTGATTCTTCTTATTTAATAGGTAGATTATACTCTCCCGCGCTCCCAAGAAATACGTTGTTATAAATTCAACTAAGAAGAATAAATCCTATTTATTGATAATTATGTTAATTATATAATCCGCAAAACCCGATTTGTTTTAATAATGATAATTATAAGAAGTAGCTTTTAGATATTTCGTTTTTAAGTCAGTCTAAAAAACAGTATGTTTACGTAAAATAAAAGCAAACAAATTAAATTCATGTATGGTTTTAATTGATTAAATTACAAAATGTGCCATATGCATGGTAAATTTGCACTAACTTGTACAGACATTTTCAACCAAAATCATTTGCTGCTTTTTATGCATATGACCCAATGTGTCAAAAATCTTTTGTATTAAAATAAGGTATCTTGTATATAAGTTCTATCGACGCTAGCTTTCTTATTAGAACAAGAGCTATGAATGGATGTAATAGCGTCACAAGGATAACTTTTCGGCCAGAGAACGATTCAAACTTATCAAATAGAAATAGTAAGTTTTTCATTCCCAGTTTCTATACTTGTTTATAAGCAAAGTTTATATACATCCGTTCGAATTTAATTTTTCATATAAAAATACGATATGGTACAAAATTCTTTGCTAGATATCTCTTTGGAGATAAAAGAATTGAAACACTTAAATACGATCTTTTTTAAATTTTAAAAACCAACTAATGAATTACACATGACAAAGTGTAAACTGTGTATGAGTGATTTCGATAAAACATGTTGACTTATGACATATTTTTATCGAGTTTATAATGTAGATATACACAAATGGATTTAAATATCAGTTGATTTTCTGTTTACACTGCCTATGGCGTTTTGTATTAATTTCAGGAATTATGAATGTATGAACAAAAATACATATATCTTTTTTTCCGAATTAAGTTTGATGCAGAGAAATAATTTAATACCTCGTAAATCCGATAAAATTTTTTTATAATTTAATTCAAAAAATGTTTAAAATACACAAGTTAAGGTAACAATCCTTATATATAATATAATGGTACGAGAGGTTAAAATGGTGTGGGATAAATATTTTTGCTTATATACTAATCTAAATCTATGTTGCTAGGGGTTCACTTTTTAATAGTAGTTTAGCTACTTGTGGGTCATTTTGATGTTGTAGAGTTTGAAGATGAGCACGTAAGTGATGTAATTGAGAGAATCTTTTTCCACAGAGTTCACATCTAATTTTAAAAGAAAAAAAATTATTATTTTATTTAATATTATATGGTGCCATAAAAATATTATCATCTTACGTAAATGGCTTTTCTCCTGTATGTGTCATCATGTGCACTTTGAGAACATTTGAATAGGTAAAGGATTTTCCACACGATTCGCATTTGTACGGTCTTTCATTTGTGTGAATTCTTTACAAAAAATAGATAAGAATTATGTATATTTTAAATAGTAATTTTCAGTAATATTTACTGTGAATATATATTTATTAAATTAACGATATATTACTGTAAATTCCTTAAATGATTAAATCCTGGAGTTTATATGTAAGACCAAAAATTTTGCAGCAACATTGGTAATTTTTTTTGTACCTACCTTGAAGGCTTGCTTACGCAACTATATAAGGTGTCTTTAGTCGCCACCTAGCTTTTTTTTGATAAAAAGCACCTTCACTAGGACGTTCCACGGATTCTAAAGAAACATTCACATCGAAGTGTTTTTAAAATAAAATTTGTTAATGCATTTACGGGTCATGCATTAACAAATTTTATTTTAAACTTTTGCCAATGTTGCTTAAAAATTCATAATCTTTAGGGTGAATTGTAGTAAAACAGTTGAAGTTTTTTGAATCCCGATAATAAAAAATGTGAAAAGGTTTGTCGAAAAAAATAGTTGAAAAAATGCGGAAAATATATTTTTCAAAAAGTAAAGTAAAGTAAATGTCAAACAAAATGTTGCCAAAAAAAACATTATTTGATAAAATGACATGTATACTGTGGGATGGTGCACTCTTGGATGTCATTAAAGGTATACCAGTCGTGCAACTATTGTTTCTTAATAATTCATTTCCTTGAAAGTTTTCCTCACTGCTTGAAGGAATGAAGACATTTTTCTTTGAAGAACCTCCCTAGTACAAAAAGCGACTTGGTTTTGTTGATGTTACTTACCTTTCATGTTTAACATTTGTTGATCTATCTGCAAAAGTCCGATCACAGTATTGGCATTTATAAGGTCTCGCGCCAGTATGTGATCTCATGTGACGCGTTAATTGAAAGTTTAACGCAAACGCTTTTTTACAAATCCTTAGAATGAAAAAAAAACAAGCAAAAGCGTTTAATAAAAACGAAAACTAGTTAGTCCGTTTAACTTACTCGCATTCAAAAGGTTTTTCTCCACGATGTCTACGCATATGAGCTTCTAAACAATATCGCCGCTGATAAGTGTTCCCACATACTTCACAAATATGTGTCTGTTTTCTGTTTGTTTTAATTACTGCTGTACCATCTTCGCCCATAGACAGTGTTTTAAGGGGTTTAATATCGAGTTTTTGATCTAAATCACTATCATCATCGGAGTAAGCTCCATTGTCTTTAACTTCTTCATATGAATAATCTGAATCGATTCCATCTTTATCAACCGAATCGGGCTTTTTAGATACAACTGTGTATTCTGTTTTATTCACCTGGAAAGATTTGGAATTAGTTGAGTTATGTTTAAGCTGTAAAGTTCAAAGTATGTAGGTTTAAATGGATTCGAGAACTAACAAGTATTTGTCATTACAAACATATTGTTATTTTTCTGAATTGAGGATTTGTGAATTACGGACTTTGTACTAAGATAAATAATTTTTCTTAACAATAACACAATCATTACAAACTTCTTTCAAGCCCCATAATATCCATAATATGTCCTTGAGAGAAGAAAATTAGATAAACTTTCAGATAAGATTTTCAGGCTGATATTTCCCGAGCGCTCCTAAGCTTAAAAGTCTCTTAACTCAAATATCCTCCTTCATTTGCTCATGATGAGGAAATTTGTATGACCTAATGAGGGAGTATTTTTATTTTAAAGTTTAAAAGTTTCGACTTACTTGAAATGATGTATTCGATGGTATTCGACCCAAAGGTTTTATATCCAGTACTTCGACAGTTTCATGTTCATCATCATAGGTATCCCCTTTTGAAACGAATTCATGTAAATAATCATCTGAGTTTTGGCAAATGATCCGAAATTTGTGGGCAATGGACAAAAATGCATGACACTTTTTACAGATCTTTGTAGGAAATTCATAGTTTGTTGATATCTTTAAAATTTAGACAAAACAAATTAAAACATAAAGTTAATAAAAAGGAGGATACAAATTAAACAAATTTGGTCTAATTTTTTATTTACTTTGATTCCTCCACAAGATTCAATTTTCATAGATATTGTCATGTTGCTTTCATCTTCATCAAATATTGATTTCATTTCGTCTTCACTGGCTTGCAAACATATTCGACAAACTGATAAATCTATATTAACTTTCATTATTTATTTTTAATACTTTGTTTAATAATAATATAAAATTTTAAATGATCACAAAATATAGTTTGACAATTGGCAAGAAGCGAATCACAAATCAAAACACAAATGGCCGCATTCAATGGGATAAAGTTAAAAGGAAAAAAGGAAGGTAAAGTTCCGTTCGTGAATTTGGTAATGTTGTTTTTCTTTTTGGCCACTTCTTTGACCATATTCTTTGCATATGAAATCTATAGTATATATAGTGTGAAACGTGTTCATGAGAGTACTATGCAAATTTATATACAATGGATGTGGCATTGTATCATTGTATATAAATTTGCATAGTACTCTCATGAACACGTTCCACACGTCGGCCACCTAGCGATCACACCCCTAACTAATTTTCTGGTTGCTGTTTCTGTGTATATACAAGTGCGCCCTCAGACGACCACACCCCACAACACAAAAACCATCATGATGATAGTACTATAAGTTTTATATACAATGATTGTATATAAATTTGCATAGTACTACCATCAGCACGTTCCACACGTCGGCCCCCAAGTGATCACATCACTTACTAATTTTTTGGTTGCTGTTTCTGTGTATATACAAGTGCGCCCTCAAACGACCACAGCACACAACACAAAAACCATCGTGATGATAGTACTATAGGTTCTATATACAATGAACATGGTCTACGAATCGGTACAAATCAGCTTGTAGGTGCTAGAAAGGTGCTGAAAATTTGAAGTTACCAAACAGACATTTTTTCCGCGTGTGCATCTTCTTCTTTTCAATTTCTGTAAACGCTGCCATTTATAAATGACATTTCAATTTCAGTTTATCTTCACTTTTTACTGAGAAATCAAAATCAAAACAAATTTTTGTACACAAAAACCATGGAATCTGAAAACACTGAAATAAATTGGCAACTTATTTGCCGAATATGTTTACAAAATTCGAATTCAGAAATGAAATTCATATTCGCAGATTCCTCTATTCCTAGTGATGAAAATATTGTTGAGAAAATCATTAAATGCGGAGGAGTACCTGTAAGTATTTTCTAATTTTGTAGATTGGATGAAGCAAGAAGTAATTTTACATATATATGTATTTCCATGAATCCTAGGTTGATGTTAAGGATAATATGCCTGATAGAATATGCAATCAGTGCTTGATTGACCTTGAAGTATCATTTAATTTTCGAAATACATGTCAGGGATCCTATTACCAGCTCCTTAAATTCATAAAAACTAGGGAACACGCCAAAGAAGTTAAAATTGAAGCTGACCCTGAAGCAGATTTTATTAAACAGGAAGCAGTTTATCTTGAATCTGCATTCTCCCCTGAAGTAAATTCAGAAGTATTCAAAATTTCGTACAAGAACCCTCTTACAGTTTTTCTTTATTTTCAAAGACATTAGATGATTGTGAAGATACTATGGATAAATGCCAGGACACTTTAGATGAATGTCAAAATACATTGGATTGTTCACCCGAAGATTCACCAAAAAATGAAGAAACTAAACAATTAACAGTTGATGTTTTAATCGAACCTGTAGAAGACCAATTACCTCTAGAAAATATTAAAAAAAGAAAACGAAAACCAAGAACTAAAGTGATGAAGGAAGGGAACAATGCACCTCGAGGTCGGAAACCTCATCCCATAAGTAAATTTATTTGCCACATATGTGGAAACATGTATGACCTGCAATCAAGACTAAGCCAACACATAAAACGGCACACTGTCCAAAAAGAGCATGAATGCGAGTATGTCTTATAATTTATTTTTCATTTCATCCTTAATCGTTGTAAAAAAAAAAAAAATACTTTCAGAATCTGCGGCAAAAAATTCGCTTCTGCTGCCCAAATTCCCAGGCACATGAACACACATACAGGAAATCGGCCATATAAATGTCAATTCTGTCCAGCCAGTTTTGCAGATAGTTCAACGCGAAATAAACATGAAAGGTACATTGCTATTCCACCATTGGTGATGTTACTCAAATTTAATTTTTTTTTTTTCAAGAATACACACTAATGAACGTCCTTTCAAATGTCAAGAATGCGGGAAGGCTTTTGCATATACCAATGTTCTTAAAGTTCATATGGCAATACACACTGGCGAGAGACCATACAGGTTTGAATTATTATCCACATGAAAGCATTAAAACAAAAATGAATATCCGTTTTTTTTTCTTGCAGTTGTTCAGTTTGCGGCAAAAGATTCAGCCAACGACATCATCAGCAATCACATGAAAGAACTCATAACAATTTCAATAATTCTGGAAACAATGTCAAGTTATAGTTATCTTGAGTGCAGGAATTATTTGCTGTCTAATATTAAAATGTAGGTTAGGTAAAGACATGTAAAGCTAGTTTCTAAAAAATAATATAATGAAATAATTAGCTCAATTACTTGTAATATTAGGTTTGTTCGATGTAGGCAATGGGTTCTGAATTCGCTGTGATGTCATTTATGTAGCTCCTCTTTGGCCAGGAAGACTAGGGAACGGTAATCGAATATCAGATGATGAAAAATTTTAGCACTGAAATATTCGATGGTTGAATTAAAACCTAACGGTCCTGAGATTTTTGACAATGACTAAATGACTTGTCAGGGCGCCGCGCCGCGGTGGGAAACGACGAACAAATCTTTTATTACTTTTGAACAATAGTTAGGTAGGTACTTCATTTTTAAAAACATCAAACAAGAAATTGTTTGATTAAATATAACATTACAGACTAAGATACCAAAAAAAGTCGTTAACTTTTTAATTTAACAACAATATAATTTTTGTTTGTTATTTTTGAAACTATGCGGGCTGTTTTTTTTTTTCAAGATTAAATTTTATAAATCACCAAGGTGCTGATCTTTTCCTTAAAAATCAGTTTGAATGTTCCCATTATTTACTCTCAGAGAAATCAATTGTTTAGATTATTTTTGGCATATTTGATGTTATGGTTCTTCTTAAAATATATGGTGGGCCAATATTAATTACTAACAAATGATAATATAAGAAAGATTTAAACTGATTTTTCAAGACGAAACAATAGAATACAAATTAATGAAATTCCTTAATTTTGGAAAAAAAATGTTTTTTTATTTTTTTAGATAATATCCCAAAAATAATTATTAATTTAACAGTTTAAAAAAAAAAAAACAGTACAGTTATTACTTAAAGAAACAAAACAAAAAAATATAAAACCACGTAAAATATTCAAGATTAAAGTATTGGATGAGTATGGAACTCTTATCACTAAACATAATTTTTACGAACAACCGACAATTCGTCAGCTGTTTACAATAACAGTTTTATTTTTTGAAACAAAACATAAAGCGCCCATTTTATTGTTATTTTAAGAACTTTGCATGATAGTTAACATGTTCACCAACAAATGAAGCAATGTAATAATAGCTGTGATCATAGCCTTCTCTTAGCTTATAGATTGTTTGCAGATGATCATTTCCTGCTGCAGCTGCAAGGAAATTCCCTGGCAAAAGTTGCTTGCTCTTCAAGAAATTATCTTCTGTTCCTTGGTCAATCATAACCTCAAGGGGTGTAGCGGAATATTTTGCAGCTAACTCAGTGGCATCCCAGTTCTTCCATTCTTCTTTATCAGCGCCCATATAACCATTGAAAGCTTTATGACCCCAAGAGGATTCACATGGATTACAAATTGGAGCAAATGCCGATACAGATTGATATAGGCCGGGATTTTTTAATGCACATATGAGAGCCCCATGTCCGCCCATACTATGACCGGTGATTGATTGCTTTTTAGTTACTGGTAGATTGGCATTGATTAATTCAATAAGTTCGTTGGTTACATAGCTGTACATTTGATAATTCTTAGACCATGGTTCTTGAGTGGCATCCACATAAAAACCAGCACCAGATCCAAAATCGTAACTATCATCTTCTCCTGGTATTTTAACGTCTCTTGGAGAAGTGTCTGGAGTTACAACACACAAGCCATTCTCAGCTGCGTATTTTTGAAAACCAGACTTGTGGATAAAATTCTCATGGGTACATGTAAGGCCACTTAGGTAATACAGTACGGGGCAGGCAGTTTGTTCTTCAATAGCCTGAGGTGGCATGTAGACCCCTAGTTTCATTTCACATTTAAGCACTTTAGATAAATGAGAATATACCCTCTGTTCGCCTCCGAAACATTTTGACGAAGATTCTAACTTAAGAGCCATAACAGTACTGATATAAATTAGTATTAGAAATAGGAAAAAAAATTGTAGTTAATCGAGAATATTATTTTTAATTCAGTATTCTGTGGAGTTACCTTTGGAAATTGATGTAACTTGTAATAGATCTTAATCTTATCATAAAATGATAAACTGCGGTGATATGATAAACTTTTGGCTTTTTGACAGTGAAGATTCGAGAATCGAATAAAGGCAGTGCTACCAGTACTCATGCAATTTTACCGCAAATGTGTTTTAACATTTAACGTTTAAGGGCTTGCTCAGACCAATGCGGAACATTTCGATATGACAACAACAAAATATGAACACATTGCAGTCCACATCAACACGTTATTGTTAAGGCCCATAACCAATATGAAACTGATGCGAAATAGAAGTGATGACGAATAAACAATAACAACAAAGTGTTGTTGTAAATCATAGAAACATGTTGTTATTGTTGGTTAATAATTTATTTTAATCATCCAAAAATTAATCCGGCTATATTAATCTGAAATAACATACAAAAATTGAATTAATGGTTGCATTAAATGAACAATAGTACTGATTAACGACTGATTAATTTAATATAGAGGTTAGTTGTCAGTGGGCAAACCTAGGCGCCAGGCGTTGAAATTAGACCGTGTGGCCTAATTTTATTTTTCAACCTCGAAATTGTGTAGCAAAGTTCATTGAGGCTATTAAAAACACACATAATAACCCGTTTTTAATGATAAGATGAAAAAGGACAAATTAAAGCTTAACTAAACTATATGCACTTAGGTGGAGTTGCACAAATATTTAAACCGTGGTTCAGCACTTTTTATCTTCCAAACTCGACTGGTTAGATGAGGTTCAACTCTGATTTAAGGTTATAGTGTGTGATAGCAGCCAATTCCACGCTTGACCCAACGTTCAATCATAGCTAATCTGCCAGAGTCTTCGTTTTTTACAGTTTTATTTTTAGTTTCAATTAAATATTACCCTTTTCCGAATGATACATTATCTGAGTTGAAAATCTAACAGCTGTTTGGACGAAATTCATAGATCTCAATTTCGTTTTTTTTTTTTCGTACAGCTCCATTCGCAAATTTGCAAATAAACGCAGTAACTGGTGAAAACAAATAATATTCGAAAATAGTGGCTTCTCTGAACGCACATCCTTACTCCGAATCGGATTTTTTTTATTTGCGTCGCCATACCGTCTGTGCTGGGGAAATGCAATCTAGCTTGTTACTCGGAAATTGAAATCACTGCAATCTCGTGCAACATTTCAAAATTGAAGCTAATATTTTTATGATCCCCAAAAAATCTTTTTAGAACCAAGATACCATTCCCAAAAAATAAAGAACATTTCTCAAAAATCTTATTTATTCCCAAAATAATTGCAAAAATTTAAAAGCGTCAATATGGATACCAATGCTCCTGACAACATACAGCTAGAGAATCAAATAGAAAATATTAGCTGCTATCTAGAAAAGTTAGTAACAAGTGGTGATGAGGGCGATGAGATAAATGAATCTATCGTTGACGCTCCGCAAGGGCACACCGCAATATTAGATTTAAACAAACAAGCACATCAAGCTTTCTCCAAAGGGGATTTCAATGGGGGATCATGTCCAACTGGCATTGTTTCTGCTATACCAATAACCTCCTACAAGTAAGTAAAAATTATTTTTAAATTATTATAATTATGATAATCGCTTACAGTTATGGCCTTATGGGTGCTTCGCCACACAATCCACAGAACATGGTAAAAAGTGCTTTGGCTTATGCTTCGAATACAAACAATCCCACTCGCAGATATGACAGTAACTCATATCCGAATATGAAAAAACGGATGAACTACAAACAGGCAGATCAGGAATTTCCCGACACTTCCGACATTGATATTGATGCGACCATGAAAGAACTCGGCTTGACTCCAGAATTGTAAGACCTGCAAGAATATTGTGTACAACCATTATCGTTTATTTTATTTTTAAAACATTTCAGATTCACTCAAAACAAAGTTCAGAAATTATTTTTCCTGTATAGCAATTTGGAATTTTCTATCCACGCAGAATATATAACAACCTCTGTTTTTGAACAGAAAACTACTCCAAACACCATGAGTGTTTCGGCTCAAACTAAGCACGCCATCTGGAGCAGTCATAAACTTCTACGTAATCTGCATGAGGTACTCAAGAGGCCTATGCCAGCAGAATACAAATCAGCATTTACCAAATGCGAAGAAGCTTTGGCCGACCTTGAGCAAGCTATTAAAAGTCTGGATCGCTTTAAATATTGCACTTTAGAGCATCACAGGGGAGATTTCATCAGACAAGACGCAGAAGGTATGATTTTGATACTTGTACCTTAAAAGAAATACATACTATGAACAGGTTTCGAATTTTAAAATTATCTAGAATATCTTCAACCACTTATGGAAGCATTAAATCATTTAATTAAGTGTGTTGAAAAAAGCCGAATGTACATTCAGATTTATGAACGAGCACTTAATGCCCCAGAACGATACAAGGCAGCTCTTCTCAAAAGTTGTTATGAGGATCATCGCCAACCTTTACCAGAACAAAGTTTCCCACAGGCGGCTAGCAGCAACAGTAGCCGACCACAGATAGCTCGTCGTTACATTGGTTAAAATTGTTAAATTATACTTAAAAAAAACATTTCATGTACTTTATATAATTTTTATATCATATTTATTTTTCAGTTGTTAACTGTATTCTATTTATATTTAATGATCTTTATTTTGCATAATATTTTCTTTCGAAGTATTCATTCATCGTTTATTTATTTGGCATACATTTTCTGTACCTGATGTGTGGTTTGTTCTGTTCTTGTTTGTTGAAGTAAATGTTAGTATTAATTTCATAACCAGAGTGACTATATAAATATAAAATAATTTTTTGATATTAAAAAACATCATCAAAAAATAAATAAACTGGTGTTTATTTGTTTATTTTTAACATGATATAATTCGTTGGGAAAAAGTGGTATTTGCCTTTAGGTGTTCATGAAAATGGTTCATGGGCATGGGATTTGGATACGATTATTTTTTGGAAATTTTTTATTTTCTTAAAATGGCTATTTATATATACTATCTTTGCATGCGGTTTATATGAAAACAAGTTTGATACATCGCATCTTTGGAAAATGTTTTTTCGCATAATGTGTGACTTGGGTTTAGAGCGTGTAAGTGGAACCGAGATAAGACAAAAATCGTATGAAAGGGGGTCTATTTAAGGTAGAAAAATTTCTAAAAAATGATTTAAAACAAAAAAAAAATTAAAAAACAACATGCTATCATTTTACAACAGAATCATATTTATCCCTTTCCGGGAAAAGTGTATTTTACTAAAAATGGAACTAAAAGTATATTTTCTAACCGAAGCAACCTCAAAACCCTTGTCCGAACGCGATGAGAGGCAAACTTACGATCGCCTCTCTAACCATAGGTACATTGGTGCGAATGGATTTTCTAATAATTTTTGTGTGCCCACTATGTTCTTATTCATTTATATAAAATAGTGTATGTTTCTTAACAAGCATACAAATATGTTTTCACAACTATGATTTTAGTGTCAAATGGAAGATAGTTTTAATGTGTTTGAACTAACGGAAATAAATTAGTTCTTGATCTTTAACTCTGGCGCTTTACATTAAACTGCCCCATTCAATTATTTTGACTTTTTAGTATTTACATCGCATTTTGACTAGACCGACTGAAACATCAAAAAAGTCGGGGAATCAGTCAAATGTGATCATGGTCTTGGCTTTTAAAAGACCTAGTAAATATTATGTATGTACTTATGTATGTTTGAAAACTGGGAGTCACGAAAATTTTATTTTTAATCCCCAAATTGTTTTCCAAAAATAATTTTACTTACTAGTATTGTTCTTTGTATATAAAATTTTAAAAAATCATTGTTTTGAAATATGTACATATGTCATATAATGCGAAATTAAAGTATTAAAACAACTAATACCACGATTTTTTCGGCTAGTGTAGTTTTATTTCTATTTTTATAATTTAACTTTTAGAAAAATGTAAATAATGTCCACTATTTGTACTTTTGATAAGAACTCGATAAAGGCCAGATTCAGATTTGCAAATTAAGCTACCTGGGTAGTTTTGTGTTTTTGGTTTTGTTACAAAAACAACTGATCACAGATGCACGCCAGAGAAATAAATTGTGGAAAAAAGTTTTGTCAAAAATAAAATTTTCTTCCTCAAATAAAAAAAAAACAATGATATGGAAAAGTTCCAGGAAAAGTATTTGTCAAAAAATTATTGGCTAGTTTTGTAAAAAAAAATTGTTAGGGATCCAAATCGAATTTTTTTTTTTAACCCAGAGAATAAGTGGCGAATATTTAAATTCTGAAAAAAATTAAGAAAAAATTCTGCAAAACTAAATTTTGTAAGGAATAACCAATAACAATTCTTTGAATAAAAATTAGTCAAAAAATAAATTGTGAAAAAAGATGTTATTAAAAAATGCGAAAAAAATATTTGTAGAAAAGAAATTACAAAAATGTTAAAAAAAAATTGTTCGTCTTCAAAAAATAGTTGAAATAAAATGGTCAAATAAATTATTTGTTGGAACATCAAACAAGTTGAAAATGAGCCGTCGCCGATACATTCAGTCCATAAGGCCGTTATCCTACCGGTGTTATATTAATAAATTAAAAATTATTTAAATTTCTCATTTGGTACCGTTATATTTTATATAATCTTTTTTCACCAATAAAATTTTGTACTTCCATTCTTTATGGATACATTAAATTAAAATTAAGAAAGATTTTTATTTCGAATTGGATGTATTGTTGTGAAAATAGTCATATTGAAATGAAAAATTTAGGAATAATGAAAAAATGCCTTATATTGAAATGTTTAATTTCATAATTTTTTTAAAGCATAATTTTCGAATGATAAACTTTACTGAAAAAAAAATCACTCCCGGCAGTTCACGATCCATTATCGTTTCGGTATTGTATCGGATGCAAAGACGGGGTCTCGGTCTTGTGTACAGCCCCTAGCAAAAGTCATAAGGTTTGTTCGATGTAAGCACTGGGTCGCCCTAGGTCGCCCTGAATTCACTCTGAAGCGTTTTATATAGCTCTTTTTTCGCTCTAGTTTATTTGTTCTGTGTTCGATGTGAGCTCTGAGCGAGCTCTGGACGTACTCCAACCGACCCCAGGTTTTTCTTAGAGCGAAAAATTAGAGCTGTCAAAATTCGTATCCGCTGTTATCATTTGATATCATTTGATCAGCTGATAACATTTCTAGCTCTGAGGTGTTCGATGTAAAATTAAAACCCGAGCTGACCTGGATTTTTTGATAATTGAATGACATTCTCCAGGGCGCCCTGGAGCGAGTTACGTCGAACAAACCTATAATAAATTAACATGACTTAATCCATATTAATTATTTAAAAAGACTAAAAAAATTTAGTTTTATTCTAAATTTGTTTATATTATTTCAATGTACATACTTAATGTTTGTATGCATTTAGTTGTTAAGAAAAAATTATGTGCCTTCGAATTTTATACTTATACAAAGCATTAGTGAAATGAATATATGTATAATAACAAAGAAGAAAAAGAAGCTATTCTAAGTTACTTTATTATACACCTACCCAGAGTTGTAAAAGACTGCAGTACTTTGCTAATGCAGTCAGTTAAGTCGCAGTTAATTAACTTAACAATTAACTGCAAGTTAATACTGTGGGTGGGTACTTTAACTGCAAAAAAAAAGTCAGCAGTCAGTACTAATATTTTAATTGTGCAGTTAATAAAAGCAGTTAATTGACTAAAAGTTTATCACTGGTACAGTTTCAGAACTGGCCTCGTTTTGGTTTTAGTCACTAAGTCCTTTCGAAAAAACAATATTTTGTATTAGGGTGGTGCAAACATTTTTTTTTTCATTTTCAAATTGAAAGTGTAACATCACACTAACTCAACATTACATCTTGTTTTTAATGAAAATTTAGATTTTCGCACATAACTCGCGTACTTTTGATCCTAGAAAAAAAAGTTATAAATAAAACTTTTAAAACAATATTTTCTCCAAAAAATGTTATGTAACTTTTTTCGATAAGTGCTTTGGTTTAAGAGTTATAGTGCATTTTGTTAAAGGAATAAAAAATTGAGTTGGTTTCTTTTTGGTTATATCAACTTTTTTGTTGCTCAAATCCAAAAAAATTATACAGGGTAATTTGCATAAGGTATCACAAAAGCCTAGGGCGTATAGGCTGGAGTTAGGCAAGAAAAAAAATATCGTATGGGAGGGGGTCTCTTTCCCCCGTTTAGGCGGAAGGGACAATTTTCCAAAAATAATCACTTAGAACAAAAAAAAAAATATATAAAATAAAACCGTAATAATTACAGAATCATTCTATAGCATTTTGAAAAGCCAAAAGTAAACGGGGTAATTTACAGTTAATTAACTGCAGTTAAAAGACTTTTTAACTAAAACCAAAACCAGGCCAGTACTGAAACTTTCATCTGATTAAAAACGACTAAAGACCAGTTAAAAAGTACTGCAGTTAATAAACTTTTAGTCAATTAACTGCTTTTATTAACTGCACAGTTAAAATATTAGTACTGACTGCGACTGCTCGGATTACAGTTAAAGTTTTTTTTTTAAGTTAAAATACTGAACGAAATTAGTCTTTTTAGTCAATTAACTGCAGTACCCAAAAGACTGCAGTCTCTGCACCTACCTAACGATAACATTTTAAATCATTTCATTATCGAAAAATAACTTGATTCTTTTTAATTGACTAATTTTTTTTTATTTAATCGTATATAAAACCAATTAAATAAAGGTATTCTTACTTAGGTATAATATTGCTTTGTTGTTTTAAGAGCAATCCAGCTTTAAATATTGTTATCAAATTAATGGAAAATTTTAACTGCTCTCAAAATGATTCATAAAATCCTGTGTTATATTTGTACCTACTCATATACATATATTTTTTATTAAATCATCATAGTCACCTTTTTAGACTTTAAATTGAAAATAAAACTTGCACAGGTAGGTAGGTATACCATCAGATCCGGATTTTAATATTTTTAATATTCTGTTATTTAATATGACTAATGAACTAAGCCAAGTAAAATTAATCCATATTAATTACAAACAAACAAAATTAAATTAACATAAAAATTTCATTTTCAAAATAGATACAGTAGCTGTAAAAAGTGAGTTGCTTTATAGGATTTTTAGATAACATTATGTTTGTCATCATTTCATAAAAATTACTATCGGAAAATTTCCAAAGCAGTATGTAGTGACGTAGTGGATCGCTTCATTGATTTTTATAGGTGGATAGCGTATTTATAGAAAAATGTTGACTCCATTTGAAGATTGTCATAATTATGAAGCTGACTGCTTAAAGCAGTTTAATTGTATAACATACAATTTTTTTAATTTCTGAATTTTGATTGGCCAGTTTTCGCTATACAATATCCAAGCTAGAACGCAGCGTCTTTTTTTTTTGTTTGTACCCCAGATTATGATGTATAAAATTATGATGTATAAACCAAGTTTCGGACTTATAATTATTCTGGTTTATGGTATTACTCCTAAAATAATTTGAAAATCCTATTAAATTTCTTCGTTAATTCCGTCCGATTTTTTATTTAAATATTTGGAACAATTATTTGTTATGTTGCTTTGAGAAAGATGTCATAGTAAAAAAAGCTCTCTTAACTGTTTCTATAATGCATGCAATAATAAAAAATAATTGATTTGTTTTTTCAAAAATCTAAAAAATATTTGTTTGAAAATTTTGATATGGGATGTTTTCACAAAAATTTTGATGACAATCCGTACCTACAGTTAATAACGTGTTTTTTTAAAAGTATTTTTTGACTAAATAATTTAAATTACCTAATTATTTACAAATCCCCACTGAAAAATTTTAATTTAAATCGTTAGAGCCGTTTAAATATGTTTTGTCTTGACCCTTATATTTTGAGCTAAAAAAATCCAAAGTCCAAAGTTTGAAAAAAATCCCTTTAGAAGTTTAAGCTGCAGGTCAATGTTGTTTCATTCGTACGACAGGCTTAAAAACCACAAGTGATTTTTAACATTTTATACAACACCGCCTGTGTTGGTTGATTTTTTTAGTTTCTTCCCAGTTCTCACCCTGCCACTGTCCTTGTCAAGTTTAAATTATAAGTAACTTAATTTTATATAAATAAAAAAAGTAGATATACATAAATAGGTACTTATTCATCTTTCAAGAAACTGAAAATAAATTCAAAAAACATCAAACAAAGACAAGACAAATAGGTGAACAGGTTTGAAATCTTGTTTAATAGCAAAAAAAAAAACAGTCGAAAAACTCCTAAAATGATACCTGCACAAACAAAAACACATATAAAATGCACGTATACATTTCCTTTAGTATTTCAATTCGAAATACACTGAAAGAAATAACACTTTTAAAGCCATTTTAAGTCTTAAGTCAGAACTTAACACAATCACAAATAATCAATAGCCATTGCATTTTTCAAACCGCTTTGTAAAAAGATTCATTTTAGAAGCTAAGTAATTATGTATAAAAAGAATCTGCATGTTATAAGCCAGTTTAATCAACTGAGATTAACTAAGAACGTCATTTAGTTGGATCGGAATAATTATTATCTCAAAAAAAAAAAAATGTTTCGACGGGATTTATTTTCGTTGTTTTTGATAGGTTTAGTAACTGTGTTAAATGCTGCTAAATTTCGTAAGCAAAAATACAAAATTAAATCAGAATTGAATATAATTTACAATAATTGTTTCTTCCATCGATATTTCGGATAACTTTAGCTTCTGATGTTGAAAGATGTAAAAGTGCAGACAGTGAATGTCAAAAGAAATCTCTTCACGACCTAATTGAAAAATCTCACAGCAAAGGCCGTCCTGATATGAATCTCATTGCACTTGATCCATTAGATATAAAAAGTTTGATTTTACCAAAGATTGATGGAAGTCCTGTCAGTGTTGAACTTAAATTCAAGGACATTAAATTGACTGGTATTAGTAAAGTTAAATTGATGAAACTTTCGTAAGTAGATGCTATGTATAATATTTCGTATGTTTAAAAAATATACATATGTAAACTAATCATTATTTTATTTAGCGGTTTGAAAGAAAATGGTCCGAATAAGTTTTTATATGAAATAGATGGTAATTTCCCCGAAATTGTTTTAACTGGACCTTACACTGTAGAAGGACAAGTTCTTTTGCTACCAATAACCGGAAAGGGAAATAGTAAACTAGTTTTTGGTGAGTAAATCATATGTACATACATCTACACAGATTTTACATGGGTACAAGAATAATTGCATACGACTGTACAGTAAACATTTTTCTGGTTGAAGGCTTCCCCAGACAAATACCAAATATTCGGATACGACGATGAAACAACAATAACAACAGTTGCCATGATTGACAACAAAAAGGTTGTTGTTATTGTTTTTTCCTCGTCACGACTGTTTTGCAGAGGTTTCTCATTGGCTTGGGGAAGCCTTTAAAGTGTTTTGCGGTTTCCAAGGAATTTTTAATATGATAAATAAAAATCGTTGTGCTAAATTTCATAAAATTAAAACATTTATGTATTGTGAAATAAATGTCCGCAACCGTAAAAATAAATTTCCAAAAAAAAATCGGGTTGTCCCAAATCACGGTCACAAAAAAAAAACACCGAGAGTTCTGAGGTTAAAGTCCAAAAACTTAAGAGGTAATATTCTCGTTTTCAATTCGTTTTCGGCTTTCATTATTTACAATGATTTTCCTTTAACTGACTCTACTTTTGCGAATTTATTTTAGTTTCTTTAATGTAAACAAGAACATTTGTACAACTTTTTTTTGTGTGGATAACGGGTTTCCAGTAATTTATTATCAATCACATTTTGAGAATGTTTGGGTTGTTTTTTTACTTGGATATGATTTTTTTTGCAAGAACACGTTATAAAGTGTAATTTTTTAAATTAAAGTAAAATTTTTTTTTCAAAAAATACATATAAAAGTATTTAAAAAAAGTAGGAAAAATTCAATTTTCTTGATTTTCTTCATTATTTTTTTGTAAATTTTTTTTTATAATTTGTAAGATATTTTTTGTAAAAAAAATGTTATATTTTTTAAGAAAGCTTGAAGAAAATCCCTTTAGTAGCTTAAGCTAAAGGTCGAGGTAGAGACAGAATTGCGGGACTTGATTTTTCCACGTTCACTATCATCGTAATGTTTGGTCTGATAAATAACTCCAGTTCGATTTTTTTTAAGAATCCAAAACTTTAGTTATTATATTCGCAAGTAAAGATTTGAGATAGCTTTGATCTATAGCTACAGCTGCCAATGTTACATAGCTTGCTGCAAAAATTAGATGAAATAAAATAAAAATAAAAAATACATAGAAAAGCATAGGTTTCTGGTTTTCAAAGCAGAAATAGTTCACAAATGCAATTTTCAAGTTCTGCCGCAAATTAAAAAAAAAATCTTTCTGTATAATTTCAGAGAAAATTCAAGCTAAGATCAAAGGAAAGTGTTCACTTGTGGAAAAAGATGGCAAGAAGTATCTTAACATTGACAAAGTTCATTTGGACCTGGATCCCGAAAAGATAATCTTTTCTTTTGAAAATTTATTAAACAATAAAGAGGCCGGAGACAAAATGAATGTCTTCTTAAATGAGAACTCGCATGACATTTATAAAGAATTAAAGCCAGTAATTACGGAAGCTATTGGGCAGATATTGTTGCGAGTTGCAAACGCAGTATTTTCAAAATTCGAGTATTCAGAAATATTTTTACCAGCTTAATTTTAAGTAAAAAAAAAAATATAAAGAAAAAAATATGATTTTTAATAATTGGTAAAAGATGTTTGTTTTTTTTTTTCAAACCCAAAAGGAATATGAAAGTAAAAAATATGTATACAATAATCAAAAATGTAGATCTGTATATCTGAAAATATGACGGCCGAGAATACCCTTTAAATTTTATTGGAGTTAGAACTTATTCCAAAAGAAAGTCTTGTTTCGAAAAGCTAGTTCACAGAATTTATTTAGTGTTATATACGATTATTTTTTTCCCAATTAATTGCAAATAAATGAATTTAAAAATAATACAAAAATAATTCAAGTTAAAATTCGAAAAAAAGTCTAAATGCGGATTGAAAAATCTGTACATGTTTTCTTTCTCAACGTTAAGAATCTGGATTACTTTTTCTGGTTCAATCTTGTTCTTTTCGTATATCTCACGGCGAATTTCTTTGAGAATTGGCGAATTATAAAGTAAAAAAAAATAAAAATATAAAGTGTGTAAAGTGAGAAATTGAAGTGACAGAAAATTTATATAAATTTTAAAATTCAAATTAGTTTTCATAGTGTTTTAAATGTGCAGAAGAAAATTTGGGATCTCATTGTTTTTATTCATTTTGGAACACTCGTTATGGTTTAGAATTTTTCTTTTAAATCAATTTTTGTATAAATAAAAAAATACGAATAAAATTACGTCTTCAAAGTCTATAAATATCAAAAACATTGTTCGAATTTTTTTCATTAGCATGCCTTGTCTAGTGCCGTAGCCAGGATTTTATTTCGGGAGGGGCTTGCTTCTAAATCTTACAAAGATTTCTTTAAATAAAAAAAACTACATATTGTAGGTATGCATTTCAATTCAAAATTAAACTAATGATGATATCAGGTGTGTTCTTTCCAACTCCAAATAAAATTATGCAAAACACAACAAAAAAGCAAAGTAATTTATTACATATTAAACGCAACAACATTTATGTCGATATAGACACACAGATAATTATATGGAGTTAGCTATATACTATAAAAACTATTGTTATTATCGATAATTTGTATGGAAAAGTCAAGGCCAGGGTTATGAGCTATCCTGTATTTTGTCGTTGTCGTTGTTCTTTCTAAATTTGAGAGTTAAAAATGTCGCCCTTTGTTGGAAGAGTAATCAAAATCAAATTCGGCATTTTCACAAAAAAAGACACAAGTCACATCCTTTTTGGAAAAATGGCACAAATCAAACATTGTTTTTTTCACTAAAATAATTATTTTAGGTAAGTGTTTTTATTCATGAAATAAAAATTAAAATATGATCTTGGTCTTAGAAAATGATGCGTTACAAAACTGTGTTTTTGAATTACATATTCATTCTCTTTTTACCTAATTCTGTATAGGAAGTGAACTTTTATTTTTCACGAAATCACTTTAGATTGGATTAGATTAGTTCTTTTTTTTTCAAATATTAAATATTAAGACTAAACTTCACGGGAAATCACTTTAAGTGGACTTGTGCATGTTAAAAAAAAAACAATCGGAAGGCAATGCCCAAATCGATAGTTACGTAGTAATTCAAAATAGGCACTTGATTCCTATGGGCTGTTTCTGTTTGTCAAATATCTTATTTTTTATTTGCAGAATTAGTTATAATCAGGGATTTTTGTTTCATGTTTCAATGACAAATACATACCTATAATGCATTTTATTTTGCTTTTTTTGGCCTTTTCTTGCCTTTCTTCCGTTGTTGCCTTTTTTGCTTTTTCCCATCATTTAAGCCTCTTTCTAAATTATACATATGTACAAAGGACTCAAATTTACAAACAAAAAGCTTATTTAAGTACTTAATGTGCAATATACAATATACATGCATGCATATTGCATATGCATACATCACATTCAAAAAATAGGTCAACAAAAAAATTTTAGTGAGCTTTTTTGTGTGCACTTATGAAGCTTAGAAATGAAGAAAAAAAGAAAAAATATTGGGTACCTACCTATCTTGTATGTCCTTACATGTTCCTCAACGGACAATCATAAACTGGGTGCCGATGTGCGCGTGTGCAGCGTCGAAAGAAACTACTATCCTACCTATTCAGAACCACTAAAATTAAGTTGAATATTTATGTTTCTTCTTTCTTTTTTGGAAAATGCTTTTTTTGACTATTTGGGTGCTTTATTTTGCCTTCTTTTTAAATTATTAGGTCCACAAAATCCCATCCCTGCTTATAATAATTGTTATTATACTAACTTTTTTCAATTTCTTTTTCTACAATTACTGAATCTCCAACACTAACACAGAGTTTAGAAGGAAAGCGTTTTAATTTTCTACAAAAGTGCTGATTTCATAAATAATCTACATATGTAAATACCTACTTATGAAGATATTGGCAGAACAATTCATAAAAGATTTGTACTATGAATCAAAAAAAATATTATAACTTCCATGTCTTAACAAAAACATCAGGCAGTTACGTCAAAATTCAAATTTCGTAAAAAGAGACCGAACTATCCTCAAATTTCATTATATTTTTCACCTTATAAATTTCACCTTTAAAATCCTAACTCAAAAAAAATATTTATTTTATGCATGGGTACCTAAATAGTATCTTTTTTCATAACGAAGTGTTTTCAAGTAGTTATTAACTTAAGCTTAATTCAAATAACCAATACATATATGTATAGGTACCTGCATAGTCTCCTTATTTTTATATATTTGAGTTTATATAAGAATGTTTTAGTTTTTTATTATCATTTCGGGGGGTGGGGGGGGGGTACTTCAGCCCCTCAAGCCCCCCCCCCTTGCTACGTGACTGGCCTTGTCTAAATTTTAAACAACCTTACGTAAATGTATTAGTACGATGCTGCTTAACGTTTTCTTTACTTTTTAGTACTTAAAGCGGTCCCTAGACTATCAATATTATTGAACAATAAATTGCACAATATTATTGACTGGTACCACACACTAAACAATATTTCGCACAATAAATCATTTGACAGTTCTTTATTTGTGCTTCAACATCATGCTCCTTGATATGGATTATTGTTGTGATGCTATTTCATTAAAAAAAAGAAAAAAACAAACGCAGATGGATGAAGGATTGGTACAAAAAACGAAACATGTTCATTGTATATAAAACTTATAGTACTATCATCACGATGGTTTTTGTGTTGTGGGGTGTGGTCGTCTGAGGGCGCACTTGTATATACACAGAAACAGCAACCAGAAAATTAGTTAGGGGTGTGATCGCTAGGTGGCCGACGTGTGGAACGTGTTCATGAGAGTACTATGCAAATTCATATACAATGAACATGTTTAATTGTTTAGGGAGATGTTACCACTATGAAAATTCAAAACAAATGACAAAATATGGTGCAAACACATCCACAGACTATACAATAAATTTGGTTGCACAATAAATATCAAAAGGATTTTGATTTTGTACAATATATTGCACAACCCTTCAATATGAGCCCTAGACTCTCAATAATATTGTGCAATATCAAATATTGCACAATAATATTGATAGTCTAGGCCGCTTGACAAAACTTTTAACTAATTTAAACATAACATAATTTTCTGTAGAATTTTTCGCCATCAGTCTTACATAATAGTGGATGTTTTCGCGAATTGTGTATGAACTAAATTACTTACCAAACTTTATAAAACAAAAAAATGTTGATTCTATGCAGGTACTGACACCTTTTCCTTTTTACGTTCAATTTTGGATTTTTCTATATGTAAAAAAAATTATTTCGATACAAGTTCCAAATTTATGCATTTTATTTTTCAAATGTAAGAAATATTGCACATGCAGTATTGATTATGCCGAGCACTCGACATAGACAAAAAATCATTTCTTTTTAAAACAATAAGTTGTTTGTATTATTGATGCAAATTTAAAATGGTGTTCTTCTTAAAATAATACTAAAATCTTATTAATTTTATTTCAATTCTATATCAGTCCAATTTTTTCTATGAAAAAACTATTTGTTTAGCTGATTTGAACGGCTTTCGTTGTAGGTAAAGTACCTCAATATGTGAATAGGTTTTTTCTGTGTGAAAAAAAAAACAAAAATATGTACTAGTACTCTTTTTAATTTTTTTTATTTACAAAATTATTGTGAGACTGATTCTTATACGATGTTTTTGAAAACTACTTTCCACCCTCAACAAGTTCGCTATATGGATGTGCAGCAAACAAGGCTCTTATAAAACTCGTAAAAACTTCTCCGAAACCATCCAAAACAGCCATTTTGATTTCTTGGTAAATATCATTCCAATTTTCATTCATAAATTTATTCAAATTTTCTCCCAGGGCTTTATCTCCATTAAAAAGGTTTGACATATGAAAATGAACTCTAGTTGTATTCAAATTCAATTTAACTTTTTTAACATCCATAAAAGTAACACCATTGTCGACTTTAGCACCAGCATCAATTAAAACTTTCATGTACACTTCATCTGTTATTTAAATTATTTTAAAAGAGAAAACAATTGATGTTAACATTTTTATGTTTATAATAGTTATATTTTTTTAAAAATATTTACCTATTGTGATATTACTTTTGCCTTCACCAACAATTGGTAAAATCAAAATTTTTCCATCGACAGAATATTCACCAACCAAAGAAGCATATGGTCCTTTGAAATATATGGCGTGATTGCCCTCGGGATTTTCACCGAATCCTCTGCAAATATTTTAAAAAGAGGTGTATTCACAAGATTGATTAAATAATACTCCTACATTGGCTTCACAATAAGAAAAATATTTTATTGAATATTATTTTTTTATGAATTTATTAATAATTATTTTTTTCAACATTTTCTTAGAAAATACTTTGACTGTTAAGACTTAAAACTTCTTGTAAAAACGTAATTCAGCCTTATTGATTAAGTCTAGTATACAATTCTTTTGAGGAAAAATTGTATGGGATGAGAAAAATAATTATTTTTGTCAAAAAAGTTATTTGTCAAACTCCATTCTGTTTGTATAAAACAATGGCAGTGACACTGTTTTCCGCCAAAAAAAATCGTGACGAATAAAATTTTGTTCACAGTTCACAAAATTTACTCCTTATTAGGAATGCAAGTCATTTCTGTTTCGTTGAGGAGCTGTAAACTTAAGATTTTGATAGAATCGATTTCGGCGTACATACATATTTGCTTCAGAGTGTACCGGAGAGAAATGGCGTTTTTAGAAATAAGATTGTGAAGTGTGTTCGATCAAAACCGATTAAGATGTCTAAAAATTAAAATATAACTTTTATTTGGTAAAAGCCTCTATATAAAAAAAAAATTAGCGTAAATGTAGTTAAAACTATAGAATATGTAAATTGTTGAAGCAATTTTTAATTTTGTACCAAATGAAAAAATATTTAATACAAAATAAGAATTCTTGTAGATTTAAAAAAAATCGCATTTTCGACAGTACATTTTGTTTATACCTAGTGGCATTTTTTTTTGCATATGTATATAAATTCAATTTATTAATCACGATTGGCATTAATTAATAATCATTAATTGATATTAAAATTTTTCATTTCAAAGAGCCACTTTTTGACAGAAAATTCATATAAAATTTGGAAGTTAAAATCAGTTTCTATTACAAAGGGCAATTTTTTAGTACAATAATATTGCTACACGTTTGCAGTAAGGTTTCAGCAGCATCATATTAATATTGAAGGTTTTGAATGAAACGACAACACTTGGATTATAACACACAGTTTTTTATAAAAAAGAATCAGAGGAAAATGCAAAAAAAAAACGGGCAAACAAAAAGTTAGCAAAGTTAGTTAGTATGTTACTGGTTTTGTTCGGTCTGAGACACTTTTAAGTTTTCACAATAGTTATTGGAATATTATCACTTTCTTGAACCAAAATCCAAAAAAGCAAAATATTTAAGTTGAAAATCTATAAATCCAAAAATACAAAAATTCTAACTGGAGGATATATTCTTTAGTTAAAGATTTACTCTGTCATACAAGATTTATCTGCTGTCACACAAAAAATAGCCCGCCCTGATGTAGGCGAAAATAAAAAAGTGATCGTAGGATTTGTGTTTTTAACAGATTTTTTTTTAAAGTTTTTAATCTTTTCTCATAATTAAAAAGTATTATTTTTTTATTAAAAATTCCATTCAGAAAACAACAAAATAATTGTTGATGGTGAAAGTTTATAAAGCCACAATATGTAATCGCAAATTTTCTATAGTTCATCAATATTTGGTTTTGGGGTTTTTGAAGAATTTGAGGATAGGCTACCGAACCCTAAAATCACTTTAAAAATTTGTATGTATAAAACTTTCCCTTATTTCTATTCCTTACCGAACTTTAAATGCTCGAAAATTTTTGTAGCCATAAACTTCACTATTTCGGAATGAAAGATCTATACTAACTGGACTTGATTTGGGTTGTTTAACTTCCATAAAGTCAATGTGCAGTGGATCAATGCTGACTAAATTAAGGTCAGGGTCACCTAAAAAATTATGAATAAAATTTAAGTTGTAGAAAAATGTTTTCAGTGATAAAAATTGTTATTTTAACTAACCTTTATATTTTGTCTCAATTATTTTGTTAATTGTTTCTATTAAGCATGTCTTATCTCCTGCTTTACATGGCTTAACATCAGCAGCTGTAAATAGATTTTGTGTTTTTTTAATTCAATCCTTAAGTAATTTTTGTAATCCAAGTGATCTAATCTGGATTTACTTTTAACAAGTATTGCAAAAACAAAGTAATGGGAAATTTTCAAAATTGTTTTTTTTGTTGTTAAAAATTCATCCGGATCTGATCATGATGAAAACAAAACATAGCAAGTATTACATTTAACTTATAAAGGATAAAACATTACTTACGTAACTTTCCTTCGGTTGATATTATCAGCACTAAAACTATTAATCCTCCACTAAAGGTGATCATGTCGATTATCTTCATGATTCTTAGATTTTAATAATGAACCTTAAACGATGCAGTTTCCAGCTAAATGCGTACGAAATAAATAAATTCAACGTTTTTATAGAAAATCACAACAAACATATACAACCCCTTTTTATTGGATTTACATGCGATTTATGTAACATAACAACTTTGACACTCAATGTATTGATCATAAGCTATTAATGAAATAAACCCAATGTCGATCATCAGTCGTTATTAAATATTTTGTCAGAATGATCGCTTTATTTGTCAAAATGTCGTTATACGTGTTTTCTCCATATTACGAATGCGATAATTACTGCTGGTAATTTTTTACTAACGTTTAAAGTTTTCTATAAGAATATTATTAATTTTGTTTGTAGATAAATCTAGTAAAAGCAACATAACTATACATGTGCAAGTTGAAAGGTCTTTATTTTATTTGAACTGAAATCTTAATCCAAAACAGGTAAATAGACTCGTTTAATAAAACAAAAACTGGATCTACATATTTTTTCTTGTAACTTAAATACAGTAATTACTAAAGATGAAGTTTTGTATTTATAACAATTAAAACTTGTCAATTAATTGTGTCATTAAAATAATACCCCAGTGCCGGATGCAGGAAAATATTTTGAAATATGCATAGATTCTAACCCCCGTTTTCATAAATCCCTTTTAAAAATTGAACAGACTTTAAAATGTGTACGTTATTTAAAAAAATAAAAAAAATTTAATTCAGTAAAATAAAAAAATGCTTATTTTGAAAAAAATATTTGTTTCCAAAAATTTTTTTTTGGTCGTAAAAATATTTCAGTGATTTCTGATCGATTCGTACTATTTTTGTGTTTCAAATCATATGATAACAAAATTTCTTCTGATGCTTTTTTCTGTTCAATATGACTGACGCCTTATGTAAACCAAATTATTCTATCACAATTTGTCACACTTGTAAAAAGTTTCAAATCATCAAGTTTCTTCAAAATGTTTTGTTTTGTGTTTAGAAACAGTATTTTAAGGAAGAAATAGGTATATTCAAAAATTTTTAAAAATTGAATTAAATAAATAAAAAGACAAAAAACACTAAATGGCTACATTAAAAAAAAAATAATCAAAATCTGAGCAGTTTCTCTGGGTTTTTGAATAATGTTATTTATTATTAGTGCTGTCCTTATTCCACTATATACATACATACATTATACGTAATACAAGGATAAATAATTTTTTAAAAACTTTTATTTATTTATTTTAAAAACAATATTAAAATTCTTTGAGGTTTACTGTACTTTTGGCTTTTTATATTTAACGCAAATACTGATGGCATTTTAATAACGCTTCAAAAATACGTACATACCTTTTTTTTAAAATAAAACTTATAAAATTCCTATAAGTACCTATTGTATTTTCCTACTTTTAAATTTAATACAAATATAAAATAAAACCTTTTTAAAAACTTTTGGAGTAGGAATTATTGATTTCATTTCATCGGGTTTTACTGTAATTTTTTTGTTTATTTTATTAAATATCTATAATTGTAAAAGACGTTTTTTTTAACTTTTGGAGTTTAATTATTTATTTAAAATTATTTAATTAATACCTATAAATTTATTAGATGAATGTATTTATTTTTTCTAGTCAAATGTGTACACTTCTTCAGTGCACTCAATTTACAAGACATTTTTAAACCAGTTCACTCAAAAAATGGAACTAACAAGTAACAAAATCGGTACAATTTTCATTCGTTGAAAACAGAAAGGGTACAGCCCTTGCTTTTCTATTTTCTCGTGAGTGCTTGCAGAAAATGAAAATGGGTACAGTACTTTTGCTCAATGAATATTCAAATAGACGTTATGAGTATTGAAACTTTGTTATGAGTACCCTACCCAGATTCCAATATGAATATTAAAACTCTATTGTGAATATTCATTATAGTTTTTAGAAGATATCTTATTGGATATAATTATTCAAATAAGAGCTGCTTTAATTTTTCTGCGGGCGATAAACACAGTTATTTTGCAAATCATTTTATGAATGAAAATACCCCTAGGAAAATAAATTAAATGCATACTACATACACTTAAATCAGTCATTTATTTTACATTTTGTACAATTATTGGTCTAATAATTTATATAAATTATATAAACAAAAATAGAAATATTATTCGGATGAAAATAATTTCCTATAAGGATACTTTGAAAATACATTACCTATTACGCTTTGAAATATAGATGCAAATGCAGATGTAATTGATCCGCGAACTTCTCCAAAAATATCTTCCCAATTTTCATTCAAAAATAAATTCATATTATCACCCAAAGTCTTGTCACCATTAAATAGATTCTTAAAATCAAAATGCAATCTACTTGTTTCAATGTGAAGCTTAACATTTTTAACGTTCATATAGGTTTCTTCATCTTTGACAACTGATTCTCCCAAAATTGACATCTTAAGTCGAACGTTATCTGTAACGACGAAATAATTAATTTTTTAAAAGTTAATAAATAATAAATATAAGAAAAAATATATTAACTTACCCATTGTGATATTACTTTTTCCAGAACCACTTATTGGTAGAATAAGAACTTTACCCTTGATGGTGTAGTCACCATATAGTGTAACTGAATCAGTTCCTAAGGTGATCTCGTGGACTTGATTAATATTTTTTCCAAATCCCCTGTAAAATGAAGTTATTTAAATAATTTTTTAATCACAAGCCAGTAGCATTCTTTGCGACTAATTTGGGTTCTTACTTGACAGAAAGGGCTTTTCCATCCTTTATACCAGTCAATTCACTGTTTTGGAATTTCAAGTTGATATTAACGGGACTTTCCTTGCCCTGGTTTATGTTTATTTCAAGAATTTTCAAAGGATTTAGATTAATTATGTTTAATGGTGAGTACCCTTAAAAATAAAAAAAAAATATTATCATTATTTAATATTTATGCATATTCGAAAAGGTTTTTATCAAGAAATTTATACCATTTATTTTTTCACTTAGCAAAAAGTTAACAATGTTTTTTATGCATTCTTCATCGCCGTAGGGACATGGTTTAGGAGATTTAGCTATAATGATGAATAAAATTAAATAAATATCAAAAACAAAAAATATTTTTATTCTTACGAAATTTTCCTTCACATAAACTCGTCGCCAATAAAAGTGGAATTAAATGAAACACCAATCGATACATCATTTTAAGTTAAACTTAAGTTCTCGCTGAATGTTCAATAAAATATATGGCCAATTGTTTGGAGTTACTTTGTTTTATACTTCAAAAGTGAGTCATTTAAGCGATGTTTTTTTTTTGTCAAGATGAACTAGAATTTAATACTTCTGAGCTATAGTTAGGTATAGATATATGTAAAAAGACAGCTGCTGTCAATGGCAAAGCTGTAGTAAAATGGAAAAACATGAAAATTTAAGAATTTGTAAACAAGTTTTTGATGCAAACATACATTTAAAGCTTCTAATTAAAACCGGTTGATTGATGAATAAATTAGTGTAAAGACCGAAATTTGTGTTATGAATGAAAAATGAAGCTTTAATTGATTAAGTTTAATTGATTGAATTCTTAACAAGTCATTTAAGTTGTCTTTAAAAAAAATAACCTTCAACTTTTTTGGCGTGTTCTTATATTATGTGGGGGTGATGCTGGCGCATGTTGACTTCACCCATCGCATCGGTATAAATGATTCTTTCTTTGATTGATTATCTTTTCTAGTGGACTATGATGGGTGTTTATTGTATAACGATATTAGTTGTTTTCAATAAGCTACATAATATGTATCTTTCAATTTAAAGGTCCACTGTTTTTTGATGAAATTCGAAAATTAGTCCTTAACTTTTTGATCAGATTTTACATACAAATGAATAAAATTTTAAGAAATCGAATAATTTAAAAAAATTCTTAAGTTCAAGATGATGGTCAACGCAAAAGAAAAAAAATGGTCAGTTGCCCTTCTTCCAACCTTATTTGATTTTTTACTCTTCAGGATTTATTTCAAATATACCTACTTACGAAATATCGATTCTAAGATCCCGAATTATATGTATTTGAAACTTTTTTCAGAAAATTGAAGAAATGTAAATACAAAGTCTATAAAATGAACGAAAATCTATGTATGTAACATTAAAAACAAATTGAATTTGAAACAGCTGTTAAAAAACGTATCGTCCACAAAGAATTGGCTTTTCGTCCCAGCCGTCTCAGTTGCACTCTTCAGTTAAAAGTGAGGCACTTGTTAAAACGTCTTTTTTTCATCTTAAAAAGCATATATTACTGTATACTGTTACCTGTAGATTCCAAGGGACGTGATCTAATAGCTGTTAAAAGCTTTTGTTTCCAAATATTACAAAGGATGCTCGTAAACGTTTGATCAATTTTTTTTTTTATAATTAGCGTGAACTAAAGGGGATTTTATGTACACTTTACATGTCAGAGACACAGTGCGAGCTTTAGGTAAGTAGGAGGGGATTTGAAAGGAAATGTTGGTGAACATTAGTCTTGAATTTCAGTTCATCACAATGAAAGGGAAAGACAGAGCGTGGAAGGGTATTCCACATTCGCGTAGTACGGCTAAGAAACTAATCCCTATACTTGACAGTACGAACGAAATTGGGTTCAAGAGTAAACTGATGAGCATTCCTGAAAGCGCGAGTATTACGGTTGATTCGTTTAAGGGGAGGAATGCAACTGGCTATTTCATTTGAGCACTTACCGTAAAAGTAACGATAAAAGATTGAGAGACAGGAAACGTTACGTCGAGTGACGTAAAAGTATCGACGCATGTTCCTGTCTCCGATCATTTTGAAGGCTCGTCTCTGTATACAGTCCAAGAGATTTAAGTAAGTTGCTGGAGCACCAGCCCAGAGATGGGAGTTATACTCAAGCTTTGGACGTATTTAACTTTTATAGATATAATAGCCAGATCAGAAGGGTAAAAGAATTTCTTGCATCTCCAAAGGAAACCTAAACATCTTGCGGCATTTTTGGCGACGTTAAGTATGTGATCATTCCACAGAAGATGGTTTGTGATACACATACCTAAAATCATGAGCTGATTAGTTTTTTCGATGCAAGTCCCACTCATAGATAATGGCAGGGGGGGTACGTCTCGCTTAAACGACAGAAGGCAGCATTGAGTTTTCGAAGCATTAAATTCTACGCGATTTTTTAATCCCCATTGTACAATGCTGTTTAAGTCAGAATTTAATGTACTTATCATATTTAGCCGTTTCAGTTCCACGTCCGAAGAGCAGTGATGTAAATCTGGAAGCGAATATGAAAAGCTAAGGGTGCTATCATCAGCGAAATTTTAAATTTATTTTTATTTTAAAATATTACATTATTATACCTATATACCTACATTATTTCAAGCATTCCAAAAATACTTACTTCGTTTTTCTCTGCCTAAGATTACGTTATTCTTAATCGGCTAAAATAAGTGTTTATTTTTGAGCCGCAATAGCTATTTTAAATCAATAATTCTACCAGTCCAACATTGCTAAGTCTTCTACTTAGCTGATTTATTTAAGTAGGATAAGGAATTTGTATTAAAAAGAAAACAACTTCGCTTAATTTGTAAACGCACGATTGAAATCTTAATTTCTCGTATTATTTAAAACAATGTAATAATTTACCAGTTGTGTTTTCTCTTCAAATATCTAGCAAGTGGATTCATACAAAGGCACAAGTTGCGGCAATATTTAGGATTGCAAGCAATACTTTGGAAATATCCACTCGAAGTTTCGAAGTATCATCATGGTATTGGACCATGAAATTGAAGACATTGGAACGTGGGATTTCTCCCCACTTTTTTTTTTTTTTTAATATGTTGACGTTTATGAACTTACATTAAAAAATAATAACTTTTTTATGTTCTACTTTGCTTTAACAAATCAATCTTATTTTACTATATTTTTTTCAGTTTAAATTGCATTTAAAAAGATATTTATTTGACTTTGGAAATGGGCATCAAAGTGTTTTAAATATTAAAACATACAATTAAATGCTTGAAATTTCCAATCGCTTTCGGCCGTTTTTTTTTCTGACTATATCCTTACCAGAATGGTAAGGTCACTCCTGAAGTGACATATTTTTAATTCATTATAATAAGTTCACTGTTATGAATACTGAATCTTAGAAAGGAATTACTGAGCAAAGCCTCATTTTGAAACTTAATCAAATGTTTCTATATACCAAAAAGTCTCCATACATTAGATACATATGTATATTTTTTTATATCTGCAAAACAATAGTAATGTGCAATAATAGAGCTAAAGTGGGAACACTGGTGATAGCACGTGTTCTCTTCTCGCTTTTAAACCAAATTCCAATATTGTATCTTGTATGTGAACGAAGGATACCGTTATGTATTTTATAACGCCGAGTGTTTTAAAAATAGGGACAAAAAAGTTTCCGTATACAGATCTCAATTTCATGTAGGTAATATTTAGTTGGCAATGAAAGGTTCATGATAACAATTTTTCTGTGACCAGGTTATATTTACTGAGGAAAGCAAATACAATATCTTCAATTCAGAATTCAGATGGACGCCGAATGGTGTGGAGAAAGCCCAACACTGTTCTGAATCCTAAAAACTTGATACCAGTATTGCCACTTTAGCTCTATTATTGCACATGCACATTACTATTTGTTTTGCAGATATAAAAAAATGATCTACTGTACGGAGTTTTTTTGGATTATGAGTACCTAGTGTAACGAATCGGTTATTGCACTTACAAAATTGATGTAATAAATATTCAACACTTGTACTTAAATATATCTGCTTATGGAGATTTTAAGCTACATATTTATTTTAGTAATTTAAAGAATTTCGTGCATCATCTTGCTTTTCGTCATCAGGTAGTAATTACAGGGATCTTTGTGTCTGATATATTTGAAAGCAAAACATACTAATTGCTTCTAATTATAATAAGAATCATTTATGTACACACACTTCCTAAGTGTTTAAAGATTCATGATGGATCAATAATAATTATGACAAAATGATTGTACTACATACAAACATAGAATTCATTTAAAGTACTACGTACTTTTGTATTTACATTTCCAACGTTTTCAAACCAACCAGTTTATTACAAATGATTCTCTGTTATCCGAATTTGCCCTGAACTTGATCTTGAGGATGGTTTGAGGTGATAATAAATATATATGTATATTTTTTTTAATTTTATAATATATGTACATAATGTACGAGGCACGCGCTAGGGGCAATGATTTCTGGTTTAGTTTTTGAATTAAGATACCAACTCGAATATCAATTACTAAACAGAGTTCAATAAGTTACAAAAAATAAAATTATATTTTTTTTATAACCAGACCAGTCCTCGCGTTTCTTGGTAAATTTTTATGAATTTAGCATAACATAAAAACGGTATTATTCATGGACGGTTAACCACAATTAACAACATACCTATATAATATGTACAAAGGTATTATTAACAAAAAGTGTAAATGTTTTTTTCTTATCCCCAGGGGGATTGGATTCAAAAAACGACCACAAACTGAAGAATTTACATGTTAAATAAAACAACGGTGCTTAACTAAGCCTTTGTAAGCTTTTATTTAAATATAAAAATGTTAAGCTTAAAGAATTGTAGTGGCCTTACTTAAACATGTAGAGGGTGAGAAATGGCCTATACATACATGGTTTATAGATGTATGTATTGTATATCAATAAACAAATAATTTTTTATCAATCTTCGATTACAATTTGCTTAAAAATATAAAAATTACAATTATAATATTTGGATTAAATAAAAGATATTGTAACTCTAAGACTGTCCACGGGACCGAGACGAGATCCAGACAAAATTAACTTTAGGCATCCGAGACGAGAATGTAATTTTTATACCAAGACTTACTGAATATTCTTATTCAACAACCCAAACGATATGGAAGACAACGAAAATGGTGCATATACCTAACAAAGTTAAACAATACCAGCAAAATCCTGGAAGGTCTTATTCATCGGTGGCTGAAGGCTTACAGAAAAACTAACAACCTCATTCATTGGATATAGAGAAAGCATTTGGCAGTATCTGGATAAGGGGCTTATACCCAAACGTCAAAAGCTTACCATTTTAATTTTCCAGACACACTTATCAAAATAATTTTCTCTTTTCTAGATTATTTTTCGTCGAAATTGAAAGAAGCAAATCAACAATCAAAAACGTCTGTATAGGAGTTGGGCGAAGATCGAAGCTAGAACAACATTACTTTTTTTTCCAATTCATTTTTATTTTTCATTCATCTTAAAACTATGTTAAAACTAGACAAAAATTTATAAAAAAAAACTAGCTTAATTATCATGTAACTTAAATCTAACTTACTGGCCCTAAGCGGGCACTCTAAATTAATCCATGATTCTTAATTCTATGATGCCTTTCGGCCTACGAACTAACTTTTAACTAGAGATCTCTGGTTTTTATTTTTCACCAAGAGAAATTGACAAAAAACTTGATTTCAGATCATTTTTTTTCTTATTTAAAACTTATAACTAAATTATTCTAAATAAAACTAACTAAAACTAATAATAAACTACTTACAACTACTTAAAAATACCTACAATAAATTAAGACTACCTAAAAATACTTAAAACTAGAACAGTCACAGCAGCGATTTTTTTTTGTGCCACCCAACTGTCCCTACTTAAATCTAATCATAAACCTATGTAAGCCGACCAAGGCCAACTATCAATATCTCATTATCAGCTATCAGAATCCAATTGCAACCACCAAAATTGGTTCTCTTGCTTCACCCTATCTCTTCGGTCCCGATCGGACACAGTCCTATCGAACCGAAGGCGCTCAGCTCCGTCTCGTGCGAGGACGTCTCGACCGTAAGTGAGTCGCATATCTGCAGTTCTCCGGCTGACGTGGTAGATAAGCGGAACTGCTTCTCTATCATGTATCAACCCTCGACTGTCTAGGTAGACGAATGCATCTGGCGGAATAAAGCCGCTTAAACGCACATTCTCGTAGTATTGATCATTGGGGTAATAGGCCCCAAAAATTAAGCTGTTGGTCGAGTACATAGCTCTTGCAATGTGACCCCGAATCAGCTTTATTATGAAATTATCTATCCTGTTCATGTTGGCTCCGTTGTATAGAGCCTGGTTGGAATAATAATTTTTGTACTCCGACTCTGGTGTTCTGTGTAATCCAAGGCAGCGTCTCAGACACTGAATCTCAAACACCCGTATCTTTTCCATTTGGGATGGGGCAACGTTACACCAAACCGGGCACCCATAGGCAATCATCGGCCGGATGAGGGCCATGTAGCAAATCACCTTCACCCTACTGTCAAGCCGGCTGCTAAAAAACAGCTGTTTCGTTAGGGCAAAAGCTTCCCTGGCTCTGGTCAGCGCAGGACTTACATGTATGTCGAAATATAAATACTGATCCAACCAGATGCCAACAACATTACTATAGAACATCTACACGACACACCAACTTCAACCCAATAACGCCATGAGTTTCCACTACTCGGATGATTGTATAAAACGCGCCAAATCCATTTCACTGGAAATTGCAACCCGAAGAGCAAAATAATACCTGAGCCATCGTTGGAAATTCGACACAAGGTGGGGCATCAAAGTCAACTCAGTCAACTCACTCCCGTGGGTTTATTATCATTTTTTTATTATGTTAATTGCAAATGTAAGAGACTTCTATTTACATTTTTGGAGTGTCAATTACTTATTTAAAGTTTCCTAAGGTACTTGAAAAAAATGGTATCAGTCTTTCACTATTATTCGATTCACTTTTACACAGAACCAGAATAGACCCACTGAAGTATTTATTCTCGATGCCAATAAATTCCAAGGTTCACTTCGAACATTACTTACATAAGTTCAGAATTTTCGAAAAAGGAAGAGATTTCTGGGAAAATTTTGTTCATGATAGCCTTGAAGACGTAGGTAAGTAAATACACTAGAGGACAGATAAAATGTAAACCTAAGCTAAATACTCGTATAGTCTGGGAATTCAATATTTAGATTAGATACTTGCATATACATATGTACATACATACATAGGTACACTGCTGTATTAATTTTTGTTTTTTTCTGTAAAATTTTAAGTTCTTTGTTAATTTATTTGCTTTCAAATTAATTTATTAAAATAGCTTGACATGATGTTATCCTTGCTTCGGTAAGCGAGTATTTCACGTCGGTTTCCGATAGCCATGTAAGTAAAAATTGACAAATTAAGCTTACTTTCGTTCTCAGAAATAATCCAAATTAAAAAGCATTCCAAATTGATAGGTTTCGCTTTTACTTAAATCTACAACGCTGTATTGAACAACTATACCAATCTGTCTTAAAGTAGATCATTTATCAGCTGTGTACGAATCTAGCCCTTTTCTAAATTTATCTTAATAAACTTAGTTTTAAAAGAAAAAATAGTTCGAATCACTTATAAATAATGGTGACAGCTCTGGACTAGAAAACAAAAATAAGTTATACTCATATATGTACTTAGGCTGAGACAAACAACAAAAGTGTACAATCCTGTTATTTATCAGTTCTTTTTATTTAACTTATTTTCCTAAAATGAATACATGCATACCTATGTATGTACATAAATTTCGAATGAATAAAATCAAGATGAAAACAAAGCAAAAAAAAATGACTTAATGGACTAAATTAAAATGATTCCAACAAAAACAAATCCAATAATTATTTATCTACTTAAGATACAAATCTTCATAGGGGAATTTTTTGAAAACATTCACCGCTACACTTCGTACAATTTCCGATATAGCCACATGAATCGATGGCTGTAATTCATTCCAGACGTCACTCCAATTTTCATTTAAGAATAAATTCAAATTATCACCCAAAGTTTTGTCACCATGGAAGAGATTTGTGAGTTTAATTTGAACCCTATTCGATTGGACAGAGAAATAGAATTGAATTAGAATTTACATAATTTATGTTTGGTTTAAATTCAACTTACTTTTCTGGTTCGAGGAGAATCTTCAATTTGTCAATGCCCAAGAAAGTCTTGCCACTTTGGGTGTTCAAGCTCGGCTTGAATTTAACCGAAAACTTAGGTTTGATGATAGTTATGTCAGCTTCTCCATCACCTTGAATGGGAAGGATTAATATGCGGCCATCGGCAGTATATTTGCCACGCATTGTCAACTTTGGCAAACTACCATACAGTTCAAATTTGCTTGTTTTTGGATCTGCTTCAAAGCCACTAAAAAAAATAAATTATAGTTAATACTGTACCTCCGCACAATTTACAATATTGTTTTAGTACACTTACACCATTTTGTCAATATTAACATTTGACAATCCACCGACTAAAAGATCCTTGAAATTCAGCTTAAAACTCAAAGAACCTGATCGGCCATCGGAAATATCAAACTTTTTGAGTGCAAAAGGTTCCAGAATTGGGAAACCAGCTTCTGGATAACCTGTCTTTGAGAACTTGGTTAACAGATGTAACGCTGATTGGCGTATGCATTCTGTGTCTCCAGCATGACACTGTTCAATGTCAGCGGCTAAAATCAAAATAAAAAAATTTATGTAAATAATAGACAACGAATCTTTTTATAAATAAACGAAAGAAATAAGATACAAATATAATTTAATTCAATTTAAAACAATAATTACAAAAGTTAAGCTCGATTTAAACTATGTGTTTATCAACACATTTTTGGTGGTTTCAAAAGGAAAAATGAGCTCCAAGTGGCCGAAGTATGGCCAACGGACAGTGGGGGGCTCTTACCCTGAGGGGCCCCATTACAAGTAAAATAATAAATATAACAGTTATAAATTGGCATACCTATACAATAATAAAAAATACTTATAACTTATATACAATATTTGCCGATTAATTTAAAAGAAAATAAGCACTCATATAAGTACTTGCAAGTACTCTGTTTGCTTTGAAAATGACATAAAAAGTACTTATAAGTACATTGCCACCTTCAAAGGAATCCAGTTAATGATTGTTGTCTAAGAATTTTCTAACTTATTCAACTGAATTCGGTGATCCAAACCTTGATTAAGTTTTATTAAAAAAAAAAAAATTGTTGCAAACATTTATACTATCATTTCAATTCCAACCTTGGTTCAGTAAGGGATCAAAGTTAAATCTGTCGTTCTGAATGCATTCACTAAAAAAAGCGCGAGTTGTACAAAATATATTTAAACCGTGGTTCAGCATTTTTTTTATCAAAATCGGAGGATTGAAATTGGTTGATCGCTTTTAATATTTTTTTGTACGACTGGCATGATTTATTTTTTACACTTCAGACTTTACCAACGGAAATTAGGTTCGATACGATTTGCAAAATGTTACTTAAAAGTAACCAAGGTAATTATTTCATTATAATTGAAATCAATGATTTTTTTATGTCTTCACAATAAAAAATTTAAAAGTTTTTAAAAATTAAAAATATCAAAATCCTTTGCTAAGGAGACTGTTCCAAAATGCAGTGTAGCCGCTGCAATGCGTTTCCTTAGTTCTTCACTCTTAGTTTTTGAACACTTAACCACTTATTTAAAAAAGGTTTAAATTTGATAATTATGTAGTAGTCACACTATAAAATCCAAACTTAAAGATGCTTTAAAATCTTGCGCAAGTGGCTTATTTTTAAATAAGCAAGTAAAATTTTATAGTTGATATCAAGCTACAATAATATCATTTATCATTTTTCAAACACACAAAAACGAACAGATCTAAGGGAAATCTTAAATTCACGTTTTAATTTAAGCAACTAATTTCGAACACATATTATTATTAAGATTTGATTCTTTAGAATCTACCTATTTCCGTATATAATTAAAAAAGTTCTCATTAGTTAACCAAAACATACAAAAGTTCACTATTAAAAATTTACTTCAACTTAATGATGCCTAGATATTATTACTATGCGGTACTTCATTAAACTTGGTTTTCATAAAACTTACGAAAAGATTGTGCTCCCATCATAAATACCAAACACAGCAACACCAAAAACAAACTTCGCGAAACCATTTTGATTAATTTTATGACACACTTGAATTAAAACACTTTTTCAATAAACTACTGTAGAAAAATAAGCTCGATGTTTAAGGGTGGCTTAAGAATTTTTTTTTCCAAACTCCACACCAAATTCGACTCTAAACCATTCAAGTCCAATGCGCAAACTGTAGAATCCATCTCTCATTACACGCGCATTTATAAAATTTCGCACCATCACGCATACTCTCGCTTCTCGCATATTAAAGAAAATAAATTAATTCTTAAAACGAAAAATAAAAAAAAAAATACTCGATACTCCTAATCATATAATTATTTCCTTATGCTGGCAAATATCCAAAAAAAAAAAAAAGAAAGAAGATGACGAACAAGAACAAACAATAATATCAACAGAAAAAAGTATGAATTAAAATAAATACAAAAAAAAAAAAAGAAACAGAAATCCAGCCGGGTCGTTGCTGTTTTCTCAAGGTGGTCAAGATTCAACATCTCACCTGTCCAAGCGAGAGTCTACGCTCATCGTGGTTACCAAAACAGTAAATAAGATTAAAAAAAGTGGATTGACGTCAAAATAGCAAACCATAATTTATTTTAATTTAATGACTGTAAAAGGGATTTTGTTTGTTTCTTTGGATTAGGGGGTGTTTTTATAAATTAGAGACGTGTTCACATTTTTAGATTTTAATTTAATTTAGCCATCGATAGTTTTACATTTATTTGTACGAAAATTATACTTTGACGAAAATTGATATGTTTTTGTTAGTTCAGTAGAATTAATTTTGGAGGTGGCAAATTACTTGTGAGTAGCTAAGCAATAATTATGCTTTTGAGTCTTAGTTTATTTTATTTTGGGGTTAATTAGATATCAAGCTAAATGAATTGCCTCAACAAAAAGCAGCTGAAATGAAGATGCCACTCATGACAGGAAATGACAAAACGTAGTTGAATAAGAAGCAAGAAAATCCGAGGACCCTCTTAGCTGAAATGAAAGCTTTACACGGACGGCAGTTGTCCGTCCAGTGTTTAAATACGGTTTATAGAGTCGGGCAATATATAAGAAGTATGAAATATCGTGGAAGACAGCAATGTTTTTCCGCCACTTCATCCACCCTCCGCTTACGCGATGTTTAATGTCGTTATCACAAGATTTTTCCCTATTGATCACTGGTCAAAAAAGATATTTTAACTTTTTGCACTTGGTATAAGTAAACTGACGAACATAATTTCGAAAAATGCAGAACCTGGAAGTGCAGCAAAATGTAAAATATGGGTTCTTGACGCTTTATTAGATCTCTTGTCTTAACAATAGTTTAATGAAATTTAGAGAAGGATGCGTCACAAATCATGAAGTTTCCGTGAAATCCAGTACAGATTCAACAGAGTACACAGTTCACAGCACAGAGTATTGAAATTAGATTTGAAAAATATCGAGATTTATCAAGAGATTCCCATGCTGTATTGGTTGATTTTTTTTTTAAATTCTTTTTTTATCCGATGGAAATCTTCAAAAGACACTCGGTAAGAATCGGTACTGAGTAGTGTGGGACTCTTACCGCACCAAAACCACCGGTGAATCAGGGCCAATCTATGAAAGATCGACAAATGATTTTACTTTCTCAATTTATAAATCACGTTGTGGGAAGCTTAGGTTAGTTTAGGTTGGTTGGGCTGACAGTTGGTTTTGTTACCGTCACACTTAGATCAATGTAGACCCATTGTGATACCCTGAAGTGTTATAACTTTTTGAAGTGTTAACCTATCAATCCGATGGTTCGTCTAGCCATTTGGATGTCTTGACGAAGTTCAGTAAGCTCTTGCTAGAGAGTTCTGATAGTTTAAAGTTATAACACTTTCCCATTGCTTTTAGACCATCAGCTCATGAGGCTTGGTTGATTTTGAAAAAGGATTTCAAGGCAACGGGAGGTTGCTTTTACTTTTACGACCCATTTAGTAAATGCATTTAGTAAATGGATGAAAGTTAGGTGATATGAAATTCAAAAATGACAGTATTACACTCCGGTTAGTCTCCGTTAGGTCCATTTTTTTTACAAGTTATTAAAAATAAGGATCTAAACGACGGACACGGGCTAGCTGACTGGAATGTTTTTTTTCATAAATCTTTCTATGACAAAAGTTTATTCTTCTAATGGTATTAATTCCGCTGATCAGACAGTTTGAGACAAAATAACTCATAACATTCAAAGTTTACATTTAGGTCACAAAATGCCACTGCTGTTAGGTCTTTATTTTTTCTAAAAAATACAAATTAAAGATCCCATATCCTGCATCCTTGTTACGATCACTTGATCATTAGCATGAAAAAACTGAATATCTATGATACATCAATATGTTGGACAATGTAAACAAGACGTATTAGTGAAAATTGGCAACAGTAGAGAAAAAAACACTTGTGTATAAAAAGCGAGAAAATCCATCAAACCTTCACATTAAAAAATACTATTTTGGACAAAATACATCTTTCCAACTAAGCTGGCATTGGCATGTATACAAAGAACAACAGCATTCGGCGTTTCTGAGGCATCGCGACAGAAAGGCAGGCTCGAAAAATTCTAGGTGAAACAATAATACATTCAGTTGGCCTCGGAAATTTGTAACAATACAAAACTTGAAAGCCTGGGCAATGTTTTCTGAAGTCAACCGGAACCCCAGAAATGTACAGTGGGAGAGTAGTGGGCATAGTCGAGATCATTATAATCGTCCGTCGAAGATGATAGGGTTCGCCGTAAGAAAACGTATCGAATTAATTTTATTTTGTTCACCATTTTCATTATTAGCAATTCAAAATCAGTTCGCATCGCTATGTTCTATTAAAGCAACTTCATTTTTCGTTATGCTAGAAAAAGCAATGTGTAAAATGTCAATCGTAAAATTCAGCTTAAACTAAATAATTTGAATTCAATACATGCCCTCCTAAAAATCTGTGTCTGGACTGGATTATCGAAATGTTTTTAGCTCTTTGTCAACAATATGCGTATGGTTTAATCAAGGCGAATAATAACAACAACTCTTCAGGTAGGTTAGTAATATTCCACACCGAAATTTCCAGAAAGCTTAGTAAAAAAGTTGTTTTTTTTGCAATTTTAGGCAGTCTGCCTTTTGCCTACAAATAGCAAATAACTTGATCTTCTAGTTTGGATTGTGAATTTTTTTAAATTTAAAATCAAAACTGCTTTCCAACTTTTGTATGTCAGTATTGATTCAAAATATTAAAATAGATACATACGTACATCTTTAAATGTTCTATGTATGTACCTTTTTTATTACAAAAATAAAATGTGATCTATTAAACTTGTTTGATAGGCGATTAGTGTTCAGACGCCTAGCATGACAATTAGACGAGCACACTTTTCCTATTCTAGCTAGTTTTTTTTTTAATTATTGAATTGATGTTTACCTGTTTTTTATTTTTGACTTTAATTGCCTGAAACTGGTAACTAAGCCGGTAGCCGGTAAAATTTAAATTATGCTCAAAACATACACACACCTACATGTCTTAAATTTCAAAGGGCGGATTTGCTTCGATTATTTATTATTAAAGTTGCTAAAACGAAAAGCGCGTACACTGGTCTAGCACTTAATTGCTTATTAACATAAATTCCACGCGGCCACTATGATTTAAATGTATAGTAGCTCTTTAACGTCATGGAGCAGGTCTTTGCTTTGCTAAATTATTTTAAAATTATGTACACTATTATAAATTGCTTAACGTCATATTCGACTGGTTTTTGGCTTCTGGATATCAGGTTTTGGTGGTATAAAATCTTCTGGTTGATTGTTGATTGTTGACTTATACTTAATTTGATTGCTCATTTAAATAAATTATGGATGAAGTCAGTTGAATTAAAGTATTGTATGTCGTTTCACGGTTTTATTTTGTTTATCTTTGATTAGCATCATTTTTTTTTTGCGTGTAAAAAATAGTGAATAATACTATGAATTACGACTTAAGAATGTATAGGAATTTTACCTGTTAAATATTAAAAAAAAATATATATACCTTCATCCATATGTATGTACATATTTAGATACGGTTGCATTCAAGGTCGTATAGTATAGGATGATAACTTGAATAACAAAAATAAAAATCTTTTACCGTCTAATGTTCTGATCTTCACTGGGACCCAAATTCTCCCACTTCACTGGTTTACCTAAAGTCACCACCTGCGTTGGCCTCCCTCCTGTTTTGCATTATTTTGTTGTTTGCTTTGTTCGATTCAGGAGTTCTCAAGAAGTTCTCACGTTATCCAACAGTTTGGAACGTGCGTCGTCGTTGTATGCTTTTGGGAGAGAGTTCCCAAGGCATCTTCTTTATACATGGACAAAATAAAGCATGACGAACATAGCCCAAGATTGTGCTTAATTTTAATCGATCACTCTTTGTTTTGTCACTCTTGCATCTTAATTTAAGCATAATTATTTCAGCGAACAAAAAAATACTGTACGGAGCCTTCCTTTCAGCTCAGCAAGCCTTTTCAACCACGAAGTTACCAGAGTTTTCCCGGCATCTATGCTTACGTGATGCTTGATTTCTTCATCCCAAGATAGCTTGATCATAGAACCAAGATATTAAAACTTTTCGTAGGGTTATTATCTCGCATAATAATTAAAATTAGTCCTGGCTGAAAAAAAGAACCGTTTAAAAATTTTAAAGCATTTTTTGCAAAAAAAAATTAATACCAAAAAATTTAATATTTTTGTTAAAAATTTTAATAACACAAATTAAGAATGCTTGTAAATTTTTGACAGTCAGTTTTTGTATTTTTTTTTTGACAATTTATTCAATTTCAATCCATACATATTTGTACTCATTATTTAAACACTTGTTTATCATTTTCAAAAAGAAAGTTTTTGACTGAAAACTCATGTAAATTTTAAAGTTGAAATCAGTAATTTTTGCAAAAGTTACCAAATCCCTGGTTTTGTTGACTCTGTAACACTATTAACAAATTAAAAATGTTGAAATAGTAATATACACAATAAATCAAAAATGTTTTCCAAAAAAAATGAGATTAATAAAAGTTGAAAAGGATTTTGCAAAAAATACCAATTTTTTCAATTTTTTCTTTCCTATAATAATTCTAAAAATGGAATTTTTTGTTTTCAATCTTTTAACGAATCACAAGTGAAATGATTTTGTAATAAAAGAAAAAGGTAGGCGTTTTCCAAATAAAAAAAAGCTTTATTGGTTTCACATAATGTACAGCACTTTACACATTCCCCCACAAGTTTTCAATGGGGTTAACGTAAACCTGAAATTAAAAACTTTCATATTTTTTTCATAATGTTCCTTTTTTATTATTTGTTTGAGGGTGCCTTAACAGTTTTTAATAAATATTTCAGAAAACTTATAAGCTTTACAGCAATAATGTTCCTGGCGAATATTAATCAGTGAAAAAGTCATCATAAGCAACCACTTTTAAGATTTCACCCAGTAGTAATTTTATGATATCTGAGTAACCTTCATTAATTCCGCTTTCCAATTCAGTCCAAACATCTCTCCAATTGTCATTTATCACTTTGTTGAGTTCCAGCCCTAATTCCTTATTGCCATTGAATAAGTTATCTAATCGTATGCTCATTCTGAAAAAAAGAAACAGAATATTACAAAAGAACAATTATACATCAAGAGAGTAAATTGCTGCAACTTACGATTCAGGGTCGTTTTGCACTTTCATCTTTAAAATTGATATTCTGTCCTTTCCGTTTTCATCAACAACAGCAAACTTTATCTTCACACCACTTTTGAAATTTTTTAACTTTATATCAGCCGTACCATTGCCAACAATTGGTAATAGCAGAATTCTTCCGTTTGCTTCATAATGACCGCTTATTCTTAGTTCAGGAACTATCACATACATTTCGAATTTAGAATTCTTCAGATCTTTTTCGAAACCAACTACCTTGGTTACATTTGTTTTCGACAGTCCGTAAACATCAAGATCGGTGAACTTGAAGTTTAAATTCAATGGGTTATTTCCATGGGTTTTTGCAACTACCATTTCTTTTAGATGAACAGGTTCAATTTTTCGCAAGCCAAGTTCTACGTTGCCTTCGGGATACTTGTGCAAGACCTGGGTGGTGGCCTTTGCTATACAAACTACGTCTCCTGAATGACATTTTTTAATTTCTGCAGCTGCAAAGTTTTAAATTTTAAATATAAATGATATCAAAATTAAATTATATTGAACAAATGGCCATAAGAGATATTTATGAAGACTTACGAATTCCAGCAAAACATTCTTTAAGAAAGAACAATCCCAAAAAGCACATAAATAAGAACAAGAAGTCCATATTTATATTTATAGCAGTGTATATATTTCGGATAATTTGATCAGACAAATATTTTAAGCTAGCGGCTATTAATGTACAAAATTTCTTTAATACTAATGGTTTGGTTCTAAGTGTTCCTGGTTTTTATATTCAGGAAATTATGTTATGAAACAAAATAATGATTGAACTCTGATCTGAACAAAAATAAACCAAAATTTTATTATTTAACCTTGGTTTATGGGGGACGAGTCATTATAAATTATGATGAACAAATGAATCTAATACAATTAAAAATGCGATAATATTACTTGTTTCAAATTTCATAAACTTTTTAATGTTCTTTTGTAGTAATGATTTGGTTTAAGTGATTCTGAGAAATTTATCAATTAAAGCTTTTACTCACGTCTGAAATTTAATTGAGTTCTTCGACCTGCAACAATTATTAGATTGGCTTTTCGGATGACTATGTTGAATGGGCTTAAGGGATTTCAAGGTAGTTAAAACAAATATATACGTATATACATAGGTAATTCATGTTTTTTTCGAGCAATTATGAAAACTATAATGCATTCATTCAAACTACCAAATTTTGATATAATACACATTTGTAACAGGCTGGAATTTACATTTAATTAATTCAGCAAAAATATACATATTTAAAAAAAATTGGATTGAAAAAAAGTAAAGTGATTTTCGTTCTCACAATGTTCCGACCTCGACTTTGGAGATTCTTTTTACCTACTGGAAAAGCCAATCCTAGACTTGCTACCTTGTGCGAGCTTTCAAAATTGGAAATAGGATTTCAAATGAAATTTAAATCTAACAGAACGCGATCTGCGATCTGTATGTTCAAACAGAACGCGGGTAGATCTCAGAATTTTAGTTTCATGACTGAGAGCTGCTGTTTGTTGGATAGATAAATTTAATTTATTTACCATATGTCCATATTCTACTGAGTATAGTTGTTATTTTCCATACATTCCACATATGTTTTGCATGAGATGATAATAAATATGAGCCACTAAAGTTCAAAATTCAAGATGTACAATTTGGTGCTAAAATAAGCAACACACATTTACTGACCCAACTCAACCATTATTAAAAATAATGTCGTTGGGTAACAAAGGGCAAACTCAAGGATTCACTAATGTCGTTTTCAATTGGCAATCTGGAAGTAGAAAAAAATATTCTGAATGCGTTCAATTGGGCAAAAGTGACAGTTCTGATTCTAAAAAAAAGAGAATTTCTCTTCTGGATTTGAAATCAGAAGCAAAAACAGAATCACTCACACATTCAAAGATTTAATGTCACGCTTGATAATTGTCATATTTTTTTGAATTTACAACTGTGAAGTGATTGCTTGAAATACTAATACTCTCACACCAAACATCAAATTTTTCAGAATCGAAAAAAACTGTTCAATTGGGATTCCGTATCTAAAACCAATTCCGGATTGCCAATTAAAAACGACATAAGTGTCAAATACAGAAAAAAAAAATTTCTTTTTTCAGTCGAAAATTCCAAGTTCAGATGTCGAAAAATGTTCACATTTGAGACTTTAATCTTTGTATATAAAAAACATAGTACTATCATGGCAAGTATTTTTTAAATTTCCCCGACCCTTGCGGTGGCGCTGCAAAATTTTAAGTTTAGAATTTGGTTTCGAGAATCTTTAAGCATCGGAAATTAAGAGTAGGAGCAAGAGGAGACCATTATTTCGATTATCATAACCAAAAAATATCAATAAATATCGATTAAAGCCTCCACAAGCTCTCCGCAAAAAAAAAATTGAGTAAGGGTTGCCCCACTTTTTAGATGTCGCCCCATTCGACTTTCAGAATGATAGTAGGTACTATATGTTTTTCATATACAAAGCTTTAATGCAAAACGGTTTATGCACCGAATAAGAAACGTTTTGCATAATTTTTTAACAAGTCCGCTCGTAAATAGTAAATGAGTAATAAATAATAGCAATAATAGTAAATTTATATAAAAACTCACATATATTTTTTCTGTCTTTTAGCTGTCAATTTTTGTTTGTTACGTTTGTCATTGAAAGGACCATCTTCCGCCATTTTTCTAAGAAATTATAAATGTTTTAACAAAAAGTGACGGGAAGATCGTACCACCGGACCCCGTTCTGTTTGACATGGCCTTGCACACTGAAAAAAGGAATAGATATTTGTGTAACGGACCCCTTGCCCATGGTACTTAATGGCACGAAACTGTTACATTCATCTATGTAAATATTTTTATGCATTCTCAAATTTACATAATTGATTCTTTTCTTTGGAATCCGCTTCCATACATAACTACTGTGAATTCTTTTAAAGCAAGTACCTACCTATTTTCTGTCTTAATTCAAAATGAGCAGGCAATAAAAAAACTTCAAACTCCAGTCCGCATTCTTCACACCAGACATAATCCTTTTCAGCACTCAATCAAAGTCTAAAATAATCCTAATTGCTTAATTATCGTCAGTCATGCAACCGGAGCCTACCATCAAAATTTACGAAGCGTCCATTTAACTGTTGAAAACTTTTTATTGAATAACTTTGCCTTCTTTATCAATCAATATAAAAAATACCATCAGACAAGAGAGCCTTTATTATGACGAATGGAGCAACAGCTTATTTGCATGAGCATTGGTTATTTTTAGCTGCCAACCTGCCAGGCACGCTTTTAAAATCTAATGAACCCATAAGCGCACAACCTGATACAACAAAATTTCAAAGACCTTAGGTCACGATTTTATGGTAATATTCCAACAGGTGAATGTTTGAGGCGAATATCAAAGTTAAGGGCATGGCCATGGCTACAATCAATACTTGTTGAAAGGTACCTTGATAATGAACTCAATTTGAATGTCAAGTATTTATAAAATTGTTTATAAACAAAACAAAAAGTGACACGCGTGATAAACACAAAGTCACCGGTGGTGGCGGCGTACATTGTCATGTCACCGAAATGTTTGTTTTTGTTTTTATTAAAAAAAAAAAATCGTTTATAAACAAAACAAAATAGTGACACACGTGATTAACAGAAAACAAAAAGTCACCGGCATCCATTGTCATGTCACCGAAATATTTGTTTTTGTTTTTATTTATTCATTTATGTGGATTTGGTCGCATAGCAAAATTATGTTGTTTGTTGCGATTAAATAAAATTGTCTCTGATGGTGATTTTGTCATCGATAAAATATTTGTTCCGATTCTTGTCTTCCATTCGTTTCAAATCCTTATCCACGTATTGTACGTGTTTTTTTTAGTGCTGCAGTACTGTAAGTAGTTACATAACTCATTGGTAAGTGAAAATTTTCAAAATTATTTTTTCTAAAGGAACTTGGAGAAAATTAAACAAAGAAAACTAAAAACTTCTAATGGAACCTTCGACCAGCGCAGAGGGTGCCACTGGGCCAGGTCCCGATGCTCGCCTGGAATTCATGGGTTCTTATGTAATCAAATCACTGAAGCTAAAACCAGAAAAATGGACAAGGGTCATTACTGTTGAAGAACACAAGGGTGTTATTAAAGAATTTCTAGATCGGCCCATGCCAGTAGTCTTAGTTATAATTTTAACACAAGCAGCACAATTAGTTCCATCTACAACTTTTCCATTATCCCAATTGAAGAGCAAGGGGGTGTACTTTATTAAAAAGCAACCATTGCCTGTACCGAAAGAAGGATGCGAACATTTTATTATTGTTGGTGATCTAGCAACAAGGACAATTGATCAATTGTCAGCGCTGGTAGAAGAGGTTCTAGTGCCACTTTTGTCCAATGAAGACAATTACAAGTCATGGCCCGATATGGTTGCGCAAGATGTACAAAAACATGTACACAGTTTGAAGAGCACTGTGCACCAAGTCAAAGGCCAGGTTAGTGGTGAGACTATACTTGCAATGCCAGTTGGAGTTGAGAAGATCGTTAAGGCTGCCAAGGAACTATCGGAAACGCAGAAGTGTAGCTTTGATTTGTACTTGAAAAGTGCTATAGAAGGAGTTGTTATAAAATGGGCTACACAAATTCATGATGTCATTAAGGAGAGTCCATCTAATGCATTTCAAAATAATCAAAATCCAACACCACACGCTGGTAAGTACTTTTGACTGTTGAAATTATTCACTAATAGGAGTTTTCCTTTGGAGGTGGCGAGAAACTTGTGAGTACTTTGCAAGTCATTTTCAATTAACGTCTTTCTTTTAGTTAAAATATGGGCGTAAGGAAGATAATTTTCCAAAGAACATGTAAAATTAAGAATCTTTATATGGCTATAATATAAGTATTTTCGAAAAGAGTAAAAAAGTTTTCGCTAAATTTTTCCTAAAAGAAAGTTCTTTGATATTGCACAAATTTCTCTATACGTACCACAAATGTAAAATGAGTGGCTCGGTTTATTAATATGCCTGGTATTAACATTTGTGCACTCCACTTTTTATTTGACGATTAATACAGGTCAACAAAAAAATATTTTTTTTGTTTCTGTGTTTAAATGGCGATTTTCTCAATCTCAATCAACATGCAACAGCATCTTTTTTTTGTTTCAAAGTTTGTTTCTGCATACATATTACATGTTGTCAATCAATATTGTAAGGTAAGCAGTACGAGAATAATGAAGTTCACACGTGGTTTGAACTCAATTCTAGCAAACACATTTCAGCCTTTATCTTAATGGTAGCATCAAAACGGTTTCAGAATAAATATGTACTTCAGTTAGTGCAAACTCGTTATGTTACATTTGCGGTGAATTTATTTAAACAAGAAATACAAAAATAGCTTTGAGTACCAATTTAAAGATTTGTGAAAGCTATGAAGCTTTCCTGTACTGTCTCCTTCTGCATCCAGTTAAGATAATGGTGATAGTGACATTAATTTCAAACCGTAAGTTTTGAATCTCACCTTATTTGGTCAAAAGACTCAGTTATAAATTTGCCTAAAAAAAACGCTGAAACCCTAGCTTCTCGGTTGCAACTTGTGAGTGAATTCTACGAGATTGTCGTATTTTTTTGAATGATTCACAACAGAAAATGAATTAATTCACATACATTAGTGCTGAAATTTTGCTTATTAGCTTTCATGAAATTATTCATGAATTCAAAATGTCACAAATTTTCATCTCATCGTAAAGGAAAATTCTTTAACTATTATTGTATCGCCTAGTGGTCAAATAATGGCCTGTACTGAAGACAACATTCGAGCCGGAAACCTATATTATGTACATACTGTACATAAAGACATCTTATTGAAAACACCAACACAAAAAAAGAGAAATTTCTGAGAGCCAACTGTACAATCGGTAGTAGTCCGTGACGTGAAGGTTAGTGCGTCATGCCAAATGTCCCAAATGTCAAGGTTGTGTCATCTAAAAACAAGATTTTGTTTCACTGACAGCTTGCTCTTGCGAGAAATTGACAAATTCTTCAAGAGCTTCACTTGTCAGTTGTTGAAACTTCTGTCCAAAATTTATTAGGTGGAATTTTAATTTTACCATCACATTATTTTTGTGTAACGAGAATCAATATTTTATTATATACAAACCTAACTACCCCACGTTATGAGCGAAAAATTATTATTGAATAGAAATTTAAACTAATAAAAAAACATTATTTTTTAATGCACTGATTAAACTTTTTGCGATAAAACTTCCTTTCCTCTTGTTTTTCGCTACCATTGCTTTCGTTTCAATTTCAATAATCGAAAACCGCACATGAAAGTAATTTCCTATTTAATTTTTTAAATTACTAAAAATAAACAACAATGTCTGTCCCAGCTAATTAAGAAAGAGAAAACTTCTATGGAGTTACACTCAGCGAAAAAGAACCTCTTCAACAATTCGTTGTTGATGAGACCGATAAATTCGAAATGGAACAAAAGCTGGTAATCAAGCAAATATGTTTAGACGTTGAAGCTAAAGAGGGTGAATTGAGTGTCGTGCAGATTGAAACAAAAGTTTCGGACAAAAAAGATCTTAAAATACCGATTGCTGTATTAAAAGTTGGCGAGACACGTTGCTTAAAGCCAAACCTCGAAATCCCATCAGCATCCGTGACATTCAAACTTATCCAAGGCACCGGTCCAGTGTATATACATGGCCAACATATCGTAAACGAACCCGATGCAGAAGAGGTATTCTATGAAGAAGAGGAAACCGGTGACTTGGATGAAGAGGCACTCCCACAAACAAATGGCAGGCCAAGAAGAAGCGGTGAAGTGGGCTTCAAGCCCGTTAGTAGACGTAATAGCCACAAGATATATATAGTAGAGTTGGTCATGGAGTTAGAATACATTCTTTTAATTTTTAAGGCCATGGATTCGAAAGAATTTGCAGGCGGGATAAATAACAAATGATCCTCAAAATCATTTTTTTATAAAAAAAAAAATAAAAACAAAAAATTATAACTACCTTCTGATAAAAGTACCTAATGGAACAATTAAAAAAAAAACTGTTGCAATGCTCGTTTGTAAAATAACCTCTGAAAATTTTAAAAAAATTATCTTATATTCATAATTTTTTTTACATAAAACTAACTAAAATTTGAATCCCTATTCATTCTTTGTTTCTATTTAAAAAAAACGTTAATTTTTTTATGTTTGGCAGAAATCTCTTTTTGGAATAATCGTTTGAAGAATCTTTCATTCATATTTGAACAGCTTAGAAATGAAAGAATTCGTTCGATGGCACTTATATTGGAGCATTCGCAAAGTGCATATTTTCCTTGCTTTCAAACACTATTTAAAAATGTCGTCACCGGTAAGATTAATTTAAGACTTAACAGGTATTCTAAAAATTTAAATCCGAATTTTATAATTTAAGCTTTGGCTGAGGCAAAAGATATCACTCTATATTTGGGACCACTTAAAAAGCAACTAGTGCAATTAGAAGAGATAGACTTCGCAGAAGCAAAACCCCTATTAATTCCACTAATGCATGTTGTTTGTAATCTTTGGGGACATTCAAGATATTATTGTCATTCTTCTAAAATCACTGTTCTGCTCAAACAAATGTGCAATCTAATTATATATCAGGTTAGTTTGTATCATTCGCGCCCATTGGCATATTAATAGTTTTTATTTTTTTATTTTTCAGGCAAAACGTTTCTTGGATCCATCATCAATTTTCCACACAGATATTGAAGAGGCTATGCAACGTTTGACGTTATCAATTCAAATTTTAAAGTTCTTTCGGGATTTGTTTGATTATTATAGAGAGAATTTGGCAAGCTATTTCACCGAAGAGGATCGCGCTCCGATTCTATGGTCGTTCCATCCGAATTCAGTTTTTAAGAGATTTAATGCTTTCGTAGAACGCTTAACAACTATTCAATGGCAAGTAAAAATTTTTTAAAACACCTAATTTACTATTAGGGTGGCATTGAGAGGCTTTCAGTTTGACATTTTTCATTTCCCTATCTCATTTGCACTTGTGAAACATTTTTGTTGATTTTTAAAACAGTTTTTAAATCAGCGTTGGTTAGCAAACATTAAAGGACATTAGTGCAACCCAGAGAAATTTATCAGGCCAATAATTTTAGTTGTCAAGTGACGTTTATAAATTTCAAAAATAAGGTATGTTCGCTAAAGAACTATTATTGATTTAACCTTGTTCTGTATGAAGAAAATTATTGTGTTATTGCTAGTTGCAACTAGTTCTAGTATTACTTGACTACTAAGTCAACGGTTACAAAAAAAGTAATTTTAAAAATTTAAATTTCGTATTTATTCGATAGATAATGAAAACTTTAACCTTATTTTCAGGTTCTTCTTCACTGTCATGGAATTTCTTAAATTAGAAAAAGTTGAAATTGGTGGTCTAAGAGGTCGTCAACTCAGTGCACGTATTGTAGCTGTTTATGTAGAATTCAATCAATATTTTACAGCATTTGCTTCAAAAAGCTACGATGTTTTAGATCCTGATGACCATGAGTTCGATGTGGATTTCGAAAATTTTCAAGCACGCATTTTGGAACTTGATATGAAGCTAGCAGCTATTTTATGTCAGGCTTTTGATGATTGCTATAATTTGGAAAGTATTTTTAAGGTAATATAGCACAACCGTTTTTTACAATGATAAAATTAATACATTTTTTTCTTTAGCTCATAAGCATTGTTGGGAGCGTATTAGATCGTCCAAAAATCAAAGAAGAATTCACACAAAGATATGCGGAAATCGTTAGAATGCTAGATGAAGAAATGACAGTTTGCGAAGGAATATACAATTCTCAAATGGTGCTTAAAGAACAAAATATATTTCTTTACCCGGACTATAACTTTCCGCCAACATCTGCATTTATTCGTTGGTGTGGTCAACTGGAAAATAGAATAACTCCACCTGTCAATAGTTTTCAAGCTTTGCAACATCCGTAAGTTGGAAATAATTAAGACATCTTACTTTATGTTATGACATTTGTAAATCTTGATCATTTAGAGTAACTAATACTGAAGAAGCTCTTGCTATAATAGAGCGCTATAAGACGCTGATGGAAAAGCTAGCATCTTGTAAATCGTCAGTCTTCAAGGAATGGAGTGAACAAATACCGGAACAAATTGAAAAAAATCTAGAAAATTCACTGATTGCTCGAAATCCCAGTAACAACATGCTTATATTGAATTTCAGTCCAACTTTATTCTGCATCCTGCGGGAAGTGCACTACCTCAAGCAAATGGAGATTGATGGCATTCCCGAACTTGCCACTGAATTTGCTGAGAAAAACGAAGTCTACCGAACGTACACTCTAAATTTGGAGAAGACGATTGATTGGTATAATGCCATTCAGTTGAATAGTTCTCCAGTAGAGTTGATATTGATCAAGAAAGAAGTAGAGCAAATCGATGCGCTTGTGATTACAGGTGTAGATGAATTAGTTTGGAACTCGGAGAATATAACTGAATATCTTCAGAAACTTCGAGAACCCGTTGCCGCTTTACAAAACCGAATGAATCATACTCAAGGTAATCTCGCACAAATTCACCAAATTATGTCCGCTTGGGCGAAAGTACCGCTCTTCGAGCGCAAGGATTCTAAGAAGGACACTGTCCTCTGCTTGGATGAGCGTTCGGATCGGACAACAAAACGTTATGCAGAAATCCGAGCTGCTTCGAAGCAAATCCATGAATTGCTCGAGGACAACATGATCCAATTTAATATGAAAGACCGTCAAGATGACGAAATGTGGATTGATTATGTTTCGTTTGTGGATAACATCGTTTATGAGAATATTTTGAAGACAGTTGGTGTGAGTGTTGGCTATTTGGCTGAGAACATGGACATTGAGAATGGCTTTGCTCCATTATTTGAATCGCGATTGGAGCTGGTGGAACCGGTTTTGAAATTTGTTCCATCATTAGAACCTGACGATTCTCATGGTTTTAATAGTATGCTCATAGAGCTTATGCGTGATATCCTTAAAATGGCAAATCTTATTCAACGACTCAAGAAAACCGATAAGAAAACTTATGGGGAGCTAGTGAGTATGAATCAAGACATAATAGACATGCGTCGAGAGATCTTGAACGGAGTTGATAAGGTAATGGAAGAAGCTTCTGAGTTTTGTCATCGCTTTGAAAGATACTCATATCTTTGGCTTGAAGATCGAGAAGAATGCATGTCATTGTTTTTGGAATACGGCCGTATACTTGATCCCGATGAGGTGGATATGATCATGGTTAGAGATCCAACTGCACCTCAAGCGTGTGCTCCAACCATTGAAGCATTTCGCGAACAAATTGATAATTACGAATCGCTTTTCACAGAAATAGAAGCTATCTCACCATTCCAGGTATTCAATTCTTGGTTTCAAGTTGATGTGAGGCCATTTCGACAGGCTCTTCTCAATACCGTATGTAAATGGGGAAATATGTTCAAAGAACATCTTGTAGATCGTGTCACCAATAATCTTATGGATTTAAGCAATTTCATTCGCAAAGCTGATGAGGGCCTGCTACAGACAGTTAAAGAAGGAGACTATAATGGCTTGGTTGGTATTATGGGATACCTGATGCAAGTCAAGGAAAGAGCCGAGAATACTGATGAGATGTTTGAACCTATGCAAGAGACAATTCAATTGCTTAAATACTATGATATGGATATTCCAGAAGAAGTAAATGTTCTTCTTCAAGAACTTCCAGAACAATGGGCAAATACAAAAAAAATGGCCAGTACAGTTAAACAACAAGTTGCCCCACTTCAAGCTACGGAAGTGGTATGCATACGCAATAAAATTGCTTCATTTGAGGTGCACATTGCGTTCTTTAGGGAGGTCTTCAAGCATTACGATTTCTTTAAGTTTGATTGCAATGAACCGTATATACTAGCAAATCGAGTAAATGATGACATGTTTCGATTGGAGACTGTTATGCGTGGCATTCAAGAGTCTGGAGGTCTATTTGAAGTGAATATACCAGAGTTTAAGGTTCTTAAGCAATGTCGCAAGGAATTGAGGATGTTGAAAGTAAGTTCTCAAAAAACGATTTTAATTTTTCATTATTTGTTTCTAAATATTTTAAAACATACGTTCCAACAATAATCGGGTTCACCTACTTACATATCTTTACCTAACCCAAGTATTTCTTTTTTTTTATGTTCGGTAAGTGGGCCTACCCTTAACTTAGATCGACATTTAAACACATGAAACGAAGCAGTTGCTAAGAAAATTTGAAGTCCGTTTTTTGTTTTCGGGATTTTTTATAAAACAGAGGTTGAAGGAATACATTTTTTCCACGAGTTTGTTTTGTTTAATGAATTCGGGTAAACAGCCAGTAGATAAGGTTAAGTTTAGTTAGACGCGGCTTGCGGGAAAACAACAAGCACATGATTGACTTTGAAGTGCCAAAAAAAAAGAGTTTTTAAAAAAGTGTCATCGTTGAAATTGGCCGAAAAATTTAAATAAATTAAGATTCACTTAAGACATCCAAAAAATTAAATTAAAATAAAAAAAGCCAAAATATAATTTGCAAATAAATGATAGACCTTAATATACATAATTGCGGCTTCAAATGTACAGGATATCGAGCTAGGTCACATAGATACTTGGAGTTATGAATTATTAAAATGTTTTCCCCGAAAACCACATAATCAAAATTTATAAATCTGACTTCGTTAGTGTACGGTAATGTTTTCGAACTAATAAAACACTGTGCTCGAAAATGGAACTTTTTTTCAGACTTTTTTTTCTAAAAAATTATTGGCCCATGAATAAAACAAAAAAAAACGAATATTCTCACCAGATGTGAGTTTTTTTAGGACAATTCATTGGCTTATTCTACCAATATTGCTAGTTTGATTATTGCTGCATATACCCAACACCAAAAATTCGGTTCACCATTGGGATACACCAAAAACATGTGTTTCATTTGCCTTTGGAATACGCGATTTCAAGGCGATCAGTATAGCCAAATGAATTGACCTTTAATGCAAGAGGCTAGGTTAAGGCAGAATAATAATGAAATTCCTGTTGTTCCTATTGAGAAAGTGTTGCTTCTTCCACTTCATATCAAGTTAGGAAAAGTAAAAAAAATTATTAAAGCTCTTGACCCAAAAGGAACGGCATAAAAAAACTTATTTTTCCACGATTAAGTGGAATGAAAGTTAAAGAAGGTGACAGTTACGATAGGCTTTAATTTAAATATTTATATAGTTAAAATTCATACTATAGGAATTCTGAATGGACCCGATATTCGACGTTTAAGGAATAATTTGAAGCAGCTCTGACAGAATCTTAACTTGTAGCATGGAAGTGTACTAAAGGTTTCATTGAAAATGTTTTGGAAATAAATCGTTCCGAAGATTGGCGAACTTATGTATGTTTAAAATATGCTTATCGCTTTCAAGAAAATAAATGTAAAAGTACCCCTAAAAATTCATTTTCTCCATTACCATTGATCAATTTAATGAACAATCACCTGCTGAATTTGATGAATATGGCGAATGATTCCATCAAATAACTGTAAGACTTGAACACGGGTACAGTAGAAAAAAACTGACTCTTTGCTCTTAAGAGGTTTTTGCTGAAATCGGTGGTACCGATGCACATTGGTTTTAAAGTTCTGAGCATTAAAGTGGGAAGGAAAGACAGGGCCGGGTAAAGCATTCCACATTCTCGTTGTGCGGCTAAATTTATTAAAATGTTTTTCTTGTTTATTTATTTCTTTTTTAATGTATATACTTGTTTATTTATTTATTTAATTGTTTACTTTTGTATTTATTTCTTCATTCATTTAAAGTTAATTATCTATTTGTTATATATAAATATATGTTTTTGTATTTATTTATTTATTTGTATGATTTACATATTAATTTATTTATATATCTATGTATATTTGTTTATTAAATGTACTACTAAGTTGATAAAGATACCTTGGTATCTTAATGTTAATTTATTCAAATGCATGTTATGTAATCTATTTGTTACTTGATTCCTAACTGTACAAAAATACGATGTGTTGGTGGGAAATTATTTATTTCCTTTTTTTCAATATTGTTTGTTATTCAAACTCCTAATTTTCTGTTCATTGCATTAATTAATTAATAAGTTATTCAACTTCTCATAGTTTATATTTTTTTTATTTCTATTTCAATATTTTTTTCTATAGTCATTAGTTTTATGTTTTTTTTTCTCTCTTTAATGAATTTTGTCGTCTTTCCTCCTTGAACTTAAAACTGAAATTTAAAGAAACCCTTATAAGATAATATTTAAGCTGAAATATATGTGAATTGTATCAAATTTCTTTAATGTAAAATGTGCGGTAACAAACCTTTGTAAAATTTATAACGAATACAAAATCTATCTATCTGTCTACAGTTGATACGAATACTGCTGTAAACATGATACCTACCTAGCCAAAAATAATCTCTTAAAATATTAAAATCTTCCTTTTAACGGTTATTTATTGAAAATCGATATTTTTTCTCTTGCTTTTGGATAAAAATAGAATTGCCTTTATGAATTAAAATATCATATTCCACTTTGTGAATTCTTAAGTCTGACAAACATAAATATTCGCTCGTTTCTTATTTTCGTAAGAATTTAGAAATCTTATACATACATACATAATGTTCCCAAAAATCCTCCTTCCATTTCAGCAACTTTGGGACTACGTTTATATAGTTCAAACTTGCATTGAAGATTGGAAAACCACGCCATGGCGCAAGGTCGATGTGGAGAACATGGATATAGAATGTAAGAAATTCGCCAAAGATATACGTCTACTGGATAAAGAAATGCGCACCTGGGACACCTTCCTCAAGCTCGAATCAACTGTAAAAAATATGCTAACATCGCTGCGTGCCGTTGGTGAACTTCAAAATCCAGCAATACGTGAACGTCACTGGGATCAGTTAATGACATCCACTAAGGTCATACTTTCATATTTAATTAAATACATCTTATTTTTCTATATACTTATACCTATTCGTATCTCGAATATGCATATCGCTGTAAATGACATGCTGAATCCATCGCGTTTTGCACATCCGATATTAGTGTGTCTTGTTGAGGGAACTTAAGTCGTTCCCTCTCCATACACCTGACACTCTATATCATTGTGTACAGTCACAATCAGTTTGTTTGGACCTGTTTTTTATGTTTGGTTTTTAGTTTTTTTTTTCTTGTTTATTTCGTCTTTTTGTAAATACATTTCATTACAGAGTTTAGCAGCCCTACCGAAGGATATAACCGTAAGTAAACGTCCCAAAGTTAACCAGCAAGTACATATATGTTTTTAGTAGCGGTTCATATGTATGAAGTAGAGTGCACAGTAATTTTTCATAGAATGACTTACAGCTTATCTTAAGGCTGATTATTACTGACATAAATGTCTCTGGCGGATTATAGGTTAAGTTCATTATGGACAAGGAAACAACTTTAGCAGAACTTCTTGGACTCAACTTGCATGAATGCGAAGAGGAAGTGAAGAATATTGTTGACAAGGCTGTAAAGGAGATGTCAATGGAAAAGGTTTTGCGCGATTTGAATACAACATGGTCGGCCATGGAATTCGACCATGAACTTCATCCTCGGACTGGCTGCAATCTTTTGAAAGCATCCGAAGAGCTTATAGAAACTTTGGAGGACAATCAAGTTTGTCTGCAAAATCTTATCACGTCTAAGTATATTGCACATTTCTTAGAGGAGGTATCTACCTGGCAGAATAAGCTTATGATTGCTGATCAAGTAATTACTGTATGGTTTGAAGTCCAACGAACATGGACCCATCTAGAAAGTATATTTATGAGTTCCGAAGATATTCGTAAGCAATTGCCAGTGGATTCGGACCGTTTTGATCGCATTGACTCCGAATTCAGGGTTTTGATGAGTGAGATGTCAATAACTTCTAATGTCGTAATATCAACCAACCGAACTGGACTTATTGAACGTTTGGAGACTCTCCAGAAAGAGCTTATATTATGTGAAAAAGCATTGGCAGAATATCTGGAAACAAAACGACTAGCTTTCCCAAGGTTTTATTTTGTCTCTTCGGCGGATCTGTTGGATATCCTAAGCAATGGCATTCAACCTGATATGGTGACCAAGCATCTAACCAAGCTCTTCGATTCAATTGCAAAGCTAAAATTCAATGCGAGTGAATCCAATGAAATAGTTTCTGCTTCGGGAATGGTGGCAAAAGACGGAGAATATGTTGAATTCAATGAAATAGCAAACGTAAGGGGGCCTGTGGAAGCCTGGCTGAATCGAATACAAGATGCAATGCGGGCTTCACTTCGTCATTACATCACCGAATCAGTTGTTGCTTATGAAGAAAAACAACGTGAACAATGGCTCTTCGACTATCCAGCACAGGTTTCGCTGTGCGTCTCACAAATTTGGTGGTCAACAGAGGTTAATATTGCTTTTGGTCGGTTAGAGGAAGGGTACGACAACGCAATCAAGGATTATTACAAAAAACAAATATTACAATTAAGCCTTTTGATTACTTTGCTACTTGGTGAGCTGACCAAAGGTGATCGTCAAAAGATTATGACCATCTGTACAATTGATGTGCATTCGCGGGATGTAGTCAGCAAGATGATTCAGGCAAAAGTTGATGCTGGATCAGCATTTATGTGGCAATCGCAGCTTCGACATCGCTACGATGACCAAGAAAAGTCTTGCATGGCTAATATTTGTGATGCTGAATTCCAATATTGTCATGAATATCTTGGAAATACACCTCGATTGGTGATCACTCCGTTAACGGATCGTTGTTATATTACTTTGACACAAAGTCTTCACTTGGTGATGGGTGGTGGGCCAGCTGGACCCGCAGGTACTGGTAAGACTGAGACTACTAAAGATTTGGGTAGAGCTCTTGGAATTATGGTGTATGTCTTCAATTGCTCCGAGCAGATGGATTATCAATCTTGTGGAAATATTTACAAGGGTTTAGCGCAAACTGGTGCTTGGGGATGTTTTGATGAGTTTAATCGAATTACAGTCGAAGTGCTGTCGGTAGTTGCAGTTCAAGTGAAGTCTGTTCAAGATGCCATTCGTGATCAAAAAGAGAAATTCAATTTCATGGGGGAAATAATATCGTGTGTACCTACGGTCGGTATATTTATCACAATGAATCCGGGGTATGCTGGACGTACTGAGTTGCCGGAAAATCTTAAAGCCTTATTTCGTCCTTGTGCAATGGTGGTACCGGACTTTGAGCTTATCTGCGAAATTATGTTGGTAGCTGAAGGATTTCAAGATGCAAGAGTTCTGGCAAGGAAATTCATCACACTCTACACCCTGTGCAAAGAATTGCTCTCCAAACAGGATCACTACGATTGGGGTTTGAGAGCTATTAAATCAGTTTTAGTTGTTGCTGGGTCACTTAAGGTAAAATTAATATGTCCTAGATTTCACTTTATTGAAAATACATAGTTTGATACCCAATCTTGTTTTTTTAGAGAGGTGATCCAGGTCGTCCTGAAGAAGAGGTTCTTATGCGAGCTCTTCGTGACTTCAATATCCCTAAAGTTATTACCGATGACATGCCAGTGTTTATGGGTCTTATTGGTGATCTCTTTCCTGCTCTGGACGTCCCGCGTAAACGAGACCAAGATTTTGAAAAGACTGTCAAGCAAGCCGCCTCCGATCTGCTACTTCAACCCGAAGATAATTTTATTCTAAAAGTCGTTCAGCTGGAGGAACTCCTTGAAGTTCGTCATTCGGTGTTTATAGTGGGCAATGCTGGAACAGGAAAAACTCAAGTTTGGAAAACACTTCTGCGCACCTACCAAAATATTCAAAGAAAACCAATTTTCAACGATCTGAATCCAAAGGCTGTGACTAATGATGAGTTGTTTGGTATTATAAATCCAGCAACCCGAGAGTGGAAAGATGGACTTCTGTCGGTTATTATGCGAGATCAAGCTAATATAACAACTGATCAACCGAAATGGATTGTTTTAGATGGCGACATTGATCCAATGTGGATCGAGAGTCTCAACACTGTAATGGATGACAACAAGGTTTTAACATTGGCTAGTAACGAACGTATAGCATTGACGCCATCTATGAGACTCCTATTTGAAATTTCAAACTTGAGGACCGCAACACCGGCTACAGTATCAAGAGCTGGAATTTTATATATCAATCCTCAGGATCTTGGATGGAATCCGTAAGTTTTTTTTTCGTCGAAAAACATCACGAATTTTAAACCTCGATCTTTCTTTCAGATACGTAACAAGTTGGGTAGAAACTCGCAAAGTTCCCGTCGAGAAATCAAATCTTGTGATGCTATTCGACAAGTACATACCTGCGGCACTTGAAACCATTAGAACTCGCTTCAAAAAGATCACCCCAATCGCTGAGATGGCACACATACAAATGCTTTGTCATCTGTTAGATTGCCTTTTGACACCCTCGAACACACCGGCCGACTGTCCAAAAGAATGGCACGAACTTTATTTTGTTTTTGCTTGTATCTGGGCATTCGGTTCGGCTATGTTCCAGGATCAAGCGATCGACTATCGTGTCGAATTTAGCAAATGGTGGGTGAACGAGTTCAAAACGGTTAAATTTCCTCAAGGTAAGTTATTTGAAAAAAAAAAAAAAAAAAAAAATACGGAGCAGTTCGCAACCGTGTAAAATGTTTCTAACAATATTGTCTTTTGAGCGTTCTTCTAGGTGGCACAGTGTTTGACTATTTCTTAGACAGTGAAACAAAGCAATTTCTTCAGTGGACCGAAAAGGTTCCTAAATTTGAACTAGACTCAGATTTGCCACTTCAGGCGGTTCTTGTTCATACATCTGAATCGATACGGGTGCGATTTTTCTTGGAACTTCTGATGGAGAAAAAACATCCTGTAATGTTAGTCGGTACGGCTGGATGTGGAAAAACGGTTCTGCTTAACGAAAAACTTCAAAACTTGTCAGAAAACTATGCTGTGGCTAACATACCATTTAACTTCTATACAACATCGGAAATGCTTCAAAAAATACTTGAAAAACCTCTCGAGAAAAAAGCAGGACGAAACTTTGGTCCTCCAGGGAATAAGACACTCATATACTTTATTGACGATATGAATATGCCAGAGGTTGATTGTTACGGTACAGTTCAACCACACACAATCATAAGGCAACATTTAGACTACGGCCATTGGTATGATCGGAATAAATTGTCCCTCAAAGATATACATAGCTGCCAATATGTAGCTTGTATGAATCCAACTTCAGGAAGCTTCACTATCAACCCGAGGTTGCAAAGGCATTTCTGTGTGTTTGCCATGAGTTTTCCAAATGTGGATTCTATCAGTGTAATGTATTCTTCAATATTGTCACAGCATTTTATTAATGCAGAACAGAAATTCAGTCCAACTGTAATGCGGCTAACACCTAATATTGTTGCTGCTACGATTGCGCTACATAATAAATCATCACAGATATTTCTACCAACAGCGATTAAATCGCATTATATTTTCAATCTACGTGATATAAGCAATGTGTTTCAGGTAGGTTAGGAGATGTTTAAAATACTTATTTGCATGATGTGACTTAGTGGTTATCTAACGTGACTTTTTTGTATTGTAGTCCGGAGTCCCGGGTTTTTTTTTCTGAGTGTAATGCATGATGCATGTTTCTTATCTACCGATTTTACTTAATTTTTTTTTTATAAAATTTCCCCTAAAAAGTTTCGGGCACCATTCATGTTCTTACATTTGTCTCTTGGAACTTTAAATACTAGGATCTATTCCAATTTGTTGCTGTTTGTTATTCAATGGTAAAATCTGTAACATTATTTGTTCAGTTCAAAAGAAGCGAAAAACCAAATCAAGATTAAAATCCAACTTCTGTTAACACCATTTTGTAAAAAATTGTATGCTGAAGTGGAGGAAAATTTGGATCTATGCAGTTTGGATGAGTAGCAGTATAAACTGCACATATACATTGTATATAAATTTGCATAGTACTATCATCAGCACGTTCCACACGTCGGCCCCCAAGCGATCACATCACTTACTAATTTTTTGGTTGCTGTTTCTGTGTATATACAAGTGCGCCCTCAGACGACCACAGCAAACAACTCAAAAATCATCGTGATGATAGTACTATAAGTTTTATATACAATGCACATACATATGTATATCAAAAAAATGGTCAGAACTTGGATTTTAACTTTTCATGAAATTAGATCCTTTCTCTCGAAGTAGAAATTTCCTGTTTGAAGTTTTGTATTCTCTTTTTGGGTGCCTTTCATATTTGCTCAAATCGTATCACAAGCTAGAGTTTTTTTTTCCATCAAAAATAGTTGATAAAGAATTTGATTTTTTGTTTTCCTTTACGATTTTTATTTTCTTGATAAATCAGACATTTCTAGGTTTCATGGGAATGTATTTTTTCATGAAGATTCTTCCAATGTTGATTTGTCAACCGATAATTTTCTTGTCACAAGTTACGAAGTGCTGAATTTTTCATTCTGAGAATCGAACATCGACGAGGCTCGAAAAGTCGATATGTGTTATTTTGTCGAATGAGGTTGTTTTCGTTAATATGTAATATTACGTGTCATCCTTCAAACTAACAAAAAACAAACAAACAAAAAACCTCAAAGTGATCGTGCTTCGTGGTTGGTAGTTTATAGTATACCACAGAAAGTTTATTCCTATGAATGCTAGTAGCTCTACCTATTTCAAAACCAGCATGGCTACACCTATAACTTTTCTGAACGTTGTCGGTGAGACGAATGAAGCGACGCAGAGATTTGATCAATTAACAATGTTATCAAGAAAGTTCCGTTGTGGTGCCTTTCCACTAATTAAAACTGATCACATTCGAGGTTCGATAGTCAAATCGCCTTTAGTTTTGGATCTTCATATTTTTGGTTTGCCTTTCCTATTTGTCCAAATCGTACATCAAGTTAAACTTTTACTTTCGATTTAAGTGTGTCATAGTGTCATTTCTGAATATGTTTGCTAACAATAATATTACTCTAGGATCACTAAGTGTGCAAACTTTTTTCAAAGACCGTTAACATTTATTTATAAACACAAAACACCTGCATGCTGCATGAAGTGTCACAAGAAGAGGTTTTGTCGTATCTTTAAATTTTATCAAATAGTAATCGAAAATATTATTTGAATTTTATTTCGCAGGGCCTTCTCTTTAGCTCCTCTGAATGTCTCACATGCCCAACAGACCTTATTAGACTATGGCAACATGAGGCGCAACGTGTTTACGGCGATAAACTCATAGATGACAAGGACATCGATAGTTTCTCGAAAATGCAACATGATATTATTAAAAAGTCATTTGAAGAATTAGATGAAACAGTAATATTCGAGAAACCAAATATTTATTGCCACTTCGCTGGAGGAATTGGTGAACCTAAGTACATGCCCATAACGGGATGGACTGAGCTTCATAAACTCCTTCAGGAAGCTATGTCTTCTTATAATGATTTAGTGGCTGCAATGAATTTGGTCCTCTTTGAGGATGCTATGATGCATGTTTGCAGGTAAAGAATCTTCAAGAAGATTGACAGATTTAAAAAAAAACGCTTTGACATTTATTGACAGAATAAACCGAATTCTGGAGTCACCGAGAGGCAGTGCACTGCTTGTTGGTGTTGGAGGCAGCGGTAAGCAGTCTCTAGCAAGATTGGCAGCATTCATATCTACACTCGAAGTCACTCAAATTCAACTGAAGAAAGGTTATGGAGTGAATGATCTCAGGGTTTGTTTGTTTTTAGTGTTAAGTCTTATAATTATTATAATCGGGGTTTTCATTGTTTAGACTGAGTTTGCAGGGCTTTATCTAAAGGCGGGCTTGAAAAACGTTGGCATAATGTTCCTTATGACAGACGCACAAATTCCAAATGAAAACTTTTTGGTTCTAATAAACGATATGTTGGCGACTGGAGAAATTCCCGAGCTTTTTCCCGATGACGAGATTGAAAACATCATAGCTGGTGTGCGCAATGAAGTTAAAGGAGCTGGCATGGTGGATAATCGCGACAATTGCTGGAAGTTCTTTATTGATCGCGTTCGAAAGCAGTTGAAGGTTGTTTTATGCTTCTCGCCAGTTGGATCAACACTACGTGTGAGAGCTAGAAAATTCCCCGCAATAATCAATTCCACATCTATAAATTGGTTCCATGAATGGCCCCAAGAGGCTCTTATTTCGGTAGCAATGAATTTCCTTCAACAGACCGAAGTTTTACCTGAAAATCATAGAGATTCAGTGGCTAAGTTTATGGCGTACGTTCACACTTCTGTCAATAGTATGTCAAAGATGTATCTTCAAAATGAAAGACGTTTCAATTACACCACACCTAAAAGCTATTTGGAACAAATTAGTCTTTACACAAAGCTTCTAAATAACAAACATATGGATCTGAGGAGCAAAATTTTACGTTTGGAAAATGGTCTTGATAAGTTACGAAGCACTGCTGATCAAGTTGCTGATTTAAAGGTGAAACTCGCTGTTCAAGAAGTTGAGCTCAAGGAAAAAAATGACGCTGCAGATGCTCTTATCCAGATAGTGGGAATAGAAACTGAAAAGGTACAAACTGAAAAAGCCGTTGCGGATGAAGAAGAGATGAAGGTTGCTTTGATAGCTGATGAAGTGACAAAGAAGCAAAAAGACTGTGAAGAGGACTTATTAAAAGCAGAACCAGCACTTTTGGCTGCCCAGGAAGCTTTGAATACTCTTAACAAAGCGAATTTGACAGAATTGAAGTCCTTTGGATCGCCACCAGGAGCTGTTACCAATGTTACAGCTGCAGTGATGGTTCTTCTCGCACCGAATGGAAAAATTCCAAAAGATCGAACATGGAAGGCTGCAAAAATTGCCATGGCTAAGGTTGATGCATTCCTTGATGGACTTATTACATACGACAAAGAAAATATTCATCCAGAGATCATAAAGGCTATACAACCGTATTTGAAGGATGCTGAATTCGAGCCAGAGTTTGTACGATCAAAGTCAGGAGCTGCTGCAGGACTTTGTGCTTGGGTCATAAATATAATTAAGTTCTACGAAGTTTATTGTGATGTAGAGCCAAAGAGGAAGGCACTTGCTGCAGCTAATGCGGAGCTTGCAGCAGCTCAAGAAAAACTTGCTGGTATTAAGCGGAAGGTTGTGGTAAGTATTTATGTTGTTTAATTAAATGAATTATACCATTTCTGACTATCATAATTGCGTTTTTTTTTTTAATATTTGTAAAGAAATTTTTTGAATGATTTTGTGGAAGACATGAAAATTGGTAGATCCTAAAGCTGTGAAATATCTCGTAAAATGATCGTAAATGATTTTTGATTTTCATAATGCCTTAAAATTTTGTATGAGAAAGAATAATAATTCATTAGCAAATGTCTCCGCTTATAGCATCTTCAAAAAACCAAGAACGTACGCTAACAGATCCCAATAAAAACAATCCCTTAGAAAAATCTTAGTTTCCTAATTTGTTTGGGCTATACAACTTCTTCAAGTGTGCTGATTCCACTTCGACCGTTCTTTGCTATCTTTACATCGCTTGACTCGCAATGCATTCGTTACCGAAAGTTTGCAGCTTTCTTAAGCTTGGTTCTTCACATTGCAATTATTAAACTATGAAATTGTATGTATCATTACAAACCGAATTTTCACTCATATGTGTATGAAGTGTAAATATTTAAAGAAATTCAATGCTTGATTACTAACTAACAAAAATAACTTGTCAATAACATAAAAAAAATTAAATAGAAAAAGTCATTTCTAAAAATAACATAAAAATACATATTTTATGAAATTATTTTAGTCTCTTGAAGAGCAATTGGCCAAGTTAACAGCAGACTTCGAGCAAGCCACCGCCGATAAGCTACGCTGTCAACAAGAAGCAGATGCCACCCAAGCGACCATTCAGCTGGCCAATCGCTTAGTTGGAGGACTTGCAAGTGAAAATGTTCGTTGGGCTGAGGCTGTTAATAAGTAAACATAACCATAATTGTTTCCTTTAACAAAACTAAACCATGATGTGTTTTATATTCAGCTTTGTGAGACAGGGCATAACTCTACCAGGTGACATTCTACTCATAACTGCATTCATTTCCTACGTTGGTTGTTTCACCAAACAATTCCGAATCGATTTGATGACTAAAATGTGGCAACCCTGTTTGAAAAACATTGATCCACCGATTCCAACAACAGAAAATCTTGATCCATTGAGTCTTCTTACCGATGATACAACTATAGCAGTCTGGACTAATGAAGGTCTGCCAAGTGATCGAATGTCAATGGAGAATGCAACAATTCTTTCGAACTCTGACCGATGGCCCCTGATGATTGATCCCCAATTGCAAGGTGTAAAATGGATCAAACAAAAATATGGAGACTTGCTTAAAGTTATTCGTATGGGACATCGTGGATATTTAGATATTATCGAACAAGCAATCGTCAAGGGAAGTACGGTACTAATAGAAAATATAGATGAACAACTTGATCCGGTCTTAGATCCGTTACTGGGAAGGGCTTTGATAAAGAAGGGAAAGTAAGATGTGATGAGACTTTAAAATAGGTATTTATAATTAAATTTTATTTTCTTTCAGAGCTATTAAGATTGGTGACAAAGAAATGGAATACAGTTCAAGCTTTCGATTGATTCTTCACACTAAGCTTGCCAACCCACATTACAAACCCGAAATGCAAGCCCAATCAACACTCATTAACTTTACTGTGACTCGTGATGGTCTCGAAGATCAACTGTTGGCTGAAGTTGTCAAAGCTGAAAGACCTGATCTTGAAGAGCTGAAAGCTGAACTAACAAAACAACAAAATGATTTTAAAATTATGCTTAAAGAGCTCGAGGATGATCTTTTATCAAGACTGTCTTCAGCTGGTGCAAATATTTTAGGAGACACTGCTTTGGTTGAAAATTTGGAAACAACAAAGAGTACTGCTTCGGAAATCGAAAGAAAGGTTATTAGGGAGGAGAAAATGCAATTCATTCAACTTTAAACATTTTTATTTCTCTTTCAAGGTGGCCGAGGCAAAAATAACTTCTCAAGAAATAGACAAGGCAAGAGAGTACTATAGACCAGCAGCAGCTAGAGCTAGTCTTTTGTATTTTATTTTGAATGAACTCAATACTATAAATCCAATTTATCAATTCTCATTGAAGGTAAGATCGTTAATGTTTATTTGCTGTGGATTAAAAAATAAAACTGATCTTTTTTTAGGCCTTTAGTGTTGTATTTCAAAAGGCTATTGCAAAAGCTGAGCCAGCTGAAACAGTTGCAGGCAGAGTAACTAATCTTATTGATTGTATTTCATATTCGGTCTTCCAATATACTTCACGAGGGTTATTCGAATGCGATAAGCTAATTTTTGCTTCTCAAATGAGTTTCCAGGTGCATTGAATAGAAAATTCGACTCTCCTATTTACACGACCAATCACTTTCTTCAATTTATTCTTTCAGATATTGCTAATGAGTGAAGAAATCACTTCTACAGAATTGGATTTTCTTTTGAGATTTCCAATCAAGCCCCATGTAACAAGTCCTGTAGACTTTTTGTCCAATCAATCTTGGGGTGGTATTTGTAGTCTTGCATCAAAGGATGAATTTCGGAATCTTGACCGTGATATAGAGACATCATCTAAGCGATGGAAGAAGCTTGTCGAATCTGAAATTCCAGAGAAAGAAAAATTCCCCCAGGAGTGGAAGAATAAAACGGCACTTCAAAGACTTTGCATGATCAGAGCTCTGCGACCAGACCGAATGACATATGCTTTAGCGTAAGTGTTTTTTTTTTTATTTGCTGCCTGCAACTACTTTTGAATTTATTTACCATTATCTTCTTTTAGAGATTTCATTGAAGAAAAACTTGGTTCAAAGTACGTCGAGAATCGGACAGTAGAATTTTCGAAATCTTATGAAGAAGCAAGCCCATCGACGCCTATCTTCTTTATTCTCTCGCCTGGTGTTAATCCCTTAAAAGATGTTGAAGCACTTGGAAAACAATTGGGATTCACCATGGACGATGGTAATTTCCACAATGTATCGCTTGGTCAAGGTCAAGAAATTATTGCCGAAGCTGCAATGGATGAAGCAGCTAAAAATGGCCACTGGGTTGTTCTGCAGAATATTCACTTAGTTCGAAAATGGCTACCATCACTTGAAAAAAAATTAGAACACTACGCAGAAGGATCTCATCCAAATTATAGAGTGTTTTTGAGTGCTGAACCTGCAAGTTCTGCCGCTGCACATATTATACCACAGGTGGGTAAACATGAGTGGATGTCGGTTTTGTATCACAAAAAAAAAAATCAGTTTTATTTATTTTTTTTTTCACAAGCCGTTTTCCGAAAATTCCATGCACTCCCTTAAGCATTGCAATAATAATTTTGAGGATGTGGGCTTTAATTTTGTCAATGAGAGCTTACAGGCTCCTGGGACTATCGTTGTAAGCAAGGACAAAGTCTAAGCTCGAATCATACTAGAGCGAGCTGGTCAGTTCAAATGGGCTCTTAGACAGATAAGGCACCTGGCGAATCTGTCAGCAAAAAATTTCTTGCAATCTCTTACTGAGAACATCTTCCAGCTACATTAGTTCCAATTAATCTAAAAAAATCCTGGATGATCGATAATTAAGGGGCAGAAACTCTTCGGATCAAGAGTTTTTACGATAAAAAGACTCGCAGGTAGTACCACTAGATGGCTTGAAGTTAGGGTTATTCGCGGGTAATTGTTGTAGTTTTTGCCAAAATATCATCCGTCGAATAATGCTTTTCTTTTACCAATTAATGCTGGTTTGCAACTGAACATTCTATAATGCTAAGCAGGTGTTTACGGAAATGATGGGAAGGGACTAGAAAGTCATATACCTATAATATTCTTTGACTGCAACTATTCACAAATTATTTCTTATTTTATTATACAGGGTATTCTTGAATCATCTATTAAAATCACTAACGAACCACCTACTGGAATGATGGCAAATCTACATAAAGCTTTGGATAATTTTACTCAAGAAACACTGGAAATGTCCTCCAAAGAAGCCGAATTCAAAGCAATTCTTTTCTCGCTCTGTTACTTCCACGCCGTTGTAGCTGAACGTCGTAAATTCGGTCCACAAGGATGGAATAAAATATATCCATTTAATGTGGGTGATCTCAATATTAGTGTTTCAGTTCTCTATAACTACTTAGAAGGAAATGCTAAAGTTCCATGGGAAGATTTGAGATATCTCTTTGGCGAAATTATGTATGGTGGCCATATAACCGATGATTGGGATCGTCGTCTTTGCATTAACTATCTCGAAGAATACATGCAACCTGATCTGGTTGATGGTGAACTATTTCTAGCACCAAGCTTTCCAGCTCCACCCAATACAGATTATGCTGGCTATCATGGCTACATAGACGAAAATATGCCCGCTGAATCACCATATCTCTATGGTTTGCATCCAAATGCAGAAATTGGTTTCCTTACAATGCGAGCTGAAACTGTATTTAGAACTGTGTTTGAGATGCAACCGCGTGATGCCGGATCAAGTGGTGGAGCTACTGTGACTCGTGAAGACAAAGTCAAACAGATTGTTGATGAAATCCTTGAAAAACTTCCAGAAGAGTTCAATATGATGGAAATAATGAATAAGGTTGAGGAAAGAACACCGTATGTTATTGTAGCCTTTCAGGAATGCGAACGGATGAATTATCTAACTAGTGAGATGAAAAGAAGCTTGAAGGAACTTGATTTGGGTTTGAAGGTGCTATATCTTGAATGGTAGCCTATGTCAGTTTTTTTATTATTATTATTTTTCAAGGGCGAACTGACAATTACTTCTGACATGGAAGAGTTAGAGAATGCCCTTTTCTTAGATCAGGTACCACCAATTTGGACACAACGTGCTTATCCATCTTTGCTTGGGTTGACTTCATGGTTTGTGGATCTACTACTAAGGCTGAGGGAATTGGAAACATGGTCTACAGATTTTGTGGTTAGGAACATAAAGTTGAAAAATTTGCCTATTTTAAAATAAAAATACTTTTCTATTAAAGCTCCCTTCGTGCGTTTGGTTAGCTGGATTTTTCAATCCTCAGTCTTTACTTACTGCAATAATGCAAAGTACAGCTAGACGAAATGAATTACCATTGGATAAAATGTGTCTACAATGTGATGTTACAAAGAAGCAGAAGGAAGATTTCACGTAAGTATAACAAATAAAAAAGATATTTTCTATTAAAGGAGCTAAGGAACAAAAGGTGACATTTACACTTTATCATTTTGTTCAGAGATTGAGAAAAACAAAATTCGGAAATGCTGTTTGTAATATGTAGGCCACTTTACCAGACTCTATTGATTATATTTTTTTATGTTTTGAAATAGAGTTTGTATTTATGTAATACAACCATACATGGAAATATCCTCTTGATCCACCACTAAGGAATTATCAACCCTTGTCTCACAAAAGTGATTTTTTAGATTCAAATTTCATTGGTCATTTTAATGTTTTGGAACTGAATCTTTTTAATAATCAACAGAAAAAAAATGTTCCTTTACTCTTCTTTTTCTACCAAACTGTTGTGTTCCTAAAATCAAAGAAGAAGGTTATGTTCAAAAAAACTGCCACAAAGACCATAAAAACGTTCAATGACTTAAATATATGTAGTATACGAAAAAAACCTAAGGCTGTGCTTTGGTTGTGATATGTTTCAAATAGTTTGGTAAGTTTTTCTTTTATTCCAATGGAAAAATGCTTCAAAGAGTCAAATCGGTTGGTAAGCTAAATTTGTCACTTAAAAAAAAAAATAAACTGCATGACAGACAAACTGAATATTTTCCAATTCGAGAGATTGCTGTATAGCTTTTCAATTAATTCACTTCAAATTTAGTTTCTAAAAATCATTACGTATTCAGCCTTGATTTTATTCAATTCCCTTATATTTTACATATTTATTTATTCCATTTTTTACTGTACATAGAACGGCACCACGAGAAGGCGCTTACGTTCATGGTTTATTTATGGAAGGCGCTAGATGGGATATACAATCTGGCATCATTATGGAATCACGACTCAAGGAGCTTTATCCTCCCATGCCTGTCATAAATATTCGGGTAAGAATGAATGAAACTCTTTTTATTTGATATTCATACATTCAATTAAAGCTTTTTTTTTGAATTTCAAGCTATAGAATACTAATTCCAAAGAAATACAATAAAATTAACTTTTTTATTTTTTAGGCCATTACACAAGATAAACAAGATCTGAGAAATATGTATGAATGCCCGTTATACAAGACACGAACAAGAGGGCCAACTTATGTTTGGACTTTTAATTTAAAAACAAAGGATAAGCCGGGCAAATGGACCCTAGCTGGTGTTGGTTTGCTTTTGCAAACTTAAAGTGGAGTATTATTAGAAATTTTTTTTTGTGTCAGTCATAAAACTAGTTTACTATATATATATACAATACAATACAATACAATACAATACAATACAATACGAATATACAGAAAACACACATGCAAAAACATTTAGGTGTATTTATTACGGTGTTCGTTTTATACAAAACTGTATTTTTAACGAACATACTTATGGCCAGTTTCACAGTGAGAGTTTAAACTACAGTTCAGCTGAACCTGAACGTCGGTTCAAATGTAAAGTTCAACTCGATCGGTTTCACAGTGTAAACTGAACTTAAGAACAACAAAGCGAAGTTTATTCTTAAAGAAATTTTGTATGGTTTGGTACTTCCTGAAAGCCATCGGTGAATCAAATTTAAAAAAAAATAAAGAAAATGGAAAATTCAAATAAAATCGTTGTGCAAAAAAAAAGAAGTTTTAATTTTTCTACCGCGGACGTCGAACTCTTAATGCAGCTGGCTGTGAAGCATAAAATTGTTTTTGAAAACAAAAAGACTGATAAAGTCTAGAAAGTATTTTAACTTTTATATTGTTTTGTCAAAATTTTGTTAGGGGTACCTAATATTTCTTACCATTTTGTAGTATTTTCAATTTGGGATCGAATTTGCTCCAATACCGTATAAATGCTGACTGTTTCGACATTCGAAATCTCTCAAAAAATTCAACAGCGTCCGAATAGTTGAAGTGATTTGTTCTCCAGCGGATGCGTTTTTCTCTAACCACTCTCACAAAAAAAGATGCATTTTCTTCGTCACTTATACTATATCTTCAAAATCACTTTCCGAACAATCACTTTCCGTAGCAATAAATATGTATATTTCGTTTGCTTTTCCTTCACACACAATTTTTAACTTGAACTACAGATTGAACTCAGTTTAACGTCTAAACGAACACTAAACCTATTTAATTGTTGAACTTCTGTTTAAACTAAAAGTAGAGTTTTAACTCTCACTGTGAAACTGGCCATTAGTGTACTTGCTTTATTCCATTTTCTCTAACTCATGCTAGTCGTTTAAAAACAAATAGTTTTCAAAAAATAATCAATGAATTCAGTATTAAAAACTTGACACAAAGATATGTATATGAAATAGTAGTTAACAGAAATTTCAAAAATATTGAATCTTTATTTTCAATAAAAAAATTATGATTATTGAAGAAGAGAGAAACTTTCTCTCCCTACATGCAGTTTTTGTAAATATGTATCTTAATTTATATATGGACGCATTGAGATACTTAACTAAGAAATCTTATGTATTAAAAGCTTCAAAATAAAAAAGTTTTCCTTATATTTCTATAAAGAAATCGGATTGATTTTATTAAGAAAAACTTATTAAAATTGTATACGATTATTTTAAGAAGAATACCACTTAAAACGTATATCAATAATACGAAAAGCTTATTGTTTTAAAAAGTTTATTTGTTGAAATTGAAATTCAATCCTTACAAACACAAATGCAATGTGTAGGTACGAACAGATTAAGAAAATGTTTCTTTTATATGTGGTTTGAGGTGATTAACTTTTAACATTGAAATTTTCTATTACGAATTGGTACAAAGGTAGAGTGTTCGGCTGGGAATCGGAAGGTCCCATGTTCAATAATCAGAAAAAAAGAACTGCCACTTGGAAAAAATAATAAAACTAAATGTCAAACTAATAAAGTAATAAATAATAAATTAAAAATTAAAATAAAATGATATTTTCTGTACTTATAGTTCTTCTTGAACCATAGTGCTAGCACTATCAAAGCAAACTATTTAAGGACTTGTACTAAATCAATGATAGCCGGCTTTTGCTGGCTCACCGTACATAAATGATTCCCTGAGTGATATATTTCATTTGACGATCAATCAATTCTTTCTTTCTTTGTATTTTGGTTTTTTTCTGAAGTGGCAAAACTGTTAATCTTATTTTTCGATTTTAAATAATTTTTAGTGAAACAGTTTAACAAATTTTTATACTCGACACCTTTGGGCAAAAATACTTTTTCGACGATATATAATTTATACACTTTCGCGTTATGTGTATTTCGAAAATTGTACCACCAAAATCATGTTTGCCTTTATATTATATGATTTGAAAGGCTAAGGCCAGACCAAATCTATACAGTAATAAAATTAATATCTCTAATTTAGTAACTCAATACTGTACCGTTTATGTACCATGTTTGAAGAAAATCAACTATAGCTATCCTATGCACTATGCACTTATAACAAGAACTCAAAGTCTACTTTTAGATATGTACAGCTTTCGATTAAAAGAGAAAGTCATGTTCGTGTTTACAAATAGCAAATATGTATGAATCGTAAGACTTCTTTCGTACACCTACTAATTTTAATTTGGAATTGATAATTTAAATTTTCAGGTAAACACAATTTCTAAGATAAGATAAGTGTCGATCACAAAATAATAATATTAGACAGGTAAAAGTAAAATGTTTCCTAGCTGGGATAATCACTAATTCCTTTTCAAAATATACCTATGTACTAGGCAACAACATGACTGACACTATTACATTATATTTTGTTACTTCTTTCATCAAATTGTTACTACTTATCTAAGCTATTGTTATTGAAAACCCTGTTAAGAAAATAAAAGCCTTATCGTAATGAACACATTGTTTGAATTTCCACAGAAACCTATTTTAAAATCTCTTCAATAAATATTTTGCAGATAAGCCTCAGGCGGCACGCCACAACATGTATCTTAATCGCATTCCATTCAAAATATCTAAATTTCTTGGAATACCTACTTAACTCTACCGTCATCACTATCACTATGGGCAAAATCTTCGGTATGCCATTTTTTCCGTTCAAAGAAATGAAGCAGCATCTTCCTTAAATGGTGTGGTTTGGTCTGCCATCGGCATCGGCTATGGCGAACGTGACTTCGAAAATGAATTTATGTCTTAATGATCAAATTCAATGATCTCATAAAAAAAATAAACATTCAAAATCTAACGCATCGCATTTAACATCGTTAAAATATCTCTCTCAATGACGTACAACAAAGTTTCAAATCGATCGGACGGACGGACGGACAAATGAATGACAGTGATGGTGGTAGTGGAATCGATGAGAGAAAGTTGTCTCTCATTGATTTTCATTCAAAGAAAAATAAAAATCTATCTAGGTACAAAAAAAAAAAAAAAAAAAATGCAACAGATACATCAACGTCATAAAGTGTTTAATTTGTCGTAAATCATTTTTTATCACCAAAGAATCTCTAACTGATGGCAAAAGATACATTTTCTCCTCCTTTCTGTTTATAAATAATTCATCGAGGTACAATTATTATTAATTTCATATCTCAACCGATCTTCTTGGAATCGATCTTGTTGTTATATACACTACGCGTCATTAAATTAAGGTCACATTATTTTTAGTTTTGTTAAATTCATAATTACTACCAATTATTTAATCAAGCTTATATATATTTTATATTCTTACTTCTAGCTATTTTTAATAAATCTTTCCTATTCATCTTCAATCAATGTTATATCTATCTTCAATCAATCGTCTATGTATCTTCTATCTATATTTCGTTTATTTATTTTCTTTCTATTTACAGCCTATCTATATTTTATCTTACGGATGTATATTGTATATATCTTTTTTTATTTATCTTCTATCAATCTTTTATCTATTTTCTATCTATCAGTGTTTTATATTACTTCTATCAATCTTCTATATATTTTCTAACTATCTTATTTCGATATTTTCTCGTTTATCAATATTTTTTCTTCTATCTATCTTTTATCCGTCTTCTATATTTAGATATTGATCTATCTTGTATTGACGTTCTATCTATCTTTCATCTAGATATACATATATCCCCTATCTATCGTGCATTTATCTCCTATCTGACTTCTCACTTCTATCTATCTTCAATCTATCTTCTTTTGTATTTGTCCTGAGTTTATATTCTTTTTAATTTTAATCTTTTAACTTCTATGTTTTACGTTTTATCTTTAATCTTCTATCTAGAGTACGCTTACAGAGTCATTCACGTCAATTGAAGAATAGGCGAAAATTGATGGTCTAAGTTTGCTGTCATTCACTCCATTTATTATCTTCTCATCACTTACGAGTATATACCTTAATATAAGTTGGTTTAAATTCAGTGACATAAAGTGTATGAATGTACATTCTTCAAAGTATATACATAATGTACAATCGGCCGGCCGTTGTACATCGATCGTGGTGCTCGCGTTCGGCATTGTGATTCCTACTTCTAAATTTTTTTTTATTTTTTTTCTGTCTCAAATTCAAATTCAATACAACACTCATCTATCTCTCCATGTACATAGATACAGTCCTCTTATCTGGATGTGTAAAACGTCAAAATACTAGTGGTCGCCGAGCATGAGACAAAAAATATCTATATAAAATTAGGTACCTATCGCTTATTGACGCTGAGATATTTTTGAGTCCAAACTAAAAGGCAGCCACCGCAGCATCTATACGGTTCATCCATCCATATCTTCTTCACTTCTGGCCATTTATTTTCGCATATACAGTGTTTTTTTTTTTTGTTTGAGGAGGACACTGAAACCAAATTTTCGCTGAGCAAACTAAAAATCGAAAAAAAAAATAAAATAAAAAAAAAAACACCGACAAAATATTAAAACGATCGCGAATTTTTAGAGTCTTTTGCGGCGAAACTATCGTTTTCTGTCCAGTTGAATTTGAGTGAGTGCATGTTGAGGCTTTTAAGCAATTTTTGGACGCTGCCGCGGCTGTTGCTAAAAGATAATGTTGTTCTTGTGAAAACTGTTTTGGATGCGATAGGTTCGTTTGTGGACTTATAAATCTTAAAGCAGGATACCTCTATACCATATCATATATTTTTTTTTTGTTTTGTATTCTCTAAAAAGTTGGATATTGGAATTCAATCGATCCGCGTGATATAATTTAGTGCTGGCAATTTTTGAAAATAAATTGATTCGTTATTCGGCGTCTAGAGAAAGTGGTTGTGTTCAGATCGATTTGCCTCATCCAAAAGGTCGTCGTCGTTGTTGCGTCGGAATTTAAGTGAAGTAATATTCTATCCACGTGATCGTTTGATTATTTCCTAATTAAAGTTCAAATAAACTTTAATTGATTGAAAAAAAAAATATATTTTTTTTCTTCTATTTTGTTTCAATAACTGCCGTCGATTTTTGCAGTTTGTTTTGCATATTTTTGGTTTGCTGATTTTGACGGAATTTAAACAAAAAAAAAATGAAGTTGATCTGCATTTTATTTGCACGTAAGTATCTGCACTGATTTTTTTTTATAATATTGGGTTTTGGCGCCATATTTTTAGAGTAAATTAAGTGTGGTTTATTGTAACCATCTGAATTTTTTGGACCGAGTTCTAATTAATGAGATTTTTTTTAAAGAAAAATCTATTTGAACTGGAACTTTTTTTCATATTTAAAACTAAAATTTATTTATGTAGTTATTATTTGTAAAATGCTATTCTTTGCAGACTAATTTTCTATTTTAAATAAATACATAAGAATCTTTTGACATCTTTTCGGTGAGATAAAATTTCATGCTTAATTAGTTCTAGGCCAAAGATTATTTAATATTTATTTGTAGCATGTTACAATTGTCTTCTATATTAGTTAAATAGTGCACCATAATTTTGTAGCAATTTTCCAAAATAAAATTGAAAAGCAATCACTTTTCATCCGAGGTGAGGAATTATCATTCTGAAAAGCAATAAAACACTTAAAAGAGTATTTAAGGCTTGTGGCTTCTGGATTAAAATAACACAAAGGCTATTATTTAGATAGGTTTGTAATTCAAAACTGGTTCTTTACCAACAGTTTCGCATTACACTTGTACTGGAAAAAGTAGTGGCAATAAAGTTTCGCATATTGACAGTTTTGGCTCATTTTTAATATTTGAATAAGTGCCCAAGAATGGGAACTTTAACTTTTTGACTGTGAAACTGGTTCTACTTACTTAATAAGGTCCTTGGAAATATATATAACGTCCGTGAGTTTCCCCTTGTGGAGCATAGCGCCTCCACTACTCTATTCGCCAAGTACTTCTAAGTCGGCCCGCTCGTCTGCCTTCCTGCGTGTAGGCCTGACCAAGAAATTGAAAAATGTCAGTATCGTCTTGGTCTAAAACAACCAAGTCTCGTCTTTTTTCTTGTGCCTTTTTTTTGGGATAATGACAACTAAAAAACTAAATTTAAAAACTGCCTGCACTGAAATATTCAATTTTATGTTTTAAAAACACAATTTTTTTAAAATTTTCCTTACTGGAAAGACTAACGACTCTCGGTCCAAACAATACAATTTCGTCTCGAATATCTTACAGTTAGTGGACCGTGACAAGAACGATACCGATCTCTGTGGCCAGTTCTACCTGCGTGACTGGGTTACATTGCATAGCTTGACTCGCAACGCACTCGTTATCCTTTCGAGATTCCACTGAATTCCTCCTTTACCCGTCGACAAGGCTACGTGCAATATATCACTAATCTCGTCCAACAAGAATGGTATTGGTGATAGTGTACACATACAGCCTCGCATATCCCCACTTTGGAAGTCAAATTACTTCCTTTATGCAGAACATGACATATGTATATTATGTCATTATGCAGCCTCAATAACAGCAATAATTCCCCAGAGAAGAGTATGGCTCAAAGAATCTTTTATTAGGCACTTAATTACTTCTTCTGTGACTAAACTTATTGCTCCAGTCTTTACTAAAATGTATACAAGAATTTTTTGCTTTTTCTACAAAATGGCAAGAGTATCGATTAATTCAAGGAAATTATTGTTTTGAATAAAAAACTAATGGCGTTTTCAATTGGCAATCCGGAATTGGTTTTTGATTCGAAATCCCAATTGAACAGTTTTTTCAATTCTGAAAAATTTGAAGTTTAGTGTGACTGTATTAGTATTTCAAGCAATCACTTCACAGTTCGCACAATTTGTAAATTTAAAAAAATATGACATTTATCAAGTATGATGTTTAAATCTTTGAATGTGTGAGTGATTCTGTTTTTGCTTCTGATTTCATATCCAGAAGAGAAATTCCCTTCTTTTCAGAATCAGAACTGTCACTTTTGCTCAATTGAACGAATTCAGAATACTTTTTTCTGCTTCCAGATTGCCAATTGAAAACGCCATAAAAGCTATAATTTTTTTTGCCTTCTAAGCGTCTAAAAATGTTTAGTAATTTTTTTTTAAGTAAAGCTAAACAGAGTGTCCTAGTAATAACTGAACTGAATACAGTGATATGTCAGAGGTCAAGCCCTCTCAGAATTTAGTCCGAGTAACAGCTTTTGTTTGAAATTTTGGCTAACGTGGTTTGAAAGTGGTTTGAATCACTTTTTTCCCGTCCCTCCATAATTGTTTTTGAGTTTTGAATTTTTTAATTTAAAATATTGTAAATAGTTTTACCAACTTTATATATCAATATTATTTACTTTTATTTACATCACCCTTTATCTGAAAATTAAAATCATATCACTCAATACTGGTATTCTATTTTTAAAACTAATTTTGTTTCTGCAGTTTCCAAAAAGGTACAAAAATATTATATTAAAAATGGTTTTTATACACAAAAAATATTGTTACAACAAATACCATCTGGTTTTCGATGTTTGGCTTTACGTTGGAAAGAGCATTGAGTATTGCAAATAAAAATAGTTCTTTGACATATAAAATTAAAAAAAAAAATTCACTTGAAACAAAAATTATAATATTTTTAATTTTCTTCCGTTTGCACCAAAAACTTTTAAGATTTACGTTTGTTCCATACAAAATACTATATTTTAAAATTTAAAAGCCTGCTAAATATTAGTGCTCAACCGAACATGGGTCTTTTTTTTTTAATTGCCCCTTCCACTTCCAGATTACTCCAAATAACTTCTTCATTAATATAGGACATATGTAGGTGAGGAAAAAGTCTGTGGCACCACCACGGTCACCACGAATTAATTTATAGCCATACTAATGTGAATATACTTATTGCTTGCCCTATAAGAATATATAATTGTATCGAGACTACATCGGTATCGGTATATATTAGTGCCCATACAATTTTTTATTTATTTTTGAAGACGCCCTAAAATTCCATCCCAGTTGAAAATCAATAGCCTTTTTTCATAGAGGCGGGAGTTGTGGTCAAAATCGAGATTACAACAATCGTCCAAAGAAGCTAATTTATAGCTCTTAATTTTGGAAGATTACTTTCTTATTTTTAGCAGACAATTGAAAACATGCCCTTAGGGTCCAAAAGTATATGAAATTGTTTTTAACTATTTTACTTAATGCATCAATTTATACATTTCTCCTAAAAAAAACGGCGTCTGAGCTGAACGAAGCCACCTTCGAAAAAATGGTGGCAATAATGATGGTACAATAATTCCTCCTTTATTCCTAAAAAAGTTGAATCAAAAGTCAACTATTCCAATCGTTATTTTCAAAGCTCTTCTTTTCCAAATTCAAATGTTTTTTTTTATAATTTTTAGGTCTGAATTTTGAATTTAACGCTTTCATTGTTTAGCCCAGAGGTGTAACAATTAAAGTCATCATTGAAACACAAATCGATAAAACGGTGGATTTTTTTTGTCAAGTAGGTTAAAGCAGTCATTGAACCTTGGTTGATGTCATTGAAAAAATCTGTTGCAATGTATTTTAATTTTTGAGGTTAGACCTGATCAATGAATGAAAAACTGACGGATAGAACAAAATGAGAAACGCACACAAATCAGTGCAACAATTTTTTTGCTCTGATTTGGAATGAAATTCAAATGATCAAAAAAGAAGTCTTGGATCATTCAAAAAAGTGTATGTAAAAGAAAAAAGGTACCTAGAGCAAAACTTTTTTATGCTTAAAAATTAAATGATATGTTTCTTTGTTGCTTTAAAATAAACAATTGAATTTTTCAATGATGACTTTTACGGATACCTGATTGGATTGACGCATCAAACTTTCTCTGGTTAACGAACTTCAACACTGTTTCCACTTCTTGAGTTATAATTTCTCAATATCGATTGCCACTTTCACTCTAATTTTCTCCTTGTTTTCATAGAAGTACTTCTATATATACTTTGTGGCGCTAAAAGATCGATGAGCGGGAGAATCACTCCTACGATGAGGAGGCACTTTTTCTAACAAAACTTGCTTGACCTATCTACATATAGTGTAAAGAGGAAGCAATTTGTTAGTTTTTTACTCCTATTTGATTTTTCAAAAAAACCTCATAGTTTTCATTTTCTCGTCAACGAATCACAACAAAAATGATTTATATCAAACGACAAAAAATATACTTACACATAAATAAGTTTGATCTTCTTCATAATTCGCACTCGTGCATGCGTGAGCAAAGCGTGATGCCGATTTAACCAAACGTTAGAACACACGCAACTCATAACTTCCTATCATAAATAAATATGCGGCGAAATAGAAATAACTCTGCCATGCTAAATCCTTGTGTTCATTTACATATTTATTTACTGAACTGATCAAAAGATACATACATAATGTTATTTCTGAGTTTCGTCTGTGGAATTGCAAAAGATAAATCAACATGACATTTATGTCCATTATATTCTTTTTTTGATGTTCTATCTTTCATCTGTCTGTCAGAGAACCTGTCACTTTATTGAACATATCCGATAGCAATGTTGGCGGTCGTCCAAACCGTTATAAATTATGTTATGTGAACAGATTTTCGTATATGACGTCTGGGTTTTCTCTTTGATGACAGTTCAATAGCCAGTCACTCGAGGAATAATGTGATGAAATTTTGCACATTTACAAATCATTTTAGTTAATGCGAAAATTTTATCTTTCTTATTATGTATTGTTTATACATGGGCTATTTTAGGTGAATAGAGTGTTGTTGAAATATACGCAAAATATTGTGTTTTAAAATAAAGTCAGTCAAGTTTCAAGTATGAGCATTGCATTGAACTGAACGAACAAAGTATAGCATTTTAGAGCTGTTAATTGAATCGGTCAGTACCAGCACTAAGGCTGGTATTCACCAAGGGCTCTTTAGTTAAAGGACCTCTAAACGAATAGCCCTTTAATGATCGAGGGAGGATATTTAAAATTAAGAGGCTGTTAAACTTAAAAGTGCTTAGCGAAAACTAGCCTTAAGTGACTATACGCCCGTTTTCTTAATGCAAATCAAATATATATTATATAAACGTTTTTTTTTCTCAACAACTTGGCCTGTAAGTAACTCATCACTATATCCTTAGACCCCGTTTTTGAGTGCTGCAAATCAAATGATCGATAGATTTCCGTTGATTAGACTGATTCGAAAACTTTTTTGTTTTTTTTTTTGTATTCTTGAACTTTAGATCCAGTAGTTGTACGTTAATGGTCGAGATGTATTGTTAGAGAAAATTTAAAGTATAATAACAAAACATAAAAAAGTTTTTTTATTCATAATACATATACAATTTTATGATATAAACATATTAACTAAAAAAACCTAAGTTTTCGAATCAATTTTTATAAAAAAAGAGAGATTTTCCATCCAATTGAGTTAAGTTTTTTTATTCATTGGGTAATTAATACTTTCCGCCAAGTCTGCATTTTCAATACTTCTTCTTTTTTTTTCTTGATTTTCCGAAGATTGTCATGATTTCAAGCCCAACTCGCCCACTTCACTGCTCCACCCTAAGCCCGTGGTTTCGCCAGGTTGACAGGCCTCCCGGTTTGTTCTTTGTCTGAGTCCAACTATATACTTTCTTGTACATATTTTCTTGCTACTCATTCGATTGATCACGCTTTGTCAGTCCTGCTGCCATGCGAAGCATTTTCATTTCTGCTGCTGTCAATATACCCACTCATACATTTTACAATTCCCGTTGTTCAGCACTGTAAACTGAATTTTTTCAGAATTTTCTTTATTCCCTGTACTAATGTTCTAGTATAAATTTTGCCAGTCACTGGTACATTCTAATCTAATCCACCATATTACCCGGAAGCTGTCCTGCTGGGAACGTTCGTCAGTTTACGCTTGACCCCAACTTGAGGAACAAGAATATGAATCTAGAAACCCCCTAATGATATATTTAAATTAAAATATTCAATTTTATATTTTTAAAATGCGACTTTATAATTTTTTTCTTTGTACTGATATGAGTCCAAAAAGTATCTCGGCGCATACTTAGCCCGAAACGATTTTTCGGCATTTTAAAAAATATCTTTAAAATATGTAGTTTAAATTCATAAGATAAAGACTAATATCCTAAGTATTAAATAAAATTAATACAAGACGTGTGATATATTTTAAAAGTACATATAGAAAATAAAAAAGCGCGTTATGAATGGAAAATTTTCAAGGATCACATTCTATTTGACTTTTGGCTGTGGGTCAAGTAATTTTCGCACGTGAACGTGCTCTCAATCTTTGCAACGGGCACGACAACGCATCACTAGTGATATGTATTTTTCTCAGAACAATAATTCAATTGGAAGCAGATTCATGCTGTGTTCAAATAAACAAAGTGATAATCAAGTTTATCAATTTCCCCTGTCATTCTCTGTATGATGAACTTTTATTATTTTTATTTAATATTTATAATACTATTTAAATGACATTCGAGTTAAGCATGGAAAATCAACTTGTTAAACAGTTGGTCTCATTAATGGTACAGATCATTTCTATAATTACTAATTTATTATCAGTTTTTTTTTTAAATTATTTTTGCTATAGCAGATCACACTTCTGTTGAAAAATTCACGATTCTACGTAATTCTAGCATTTTATTGATAAGCTTTCTAGACAAACCGTCACTATACATTTTTTGATAAAAAGATTAATTTTTAATTACGTACTAGTGAAACTAGTGTAGGTACCAACTTGTTGTATTGATTCTTTAAAAACAAAATGATGATTTCATTGAAACAAAAAAAACAAACAAGTTGTTGATTAGTAGTTGTCTTTTTTTATATTCGTTTATTACATGTGCAAGTATTCTAATTTATTCGCAAATGCCTTCCAATAATAGACAGGGGCGCAGCTGTTGGAGTGATGGGGGGAGAGTAGGTAGGATAACTTTGGCGCCGAAAATTGATAACGGATTTTTGTAGAAGGGTCAAATACAATAATTTTTTGCTATTGGGGGGGTCCATATTTCATAAAAAAAAGTACCTAAAGTGGAAAACAAATCATTAAAAATAACGGTAAACAATTGTTTAATACTTTTTTTTTACAGCCAATACCTTGTACTATAAGCCTTTTTTAAAATCAGGTTAAATGTATGTACAGTTTTCGAAAACATGAGTTTTAAACACAAAGTTCAGGGGAAAAAACACAAAAAAAAAGTTTAGAGTGTAATTTATAGATTTCGTTGCTCTTATTAATTCCTAATCAAAAACTGAAAATTGTATTATTTTATGACTTCTAGTTTTTGAGAAAATTGAAATACTAAAACTACTTTTTTATTAAATTTTTATTGGTATTTTATTGGTACATACCCCAAATCCTATAGAGATAGGGCGGCATGTCCCCTATAGATACCTCAAGTGTTTATACGCCGTAATGCTGGCTTCTCTTGTACATTCTTGAATTTGTAAACTATCGTGTAACCGGTTTCTTCCTCTGCCTCTTTAGTCCAATAAAAGAAGAAGACAAAAAACAATGTAATAACTTCGGTTTTTTTTTCTATTTTTAGTATCGCTAGTTTCCATATCGATGTCACATTCCCTGTCCACTGAGGAGAAATGTGTCCTAAACTGTGACATAAAACCCTATTTGCCAGTATGTGGTACGGACGATGAGGGTGAAACGCGGACCTTCAATAACTTATGTATTTTGAAAACGGAAAATTGTTTGCGCAATTTAAGTAAGTTAAAACATTATATTGCTATATTTTTTAACCATAATAGACGGGCGCTGTTGAAAGCGGTGGGATGGAAATGACATCACTTCCTTGTCTTTCGTTGAGTTTCGTTAACTTTTGCTTTGAAGAAGCGAAGAAAAAAGCTGATTAATTTTACCGTTGTGCAATAAGTACGACTGCTCGGAAAGAACTTTTCGTTGGTTTTTGACAGAAGCTTCCTACAGCGTCCATCTATTATGTTTATGGTTAGCCCTTTATACCTTTGAACCAATTCTTATTTTTGTTCCTCAATTTTATTTTTCACAGGTTTCCAAAAGACCGCTGATGGCCAGTGCCCCTAAAATGAGCCAGAACTAACAGAATTTAAATTATAATTAATATGTATTTATATTTTGAAAAAAAAAACTAAAGATTTAATTTAAATCTAAGCGTAGTCATGACCTAGGGCAATGTATACAACGCTTCATCTTCATCTTATAACCACCATTATCATAAACAGTTGCGGTTGCAGAAGCAGAAGCAAAAAAACAAAAATTCAAATAAACATCTTTCAATAGTAACATGCCATTGTTCGATTGGTATCATCAGCAATTTAAATTCAAAATACAACAACAAAATGTCCCTCACTCTTGATTCATCATCTATAACCAGCGGTGTATATGGAGCCAATTTACGTGGTATTTGTGTGATATTCTTAAGTTTGATCAATCATGAATGTAGATTTGCATAATATACGTTTTATTTTTGTATATTAAACGAATACTTATTAGAAAATATAAAGAGACAGTGAAACAAAAGAAAAGAAAAAAAAAAGAATAAAATAACTGAAACAAAATAAATTAAATACAACTTGGTATACAATTATTATTAAATTGATTTTTGTTTACTATTTTCAAGACGGGTTTAATGGACTAAAGGTTAAAAGGTAAAATTTTATGTAAGAGATTTTCGTTTAATTGTTCATTTTGTTACTGTAGAAGGGGGAACTGTCAACAACAAACAAATCAATCAATTTTCAAACAATCTAATTTTGAAACTAATTATAGCTGATGTTTTCAACTTATCTATTTTAAGAATAGTAAATAAAATGTTGTCAAGTCAAAAAGCAAAAGGGACACATTAGGTATTATGTTTTGGGTGACGAGAGGAGTAACGGTTATGACATTGCTATATAAAATATAAATGAGGTTTGGGAAAGAGGTGGAGGAAAAAAGAATGATAACAAATCCACATTACTGGAAAAATTAAGGTCAAAATTTACGTCTGCTGAACATTTATAATATTTTGATTACATAACTACCCCTAATTGTCAACCTCTTCTTAAGTGTTTATTACCTTCTATTTATAAAAAATCCGCCTGGGTAGCCTAGAGAAATGTGTTCAAAGCATAGAGTTGCCAGGTCTTTAAAGTCAATTTTTGGGTTAATTGAATTTCACGGAGCTTAATAAATTCTAAATATGTGCAGGGCATATTGGGAAGGTAGAAACAGGTCAATAACCTATTTCATAAACATTAACGTGTAATTATACTCTGTACAGAGTGCAATTGTGCATTTTCTTACAGAGGAACTTAGATCTAAAGCCCACTAGAGGTTATGGTAGGTATGCATTTTTTTAATATTGTCTAGAAAAATAGAGGGTTGCCAGACCTTAAAGGTCCTTTTTTTCATATTTTGTTAATTATTTAACACAGCTCATATGGAAGGTCAAACTCAATGAAATTTTTAATTCACCTCATCTTTTTCGATGAGGTGAATTAAAAATTTCATTTGCACAAAAAATTCTTCGAGTTGTTTCATCGATAAGTATGTACATCTTTTTTTGGAAATCAAAGGAAAACGTCGAAAATAATCAGTTATACAATTGCTAATCAGTTATACTATAGGATGATTCCGGAGACGGTACAATCATGAATTGTACGCAATCTACCTTGAAACAGACATAGTGACAAAAATTAAGCTCGGTAGACTCCGGTGGGCAGGGCACCTAGCTCGCATGAGTGAAGAGGAACCGGCTCGGAAAGTCCTTTGTGGTACATTCTATGGTAGACGGCCGCGTGGTAGACCATGTTTGCGCTGGAGAGATGGCGACCAGGACGCCCGAAGCCTTGGGGTGGAGAGACTTGTTGAAGGAGGCCAGGACCGGACCCCGGTTGTCGAGCCGATGATGATGATGACTATTGCTACTCTTGCATAAGCTGGTTTAGAGAAACGAGTAAACCAGTTGAGCTTGTGTCATTTTGCATTGTACGAAAATTTGTATTGATGGTTTTTAAGTTTTTGTTGAACTTCTTAAAAAGGATATTACCCTTCATTTCTTAATATTGTTAAGTTAAGTTGGTTTTGACTATGTTATTAGATATCTATAATGTTGATTGATATCTAATTCATCTATAAATAATATAAATAGCAGAGATCCGAGATGGCTACCCTGTGGAAAACTATTTAGGGTTTTACTAACTAAAAATGAAGAGATCCAATTTAGCATTGTAGAATGAAATCCAAATTTTTTAATGGGAACTTTATGATTCACTTAGTCAAAGTTTTAATGAAATCAGTGTAAATTGCATCTCCCTAGCGTTAATAACATATGATGAAATATGCGCAAGGTTTGAAGTAGTTGATCTGCCAGCCACAAAACCATGCTTAAATTCAGATATATGTATGTACGTTCCTTTATATGAAATTGAAGTTTAGATTTAACAATGCTTTCTAAGACTTTAGGTATTGAAGAGAGATTGCAAATCCCTCTGTAATATTCAACGGAGCCCGATTTCAAGATGGGAATAAGATACGATGATTGCCAACCATCCAGAAAAATTCCAGATAGCAAAGATTCATTAAATATAAGGAAAAGTGGGAAAGATACAATTTAGAAAGATTATTTTAAAGCGATTGCAGGTATGTAATTCGGTTTAAGGATTTGTATTGCTTTTTCGACTTCCCAAAGTTCTAAATGTAGATAACCAATATCAACTTTTGAATATGATTTAGGTTTAAAGTCTGTATTTGAGTCAGTATGCAAATATACTGACTCAAGAAAAAAAAATTCCAAAAAAAATCAACAATTTTCTTAATAGCATTATATTCATTTTTATTGAAAAACATATGTAAGTTTTAGTAATCCAGTAGATGATTTTCTTTTGTTCACACAAAAGACCAGAAACACCGAGAGTAATTCTTGATCTTGTTTTCAATTTCCAAGACATAATTTTAATGTACATAAGCACTTACTAAGGACTTGAATTCAAGGACTTGAATTCAGTAAAAAAATCATTTAAACTTTTAGGTAAGCAACTACAATATAAAAACAAATAGTTACCACTATGTTATTCAGTCTTGGGTAAAATGTGGTGCTAAAAATAGGTAATCATATAACCATCAATTAATAACCAATTGTACTCGATCTTGTTATCAATAGGTACGCGACAGCGTATCGACCCTACTCTTAAATATTTTGTTTAAATAGTTTTTGGAAGAAGTTATTCTTCACTGATAAATGCATATAGGGAAAATAAAAATTTGAAGAGCTCTCGATTGTCTTAATAATTTCTTATCGGGTTGTTATGATCTTTCTTTTTCTAGATCGCACCAAGCAATATTTATTTATGAACTTTGTGTATTTTTAACTATTAATTTCTATTCTCAGAAATTATTTTAAATTTACCCTTATCAACACTAGTAGGGAAAAAAATGAAACTTTATCACTCAAATATATTATTATGAATAACATAAATTAAAAAATATTCATTTAAGATTTAAGAAGAAATATAAAAAAATTGATTATACAGGGCTGGTCATGAGCAGTGCGCCAAAATGCTAGGGCGTGTAGGTTGAGTAGAGACAAAAAAAAAATCGTATGGGAGGGGGTATATTCCCCCCGTTTAGCCGGGATGGGCAATTTAAAAAAAAAAAAAAAACTGACTTAAAATGGAAAAAAAATATTTAAAACCAAAGGCTTCATCCACAATGCTGTGCGATACCTTTTTGAAAAGCCAAAAACTTCTTTCATTTTGTACGCAAAAATTGTATGTGATTTTCAATAAAAAAAACATTTCTTTTATTTTAACGAGGTTGGACTTTTAAGGTAATTAATTTATGAAACTTTATACTTGGTTTTATTACTTTTTTAAGAGAACGCAATAATATGAAACAGTAGTGGATTAATCCTGGATCAATATTTTTTTTTATTGATAACGTCTGATAAGTGGCCAGTCAATATTTCTTGCCTTGGCCCGCCAGCAGTCGATGGGTTCTACTTGTTAGGGCCTTAAGACAATAAAACCGCAATTTTTCTTAAATAAAAAATAAACAACAACAATTAAAGCAAATCATCATTTTCAAATCATTTTCTTGTTCAACGTTTAACTATAATTTATTTTTACTAATTACCTTTAGAATTATTCTTTTCCCTACTCTTTATCTTTTCTTACTTTTTATTATCTTTTGGTTGTACATACATTGTTGTTTATTTTTCAATAAATGAGGGAATATTTCCCCCGGGAGAATGATTTTAAAATGGGAGTGAAACAGAATTGTAGGGTCTGTAGAGTATTACCAGCTAAAAAATGGAAAAACATTTATGTCGACTTAAGCTACTCTGTATATCTGGTTATACTCGTACATATGTAGTAGGACAGATAACCATGAAATAAAGCCATATAGCTTTAGAAATTGTCTAAAGATTTTGCGATACCTTGTTAGTTAAAATGTTGTCAACTATCACAAAATGTTGTGACAGTTTTTAAACCATTCTGTCGAGAAGATTGGATATTGCCCGGAAGAATTTCTTCTTGGTGATGCTACCCGAAATAAATTGTGTTGTTTTCAAAAAATAAATTGTATTGTTTTCAAAATTCCAAAAAATATTTTTTTTTTAATTTTTGAATGCACTGATATTTATGCCTTTTCATAAAATATTGATCAATATCCCTTTCGAGGAATCAAAAGAGTGGTTTAATGGGAGCATTTCAAGAAAATAAACAAAAGTGCTATCAACTGAACAAGAGTTTACCTAGAAGATTATCTATAAAAAGTATAAATATATCGCTGTCGACCCATCTTTATGGGCTAAGCACAGTATCCCCAATAGGCTTTGCTGCTGCTGTATTTAACTCCTAAATTGTGTTGCCCCAGGTGCGTCTTCTTTTAACCAGTCTAGCCCGTTGAGACTAAAAAAAACATAAGTACTTATTAAATAAGGATAACTAAATTGTTGCATAAAAATCTCTGAAGCTGTTTTTAGAAAATTAAGATTTTTCAAGAATAAATCCAATAAAATCGGTTACTTCTCGTCTTAATATATCAATACAAAATTCCGCTCAATAAAAAATATGTAAAAAAAAATCAACAATTTATAATTATTTATTATTTCACTTCAATATTTTTTTTATTCTAGCCGCAAACTTTTACCATGCTGTTTAAAGCTGCCCGTATGATCTAAGTCATCATAAAATATATGGTCCTGTTCAAATTCATCTCTGTGATAAATGTTGTGATAACCATTGACTGCTTCGCCACTTCTTCGATATTTGTTTTCTTTGAAACTTTTTTTATTCACACCAACATCATGATGATTTTCTGCTATGGGCTGGTTAACTTCATTTTTAAAGGTGTTAATAAGATCCCAAAACGGTTTAACCGATTGCTTAACAAGTAATTTCTTTTTCCCATAAATAATGGTACAATTAGGCATTGGCTTCAACGTACTTTGTAGTGTATTGCGTGGACATTTTATTATTAAACTTCCACTCAATTTCGATGTATCACAGCCGAGTGAGTTCAATATAGCAACTTTTGGCAAACTATAATAAGAAACTGTATTGTCTTCAATTACAATTGTCTTGACCGGTTGTAAATAATGAAGAATTCCAAAAAAAACTTGAAAATTTAGTAAGAAAAACATCTTAGAAATTTTGATTTCTACTGATTGAATATCTTCAATAAACTGCGATGTCGGAAGTAAAGAGAACCAATTATATAGACAAAGTGTTGTGCTGCTTGGTTGAAGACGGAAATTGTAACAAATAAAATATTCCATAGCATAAACGAAGCCACAACATAAAAAAAACCGCAACTTACTTAATAGTTTCAATCACCAACAATATTTTAATAGGTCTGCTTCCGATTTCGAAACACTGGGCGATAATAAAAATGTTAAATTTGTATGACAAGGATTTAAAGTGAAGGTAAGAGAAGCAAGAACAAGTAGTACTTCAGAATAAACAGTAAATTTACAAAAACAAAAATGACATTAGGTTACTGTGGCGGTCAGCAAAGACTGACCTACTTAGACTTAAGAATGGTCCTTTGTTTTAACACAAGGATCAGTAAGATATCCTCCTTTGCTCATTAAACCATTTTGAGCTTTTTACGAAGCGTACGATGCTCCTAATTTTATTATTTGCTAGATCACTAGGATCGTTATAAAAGAATTCTCTTAATTGGAGTCTGCGTCTATGGGACAGAGGTGGGCATGTACAGAGAAGGTGGAATTGTTTCCTCCTCCTCTTCATCCATGCAGAAGTCGTTAGCATGCACGCCAAGACGTGTTGCATGCCTACCTAAGACAGTGTCCAGTAATGACACGTATAATGGAGCAAATATGCAGTCTGTTTAAGGATAGCAAACCTTTGGTTTTCTTCATGTCTAATTTTGGCCACATTAATTTTGTAGCCACATAGGTAGTTATATCATTCCACGATTCCACCTAAGGTTTGTTTTCTCTTTAACATTTTGCGTTAGCATGAGTTTGCATGTAGCGATGGGTATACCTATGTCAGCTCTGTGAGCTGAGATAGGTATTTTAGTTCCACTCTTGGCGAGTTCATCAGCTTTACAATTACCTGGAATGTCCCTGTGTCCTTGCACCCAATAGAGGTGGATATTGAACTGCTGCGCCATCTCCACGAGAGATGAACGGCAGTTGAGGACTGTTTTAGAGTTCGAGGAGCCAATATAAAGAATCTTTAATCGCCATAAGTTCCGCCTGGAATACCTTGGAATGATTGCCCAAGAATGTATCGTTTTCCCACTCGGATCTCGAAGGGATAGTCACTTGGAAATTTTTATAGAACTGTAAACGGGGAACGGTATGGTCAATGTTACTTGGGAAAGATCAGAACGAATTCAGAATAACACTGTGGCCAATATTATTGTTGATCCACTGAGAAGAGGCCATGAGACGGAGTGCAGTGCTCGCGGTCGTTTGTTGGCTAAAGGGGTATCAGAAAAGAAAAGAAACATTATTTGAGTTGCTTTTAAAAGTCAAAAAATATATTGGGCTCAAAACTGAGGAAACCATTTGATATGTATATTGAAAAACAAAATACGAATCGTTGGTAAAACATTTCAGAAATCTATAAAACGATTTTTTTTGAAAACCAATTTTTAACTTAATAATTTTAATTACTTTCAAAAAGCCACAGAAAAATTCCGAAGATCGCAATATGGCATGAATCGTTATTTTTAAAGCCAAACCAAAAAGGAACACCTACTCTTTTGCGTTCTAGTAATGTAAGTTATTAATACCTCGAGTTCGTTATTTTTTAAGAGTCCAAAATATTCCTTATAGTACCTAAAATAATAGTCCAAGTAAAAAGAAGAACCGAATTTTTGTTTATACATCAAATATTTTTATTTATCAAAAAAATCTTTCCATATTATAACATTTTTTTATAGTTTTTTTTTTTTGTTTACAATATTTACATTTTGTGTACAGTTTTGCATGCAAACCATTGCTATTATAAAACAAAATAATAATTGTGACCATACAATTTTACAAATGCATATTATAATTCCAATTATTATGTAAATAAATAAAAATTATTTTGAATAAAAATGATGTAATACATAATGTGATGCTTTGAAGAACTATTTTTATGACAAGATTTTTTTTTTTTTAAATACCGGTAGGAGCAATTTATTTTAAACATTTTTTTTTTTTGAGGATATTCATTGGATTTGATTTACGCTAATAACAAGGGCTGAACCACTGAAAGAGTGATACTAGTAAAATCATATAACTTATTGAATTTCAAATCTGTTTTTCTTTTTCAGGCATCCTGAGACAGAATCGTAACCAAATTTTAGAGGTTTTAAATGTAACACAAAAGGTTAAGGAATATAAATGTAAATTTTTGAAAAATATCACAGCCAATTAATAAAAAAATTTCGACAAATTCTTTCTTGTCATAAATCTAGAAAAAAAGGTAGCCAAATTAAAGGTTAGGAATAAAACGAATTATAATTTTTTTAAGAAGGTACTTGTAGTACTCGTATAATATTGTGTGGTTAAAAAATTAAATATGAAGACATTTTTCTCTCATGTAATTAAACTTGTTACAAAGAAGATCCGAAAAGTAAAATAATAGTAAAAATTCAATTTTGGGTTAAATTAAATTTGTTATAAAATAAAAAGAAATATTTCGAACTTCAGATTTGTTTAATAAAAATTCCAAAAAAAAAATTGTTGGACAATTAAAAAAAATAACAAACATGCAAAATGCAATATGAGGTTTAATGGGATTAATTTCAATAATATGATAACTGATTCAATTTTGCTTCGCAACATACAAATTCATTTTCTTGAATTTATTTTATTTATAAATTTTTACATGATTGATAAGCTATAGACAAAATTTAAATAAAATAAAAATATTTTTTTTCAGTGACATAATGAGAACAAAAATGGAATTTTGATTTTATGACACTCATCTTACTAAAAGGGGTTAAATACAACAGTTAAGGCCAATTCATCTAGATTCTGGACTGTCCAACGCCAAGGCGGTTGTATGTTGCACTAATTACTTATGATGCAATAGCAAGTATTGTATGCTTTATAGTTTATTCATAGTTGAAATTCCAGCTGCACTTGCAATAAAAAAAAATAAATTGTTGTTAATTTGTTTCGCTCTTGGTCCCTAAAGTGTCATAGAATAATCCATCTCCCATTTATGTTTATTTCGCATTATGTCACGGCATCATCACACCACTGTTTTAAAAGTTTTTTTTTTTTTTTTTAATATTTTTAAGTAGGTAAACTTATTGTACGAAGTGCAAAAAATTAAGATAAGTAGTTAATTGCTAACTTATCTCATAACTATCTGAATCAGTATCGTTCAATAGTGGCTATGCATCTTCTTGCACATCCATTCTGAAAAAAGAAAAATTCAATATATTAATTCAAAAATGCTTAATTGTTATTATAATAACTGGTTGCTTATAACATTGATAGTAAAACACCATTTAAGTAACTATCAGCTATTTATATGTACATAAAAAATAAGCACAATGATGAAAAAGTATTGATAAAAAAAAAAAAATACGACAGCAACACGCTTATGATAATCTATTGAATAATTGATTATATTATTGATATTTGATTTAAATGATGTAATATGTGAAAAGCTTTGTCTTTATGTACATAATATGTATTTTGTTTCGAATTACTTTATACTTTTATATACATAATTCTAATAAGATACAAACTAAAAAATCAGAAAATGTGTATGATAGATGTTATTATATGTATAAATGTTATTTTATGAATATAGTATATAATTTTATGATATAAATGATTTAAGCAAATTTCTTTCTTTTGAAACGTTTTCAAAACGAAATAACACAGATTTGGCTATAACTCGAAAGTCATAATGAAATAACACCGAAACCAAATAGAAACAAAATGCCAAATAAAAAAAAAGATTTGTTTAAAAAAAAGATAAACTTTAACCTTCTTTGATTTTTTTACGATTGTTGTACATTTTCAAAAATTGATTTAAAAAAAAAATATCTCCCATCATATAATGGCGTCTACAGAATTACCAAAAAGCTCTTAGGTGTCCAGAGCTTTAAGCAACACTTGGTAAAAGACACAGACGGATCTCTTGTAGTTTTAAACCGGGATTTCGCCAGCGAAGGGAGGCCAACCCCAATGACCTGCCCTAAGTAACAATTTCCCGAGTACGCAGACGCACTGTATCCCCCAGTAGAAAAGAAATCTTAACCGCATTTCAAGCACTGACGAAACTGAAGAAGCTCTTACCAGCAGCGCCAACAACATCAAGTGAGTGCCTGTGAATGTAAGAAGTGGAAGAAAGGAATGATCATCAAGCGAAAACTGAAGAAGGATCTGCGTGCTTCCTGTTATAACCAAAGTAATAGCATTAATTTATCTTTGCAGAAAAATTGATTGCTATTATCATGGCTACATATGATGGATCCAAATGTCAAGTTTTGCATAGTAAAAAGTTGACAAAGCAATTTGAAACCCAAAGTGGGGTCAGGCAGGTCAACGATATTGTTCCTGATGGTGTTTAGTGATGTTCTGATGAATGGAAATAGAGGCATAAAGTAAACTTTGGAAACATCCTCAAACACCTTGACTAAGCGTACGACCGACGCACGCGACGTATGAACCTCCATCAAATGACATCAAGGGTGGAAAGAAAACCAAAATCGTCGGCACAAAGATCAATTCGGCAAATACAAAAATAATCAGCCTTGAAACTTCCTCATCTGTTCAAGTAAATATTTCTGGACAACCAGTAATAGATGATTGAAATGGTCAATAGCTTAAGTATTATCTCTACTGACGGCGAAACTTAACTAGATATTAACAGCCTTACCCCTATCGGGAAAACAAAAGGCTGCTTTTGGTATGCTGATGGAACTCTTTAACTCACACGACCAGGGCGACCTTGAAGCGCTTGGCAAAGAACGGTCGAAGAGGAATCAGTACTACTGAGGAAGAGTTGGAAAGAGCTGAAATACATCTCCAGAAACCATACACGATGGCGCGTAGGAGCAGTATATTTCCTAACGGACATAATAAGTCCGAGGATCCAACAACCGAACAATCGGCCCTATCGAATCGAATCGGAGACATTTTGCTTCGAGGTAGTTCTCCGATCTGCTGATCGGAGATTCTCTACGACGAAATTATAGACGCATGCTATTTGCATGCGATGAAGTACTTCAAATCGTTTTTTTTTTTCTTTAATATTTTCTCCGAAGTCCTCCGACAAGTTCTTGGTGCGGAAGTTTTTCTTTTTTCCGATGACAGCTACTTTAAACCGAAACTGAATTTCCGACGAAGGTTGCGTTGCGGAGAAAGTTCCGCTGCGATGGTTACCTCGATAGGCTCGATAGGGCCGAATAACGGTGGTGATAATTATTCTACTGCACCTTTTATCTCTCGACATACAGATTAAATATCGACATATGTAGTTTATTTCAGAGCGTTAAGACTAAAACATTAAATTATTAGTTTGCAAAAGCTTACGGTTACAGCAACATCAAAAAACTGATATTATCTGATATTTTTTTGACAAACACAGACTATTGTACATGAGAAGGAAACAGTGTTTCATTTTTACTGCATATGTCCGTCTTTGGACAGAATAAGAATGCAGTCCTTTAAAGTCATTTTTAGACAACCTCAACAAGCCCTCTCCTTTTTCAACGCTATGCAATGGCTCTAGCGCCGACCCTTTGAGAATTTCTATCAATCCGTCTTACGAATAATTCTAATTATTTCATAGGTCAATTATAACTCGTATCAAAAATGCGCACTGCAGCGCTAATTTGGTCACGAAGTGAGAGTGTTTGTCAACGCAATTTTAAATTGCTACCTATCAGTTATATCAACTTTTCAAATTTTTAAATATGTAATCAAATTATCATTAATATTAATGACGTAATTTTTTGCGATCATTTTATCACATTCTTCAAAATGTTTGAAAACGAAATAAGGACAATTTGGTGTTGTTAATAATTGTAAACTTAACTCCGAACTGGGTCTATTAATACTTTTTTGAAAACATAATGACCCAATATTTTTTAGTATTTTGTGTTATTTCGTTTTAAATTATTACCTGTTCGTATTAAATTCTAAAATGTTTAATTGACAGTGTGTTTAACGTCACAATAAAGGCAAGGGACAGTGGAAAGGTGACATAGTTACAAAAGATGGCCCTTTAATAAATTTTACGTGACGTAATTTATAATAAGCACGAATTTCTAATCTTTTTTCTACTTCAATGATCACCTTAGCTGCACGCAAGCTTTTTTGATATTACCAGGTAAAAGGTACACAATTAAGAGACAAATTAAATACAAAAAAAATTGTAATTCAACACAACAGAGGGTTACAGTTAGAGCATGTAGGTGTAGCTGATACAGGGCATTATTTTCAACTTTTCCTTATTTTATTTAATTATTTTATTATTTAATTAAAAAAAAAATCGAATGGATCTCTACCGTCTACTTTTTAAATTATTAAAAAAGCTAGTTTTTTTCTAATTTTTTTAAGAACTAATTAATGTACTTTTTTATTTACCTATTTTTATAGATCTTAGGTTAAAAAAAAAAACGAAATATTTTACCAACAACTTCTGCAGGTACCACTAGACTCGGTATTTTATTTTTTGACTTAAAAAATGGTTAAAAAGCTTTATTTTTTAAATTGCTTTATTTGTGCTTACTAGAACTCGACTAGACTTGAACTCACTGATTCCAACGTCCATAGTCGAATAGTACAATTAATGAAAATCCAATTTGATAAATACATTTCATTTAAAAGATAAAAGAAATTCAAAAAAAATACAAGTTATCACAGTAGACTGCAAAATTTTTCACTTTCAAACACAAAAATTGTTTGATATTGCATCGTGTAAGTGTGATTCCTTTGATGATTGTCATTGTGTAAAGGATACAAAAGTGCCTGTTGAAGAAAGATCATTTTTAATTGACTAGAGAAATGGTGATAGTGACGAAATTGAAACCCAAAAAAATCAAAAGCGACTAGATAGGAAACGTATTGCATTAGGTAGTCAAAGAGCTGAATCTCCTACTGTTTCAACTTTTTCCGATACAGTAGATCCAAATGAAATGTTAGAGCAAGTCAATACATTTCACCCAAACGAAGTAGCGCAGCTACAGCTCTTTTAAAAGAGCCTTCAACGTCAACATCATCAGGCAAGCAGAATTTCCTTAATCTTCCATCCGTAGCAAGAGTTTGATTGATATGGGATTTCCGTACAATGTTGGAATAATTGACAGCAATAATACAACTCTAGTTATTGATAAAAATAAAATGTATCGAGTTTTGTGAAAAGCAAGGATAAGCCTATCAAACAGATCTTAGAAAAATCTAATTTCAACAAAAAGTTATTTCATGTTTCGCAAAACTGTTTATGAAATAAATTCTGTGCAAGTTTTAACGACTTTCAAAATATAACATTAGTTCTTTTTTAAAACGCCTCAATAGACTTTTTTAAATAAACAACGCCTGGGCTGAACGATGCCATCTTAGAAAAAATGTATTTTCCATACAAACTATCGATAACAAATAGAGAAATATCTCTATTTGTCCATCTCTATACGGGCCAAAGTTCAGCCCCATGAAATCTCTGAGCATAGTTGTTGTCACATTCGGCCCTATCGAGGTAACCGTCGGAGCGGAATTCTCTCCGTAATTCTACGAATCGGAGACATTTTGCTTCGAGGTAGTTCTCCGATCAAGTGATCGGAGATTCTCTCCGACGAAATTAAACGCATGCCATTTGCATGCGATGAAGTACTTCAAAACGTTTGTTTTTCTTTAATATTTTCTCTGATGTTCTCCGACAAGTTTTTGGCGCGGGAGTTTTTCTTCTTTCCGATGACAGCTACTTCGAACCGAAATTGAATCTCCGACGAAGGATGCGTTGCGGAAAAAGTTCCGATCCAACGGTTACCTCGATAGCACAGATTAACACGAAATTTATTTTACCCAGGGGTGGTTTTTTAACAAACCCATTGAACATTAAAAAAAAAATAATACACCCAAGGGTTTCTCAATTTTTTGATCTTTCTAGATGTGGGGACTTCCTTAATATTTCTTGTACCCAAAATGTCGCGGAAGTTAAATTTTGTTTCATTTTGTGGTATAAAAATTTTGACATTTGAACAACAACAAAATCCGTTGAACTTGACAAAATACCGTAATTTTTTGTACCACGCCTGGCCACGGCAGCGTTCAGCAAGGTAAAAATTGTATATGGACTGGTTATAAAAGGGTGAGTTTAGCTAAGGTAATTGGTACTGATTGGTAGTTGTTTTCTGTTCCATTCAAGCATGGAATGACGCCGTGTTTAAAAAAAAAAAAAACAGAAAAAAACAATCCAATATTATTTTCCTTTGCAAAAAATATATGTTTCGGAACGATTTTCCAGCGCTGATAAGTTTCTGAGACTCTGAACTTATAAACTTATTGTTATTTGTCCTTATTTATTTAGGGTCTTTTAAGGTGTGACAAAAGGCTAGGGATTGATAATATGTAAAATCACAAGAAAGTAATCGTATGAGAGGGTAGAGGTTGGTCTGCTCTTTATGAACTAATTTGGACTCTTACTACTCCAAAAGAATCATTTCCATTTGTAAAATTTCCTCATATTTCTATTCTCTATAAATCTCCGTTCTTGTCCAATTCTTCACACCAGTATTGATATTTTAGGGTGTCCTTCGGTCACCGTCCCAGGAGAAAACACTTATGCGTTCCTTATGAACATTTTAGTGGAAAAACTCCAAGATCTTTTTTTTAGGATTAAGTTTATTTAATTTTCTGAACAGTTTCTACATGATGAGATGGATTTGATTACATTTTGATTTCTTATTACTGAATCTGGTTGAAAATAAAGAATTCTTGTTAATTATTATGGATGCCTAATTTCCATTTGAATTTTTTTTACTCTAAAATCAACTTAATTTTTAAAAACTTGGTTTATTAGGCATACCTTTGAAATTAAAATCAAAATCTCAATTTTTGGAACTCAATGATGACCTAGTTGGGTAGGCTAAAATAAAACTGAAAATAAATTACTCTTTACAGCTACATACCTTAGGAACATAATGGTCAGCTAAATCCACCACAAAAGAGATTAATTTTATGGTGGACGGCTTACAGAGAACCAGTACCTAGTTACTTGCAATTATATATCATTCCTGCTACAGGAATGGAACATGTGATGGATACGAACGGAACGTGAGAGGCAATCTATTGTTAACTAGAGTTACCCTTTAGAATTTGTGTTATTTCAGATTTTTGGTGGTACTGGCCGAGGTTGAACCTTAGTCTGTACGGTGACAGTCCTGCGCACTTATATTAAATAGAAACTTAAATTGTATTCAATAAAGCCTCTTGCTTTCACCATTCATAATGAAAACAAAAAAAATCTTTCCATTATACCCAGAATATTTTCGTAAATAGAAATAAGTAAACATCTGAGAGAGCAATTTAACTACATATATAAAGGCAATTCAGATGACTTTATAAACTAAGTTTCAGGTGTTACCAATTAGGTACACAAAAACAAATTGAATAATAAAACTATACACTTGCTCGATTCCATTTTATGCACAATAGGGTGACCCTTAGGAGCGAAAAATGAAACAATAATCGTTGTAGGGACCATCCTTAAGTTCATACTCGTACATTATAAACAAATATGTAAAAGCTATGTGTTCTTCACGTTTAAATATTAAATGTATATCATTGTGGTAAAGAAACTTATTCAAAGACGATCAGTTTTTGCATCATAACATTAATTCAACTTGGTGAAACCTAAATAAGTTAAATTTATTAAATGCATATTTTGTCCAAACGCTGAAAAAAATTTATAAAAATGTCATTAAAGATTAATTAAAATACACTAATTTGTACTAAAGCCATATGAATATTTGGAGTCATACTCTAAATGACCCCCTTACTGATTACAGTGCGAATGCATTTATGCAACAACATTACTTAATATTATGTTTGTGCTAAATGTGATATGATGCTTATTGTTATTATTTTTCTAGTTTTTTAAAGATCCAATGTATGTTCCTAAAAATTTTGTATCTTTTAAAAAATATTGTATTTTATTTTAAAACGTAGTCCGAAATCTTGTGTGTTTTCTTTTTAATTTGGTTGTCTATGATGTTGTTAAAGAATGTGATAGGTACATAAATATTATGAAATTAATAAGTGCACAAGTAAAACAACATCAATTCTATTGGGGATGCAAAGAGGTACCGCAAAGAAGAAATTAAAATGATAAAATAATGGGACAAATACATCTTACATGCTTTGACACATTGGCATAAAATCAAAAAAATAAGGCAAAAACAAAAAATAGATTTTTTTTATTCTATCATCTTTTATCTTAAATATTGTTACTAAATTTTAAATTAAAATGTAGAAACTATAAAATAAATACATAACAAAACTTAAATCTACTATACAAGGCATTTTTTTTTAATTCAAACAATTTTGATATCAACATTCGAATATTATTGATCCTTAAAGTACGTTAATTTACTTTTTTTGTTGTTTAAATTCATTTTTTATTTAATTGCACTGCGAGTTGTTGAATAAGTCTTTTTTCAAAAAAAAAAAAAAATTAAATAGTTTTCGTCGATTCATCGCTTGGTGGGATATCCGGTCATTTCTGCGCTATAAACCGTAAGTTCGCTGTTTGATGGCACGTAGTAGACCAGATCAATAGAATATGCAGGAGAACATAGGAAAAGTAGGCATCCTTTATGTATTATAGCTACGTAAATTATACGAAATGCTACACAGAACACACAAAAACACATTGAAAGAAGACGATGACATGTGAAAATGAAACACAGAGAACATTTTTGAAAAATTTTGTTGTATAATTATTGGTATAAAATGTATGTATAACATTAAAACTAGTTTTAACAAAAAAAAAAAAGAAAATAAAAAAGTTTTTAATATACACCCTTCACACACAACCGAAATAGAATTAACCGCTTTATTACGTAGGTTTTGTATTTATCCAGTTTTATTTGTATTTGATATTGGATTAAGGAACAAATTTATTTTAAAAATTTCTAAATTAATGTATTTTGTTTTCATTATATACAAAAAGTTAAAAAAATAATCGTCTATTTTCATTAGTGACAACTTTTGGAAATTCAAATTCATTAAAAGCTTAATAATTATTAACAAAAATGAATAATTTAAAGCATTATAACTAGTTCTACAATGGTAAATAAATTAAAATAAAATGTGAAGCAAATACTCGGATGGTCCCAGTATTTAAAAAATGTTATTTTAAGCTTAAATTGCACTCTTATCTACGATAGACCTATTTTTGTAGTTACACCACTGTTAAAAATAAAAAAGTTTTAAGAGAAAATATTTAGAAAATTCAAATCAAGCAACAAATTCACAGCACATAAATATATAAAAGTTTGACAGAGAAATAGTAAAAACATACATAGAAACAAAACTTACCTTGCATACGGCGAGGTAACACCATTCATCGAAAAACCGTCTTGTGATGGAAGTACCAGTCTTTTAACCCACTGTAAACATATTAAATTAATGTAATTAAAGAATAACAGAATCATTAAATGTTAAAGCTGCTCTAATTGGTACACTGGTTTTGGAAAACTAACTTTCATTGTTGAGAGCAAACGTCAATACTTCAAAAGCAATATTAATTAAAAAGGAAAGTTCATAAAAATGTACAGATTCCAATCATAAAGTAACGATGTGGCACTGAAAATGACTTGCCTTATTTCTCTAACATTTAAAAATCGTTTATTAATTCGAAATAGAATTGAATCGGTATAATGTAAAGAAGGGAACAAGTTAAAAAATCAAATTAACGTAAAAAAACGAATATAAAAAAAAATCGTTAGCGTTTCAAAAAATTATTTTTTATATATAAAAAAATCGAAAATGAAAATCCGGTTCTAAGACAGGCAACGTTAATACCGATTTTTTTTTTAATATTTTTTTAATTAAATACATATACTAAATACATATACATTATGTATGTACATACTACATATAAAAAATGCATTATAATAAAATCACATTAGAATAAAAATATCATCAAAATCGTTACAGCCGTTTTCGAAATAAAAATTTTCTTTTAACCTTTGTTTTTGTAACAAAAACAAAAATTTCAATTTCCAGTCTAGGGAATCTTCTTAAAACCTGTCCAAAGTTTAAAGTATTTTAGGCTGTAGAGGTATAGAAAGAAAATTCAATAGACAGACAGAATTACCGGATCGCGTTCTCTGTCGCTATCGTAAGTACTGATTTTTTTCGAATTCGATTTTTTTAATAATATTTTTGTTGCATTACAAGTACATACGTTTTACTTATTTTTTTTTTCCATTGTTTGTTTCTTATAACAATTTTTATGCAAACATTTTTACTCTATTTATCTTTAAGATTTTATAATTCAAGAACCAAAGATATAGGATGCCAAATTACCTCAGTTCAGCCGATTTTCAAAAAATTTATTTATTTATGAACATTCAATGTAGCTTTCGACATAACCAATTATATAGTATATATCATAATAAACGCTTACTTGTCCAAACACTATATAAATCAAGTCTAGTTAAATTATACGTTGTATAATATCAGCTCTACTATTGAATTAACTGCTTTCCAATCCCCTACACATATTTAAAAAATCTATTAACCAGTAATAAAAATGTATGTTTTTTTGTTTATGTCAAACTTTGTATACCGTATTGAATTGTTCAGTAAATTAAGTGGATGAAATAAATACACTGCTTAATTTGTTTTTAAGGCGTCAAAAAGGCTGTCCAACTAAAATAAAAAACACATGTTTTTTCCACAAATTTAAGATTTAAATTTTAATTTTATTAGGCAGACGCGTTTCGTCTTCGTGGGGAATCATCAGAGCCCCTTTAAGATCTTAAATTTGTGGAAAAACAAATTTTCTATTTTATTTGATTCAATAATTTGACAAAGGTAAATTTCCACCAAATGCTAAATCCCCGCTCTAACAACCAAATACGAGCAAAAAATAAAAAACATTTTGAATGTTAAAAAAATAATATTCTCTTACCGCGTTGTCGTTGAGTCTTTGGTTGCCCATGCACGCCGACATGTGTATCACAAGATAAATATTAAACAACAAATACAGCACAGAAAATATACCTAAAATAAATTAAACTCAGCAAATCTTTTAAATTTTTCATTAAAAAAGGAAAACTTACAAATTAATACGATCAACAAGTTGTCCAAGTCGGCTTTATCAACTTGATCAATAACAAAAAATAAATTAATTCCTATAACGACTACAGTGAGAATAATCGAAAATATTTTATTTGCTCTGAAAATAAAAAAAAAAATTATTTTAAAATTATCTTTAAATAATATGTATTCAAAAACTTACAATCCATTTACAAAATCTCCCATAATGGCAACAGAAGACGTAAAGGCAACCGTTGGTATTACAGCAAATGGTAACTGCAACATCATGACCGCATTTAAAATGTCATTCATTCCCGTAAGATCTTCAATTTTACTAAAGAATGCAACACAAAATGTCGGTACAATAGCAATGAAACGTGTAACGAAAACTCTCTTCCAACGAGGCCATTGCAAATTTAGGAATCCTTCCATACAGAATTGACCAGCATAGGTTCCAGTCATTGTTGAACTCTGACCTGCAGCTAATATGCCCACGGCCCATATAATCATGGCAGCTGCCCCAAATGTACAACCCAGAAACAGACCAGCTTTGTATAAGTCTGCGTTAACTATCGCTGTTCCGTTTACATCATCAATAAATGAATTTTGGGCGTCTGGATACATAGTTTGGTTAACACAAACGTCAAGCTATGTATATGATAAAAATTTCATTAGCCTCGTAAATAATGCTTAGAACCCAAAAAACCACTTACCACTGCTTCATTTGTTTTTCCGTAAAGACCATGAGCAAATACAGCAACTACAAAAACATTGATAACCAGCGACACAAGAAGAGCAATAGTCGCCTCCACGAAGAAATAGAAATTAGCTTCACGAACTTTGTTTGATTTAGTTCGGTCAACATCACGAGACTGTAAAAAATATTTTTCGAATTATTTATTTATAAGGTTTGACTGTTTTATCCATTTACCTTAACCAAGGCTGAATGCAGATACAAATTATGTGGCATGATAACAGCTCCAACAACTCCAACTGCCTGGAGGAACACTCCTGAATCGCAACCACTACACCAAGGGATGAGCATTCCTTTTATGACTTCAATTTGGTCAGGCGCAGAGACAACATACTGTAAAAAATAATTTTTTTTTACATACATGTTGTTTATGCCTACAAAGGTCTGCACGGCTTGATTAAATTGCAAACAAATAAAAAAACAATCCAAACTAGGCGCCCCATCACTCTGTTCTTACATTCACTTAAAATCAAATCCGACCGGATTATACATTATATGTATATTTTTATTTATTTATTTAATTTTATCCGATCAGAAATCATAACAAAATTTATCAAGTCAATTGGGGCTGTCGGGATACAATTTTACCAAATTTATCCGAGTTTTCCTCCAGTGATACTGGGCTTTCATTCTAATAAACCAAATTCGAGCTAAAAAGAATCATACATACACAGACCCACTAACTAGAGTGATAGAAAAACAATACTTTTACCGAAATTTCTTCTATCTAGTTCAACTTAAAAAAAATACTGAAAATTTTGAAAAAGATCAAACATGTTTTGGATGAAGTGCCATCGTTTTTTTTTATTCCACTATAAATCAATTTTTGTTCGAAAATGTTCAAAATTCAATAACATCTTTGGCTTAAATGAGGGAGGGATAAAAATGTTTATATCTACTAAAATGTGCTATGAAGCTGCTTTCATTTTGTTTTTAGTCATTAAAAGTTCTAAAGTTGGTAAAAAGTTTTAACGATTTTTAAAAATTAAATATGCAAAGCTATTGCTCTAATCCTTAGTTAGTTAAAACTGTGTCACAGTTCGTTTCGTTATATATCTATGCAATTGCAAAGTATGTAGGGCACATTAATCAATTTTTCACCAAACAAACCAAATAAAATCTTTATTTTATAATAACTTACACAGTTAAATACAGTATCTCATTAAATAGTGCAAGCTTCAATGAAAATTATATATATTTTTAATAATATTGTATGCAATAAGTATATACTGGCAGATTTTTAAAACTTCAAGAAAATTGAAGAAATTATTTTAATAAATAATTAGAAATGAAAAATTTAAATAAATTTAAAATAGAAGGAATTATTGAAAAACAAATAATAAAAGAGAGAAAAGTATGCTTAAACAGCGAAAATAGTTCCATAAGGAACAGTTTGAGTCTTCCTTTGAACACTATTCTGCAGCTAATCAACCTTATTGGGTGGCGTAAGGAATTCCATAGCCGAATCACATTGAACAAACATTCCTGCTCAGAAACCAAAAATTTATAAAGAATTGGTATGAGATCAAGAGTTCTTGTCGAACGAATTAAACAGATCCTATTATGAAAGTTATGAAGGTAATTCGGTTGGCGCATTTGAAGCAAATTATTAAATCATCCGAATTATGAGGTTAAGCACCAAAAAATGTGTATCTAATAACTAAGAATTAAAAAATTAATGTTGTTTAGAAGTTTCTCTTTCTTGTATTATTTTCACATGCAAATTGATGTACGAGTGCCAAAAATTAAAAAAAAAGACTGAAAATTTAATTTTCAACAAACCCATACAATTTCGAATTTTTAGGTTTTTATTTTTAAGGTCATCTACTTTGAACCAATTCCTGGGAACCCCGTTCCAAGAAACGTTTATTTCTTACAATATCTAACAGCAAGATAACTTGTTTTTAATAAAATATTTTGGATCGCCTTCACCATGAGTTAAAAATTAATACAAATTATATTTATTATGTTAAATAAAATGCACGACTGGGTCGTACATAATCGCTCTCATGTTTGATCACATAATTTTTAAAGCCTGAGTAAAAAACAATACATTTTTTTTCAAACAAACACATAATTGTATTAGTTATGCGACCTCTATATATATCATGCCACCTACCAAATGAAAAAAATTAATCTTCCAAACTTCAAAGTTCGAATAATTAACAATTTATACAATACAAGATACACAATACCGACTGATCAACGCATTGACGGTGCTGATCGATGAACGACCGATCGCTCAATATTTTATTGAGGATGTCTCGGAAATAAAAGAGATATTGAAAAGATTTAAACTGATTATTTGAGTGGGTAATATTACTTTTAGGAAGCAATGAATATATTGCAAAAATTGTTTCACATTGCTGCAAAAACCTGGCGTGATAGAATCATTCGACTTTCGAATTCAGTACTTAAAAAATCTATGAAAAAAGACCTAGTCGGCTATTAATATTTTTAATTCTGAAAACAAAACGAATAAATACTTGAAAAAATATTACTTTAAAAAAGATTCAAGTTCTCGAGAATCTAATTGTTTATCAAATTATTTGAACTTCTCCACACATAAATATTAATCACTTTGTAAAGTTAATTTGAAATTATTATTTTTAATTATAAACAATCATGGATCTTCAAAAAAATCCATAAATAAGGTAGGTAAATAAAAATTCATATATATTCACAATGTTGGAATGCCTCATTGTTTTCAATTGATAAAGCTCTAGACATCGCATCACACATAAGTAACTCTAATTACACAGACAATACACTTGCGGACATAATCTCACACGGCTGATATCAATTCGCTAGGTCGCAATAATATTACCCCCTGCCTAATGTATTTTTTTTTTTTTTTGTTTAAGGTTTTTATATAATCGTTCGAATTACAATACATTGTGTTGCTGAGTCAAGAGGGGTGGATGATTTACAAAAGTAAAAAAAAATCACCTGCTTGCAGCTTTTTGTTGATTGAGAATTTATGTACACGAAAATAAATAGTAATTACCTCATAGCTAAATGTCACAGCCATCACAGTTATAAGTAATCCAAATAACATTTCAAGCTTTCTCAGACCGTATTTGTCCAGGAATAAAAATGTAAATGTATCAATAATGGTGATAAGCGTTCCACCCCATAAAGGTATACTGAAAGCGAAATTTAATTGTAATTAGACAATCTTTTTTGATAAGAAGCTACGTGCAACAGTAAACAAGACTTACGCTTTATTCGATAGAAGGTATATCGCAATTGCTGTGCCAATAACCTCTTGCATATCAGAACCAATAATCGCTATTTCTATCATTATCCACAGAATAAAGCGTGGAAGTTTTTTATACTGTCGGTAGCACATTTCCGCTAAATGCAAACCAGTTACCACTCCTAATCTGTTGATAAAATTTTTTAAAAGTTTCAATTAAATAATAGTTTGAAAATAGGCCTTTAAATAAATGCATTACCTTGCTGATAACCGCTGCATAAGCAATCCCAGGATTGTGGCTGCGAATAGAACCCATAGAATTCTATACTTGGCTGCTGCACCACTCTGAAGATCAGATTCAATGTTACCCGGGTCCAAGTAGGCTATTGACATAAGGAACCCGGGACCTGTGAAAGCCCATAGTTTTCTAAAGCTAAATCCAATCTATTAAATCATTAAAAAAAAATTTAGTAGCGATTTTTACTTCAAAACAACGACTAACCTTTTCAATTTCGGGTATCAGAATTTTTTCATCACTGAAATATGCTTGTCTTGCTGATTTCAAATGTGTTTCTTCATTTGGGGCAGTTTGTGGGTCATTACTGTAAGCGATGGTTGCTGGCACTCTTGGCTGTGCTGAATATGATGAGAAATCACTTGCATTGTTTGAGCCTACCCGCGCTGCTTCGTTTGTGTCACCATTATCATCGTAGCCAGCATTCGTTGCCATATTCTGTGTACAGAAAAAAAAGTAGTTATAAGAAAAGAAATGTACAAAAAAAAGAACATTGCGGTCGAGAGAATAATTATATTTTTTTTTTTTATTAAAATTTTCTTCACATTGATTACAATTTACAAACAAGATTTATGGAGACGAGACAATGTTAAATATTTCCGGTCTAAGCATCTCATATAAGAATGTTTCATGATTATGTTTTCATTGTCAATAGCATACAGATAGGGAGAAGTTATTTTGGTATTAAATAGGTTTTTTTTTATTGAATTCACGCATCTATGTAATGCATTACTTTTTTCATAGAGTTTATGAATCACTCCTACATTATTTGTGCAATTGCATTTCTTTCTTCTTTTTTCTTAGAAAGGGGTTTTTTTTTGGTTCATTGTATTCAATTTTCTTATGTGTCATATTTATTTATCATTCTGAAGTAGAAATTCAAATATGAAGACAAAGAAGAAAAATATAACATTATTTGAACAGTTGATTTTTTAATAAAAAAGTGAAATCAATATAGTTTGTTCTATCAGCAAATCGTTTATGTTTACTATCGATACTTGATATTTTTTTTTTCTTAAGTAAAAAAATATGACCAAGTAAATTCATTTTTTTACGAAAAAAATTCTTATATTGACGTTGGATTCTATATGGAGCAGTTTAAACAATTTCAAACTGTTTTCACGTTTATACTTTAAGTAAATTTTATTAATCTCGTATTAAAGTCTCTGAACTTGTAGGATGACATGTGGATTAAAGAATAATCTTGGATATACAAAATTATTGAATTGCATTTTTTTGCCGACAGACTACGTATATAATAATAGATTCTTGTACTGTCTCTTTAAAGTTAAAAAAAAATCAGCATCAGGTGAATCAAAGTTCAACATTAGCTGTAGCAAAAAGATGAGCGTACATTTATAAACATCGCAACCATTAAATAATTGTGATACTAGCCAAAGTAAATCATGTTATAAATCACTGACTTCTTGAATTTCATTAATTAACTTGGATTGCCATCACACATAGTTAATCTGAAGATTATGATGTTCTTTCTATCATTCTTCTTAAGAACAAATATTTACCAAGTCTGTGCGACTATAAAAGATAAGGATTTAAAATTTGATCGCTAGTTTGCTTTTCGCAGATATTTATGTGTTTAGTAAAAAAAACATCGTAAAAAGTATTTGAATTTATGGTGTGAGTGGTTTTTTGCTGAATACATAGTCTAAATTTTTGTGATTGTCTGTTAATTTTGGTAAAAGCATCCTAGTACTCAACAAATTTGTAGATGCTTACTCAATGATTTTTTATTAAAAAAATTCAGTATTAATAACCTATAATCAATACAAAATCTAGAATTCGCGCTTACAAACCCTTTTTTTTCATATCGATTTCATTTAAACCTCTTTAACTGTCCAAACAGTTAGCAGTTTTTTTTTTTTTTTGGTTAAAATTAAATTTTCCCGCAATCTCTAAGGATTTTTTTTACTTTCAGTATCATTTTTTATCATTTATCATAAGTTTTCCTAAAAGTACATAATTTTTTTATTGGAAATTCCTCCATTAGCTGAAATTACTTTCTTACTGTAATCAATATAATGGCAAAATAAAAAAAAAAAATATTTTATTGTTGAAAAGTGGATGTTTCCGATCATTTTTTTATCGTTATCACTAAGCTTTAATTGCAGTTAAAAATTAAGTGCTATTTTAATCAGAAGTGATTTGTTTGAGATTTTTTTTTATTAATGGAGACTGAAATTAAAGTTAATTATTATGTTTTAAAAGTTTTAACTAAGCGTACTTTGTTGAGAGTGAATTGCCACTCAGCAAACTTTACTGACATACTCATAGCAAATACATTTATTTTCATTTTTTTTTTTTGCTCTGAAACAATAACAAAGTTCTTATAATCACTTTTTTATTGTTTTTGTGGGTAAAAATATTTTGCTTTTCACTCTACTGTAGAAAGCATCAATTAGTATATTTACATAGAACTAAAAAACAGAAGATTTACAAAAATAAATTGTTATATATTGAATATTTGTGAACGTGATTGGAAACTTTTGATTGACTGGCAGAATATTGCTGATAATTCTAATTTATTGTAAGGTGGAAAACACAATTTCTCTGTAAAGTGTGGAATCTATAGTTTTACAAAAAAAAAAAATAAATAAATTCAGCTACAATAAAGAAAATTTAAAAAAAAGATGTATAACTAAGACTTCGGATAAAAAAGCTATTCGTTATTTTTTTCTGGAAAAGAACACAAATTAAAAAAAAAAAATAGTAAACTGTACTACTACTACTATCCGGTTGTTTAAAGCAAAATTTTTTAGAAACTATTTTCGCACTTTAAAAAATGTAAGACCTAAAATAACGGTATCTGCCGAACAAACATTTTGGTAGTTGATCTGATTTTAATGAAATTTAGAAAAAAAAATTATTTATTACTAAGAGTATTCGATATCAACTTAATCAAGACATTGTTAACAGTTCATAGAACAGTTTTGTGGTTTTCTTTTCTCATTTTTATATTTTTTTGTACAAATGGTTAACTAATACTAAAAATAAAATTAAAAAAAAAAATAAAAGAAATATCTCATAAGTATTTTAAAAAGATTACAAATTTACAAATTTATTACACAAATTAAGGCACTTGGTACGAAAAAAATGTGTTTGACAGTGTTCCGTATTATTTTATTTTTTCCAACCAATTAAATTTAAATCATTACTGAAAAAAACTCTTACTTCTATGAAATTTTTCGATTTTTAAGTAAAAGTCACGTTTTACTCCCTGGAGCGATAGTTGTAAATTGTAATTAAAAATTTAACGTGTCACGAAACTTTATAATTTTAATTTGAAATTCACATGTGGCAAATATTGAAATATAGCTAGCACGTATGTATAATTTATTTTTGAAATATAGTTCTCTTTTAATTTATATAACTCTATTCTATTTGTTTTTATATCATATGTTAAATTTCCAAATGGAAAATGATAACAATCATTACACAAAAAAAATCCTAAATGTTTTGAAATAACAATGGTTGAATTTGCTTATCAAAACACCCGAAAATAATTCTGAGAACATAAACACGTGTAATCTCAACAGCGAAACAGAGGTTTGAGAAGTATACAGGAAACCATCAATGAATAGAAATAGAATTAAACAAAGAATTTAAAAACTCCGCGGTATGTTAGTGACAATACCTTACAATAACACAGTATTTTTTACAATAGTTTAAGGTTTTTTAATATCGAAGACAACTTTGCAATTAAACAATTAAAAAAAAAAAACATTTCATAAGCTCACACAGCACAAACTTTTATAAAAAAAAAAACGAAATATATTTTGTTTAATTCAAACTTTCCTTGTTACGTACTTTTTTTTGTAAAAGATAATTTAATCCCAGAATAAGTCAGAACACAATTAAAATTATAACAATAGGCTTTCCAGTTGTTAGCTTCGGGTTTGAACTTAATTTAAAAGGTATGTCATTCAGTTCGTAGATAATTTAGCTCTGTGCAAAAAAAAAATAAATGTTTTTAATCACACAAAATTACGAACATTTTTCTGAATTTAAAACTGTCAACGTTATCTAACAGAAATATTTGGAATTTTTTTTTGGTTTGAATAAACAACCGCACTAAGCCGGGCGGGCGACACCTTCAAACTGAATGTAAAAATGTACTGCCACAATACCATTCAAACCCAGTATTGTTTACCCTCCAAGCCTACGATAACGTCAAGTGTATTTAAATTGTAGACTTAGTCATATCGTATCACAAAAGAAATAAGATATTTATGCATGTACATTGGTGTGTACAAAGTAGATATCCAATTTGAACACTAATAATGTACATGTACATGTGTACATATGTATCTTTATCTTTGGGGAATTACCGGTAATCTTGGTAAAGAATAGCATTGCCACAACAATGAAATAAATTTACTGCACATCTTATTTGCATCAATGCTAAACGGTGCAATTTCAAACGTTTGCAGTGCTAAAACTTAAATCGGAACAACATACCTGTAGAAAATTTATAGAAAAAGCTATGGTCCAATATCCAATTCGGTATTATTTCAAAGGTTCAAAGGTTTAATACACCAGATTGGACGGGCATATCTTTTAATATCTGCATTTTGGAAAGTGCAACTAATTTTGGGGGAAAGTGAGTTATACTTTTGAACCGACAAGATATTTTCTATTTACTAGAGTTACCAACTTATTTTAATCAAATATCAAAAACTTCATAACCTCTGAACCACATCTGAACCACACCACCGATTTGAATGAAATTTTCAGACATGAAGTAAATGTCCGAAAAAAAGTGGAGAACAAAATAATTCGGTGAAACAAAATTCTTGTCAAAAAAGATTGGAAAATTAAAAATTGAAAAAGAAAGTTTTGTCGGAAAAAAACTCCTTCACAAAAAAAATTGTCTTAAAATAAAATTTTAAAATAAATAAATAAAAATCTCGGGATAACTGTGAACTGTACGTGTGAATTTTTGAACTGCTTTCAGATTAAATCATTCCATCAGTTCATCATACAATCAGTGTTATGCGTGTTGAAGTATAAAGGGTGTCTCGATATCACCACTACAGAAGAAAACTATGAGTCTAAGACGAAAAACTTCAGAGGTAATTTTCTCGTTTTCGCCTTATTTTCGACTCATAACGGTTTTATGATTTTTATTCTTTTTTTCTTGACTGGCTCTAACTTTTCCAAAGTAGGTACAACCGATTTTTTTATTTTTATACAAGAAGAGTAAGAAATTTTTATTTGTGGATAACCGTTCACCCGTAAATTATTATCAAACAAATTTAAAAAAAAAAAACTGAAAAATACTTGGTGACAAAAATGTTCAAATATATAAATTTTCTACTAAAAATTGACTACAAAATGTTCATCCTAAAAAACTTATTAAAAAAATTCCAAAAAATTGTCAAACTAAAATTCTCTTATTGAACAAAGTGGAATTTTTTTAGAACACACCTTTACTACAAGGAATTAATTTACTTTATCTATTACAATTTTTTGTGGGACTAGCTGGAACCAATATATGTACATACTTAAAAAAAGAATCTAAAATGGCGGTCAAAATGTGAATTTTTGATGTGAGAAAAATTAGATTTATGATATCCGATTCATATTCCTTTTAATGGGAGACAAATGAAACAGATATATCTAGTCTAACATATTTATAGTTGATAAAATAGCCAAATAATTTCACTTTAAGCTTTATATCAAAATGGTATGATTATGTTTTATGAAGTTATATAAATAAATCTCTTTATAACGTGCTATCTCGAACATTTTTAAAAAGTCAGTTACCTGCATCGTTTCTGAAAAGACCTTGGTTATTGCCAAATCAAAAGATTAATGCAAATATGCACTTGCAGCTAATTTTCTTATCGCTTTGACTTTAAATTAGAGAAAAATAGGAAAGTCATAAACATATATTGCACTTTGTGTTTTGTTTGCTGAGAAATATCTAAAATCACGAATAAAAATATAAATTGCCAAAAGATAAACGAAATAAATCTATAAATTTTATTTTTTGTTAAAAAAAGGATTTTTTTTAATTATTGCAGAATAAAATATTTTTTGATGTGACAACGCCTAGATTATGAAGTTAACAATGATTGACGATCAAATACAGAAAAGTACCCATAGAAAAACAAAGAAGAAAAACAAAACCAAAACTACGGAAAATACATGATCAGGTAATTACCCTCGACGACGCATCTATTATTAGCATCCCTTCTGTAGTGTATGTACATAGATATACTAAAATACACAGTACCCGTTCAATTCAAAGAAATTATTAAATATCATAACTGTTGATAAAGAACCCACTTGCTATTATAAATTTAATACCGCAGACGTGGTTGCAAATAAAAATTGACATTGAGGACGCATTAACACCTTTGCTTGATGAAGGTTATTTAGGGAATTGAATTTCAATTTTCTTTGTCGTTCTGTCTGCAATAAATAAAACTGTGTCGCTGCTGCCGATGATTATAATGATTTAAGAGGAGAAAATGGTAAAATAACATAACTGATGTCCCAAATATAAAACGTGTAACGAGTTGTTAAATATGGAGCTTTTTTAAGACAATTCTTGATATGTTTTAAGGTGACCATTTTACCAGTTTTTATGTGGCAGTTTAAGCAGCGAAAAAAGTAACCCCATTATGAGCGTTTAAGAGCCAGTTTGTTCCCAGTGCGTTATATTCAATCCATTATTATTTCAACTCGTAAACACTAGAATTTAAATTTAAACTAATATTTATTTTCAGAAAATTTCGGTCGATCAGCACCATTTATCCACAATGAGCCGTTCTCGAGATATGAATTTAAATAAGTTTATCAAAATGCACAACACTTACATCCGCCCATTTTATTTGATAGATTTTGCATTAAGAAAATTCTTTTTTGCCTCTGATGACTGGACTATGGTGTCAGTCTATGCTCCAGCCAAAAGTTTTAAAAGTTAATATAATAAAGTAAAAGTGCTTTTAAACTAGAAAATTTTTAAATAGTAGGCTGCTAATATTTTAACACCAAGCTGTTTAAAATTGTGTGGCATTTTTTGGTTTATTGAAAATGCGGTCACCATAGGTACATATACTGGTGATAGCATTTTGTGATGTAATTTTTATTTGTGCATGACGCTAAGGTAGTAAAAGAATTTAAATTTTGTTTACATTAAAATTTGATTGCATGTTTAACAGAAGAACAAAACGGCCTTGTACATATATTATATATTTTTAACCTCGTTACATTCATACCTGGCAATTGGGCAGGGAGTCTTAATATTTCTCAATTTATTTTAAAAATCTGTTTTGTTTTGGCTTTAGACTTCCCTCTAAGTTTTCAATTTCGCATTCTTAAGTTTTGCGGCAAATTTAACTTGCAGAATTGAATGAAAGTATGAACTTTAATTAAATCGATAGATTAGTACAAAACAATCATGTTTTAAAGATATACGATATGTATGAAAGAATGCATAAATTGCCCGTATCTATTGCTTCGATAAACAGCCGGGCCAGAAAATCGACCTTGGAATAAATGCTTTTATTTTGTATTTAGTTTTTCCCCGCTGATTCGATGGGTTTCCATTTTTTGAAAAGAATCATTGAAAAAAACTTGGAGCCGAGATAAAATTTTTCAGACCATCCTTATATAAGACGAAATCCTTTAACCAATTAAATAAAAGACACGTGTCTTAAACGATCGCTTTTATTCAACTGTATGAGCTTATAATTTTTAAATAGTCATTAACTTAAAAGAACATAAGTATACCTAACAGAATAGACAACGGTCAAAAAGTCATACGATTCTAGGATGATGGTAGCGTTATTTATTTATATAGGTACGTAACGAATTTATCAAAAGTGCAAGTACAGGGTGTTCATTAAATACTTTTATATGCATATTTTCATTGCAAAAAAAAATTAATCTTCTACACTTTAACCCCGTTGACTACATAATGTTGAACAATTCTAGGTAAATCTAGAATTTAAGCTTTTCGGAAATTTACAATAACATATTAATACATACATATTTATATGTATTTAAATAAAAATTCACATAATATTAATATAGGTAATATTGACACAAAACTAAACATTTTTTTACATGTTTTTGATTGTAATTTTATACCTGTATATTAAAAAAATAGTTAAGAAAATTAATTACACATAAATAAAAATTTAGTTCGCGTTTAGTTCGCTTCGTTCGGGTTTTGTAGTTGATTACCCATAGAGCATGTGATTGCAGTAATTATTCAATCAAATATTTACGAAAACTTCCACCTTTTTCAATGATTTTAACTGTGTATTTTTGTTGAAGACATGTACTGTTAAAGTTTGCAAGTTAAACATTTAAAAAATGTATCTACTAAAAATAGATAAATTTAAATATGTACATGTGCATATTTGGAAACTATATATATGTAAATAAGTTATTAAAACTTTTGTGTACTTTTTCACGAAACGTGAAATTAAAAAAAAAAAAAACACAAAACTAATGTAAAACCTCAAGTTTTACTTCAACGTGACTATCTCTACCTTTTTAAGTGATACATAGCTGTATATAAATGCATATATATTTAGATATAGACAAAAACACAATAAATCATAGTCACGTTTTCATTTTCTTAAGGAAAAATTTATGATAATTTGTGTGTAGCTAATTCATTTTGTATCACTTTAGAAAAAACTTCGAATTTTATCTTAACAATAAGACTTAGTGATGAAATATTGTTAAATTTTCAAAGAATACATATAAAAATTAATTATAGTTATCAGGAAATATTTATTATATAAAAAAGTATGCATATCTAGGTACACTTGATGGTGAAGCAAAATTGTGTAATAAGGTACTTGCCAATTAAAAATAAAGTTTAAAATCATAAATTCTTGTATTGCCGCCAACATTTAAATATGCCAGCATTATCAGGTTCACTTATTGATTAGAGTTTTCAAATGCTAAACAGAAAATGTGTGGTTTCTGTTGGTTATACAAAAATCGATATTTGGTGTGACAGCTTTAGATAAACATGTTTAGTCCTGACTTTGATAAAATTTAAGCAAGGGTCTTTTGATATTTGAAGAACAAAATTGGATGAAACACACACATGTATACACAAATGTGCCAAACTACTTCAAAGATAAAAAACATTACACTGTGAGTTTTGCGAATTCAATAATCGACATGAATAATTCTGGTGTTAAAGTTAAGTTAAAGTGCTTCTTATTTTTTAACTCTGGAATAATAGCCCCTTCATCCCGCCATTCCAATTCCCTATTATCTTAAAGAAGCACGTGATGTATAAAACGTAAAAGTGAAAACAAAAAAAAAATAGAACAAATAACGAACAACCTAACCCTTATACCTAAAGTACACACGAGTGTAAATTATTTTGATATGGGAAATCGATCGACAGAAAGGAGGTCAAACTTAAGTACTAAAATACGATAATGTGTACATACTCATGAAAGCAACTTGTTTGTTGTGTATATCCTAATTAATTCAATTGTTTATTTATTTTGTTTTACAAATTATATGTTAAAAAACTTTATTTTAAGGAAGCAACAAACCAGTTTATTTTTTTAAATCAATTAATTCCTTTTTATTTAAATCAATAAAATTATTTATCGTAAAAGAATTTAAAGTCAATGCACTTTTACCCGTCGATTGTATAGTTATCAATCATATTAAAGTCTGTAGTTATGTACAATGGCGCAGGTACTTGAATCTATAAATGCCAAAAACCATAAGTCGCGATGGGATGTCCGATTTAAGTGACACTTAGTCCCAAATCTATTCCCTGTGCTTTTGTCTTAGTCAAATGTTTTTGTTTCAAAATGCTGGAGAATATCCCAGAAATACATAGGGCTGTTTAAAAATATTTTTTTTATTTGATTTCTTTCTCAAAAGTTTTGTAAAAATTGAGCTCATAATATGAACGTAAAGATTTCGCCATATCACTCCTAGCATATTTTGGTTGGTCTCATCAATAGTGAGCTTTTAAGATCTAATAATTATTATTGGTACCTAATTTGTAATGATCAAAACAGAATTGAAAAATGTATGGGCTTAACGGTGAATTTCCAAACGCTTATAAAATATTTGAAAGTGTTTTAAAAAAATTAGTTTTTTTAAATATAATATAATATTTTTTTTTTAAGGTTTCTACATTTTTTCTATAATTTGAGTTTTTTTTCGACATATTTAAAGAAAAATCAGAAGATGGAATTCAAAATAAGTATCGAATGTTTCATAATTCGGGATTCTGTCATTAGGGATTTTGGCATTAAGGATTTATAGGCAAATTTGTGCAGCTATATCGACGATTTGAATTTTTTAATATTGCTTAAAAAAAAAATTAATTCAAAGAAAGATTTTCAGGTAGGTACACATTTTTTTTTAATAAACTTTTTTTAATGAAACTTTCATAGATCATACAAAGCTGTTTAATATACTTCTTACAACATTTTTCCTACTGCATTAAACACTGAAATATGTAAGCAACTGTTACCTAAATTTAGAGCATTTCAAGATCTTTTCTCAAATTTAACTTAACTTTTCTATTTGCAACTGAATGCAACAGGCAACTGAATTAAGACCAGCAATTTCAACTTAAACACTCTTTTATTAACTATATATGAACTACTTTAAAATGCAACTGCAATATTACATCTTCCATTTTTTTAGTATATTATAAGCACGGGTGAATTCGAAGGAAATGCCAAAATTTTAAAGCAGTCGGTGAAGGGCTTTCGGATATAAACGATTAATAACAAACGAACATTTACTCTAGAAGTAAAGCTTTTTCGTCACTTTAGCAGAAAGTCCAAAGCGGATGCGATTGACGATGATGTGGAGGAATATACAACTCTCTGTTAAACACAAACTTATGATTTATCTGAATGGGTTCTTTTAATTCCACAATTATTATTTAATAAACATTTTGAAGAAATTTGAAGCAATTCAAACGTTCCATAAATAGCAGCTGAAGAGACGTCCTTAGCAAAATAGAGATCGCACCAAGCGCTAGGTATAGGGTTTAGGTATAGGGTCTAGGAGGTATTGATGAGATCTATAATGTGCTACGAGTTTGGGGCATTGTAAATCTAATTTGAAGAAGTCGCAAAGTCATATTGTCAAGAAAATTTTAAGACTTCTTTATAACAACCCAAAATACATGCTCTATTTCGAGACTGATCTCCAGCAACTATACATCTAAAATTTGCACACTTAGGTTACAATTCGCATTTTAAAGTTACCATTAAATCCACCAAATTGATCGCCTCACATATAAAGTAAAAACTTACAGCTTCTCAGTGTTCAAGACTTGGAATTGAGCATAATGTCAGAATAACGAATGAAAACAATGATGCAGTTAGGATTCATGGATGCAAAGCAAAGAAAGTCAAAAGAAGAACACCCTCACAAATACGATCTTTTTTATTTCTAGTGCCAAAAATAAAAATAACCTCGGACATTTTCAAAGCCAAAGGTGAACGTCTGCTCCCAACTAATAATCTCACGTAACCAAAAATCAGAACTTAATAGGAATGTGGCCGGTTTTCAAAGAAATTCAAGTATATGCTTGGGAAAGAAGTGTTCTATCAACGGAAGACACTGCACATTATCATTTTAAATAACTGATAAGTGGACCTTCATCTGAAGATATATAAAAACTGCTACATATGTATGTATGTATAAATTATAAACAACATTATTTATTATGTATGTATTTACAAAAGCTATAATTTAAAAAACAAACGTTCTATTTTTCGGTTGACGTCAAAAGCAAATGCCTATTACGAACAATGTACACTTCTTAACCAAAATAAATAACAATATCATATCACAGTTAAAAATATTCTGTTAGTAAGAAGAAACTGTCACAAGATTTTAAGAAAACTGACAGCGTCATAACTGAAAACTTGTAGCAGAATTCTGTGACAGTTTTTTTTAAAGAGCTGCGACATAGTTTTTTGGTTACCTATGGTCCTACCGCATTTAACCATTCAAATATTTTTAGCTCTTAAGAATAAATATTTCAAAGGTGTTTGCATATGTATAACTGACAGCGCCATACCTGAAAAGTTGTTTTGTGACAGTTTCTTCTAGGGATCTGCCGCATCTGTATATTTCTACTACATATTTTAATCTTTTTATTTTATTTACATACCTAAGATAGGTCACCAAAAACTACGAATAGATTTTCTAAAAAAAATTGACTTATGCTAATATGTTTGCTTTTCCAGCGACGATATTATGTATAATCACAAACTTGAGTTAATATTAACTAAAGGCCATTTGTGGAAATGAAAATTAAACATTTAAGTTGATAATACGAAATTATGTGCCAATTTGCGATGAGGAAAACGTAGATCATAAGAACAAGTAGAACATAAATTATTCAAGTTTTGTATCAGCATCCTAAATAAAAAATGACATTTCTAGGTTTAAAAAAAAAAAACATAGCATAAGTGTGCTTCTTACCTGTCTACAAAAAGTTACAATCGATTAATCAAGTGTTTTGCAATTTTGGATTGAGAAATAAATTAATAATTTTGCATCATTACATAAACCTTTCTATCTATAGTGTCATTAAGGCTAATCAATAATATTATAATTATGAATTTATGATGAAACTTCAATGTTTTGCTTTTTGCTTTTTGCTATTGCGTGCAATGCAATACGCAATAAATATTTTTAGACTTAGCTATATATTCTAGAGAACTTGTTTACCCCAAATACCATCCGAGTAATTTTTCAATTTAATTCCCAGCTACATAGCGACTCCTTATCTGTGAACTGCGCGAAAATGTTTGCCACATTAACCTTCTAACTGCCTTCACAGTCACAGTAAGGGGACAACAAGCACTGATCGTTGTGCTATCTATGCATGCTCGTATCTATGTACAGACGTGTATTATATATTTAAGTATATATACCTATATAGTGGTATTTTCAATTGATAACCTGTTCATCCTAAAATAAAATGCCGCTCTTGCACAAACGAGCATTCATTAATTGAAATTTATTGATTACCAAGATCGTTAAAATAAAGACATGGGATTCTGATTTGGACACAAATCCAAAAAAGGTTTAAAAACTGCGCGAGCCTATGTAGTCAATCGTCAACGTCACTGGTCAATAACCCTCGACCTGTATTCTTGTCTTCGTCGCCGTCCAAGGCACCGCGAAATATGCAGTCAACCGCTTCCATCGAACAAATTATCATGAAATATTCAACGGGTTAACTTATCTTATGGCCTTATGCTTCCACATGTTGCAGCATAGGTCAATCGTTAGTCAGAAAGTGGAAACTGATTTTTGAAGGTTTTGCATTCTGCTAAGTCTGGTTTACCTTGGTTTGCAGAGATGGTTTAATTGATTCGGTTGGGTTCGGCAATATGGGGGGAGAAAGATAAACAAGTGCGAATCCCAAAAAGACAACATTTTACGAGTAAGCGGTGTTGCTTAATGCATGATTAAAACAAAGAATCTAATTATTGAGACATTTTCATTCATCACGTACATATCTTAAGTTAATTCAAAATCCACACTTTTAACGAACAAAAAATAAATACAAATAAAGAAAACTTTTACAAAGCGCATAATTTTTTGACAGATAATTCCCATTTCCAGAAATAAATATAGGTACTGGACTTTTTTTCTTTTTTTTTATCTCTTTCGCACACTTACATGAAAAGAAAAAAATTAGCAAACACAAATCGATTCTTCCTCCAAGAATAAATTGATAACGGAAACAAGACTTTTTGATGGAAAATCCCGAAAACAAAGTCAAACAAAAACAACCGAAAGTCTTTAAATCACGAATGCGATTAAATTGTGTAGATTATTTATTTTTTTCACCACACCATATTTTAGTAATTATCTAATTTATGAAAAATAAAAGACGAAACAAATATTTTCACTTTATACACGTCGGTCTGTCTGTTCACCAGAGATGGCAGCTTCACAATGTAAAGGCTTGATGTTTACTCAGCTGTTCATATATTCTTTCCAGGCATATGCATCTCGCTCGCACGTGTCTTGTGAGCTATTCACAATAAATTTAAAAATTGATTGTGATAAAAGCACATTTGAAGAAAAATATGTGCTTTGGCTTTAATGATGGTAAAAAAAATAAAAACTCTTCACTACGCCACCGAGTATTAACCAATGAAAAAAAGGTGTAAATAGAGAGCATTAGTTTTTTTTTTTCATTCTAAGAGAACGATATCTCAAAAAAATCACTATCACAGATATTTTCCTTAGACAAATACATACCAAAGTTCATAGAACCACACGTTTTTGATAATCTTATGCGATTTCTAAACTATTTACATTACCTAGAGAGAGATTATCCAAAATGTTCAGATAAAAATGGCATTGCAGAAGGAAAAGGTAATTCTTTTTTTCCTGGAGCAGATTTCATAAAGTCACATTAATAGAAGTACTTGAACAGACATAGTTTTTATTTGATCCAGCTCAAGGATTTTATTGCTTTCCATTCATCTTTCGGAAATCTTGAGAATTATTAGAGTAGTTCTTTAAGCTTTTTTTTACTGAAACAAAATCATCTCAACTACTGGACAAAACCACTTCTCGACGAAGATACAAAACCGACACGATAGACAGTATATATATTTTCAACATAATTTATTTCCAAAACTTAAACGTACTCGTAGTAAAATAACTTTGCACTTCGGGCGCTTAACGTTTCTTAAGCCTAGTACGTAGATCGGGAAAAGACAAAATTTATCTCTACAATTCTAATCTCTACAAAACCGTTTTCCAACTGCCGCGCAAATGTTTGAAGTTGGAGAAATAAGTAATAAGTAATTTCCTCCAAATAATCTTCTAAAATGTTCATCTTTTTATAAAATCAAATTCTGCCTTTTATAAAGTCACAATAAAAAAAAACAATCTTGATTTAGTGGACCCTGTCAAAATTATTCACTCAAAATAGTGCTCAGACATTATTTTTCCGATAAAAATTTAATGGAGACTTTCTTATGCGTGTTTGGTAACTTGGGTTTTTTTCGTATGGGTTTTGAAAAAAATTTCACTTTCCCAAACATACCATTTTCGATCTGCGTACTAGGCTTTAGCACCTTGCCATCAACAATATTTTGTTTATACCAATCCAAAACTTGCCCTATCCTATAGTAATAATTATAATCGCAAGTAAAAATCCTCTCTCATATGCTTATTAAAACAAATATTTATTAGTCTCAAAAACTTGTGAGTAATGAGCACTCAGTGAATAATGAGAAAGTATAAAGTAAAAAAAAACGTAAGAAATAGCGAAGATGAAGATTAGAAAGTCAACAAAATATCCGCCTGGATTTAGTTTAGTCAGGACAATTTTTTGCGCATATCGCCACATTTAAAAAAAATGATTTCTTTTTATATACCGTTATTTTTTTCGAATTAACGACGAATGCAATGTTTGTAAACAGTTCATTTTAATATTTCAAAAGTAGACATTTTGAGCTTTTTTCAATACATCCATTATTTACGAAGTTTGAGTAAAAAATTCAAAAAGAATTGTTCTTTAATTTTTTTGTCCAACAATCACCCACGCAGAATAAAACCATAAATTTCTGTCATTTTAGATCGAAAAAAGTTGAAATGTACATTTTTCACGTTTTTAAGTTAAATCAATTTTTATATTTTGGCTTTTTTCTTCCTTTGTTTAGACAAAAGCTTATAAATGAAATAAATAAGAGCTCAATATATCTACAATTTTTACATTTTTATTTTTGTTGTTTTAATTCCTTCTTGGCTTGCTTTAGAAATTTAAGAAATGGGTTCTGTGCTTTTTCTCTGAAAACATCTTTTTTGTAAGAGATTTAAGTTTTTCTTTATTGAGCTTGTTATTAAGGACCAAGTAAGTGGGACCCAGCCGTGAATATATTTTTATGCAAAAATAAACAACTGGACCCGTTTTATTTTAGTATCGGCTTGCATGAAATCTATAAAACCCAAACTTATTATAATATACCTTTGTATATAAAAACTATAGTACTCTCATGGTGGAAGTATGAATGGGGCGACATCTAATGTATGCGGGCAACCCTTACTCTTTTTTTTTTTGCGGAGAGCTTATGGAGGTTTTAAATGATATTTATTGATATTTTTTGGATGCAATTATCCAAAAAATAGTCTCCTCTTGCTCCTACCACCAATTTTCGACGCTTAAAGACTCACCAAATCGAATTTTACACCTCACATTTTGCAGCGCCACCACCAGGATCCGGGCAACCCTAAAAAAAAACTCGCCATGAGAGTACTATAGTTTTCATATACAAAGAATATACATACCTAGGTAATTCAAACTGAAAATGTGTACATATCTACAAATCACTTACCATGTTCGTAAAAATGTTACTATATATATGTATATAAATATAATTTAATTATTACTACTTGAAAATACAAGTACTAGCTAGATAGCCGCATGGTATGTGGCCAAAGTAAGTATAGAGATTATAATTTCAAGAGTCCACGGTTATCACGGCACGCAATTCTTATCTTAAGCTCACGTAGACATTAATGTCGTTTTCAATTGGCAATCTGGAAGTAGAAAAAAGCATTCTGAATGCGTTCAATTGGGCAAAAGTGACAGTTCTAATTCTAAAAAAAAGAGAATTTCTCTTCTGGATTTGAAATCAGAAGCAAAAACAGAATCACTCACACATTCAAAGATTTAATGTCACGCTTGATAATTGTCATATTTTTTTAAATTTACAACTGTGAAGTGATTGCTTGAAATACTAATACTCTCACACCAAACCTCAAATTTTTCAGAATCGAAAAAAACTGTTCAATTGGGATTCCGAATCTAGAACCAATTCCGGATTGCCAATTGAAAACGACATAAGCAAGGCCGGCGATGACACAAAATGCTTAAAGTGGATGTATTTTATCATGCCAACAGTGATATTCTGTCATTTTATTTTAAAGTTATACTATAAACCTTATTTATTTAACATCATTGGTATCGCGTTCCTTTTGTATTGTACATTTTATGACGAAACTTTATAAAAAACAATTTTTTTGGCTTTGATTATTTTTATTTGTTTAGTTTTTTTTTAATTCTTGTTAAATGACGAATACATTGATATTGAGTACATACACTTAATGTTAAAAGGATTGTTTATAAGATAAAACAATTCAATTAGCTACCAGATTGATGCATTTAGGTTTTAACAAATCTTTTAAAAAAATTGTTTTGATATCCATTGAAGATAATATAATCGTTTTATCTTCGGCGAATAACTTACCTAAGTACATTTATATATGACTGCATTTTTATTTATATCTTGTCCGTACAGGCATAGAGACTTCTTTTGCAAAAAATTACTAAGTTTGTTTATCGTTTATTAATAAAACTATATGTAATGTAATATTCTACACACTAAAATTGTTTTTTCTTCTTGTGAGCAATTTTGTTTTTAATTGAAAGTAATTTTGTTTAAAAATCTAAATATTGGATTTCACCTAGGTACAGCAGTACTTAATACTTTCACTTATTTCCTTTCCAAATAAAACACATTTTACCTTTATCCAAATCACTTTTATTAATCACTATCACAGCAACCTTGAACACTTTAAAAAAAGCTTTTTTTTCACTGTCAATGATTAACTGTGTCCAGCGGGCCTATTCTGGTTAGTCTTCTTCAATTTTTGAAATGTAGATTTATTGTAAACAACTTGGTCTAGGAACAACATAAAACCATAGATTTCTGACTTTCCTAAAAACAACTGCATAGTATAGTACAACCTTCCGGTGTTTCTTAATAATAATAATTCTTTCATTAAAAAAAAAAAAGTTAATCGCATCCCCCTTACGAGGGGAAATAGACCTTTCTACCATAAAGCCTTTATCTAATTTAAACTAAATGCCCTTGATTTTATTCGTCTATAATGCAAATCCTCTTTGTATCAGAGTCTTCCTTAAAAGTGAGAAGAAAAAACTTTGATACAGGGTACATTCCTACAGTTCTTGTATTTTTCAAATGTAAGTATTTCACATATTCTTAAGTCCACTCTAACACTAAATAACGATTTTTTAGTATTTTCAAAGAAAAAAAATAATTATAGATTGTGATTTTGAGAGACATTGAACAAACGAAAATTAATTTTTAATGAGCTGTTTGTATTGGACCTAAATTAATGACAAAATAAAAATCCGGTTATATGGCAGGTACCGACGATTTTTTGAAAAACCCAAATCGTTAGAGCCGTTTTAGAGATAACCTAAAGTTCGAAGTTTTAAGAAAATCGCTCCAGTAGTTAACGCTGTTGTTCGAGGTATAGACAGACAACATTGCTGTATCCACTTCTTTGCGTTCTCAATCAACGTTATGTAAAATCTGATATCTCGAGTTCGGGTTTCTTTTACGAATGGAAAACTTTACCTTTATAGTCACAAATAAGAAAAAGACATACTTTAAGTAGTCAATAACACAATATGTATTTTCAATTATTACAAAAAAATACAATTAATATTTTTTTGATCATCGGAAATTTTCAGCTTACATCATGCAATTACATAGAATAAAAATTGTATTAACTATAATGTTTTTTTTTTTATCAAACGACACCAAGTAAACAAATTTAAAAAAATTCACATAAACAAAAGTATAAAAATGTTTTTAAAATAATTAAATAAAATGTTATCACTTTTAAAGCTCTCTTTAAAGAAAACTTAACGTTTCTAGAGCAAATACTGTTATCTTATCTAAATTTTAACGAAGTCTTTAATTTTTGTCTAGAAGTTAATAAAGTTTTTTCTCTGTTTGATGGAAGAATATGTTAATGTTTTTTTTTTTTTTTTAATATTTAACAACTAGTCTATGTCTCTTGTTGTTCAATTAATTGCACATAGTTAGCAGGGAACAAGCCGTGTCGATTCTTACACATGCCTCGCCACCAGCCTTCATCAATCTGAAATAGATTTTAAGTAATTATCTAGGTAAATTTAATAACCAAGTTTGTATATGTATGTACCATTTCAATGTGTGTTATGATATCGTCTGGATCAAAGGATATCTCATCATCATCGGCTGCTTGATAGTCATAGAGAGCAGTTGCTTTAATTCCAGTGTCTTCGATGTAGTCAAGGTTGTCGGTATTGGCATAGATCGATTCAGCGACTTGTGTTGGTTGATTTGAATCCGTCAATTGGGCTTCTTCTTTATTTTGATAGATGGGTTCACTTATTGGTTGAACTTTTTCGATTTTCTCAATTGGTGCTTTTACTTCGTCAACAACGGTGGCATTTTGTTCGGCAAGTGGAGCTTTAGCAGTAATCGTTTCGGGAATAATTTCTTTAACTCGTTCGACTTCTTTTTGCACTTCAACAGCAGGGATTAGGTCAGGTTGCACAGGAACTGGTTCTGGAACATCTCGTGGTATAACAATTGGTTCCTTGCGAGGAGCTGGTTTATCATCTGTTGGCGATTGCATTTTATTAAATGCATTTATTGCGCTTCCAATTCCACCTGTACGTCCTGTTGTAATGGAAGTTGATCGAACCATTGGTCGGGCCTCCTCAGATGCTTGTCTTGGAGTATTCTCTACAAAAGTTTGTTTGGAAGCTTCTTCACGATCTTTTCGATCTTTTTCCTCCCTTATCTTCTTCTGCTCGTCGGATCTTTTACGATTTTCTTCTTCGGAGTTTTTGGCAAGGTTTTCAAATTTTGCTCGAAGATTTGAGGGTTTCGCTCCCTCAATGTTTGGCTTAACTTTTGTATAGGATGTTCCGATTTTGTTATTCTTGTCGTCATCAAAGCCTAAGGCTGATTTATCCATACGATCTTTTTGAACTCCAAATTTTCCACCAAATCCCTTAATTAAAATGAATTTTATATTAAACAATAATATGGGAGTAGATAATAAAATTTACTTACAACTTTATGGTCAAGTTGACTTTCATGTTTTTGAGGTTTTTCTATGTGATCCCATCCAACGGCTGATTTATCTTTACGATCTTCTTGAACACCAAATTTTCCTCCAAATCCTTTCGAATAATCTGAAATTGTAATATTTATGTAAGTATTTAAGAATAAAAGATAAATAACAACGCATCGTAAATACTTTGACTGCATATTCAAATCTAATTAACCTTTGTATATGAAAACTATAGTACTCTCATGGTGGAAGTCGAATGGGGCGACATCTAAGGTATGCCTGCAACCCTTACTCTTTTTTTTTGCGGAGAGCTTATGGAGGTTTTAATCGATATTTATTGATATTTTTTGGATGCAATAATCCAAATATACAAAGAATTAACCATTGCATGCGAAAAAGAAGTTGCATGAAAAAAAAGACCTCATATGCGATGAAAACAGGCAGGTTAATTTATCACAAGTGATATGTCATGATGGACGTTTAACTTTTAAAAAATCCAATTTTACAATAAAATAGTTGATGTTCCATGTCGGAAAAACTCAGAGTTAATATATTCGGAACATTTAAACAGAGAAAAAAAAAGATATATTCGGGAATTTTACATAAATTTTTGCAGCTGAAAAAATGTATCGACTTGATCTTGATCTTCAATTCAATTCAATTCAATTCAATTTATTCAAAGTAATGTACAAGTAAGACTCAGTCTTTTATAGTAAAAGTCTTAAAAGCAGCGAGAATGTTTTTTCTTTTCTTTTTGAATATAAAGCACAATATTGGTTTTCAACATTCAAATAAATTTTGAACCCGAAAATTGTTTAGTTTTTGAACTGAATAAAATTATATTTCTGTTGAGGTTTCCAATAACTCATTTATTTTTGAATGAGTATATTTTTGGAAAGATTCTTGAGATCGAGTTAAACGTGCTAAAGAAAATAGGGTTTTTGTTTTTTGACTTTAAAATTATATTTTAAGATGTAAAATTATAAAGGTTTGTTAACTTCACGTGCAAAAAAGAGTGGAAGAGACTCATTTTCCCAGATGAAAAGAATTTTTTTTTGTTTTTTTTTTTTAATCGTTGGAGTAATACATACTTAAATCCATCTGCTCCATCAAAATTTCAAAACTGAAATAGGTATTTTGTTTTTGATTTTCTTCGCTAAAGCATGGGTTTTTCGATAGCAGTTGTATAATGTGGTTTTAGTATTATATTTCAAATTTGACACTTTCTCTAATACCATTTACCAAAATTTATTCAGTTAATCCAGTTACGAGCAATAACGATTAATCGCTCCCGAAAACTATTTCGCTGCTCAGTTTAATAGGAGTCTATATTCGAACTATAAATGCCGAAAATAAAGTTATTAACAATAAATTATATAGTTTCAGAATTTATTCAATAATACAAAAACCTTGAGAGTTGAATAATTTTATATACGTTCTACGACAACAGAAATTTTAAAGTTATAATTTTAGCCCAATATCCCTGAACTTAATTTATTTTGATCAGAAAAACTAACACGATAAAATTATAAATTTAAATTCAGGTAAAAGTATTTTTTTTAAATAAAAATTTTTTTCTTAATCTTTGAAGAAAAATGTTGGGAATTGATAGCGACACAATGATGATTATAAGAAGCTGAGGTAGCTTTGTAAGAACGACTTTTCATGGTTTTAACATAGCTAGGTTCGTTTATCAAAAAATCACCTACCAAAGGATGACTTTTTTCAAATGTTCCAGCGATTTCGGAGTCACATATTAGTGAATCGTTTATTTCTGTAATCCCATTTTTTAGCAAGAACTACTCGCAAGAAACAAAAACATCAGGATACAAAAAAAAAATATATATACAGTAGAATCTCGAAAACATGAACGGTTCTAAAACATGAACAACTCGGAAAGATGAACGCTTTGACGAGACTTCTTTGTTCCGGGCGACAGGCTACTATGGAGCAGTTTTTTAAGAAAAAGGTCTAAATGAGTGTATATTTTGATTAACTCTTTGAACAACTTTGTTATTTTCGTTATTTTTTGTTTTTTTTTTTAAATGAAATGAATTGATATTTTGTTAGATTCAATATTTTTATGTATGGTTACATGTTTTTCTTAAACTAACTCTCGATGCTTGGAAAGATGAACAGTTCGAAAAGATGAACGGGGCCTGTTTTATATTTATTCATCTTTTCGAGATTCTATTGTATTCTGTTTTGAAAATGTCGTAGAAAACGAGTTTGAGTGTACCTAAGCTTAATAAGTTCCACAAAGAAAATGGAGAGAAACATTTTGATCAGTTCTTGTTTAAAAAATAACGCCGTCTCTACTTGACGCAGTCCTTAAAGATACATTTAAACTTTTGGCTTAAGGTCACGATGTTTAAGTGCAAAACAACACACACGGTTGTTGTTCAAAATACAGTTTTAGCTGTATAGCAACCCACACCTAAAATTCAATGCTTTTGAATTTCATCCGTTTAATAGATTTACCATTTCGTTGATCCACGGCTAATAACCGAAAACGTAAAGTGAGCGTAAAGTGAGCTACAAGAAAATTTTCATCAAAATCATTAGAGCCCTTTTCGAGATACATAAATTAGATTTTTTAACGACTGTCTAGCAGGAACCGTCTCTTTCTAGAAAGGCAACTAATTACTACAAGTCTAAAAATTGAAGTAAAATGAGACTGAATTGAAGGATGCAATATTTTCTCTATCGTCGGTCGTTCGTTTGTTAAAAATCGTTGGATCTATAAGTTGCCTTTTTTTACCAACATAGCTACTAAAACTTAGTTCCACATATAGAAAATGTATACAAATGTATCAATTATATAGATTGAAGTACCAAGGAAAATTGTTTAAAATATTTACCTTTTTGTGACTCATGTTTCTCGACCTTCTCAACATGGTCCCATCCTAGGGCAGACTTATCCACGCGATCAGATTGCACGCCAAATTTACCACCAAATCCTGTCGCATAATCCTTTTGTGAACTATGCTTTTCGGTTTTCTCATTGTAATCCCAATTAACTGCGGATTTATCAACTCGATCTGTCTGCACGCCAAACTTTCCCCCGAAACCATCACTATAGTCCTTTTGAGAGGCATGCTTTTCCACTTTGCCAACATAGTCATGACCCATAGCAGATTTGTCCATACGATCGGTCTGTACCCCAAATTTGCCACCATAGCCATAGCCAGGATTTAGTTCCTCCAATTCTTTTTTCTTTCGGTCTTGATCGGATTTTTCTGTTTCCTCACGTAACTGCTGCATGCTGTATTTTTATGATTTATGATAAGAAAAAAATAATTTATATTTTCACTTGATTGAAAAGAAAAACTTGCTTTATTGATCCGGCAGTTCGACCACTGCCTTCAATCGTCTTTGATCCCCATCGTTGTTCTTGTTCGGTGACATCGTTAACAAAATCCGGATCGGTTTCCCAATCGTCGTCATTGTCGTTGCTTTGTTCATTTTGAATTTGATGACCAGCAGAAGCTTTCCACATAATGAAAGTTGTTACTTCTTGTTATTATATCTCTTTATTATGTACCACAAATGATAAGCCTTGCACAGGGATTAGGGGAGTGGCATTCAAATAATTACTGACGGCTTTTCTATTTTATTGTTTAAATTGATAAAAATAGAAATATTAGAGGATGTTATGATGTTGCGAAAAATTAATGGATATTTTATAGATTTTTTATTGAGGAAACGCAAATATAATTTTAAACAAATCTAAACGATTTAAATGAAAAATGAATCACTTTTCTTTTGATGAAAAGTATTTCTCAGAATAGCGTGTGACAGATCAATGACACTTTTTGGTGTTGCTCATTTGCTCTATTTTTGCCCATTTGCTGACAAAAAGATAAAAATTATTGAATACATTCAGTGAGGATATGTTTAGGCTGACACTAGAGGTTCGAAAAAAGAACGTGAAATTTTCTGCAAATTTGCGAACACATTATATTGCCGTTGAATGTCAGAGAGGTATCTCAAATCTGAAAATTTCTCAGTTAAGCCCATTTTATATAAATTTGCATAGTACTATCATCAGCACGTTCCACACGTCGGCCCCCAAGCGATCACATCACTTACTAATTTTTTGGTTGCTGTTTCTGTGTATATACAAGTGCGCCCTCAGACGACCACAGCACACAACTCAAAAATCATCGTGATGATAGTACTATAAGTTTTATATACAATGGCCTTGACTACATTGAACTACTTTTCACCAAAAGTGTTAAAAATTCCAAGAAAGGGTATCCATCAAACATATTTTATAGCCTACCATATGTCACTTCGTTAGAAATTTGTTTTAGATAATGAGTGAGATTTTTTTCAGTTGTGAGCGCTCATGATATGATAATATTATGCCACACTAAATATACGAAAAATGGGTTAACATTATATATGAAGTAATTTCTTCTGACATTCCATAGTTTTTTTTCTTTCTATTTCGTAGAAAAAATTGAAATTTATTTATGTTTGCTGAAAAGCGTTCACTTTATCTCCGATGTAATTTCGTCCAAATTTGTATTGAAACTACTTCATTTTGAAATGTGAATTTGTATGGGAAATTATATAGTTGGGGAGCTACAAGCCTTTGTATTCCACAAAATTAAAAAGGAGAAGTTTTTCAGTAACTTTATTAGTTCTATGAAACAATGGACTCAATTATAGAGATCTTTTAGGAGTGGTTGAAAAATACATAAGACATAAAAATTAGTTTCGTGTTGAAATTGAACCGATAGCCTATAAGCTTTTAAGTTATAAATTGAACTTCACTTACAGGCTCTTATTCATCGAGCGCTCATAATTTTATGAGAGCTCATAACTTTATGAGAGCTCATAACTCAAAAATCCTCCTTTGTTAAGATCGGTACTCAGTTACTCACCGATTGCTCTTAAGTTTAAATTAGCATCTAAAATTTAATTATCCTCTCTCATTAGCTCATGAAAAGGAACACTCAAATGGTGAAGTCAACCACATATTGCCGTTCCATCATTTTGATTTCGGCTGATTAGCGCTCTTTCTATCGATAGCTTTAGTTATTAAAAACTAAACAAAACGCAATCAATCGCAACTAAAGGCACATCTTATAAATTCTTTATATTAGGTTCGTTTCTTACGACCACTTAAGGCTTAACTGAATTCACCTACTTTTCGCAAAAGTGGCGAAAAGTGAAACAAACAAATTAAAATGTCATCGAAGATATATTTGATTATATGTAAGTGGAATCCAGAGTACTTAACTATTGTGTTTACTTTTTCTAACTGGAGTTATCTGAATTTTTTTATTTATATTAAATAAGCACTATAGCAAATAAAAACTCTTTTATCTTGGAAATCGGAAGCAAAATCATAAGTTGGGAAGTCATTTTGAAATTGCCTCGGAAATGCCTCGGAAATTGCCATTCAAAAACCACTTCCAGAGCTAAAATTCAAGACAATGGGGAAACGTAACGTGACATGTGCATTGTATATAAAACTTATAGTACTATCATCACGATGATTTTTGGGTTGTGTGGTGTGGTCGTCTGAGGGCGCACTTGTATATACACAGAAACAGCAACCAGAAAATTAGTTAGGGGTGTGATCGCTAGGTGGCCGATGTGTGGAACGTGTTCATGAGAGTACTATGCAAATTTATGTACAATGGACATGTGGCAATTTATTGACTTATGCGAAGCCCATATGTGTTAGAAGTTCATATATAAAATGTCAAAAGTAAACTCTCAAATCAATATTCTGACAGTTTGCGAACTTTTGAATAATTTTATTTGTTTCTTTCCAAATATCTTCAAATTAAATCCACGTGTAAATCAACTAAAAACCTAATTAATGCATGTGTACACGCCCTTAGAAATTTATTTATCAATTGTGTGCTCTATTCAAAAATTATTATAAAATCATATTAATTTTTATCTTAAAATAAATATGTTGATTTATGGAAAAGATTCATGAAATTTTTTTTAGATACGATTTACCAAAAATGTGAAGAAATTTTTTTCCTACTGCATTCCATTTTCTTGTCGTCCTCCATTATTTCATTCAATTCAGCAAAATTCCAACCGGTTCGCCATTGCTGAAAACGAAACATCACTTCCGTCCTTCTGACTTTCGGATCGGCCATTTCTTTCCGTGCGGTTCTTAAACATGACTGGTTTAAATAACAGGGTAAGTTGCGATTTTTTCATAGAAAAACTATGTTAAATTGCATACAAATTGGATAAAATTGTTTAAAATATAATCCTTTATTGTGTTGTGAAAAAATAACTTCAATAAATTAGTGTGTTTCGTGGAAAAATGTTGAAAAACTCTACGCTATGACAATCTTGTGGTGATACACGTGCATAGAGTAAGACCAAGTGGACTGGATAATTAATTTCATGTACAAATTTTTTATTTTTTTTTAATAAAAAAATGAAGTTACATTTTTTCGACAAAAAATCCAAAATGTATTTTGTTTAAGTGTAAATAAAATCATTAACGTGCTATTTTTCTATTGCAGGCCGTTGTTATCGATGGTCGTGGCCATTTGGTCGGCCGATTGGCATCTGTAGTTGCTAAATACCTCCTTCAAGGCGGCAAGGTTGCCGTTGTACGGTGCGAGGAGCTCAATCTCTCCGGACACTTCTACAGGAACAAAATAAAGTACCTGGCTTACCTACGCAAGAGGTGTAACGTAAACCCTGCCCGTGGTCCTTTCCATTTCCGTGCCCCGTCAAGGATTTTCTACAAGGCTGTCAGAGGTGAGTTTGGCTACTCCAGAGCTGGAGCTGCATTTTTCTTTGTTTATTATGTGATGATTACTTATCTTACCTACATTATTTGATTGTAAACCATGAAACGATATTTTTCTGACATGAAAATAGCTTTCAATCAAGTGAATACAACGTGGTGCACATTTTTAACTGTTTATTTTACTTTGCTTCTTTTCAGGTATGTACTTCGACTTGGATAATGATACTTTATAACTGTTACAGTGATGTTAAACACATCTTACCTACATTATTTGAATGAATCATGAAACAAGAACCTTACTGAGAGCCTTGATTTGTCCTTCAACAAGCATTCCAACTTTGTATCCTTTTAACAAATAGAACTTGTTTCCTTTTTCAGGTATGGTACCACTCAAAACAAAGCGTGGACAAGCTGCTTTGTCCCGTCTCCGTGTGTTCGATGGTATCCCCTCACCATATGACAGGAAGCGTCGTGTTTGTGTACCAATTGCTATGCGAGTGTTGACCCTCCGTTCTGACCGCAAATACTGCCAAGTCGGTCGTCTGTCCAGCGAAGTTGGATGGCATTACCAGGATGTTGTCAAGAGTCTGGAGAGGAAGCGCAAGGCTAAGTTGCGTGTGACATTGAAACACAACAGAATCATGAAGAAGTTGACGGTCAAGGCACGCGAGAACATTGCGAAGGCGGCCGAACCTTTCAACAAGATCATTCAGTCTTATGGTTACGAATGTTAGTTCGTATCCCGTACTGTGTTATTTTTAAAAAATATGGTAAATAAATTTGAAGAGAAGGATTTTTCATATTTGATTTGTTTGAGTTTTTTTTTTTTTGTTACACTTGGTTATGTTTGATTTTTATATGAGGCGTGGCTTTTCCAATACGATGCACAGTTTTTGATTTTTTAAATACAGGATTAGCAAAAAATAGCAAAATTGTAGGTGCAGAATTTGATTTGGAGAGTCTTTAAGCATCAGAAATTGGTAGTAGGAGCAAGAGGAGACTATTATTTGAATTATTGCATCCAAATAATAAAAACAAATATCAATTAAAACGTCCATGAGCTCTCCGCAAAAAAAATTGAGGAAGGGTTGCCCCCACTTTTTAGATGTCGCCCCATTCGATTTCCTCCATGTACTATGTTTTTCATATACAAAGAGTTTAGCTTTGCCTGGAGTTTAACCAATGTAAATAAGATATGATAAGATTAAGTTTTTCATAGAAACAGCTTAAACCGTGACTTAAATATGGCTTTTAAGTTTAGGAATTTGAACTTTATTTACTGCTAATAAAAAAGTGGTTTATGGACTTTGCTGGTTTAATTGTTTTAAAAAAAAACCCTAACGAACTTAGGTTGTACATAATATACAATGCGAACAGTAAAACCAAAACGAATACAAATTTTAAAGAACAAATTAGCATTTCTTATAATATATCCATTTACAAATTAGAGATTGTGATAGATTTGAAGTACAAAATGTACTCCCGAATGTGAGTGAGGTATTGGTACTTTTTATTTCATTACATTTATAGTAGGTGTAAACAATTCTCCACTTGATGCTTATTAAACTGGCTCATAGAATAATAGGAAGTGAAAACCTTTTTCATATCAAGTTACCTAATGCAAATATTTATGAGCTAATGAGGGAGGATTTTAGAATTATGAGTCTCATAAACATATTGAGCGCTCGTCGAATACCGGCCGTAAAATGGAAAAAAAATTTTTAGGATAACGGCAACAATAAAGTATTATACCTACATTTTTTTGAAACCCGCAGCCTTTTATTTTATCCTGTTTTAAAATCAGGTTGTTAGTAGTTAGTACCTATGAAATGATTTTGAATAAAAAAAACATACTTAAACACAAAGAAAAAGCTTGTACACCTCAGTCCACATGACGGAAGTGAAACTTATGTGGGACTTTTCAAAATTCATGAATTACTATAAACACTTTTTAAGAATGAGCAATGATAAAGATATTAAATTTAATTCACTCAGCCTTTGAAAGCGAAAATTGTTGCCCCTTCCCAAAAATATTTTTGCATGAAAACTTAGATTGATATCTATGTATTTCTTCTTCATTCACAAACAAACTGGATGGTTAAAAACACTATAATTGATCAGTTATCGAGCGGGATGAAAAATGATTAAATTACTAAAATGGCCATAAAAATAGGGGTTGGTGATAAAAAATTAAAAAATTTAGGATTGTATGTATTTTTTAATGCCACATCATAAAAAATTAAAAACAAAAAATTGCGTCAAAAAATTAAAAAAAAAATTAAGGGTGAACAACCCTTATCATTTAGGGGTATGGAAAATAGATAGTAGCCGATTCTCAGACCTACTGAATACGCATATAAAATTTGGTAAAAATCGGTCAAGCCGTTTCGGAGGAGTACAGTAACTTACATTGTGCCATGGAAATTTTATATATTAGAATAAAGAAAAGTTATATGCTGATATCTTATACCATTGTAAAATGTAAATGTCTCGACTTATAGGCATTTTGAATTTTTTAAGTTTTGACAAGGTGTCTTAAGCGAAAATTTATATTTACATATGTCGTTTTCAATTGGCAATCCGGAATTGGTTTTAGATTCGGAATCCCAATTGAACAGTTTTTTTCGATTCTGAAAAATTTGATGTTTGGTGTGAGAGTATTAGTATTTCAAGCAATCACTTCACAGTTGTAAATTTAAAAAAATATGACAATTATCAAGCGTGACATTCAATCTTTGAATGTGTGAGTGATTCTGTTTTTGCTTCTGATTTCAAATCCAGAAGAGAAATTTGGCCAGTTTATATTTCTAAGATCTCAGAGATCTTCGTATTCTCAGAAATATAAACAAAAATTCTCATACAAATTTCTCAATTCTACTGTCAAAACCCTGAGAATGAAAATTTTTCGATTCGATTTCTCAATTTTACAAAGTGATAGCTTTGACTTTTGAAAATAATTTAATTTTATTTGCTTTTGTATTTTTAAAAGGCGTCACAACAACAATTTTTATTTCTTTGAGAATTGTTGTTTATATTTCTTTCTCAATCTTTGTCATTTTCACTGAGAATATTCTCAGAGTTCTTAGAAATATAAACTGGCCAATTCTCTTTTTTTTTAGAATCAGAACTGTCACTTTTGCCCAATTGAACGCATTCAGAATGCTTTTTTCTACTTCCAGATTGCCAATTGAAAACGACATTAGTGGATCGATAAAAAAATGTAAGCCCGTTTGGGAATTTATTTCTTAAAAATAATAACTTCCAAATGTAAGCCTCCGGTGGACTCAGTAATGACTGTCATTTCGTCCGTATAGACTGATAAACATGATTAACACTCTGCAGCATTGCACAGAGACTGGTGCAACATTTTTGACCCATTTTCGAATAAGAGGATTCTTAGAATTGCATTATAAATAGCAAAAGAAGAAAATATAAGTAATACCCAGGCAGCATTCCACCGTTTATTTTCCTGTTTGCCTTTCCTTTTGAGCTTTACCCAGAAAATATAAAATTTTAGAAAATTGCTCTTGCTTAAGAGGAATCATTACGGTGGTTTGAAGTTTTCAAATATTTTCGGGAGCCGAGAAAAACAAGCAGCACAATTGCTTTTAAAATTTCGAACAAATTTTTTTCGGCTGGTATTTTGTTCAAGTAGACTCAAAATAAGGAACACAAGAGTAGGTAGTCTTAACCGTGAATAATGTGAAATTTGAAAATAGCTATTTAGAAACTGTTTAAATAGAAAAAAATCTAATAAATACGGCTGAAAATCATTTTAGAGAAGTGATTTTGAAATTTATTTTCTTAATTACTACGCCAACGCGGTATAATTTTTACCAAAAAGATTTTCTCAAGAATTAGAAAGAGTTGTTTTTCAATAGATTTTAAAATCTGTTTTATTTAAGAAATATTCATAAAATACAGGTATACGCAAATTGAAAAAAAAGTTACCTTTTACCATAAACGAATCACTAAAAACTAAAAACAAAATAAACATTCAAATTTTGTATATGTATTATAAAATTTATCAAATATCTTATTAACGCGGACACATTGCGTGACGTCCTCCATCGACTGGCAAATTGACACCTGTTATAAAACTAGCACTATCACTGGCTAAAAATGTTATCGCTGCCGCTACTTCATCAACATTTCCTGGTCGCTGTAATGCATGAGTTTGCTTACATTTTTCCAAAAAGTTCTTGTAGGTCTCTTCGTCCATACCACCTCTTTTATGTAGCTCTGTGACAATTACTCCCGGATTAACTGAGTTAACACGTACTCCCTTTGGTGCCAATTCAAGAGCGACACATTTTGTAAATTGGTCAATTGCCGATTTAGATATATTATAAGCCACAAGACCAGGAAATGCTCTTAATCCACATACACTTGAAAGGTTGACAATATTACCTTTGTTTTCTATTAGATGAGGTACAGCCAACATAGTCAGTTGGTAAATTGAACGAACATTGGTACCCATAACCCGATCATATTGATTCAAATTAGTTTCTTCAATGGAACCATTTTCAATAATACCAGCATTATTGATCAAAACATCTATTCTGTTATATTTTTTCACAGTCTGCTCTATTATCTCTTGTACACTTCGTTCATTGTTGACATCAGCCTGCACAACAAGTGGATTTTGGCCATTTTCAGCAAGACATTTTTCAGCAGTTTCGTTTAATTTTTCCAGATTTCGCCCAACGAGCGTAAGAAGACCACCAAGCTTTGCAAATCTAATAGCGGTAGCAGCTCCAATGCCAGAACTTGCTCCGGTTATAATAATAACTTTACCCTTGAATTCCATTTTGGAAGAATATAACTTGAAGAGAATCCAAAAAACGATGAGTAACTAGACTTGGACTATGTTTAATTGTCTTGGCTGTCACTAGTACGAAAGTTTGATAAGTTTTCGAGACAAGAAATTCATGAAATGTCAATCGTCAGAGCACTTTTCAATAAAACTTGTAACAAATAATTGCTGCGAGTTTAGTATCTGTCTGATGTTTGAAATATGGCTAAATGTATGAAATGGTTATTTGTTAAGGTTTTCTAAATCATGCTTCAGAAATTAAATTTCCAGAGTCCTAAATAAATTAATAATAATATGTAAGTATACTGTGGCTGTGGATCACTTTATTTTCATGATTATCCAACCAGTGACTGGCTGAATTGGGAACCAGCAGACCCTTTATACAGGGTGTCCCAGTTACATAGTCCAAGCTGAATATGGTGTCAGGCCAGGTCATGTTTTAAAGAGCTTCCCTATAGAGGGAAGTGAATTCGTTTAATTCCAATAGCAATTCAAATATTGCTTTTTCATATTTTTATCTTTATGACATTATTGTTTACGCATTTTTTTTTGTTTATCATAAGTTCTTTAACATTATGTACATAGGAACGAGTCGTGCATTTTATTTTTACTGGATTGACTTTACTAATTAGTGAGCAACTGAAAAGAACAGCAAACACAAATTTTATGAAAATATAGAATTTAATTTTTATAACAATTGTTTTCTTTATATAAATGCGGAAACAATTAAGTTTTCTATTCTCATGGGAATAATTAACGTGGACACATAGCATGGCGACCTCCATCAACGGGCAAACTAACGCCTGTCGAAAAACTAGCCAAATCACTGGCTAAGAAAGCAATAGCCTGCGCTACTTCGTCAGCTGTTCCTGGGCGACCAAGAGCATGAGTGGTCTGTGAATGTTTTAAAAACTTTTCATAAGTCTCTTCGTCCATTCCTCCACGTTTGTGCAAATTGGTAACAGTCACTCCAGGATTGACGCAATTGCAGCGAACACCTTTTGGTGCAAGTTCCAAAGCAACACATCTAGTGAATTGATCAACTCCTACTTTTGATATATTATATGCTAGAACACCTGGGAACGAACGAATACCATTGACACTCGAAACATTAACTATATTTCCTTTAGTTTTCACCAGATGCGGAACAGCCAACATAGTTAAATGATAGATCGATCTTATGTTGGTGTTCATTACCCGATCGTATTGTTCCATGGTGGTATTCTCAATTGTGCCAGTTTCAATAATGCCAGCATTATTAACCAAGACATCAAGTTTACCATATTTTTCCAGAGTTGCTTTAACTAGATTTTCATTATCGGCCTCCTTTGTTACATCGCCTAGAAAGATAAGTGGTTGACTATTGCCGGAGCACTTAAGAGCTACTTCTTTTAAGTTGTTAATATTTCGCCCAGTTAGCACTAAACTTGCTCCAAGCTTTGCAAATGTTACAGCTGCTGCTGCTCCTATGCCAGAGCTTGCTCCAGTTATCAGGACAACCTTCCCAGCAAAGTTCATGTTGTATACTGTGGCAAAGATAAAAAATGTAATTGTGCATTTTCAAAAAAAAGGCAAAATAAATTACAAACCAATTTGTTGAATATGTAATTATTTAGAAGAAATAAAGTGCAAAATAACCTCCAGGCACGAAGGTGAAATAAAAAAATCCAATATCAAAAAGTCAAGTTTCTTGTTATCATCTGCTAGCAAAACAAAAATATTCAGTGATTGTCAGAATAGAGTAGAATCAGGGATGATCATGGAGCACATTAGAAAAATATATATTGCTTTGGGGTATTCTTAAGACTTCTGGGATTCACAATTATCCATCATTATTTAATTAAATAGTTTACTTAAAAAAATAAACTTTAACTTTTAAAAAAAAGAAGTATACGCCCAAGTGTTTGCACATACCTTTTCAAAAATTGTAAATAAATTAAAATTTTCATTTCAAACCTTCTTAATAATCAGAAAAATTTACGAGAATTTTTTAAAAGTTGTTTTATAAACTTCAAGTTAAATTTTCATGATGTAATAAAATTTCTGTCATATTTTCAAAATGTTCAAGTAACTTTTGATGTAACTTTAATTAAAAAAAATCAAATGACTAAATTTAAATTCATATGAATTTTCCAAAAATTTAGGGAGATCGAGTGCTAAGATCGAATCGACCTCATGAAAACACAAAATCTGTATTTGTATGCATCCAATCATCCATCCTCACGGACTGAACGTTTGGGTTGGGTTTCATTAAACTCGGTGGCTAGCGTTCTTTTGGCAGTGTCTATAGGGTTTTAGAACATAAAATGCACGACTGCGAATGCAATGCAAAGTTGTTTAGAATAAGGCGATCCGAAGTAGTCGTAATGAAAAACTAAAACAACAAACTGCCATAATTCACTTGACGCTTCACGAATACGACTAAATTCGAACTTTAGAACTGAAAATGGTGTTAAAACTTGTTCGGTTGGCATTCTGGATCGGAGAGTTCTTCCGGATTCCTAACGAAACGCTATATGGCGAAACAAAGAAATGCCAAATGAATTTTGTCAAACAAGCGTAACCCCTCATAAGTCGAATGTTTGATTTGTTACTTAAATAAGGACCTTAAACGAAATAAGAACGGAACGACTTACCTATTTATGATGCTTTCTTCGCTCCGGTTCTTCTTCGATCATATGAGTTTTTAAATGAACGGTGGTTACGTAGCTCTCCTGGTCTTCTTAACTTTTTTCGTTGCAACGTCTGCAAAATGTTTCTTCTTGACGTACGACGGACTTGTCCAACAATTGTAATTAAAAACTTGATGTAGGATTGTTTTTTTTTTTTTAACCATAGTTAGAACCTTTGTTTCGGATCTTGTAAGCACGCTTTCGCAAATAATGCAGCCAGAAATCTACCTATAGCTTTAAAGCTTATTATCAACGCATAGTTGATTTGGTGTTTCCTTAGATGATGCTAATAAAATGTATCACTGAGGGCAAGTTTGTTCACAATGGGTTAAGTTTGTGATACAAATTTCAGAGGTTCTGTTTAAATAGCGCTAATTAATGGAAATCGACTGATTAGTTTCATCCATGATTAACAAACTCAAACTATGGATTTCTTTAATACAATTTTAGTATTAATTATTTACATTTGAGGAGATGAGTGGAAATAATTGAAATTGATCATGGATTAAGTCATTATGAACAAACTGGCCGTAATAGTGAAAACAGAAAAAAATTGCAATATTGTAACTTTACGTAACAGCCATTCTGATATGGCGTATTTATGAAATGTGATTATTCTTTATTGCCGCAACGATGATTATCATAATTTACCTACATAATGAATTTTTTTAGAAAGATTAAAACAATAGTATTTATTCCAACAGCAAACCTTTGCCCTTCATTTATTCCAATAATATTTGTTTTTTTTTTTGGTTTGCTCCTTTTGGCTCGTATTGAGTTTTTGTTACAAAGATTTGTTTTGGTGTTTAAAAAAATATCGTTTCTTACAAATTGTGTTTTTTTTTAAAGTGTTTAATAATTCATATACTCAAGAAGTGTTTCGAGGAAAAATTAAATTTCTCTCTTTCTAAGGTTAGATGAAAATATAAATAAGACAATGGAGGAATAGATAGGTATTCTTTTAAGTAATTTTTGATTTAGTATTGAATTCATATCCCTGCTGGATACATGTGAAATGAGCGATGAAAATTAAATAAATTAGCGAGATTTAAATTATCTTCTTAAAAAATATATGTTGCTTAAAAAAAGATGAGAAAATGCGAAATTAAAATATATGACCTACTAAAGTAAGGTGGTTTAAGTTAAATATAAAAAAAACAGGGTACTAAACTTTCACCGGTGGCCAAGGGTCAGTAGTAAATTATAACCCAGTTTTTTGTTTGAATGTGAAACTATTTGTGTTCTTCAACAGGGGGTAAATTCTAATAACATAACATTTTTCTTTCAAAAAGGCTTTGATAAGCTAAGCATTGATAGATTACAGGTAAGATCTTCTTTCCCTTTCACTCATACTAACTAATACACGTAATAGTATATAACATCAAAGGTACATTTTATTGAAAATCAGAATGAAAAGCAAGGCAAAAACTTATATAAAATCAATTCAACTGCATTTGTGTCAAAATATGAGCTGACGCATTCAATACAAAATGGAATTTATTATTCTTGTGCTGTTTTTTCTATATTTTATATTGGTATTTAAACATTATCTTATTATTATTCGACTAAAAATCAATTCAATTAAATAATTTTCAGAACTTTTTTGATGGATTTACGAGTGAAGCCATAAGAAAAAATAATGCAAAATGAATCTCTGGAGTTCGCAAGTATGTATCTGTTGTGTTTGGTGTAAAGATGATAACTCATTTTAATGACCATTTTACACCAAACTAAAGATTTTAAAAGGCCGACCGATTTCCTGCAATACATACTTCCATGTACAGATTTTTTTTTGATTTATTTTTGAAAGGTATTTTAAAACACTTGGATAAAAAAGGCATGCCCTTAAAGAAATACTTCATGTATTTATGGAGTAAGCATGTTTATACCAATACCACAGATTTATGTTAAACTGACCTTGATTTTGGAAAATATAAAATGTTGAATATTATTTTTCTAAAAAAATATATTCCACAAGTTTCAAGTTTAGATGGAGAATCTAAATTTTAATCTCTTTCTACAGCTGGACTTAAGGCCACAAAAAACTTAATTCATAAAATCTGTTTTAATTTCAAAAAATTAAGAAAACACTTTCCTTGCAACTTGTTCGTCGCTAAAAAATTAATAATCTCTTCATACCCCCATCAGAATAGGTCCAACTTCACATTTAAGTGTCCTTTTTAAATCACAGCGCTATTCTGCTATCTGATTTCATCTTAATTTACTATTCATGTAGATGTTGGTTTAAGCTAAAATTTTAATTATTTGAATATTGTTAACTCACCAAATAATATGTTGGGTTAATAACTGAGAAAAATGTTTTGTTTTTTAACCTATCCAGTGATTTTTTAGGACCCCGTATTCATCCGTATCATTCTTCGCTAAAAACTTCTAAATGGATTTTCCATGATAGCCAATGTATCCAACAAATCATACGAATGGTTTTGCATTATTAGTTGAAGAAGAAATTCAAATATGTCTGCTTTTAGGGACAGTTCCGATCTTTAAAAAAATAGGATAGTAATTTTATGCGAAACTTTTCATAATATGAACACCGTATCTTTTTAACGAGGAATAGTGTTTTTAATTAACCCGCATGGAAATTATAAAAAACCGGTCAATTTTAAAATGCCGAAAATATTAGATTTATCCATCTTGTATATTATGTTGATAGAAGACGCAAAATGTATTAAATACGATATTGTTTAGTTACATTTATCAATCCTGTGAATTTTTAATATTGTGAAATATAATGGTCTTCATGGGAATGAGGCGTTTTTTTTTTTTTGTTTTTTGTAAGTTGTTTATTTTGGCTAACAGTGCTTTTTTATTACTTTTTTTTATGAAACTATGGAATATTAGAAAACAGAAACCAAAATCCAATATCAACAACAAGCCAAATTGTGACTCAGGACTAATTGGTGTCTAATACATGCGTGTGTACATATATGAGTATAAATTAATTAGAAACAATAATTTTAATATTAAACTAATAGCTTATACTTTAGAGTAAATGGGTTTCTCACAATTTACATATAGTTATCAATATATATTTAGTAATAATTATGACAAAAAAAGATTATCGAGTACTTTTTGTTTCGTATTTTAATATTTCAATGTTATTTTGTTATTATTATCTTTTCTCCTTTGTCGCCGAAAATCTCATTTTTTTAATTGTTTGTTGGCAAAATAAATTATTAGTTTAATTATAACAAAAAAAAAATTATAAACAGTTATTATATTTAAATTAATATTAGATACGACAAGAAACAAGAAAAAGAAGTACTGTTTTTGTTTTTTTTTTTCGATTTGTAAACTTAAGTGGAAAACAAATTTTAGAGAAAGTTAAAGCATAAACGACTTTAACTTCCTTGGCCATTGATAAGTTCATCACATATTTTAACAAGTTCCTCGTTCTCTCGGGTTTTTTGTTGTAATTGCTCGGTCATGGATGCCCTCGAAATTTCTTCTTTTTTTAGAAGAGCTTTCAGTTTTGTAATTTCCATTGTATGATTCTTTGTTAAGGATTCAAGTTTTTTATTCGCACTGTAATATACAGATAATATATAATTAATTGTTTAGAAAGAAAAAAAATTGAAAACTAGATAAAGCAAACTTTTTAACTTACATTTCCAATTGCTGCATGGCATGATTTTTCATTTTTTCGTACCTCTGCTCCTGTAATCTAAGGTTTTCCAGGTTCTGTCGCTTTTCAGCTAGTAATGCTTCTTCACTACTTTTAAGTTGAGCTGTCATTTCCTTGCTCTTTTCATATTTACTGTGGAGAATAATTATTTAAGTATTATTTCAAAAATATTTAATATTTTTTTGTGTATACATATATATTAGATTGATTAAAAAAAGGAAATAATTGTCTTAATTTTTTTAAGACTTTGGTAAAAGACTAACCTTAACAAAATTTCAGCCGTCTAGGTTGACTTTGACTTTTAATAACATCAAGAAAAAAGTTAAAGAAAATTAAATTTCCTTTAAGAATACGGGCAAATTCTTAAACGCAACATTTGCAAAGCAAACCACATGCAAACCAAATGAAGAATGCAGTTGAAAAGGCAAAGCAAGTGAAGTGCGCAAGATATTTTTGACATTTGCGCATGAAAATAAAGTCTACTACATTTAGGGACAATCTGCTTAACAGGGATGTTTACGTTTGAATTTTGGAATTGTTTGCTTGGCATAATTTGCGCAAGTTTTGCGTTTAAGAATTTGCCCTACGTCTCGATAAAAAAAACTAGATCTGAGGTTATATAACAGTGCAGCAAACCAACAAATAACCCGTATGATTTATATTGAAAACAATAAGTTGCGAAAAATAACTCTGAAATTTTGTCAGAGATGATCGAATTCTAAGAAATAAACGGGTAACTTCTAAAATTGAACTTCTTTTTTGAATCAGTTTCTGTTTAAAATAATTGGTAACAAAAAATAACAATTATATTCGATAGGTTGATTTAGTTTTTCAAGGTTGGCGATCTTTACACAAGACTGGTACAAATCGATAAGTTGATTTAAATAATATTTCCTCTAAAGAAATAATATTTGTGTATAATGGTGTTTACTCAGGAAGACACATATTATATTATATATGAAACTCTTTTGTGTAGGAGCTATGATGTATATAATTTCCCAGGGAATGTTTCTCTTCCTATGAATTCTTAACGTAAATGAAAGATTTCGCACACAAATAAATTTTCCAAGTGCTTAATTTACTTGGAAAATTTATTTGTGTTATTTTATTGAATTTTTGTAAAAATATCGAGTTTAATAAAAAATTCTGCAAGAAATATCCCAGACTGACCAGTTATAAATGCGTTATTTATTTAATTTATAAAATAACTATTCACAAAATATGTGAAAATAAACAAAAGTGTACGAAAACGAAGATTTGTACATAGCCAAGAACAGCACAGCTGATGAAACTTTTACCTCTGAAAGTGTTCGACGAAAATAGAATCCCCATCATGTGTTTGTCATGTAGAGAAACAATAAAAAATGAAACATTTTTGGGTGGAATTTCTAATTGGCATGAAAGGCAAACAAAACTGAGATGCTGACAAAGAACCTTACTTATTTAATTCGGTTTGATAATTGACACGCATGTATACATTTTAGGGATAAGAAACTGAAAATGTGCATTAAGGTCTCAGTTTGTCTCGCAATTTATGGGGATTGGGAATAAAATTTTCCAGGGAAACTGGGCTTCTTTTTAATAAACCAATTCGAAATTCAAGGTTAAAAGGAGCAGTGGAAAAGTATTTAACTTCTCGTTGGAATCCAATTTTTGAAAATGGTCAAAATTCGGAGGGAAATTTCATTTCAATAGCTCTTAATCTAAATCCAATCAAATTTATTTACTTGTTTAATTTATAAACTTCATATTAATCATACTTACACATGCAAATCAGAAAAGGTCGTTTCTAGAGATGTTAAATGATGATAATTAGAATCTCGATCGGCTTTTACCTCTGTTAATTGTTTCTCGTAATTCTGTAATATATGTTCTTTTTCTGATATAAGTTCCGCAATGGCTTTTTCATACGCTTCAATGACACTACTATGAAAAATAAATGGAAAAAAGACCAAAGTATTAGTTTCATGTTTAAACGTAATTTCTCTGAGTGCACTTACTTCATTTTGGTAATTGCTTTATCTTTCTCTGTTATTCTTTTGATAAGTGCTTCTTCGCGTTGCTCAGCTTCCTTTAATTTCTTTTCTATATCTTCTGTTTTGAGGCTATATTAAAGAGAAAAATATATATTATTTTTATAAACAAAAAAAAATGGAAGAAAATTTTAACACTTACACTTCATTTTTAATTTTCTTCTCCAGTTCATCCATTTTAAAGTTTTGTTTTTTATCAGTTTGTGTGCTAAAAAAAAAACAAAGATTTAGCAAATGTAATGCGAAACATAACTAAGGTGTGCTTACTCAATTTCCTCGATGGATTTACTATCGTTTTCAATTTTCATGTCCTGCATCACGTCGACACTCATTTTGACATTCTTCTGAAATAAGCGATAACAAAGTTTTATATTTAAAATTGCTCTTGAAAATATTGAAATGCTGAAACATAACAAAACACAAATTCACGAAGTAAACAAAACTAAAAAGATAGTAAACTGATTCTCAGATGTACATAATTATAATCACGATTCCTTAAAATACTAAGCGAAAAAAAAATTGAATTTGCTTGTTTGCATTCTTCAAGGAAGTTATTGGGACTTGTAAATTAAAATGTCCAACAATTGCACCTAAGATATTTATAGGAACGAATCAGCTGAATTTGATTTTAAAAAAAGCTAATTTTGTATATATATCCATCGAAACCTGAGTGTCTACTTAAAACGTGACTGAATATAAGGCCGTAAGGGCATGACTCTTCACCAATGGAAATTCTTCGACCAACATTTTTTCAAGCCGACCGAAACTCAAATGGAAGAAAAATGAGGCAGTCGTAATTTTTTCTGCAAGATCATTTCTGAAATAAACATTTTTTAGCATTTGAAAAATTTAAATATCAAATATTGAATACTTGGTGTTGTCAAGTTAGAAACAATTGCATTGCATGCGACTAGATTTCACGAAAGGTGCCTTAAATGCGATGATAAACGGTAGTTGGATGAAAAAATTGATGTATTTGGAAAAGTATTAAAAGCAAAGCCACACTGCATAAAGCATTTTTTTTTCTTCAAAATGTGTAAAGCTTAATTAAAATTGGGAGCATGACGAAGCTTTTTTGTTTATTGACAATTTAAACAATGTCCAAATAAAACGCAACTGTTTATGTTTAGTTGTCTACAAACCTTCCCAAAACAACAAAACAAACAGCATGGAAATCGGCTTACCCGTTCTTGAGAATTCTGCCCACAGTTCTGAAAACAGAATAGAAGACTTGGTTTGGTAAAATTGAGAAAATACAACTTTTTTTTTTGCAAATACATTTACAAATAAATGAGCAAAAATTAATAATAGCTATTTGACTCATTATTATTGTTTAGTTGCTAATTTAACGAGAAATGTTTTGCGTAAGTTCTGTAAAAGCAGCATCTTGCAATAGTTTATTGGTTTGCTTGGTGTTTCAGGCTTGCTATAAACTGAAGTTACATATTTATTAACTTAGGCATTCGATGAATCTAGCCATGATTTGAATAACATTTTTGGTTAAATTCATAAATTCATTGCAGATCAAATTTAAATAGCAAGGTATTTTTAAATTTTTAATTCAAAGAAAACAAAAACTCTTTTTAAAAATGTGAAGAGAATGAGTCTAGTGTCTATTTTAAAAATACGAAGTGAAAAACATGATTTTTTTTTTTGAAATATTCAATGTCGATATTTCTAAACAAATAATAGATACACATTATGTAGATGTACAATGTAATTTGTACAAGCCTGTTTTGATTTTATTATTAGCTTAAAAACACTGTTAAATAATATTACTTTCTTCTTTAGCACTTTTATTATTAATCGAAGCAAATAATTTCTTTTATTTGTTCTGGAATATTCTTGGTATTTTTAAATTCACTTTTCATCAGTTTTTTGAATTGAAAAAAATGTGTCTTAAGAAGCAATTTATTAATGCAAAATAATTGCACACGCTCAACATTATTCTAAAAATGTGATTTACAATTAGATTTGCTTTTGTTAAAGTTTTTTCTACTATTTAATGGAAAATGCAATGTAAACGGTGGGAGTATTTGTTGATTCCATTCGGAATGAATGAATTAATGAAAGAATGCTTACACATTCGGAACATTTTTTCAATATAAAAAAAAATATAAACCTAGTCTCCCAAAATCATTGATATATGATTTTTATTCATAGAACAGTTGTCATTTTAGCTTATTAGCAAGTTTAAAACTAGCTACGCCCCTAAACAGTAACAAATCGAGCTCCAGATGGGCATGGCATTATAGATTATACTGAAGCGAAGCGCGCATTTTTATTTTAGATAAAAAAGAATTGATTTCTTTTTGCATTTCTTGTTCGAATTTGGTACTTTTTTTTTTAATCGATGATGGGATCTACCATGTCATCATCATAAAATGAGAAAGGTATGCTTCCCTTTAGTCCACTTTTTGATTATTCATATGAAATGGCACTCCTAACACTTCGCTATCTATGAGTGATCAACGAAAAACGACATTAGAAGCAAACATTAAAAACTAAAAAAATCACACTCAAACCCAATTATTTGCGTTATCAATGTTCATTTATGAACCGATGCTACCTGCTTTTGCGGTGTCCAAGGACTCCAGAAGAAATTTGAGTTTTTTTTAGAGTTTACGAATAGAAATCTTTTTCACTACCACGAACGATACGGTTTTGTTTGTTATTCAACACAAAAGTAAACATATTTCGTCAAAAAGAGTACCTAATTAGCATATCATATATGTGATTGTTAGCTTGAGTAAAAACCTGCATCCTTGTCTTTGAGATAAAAGGTATATCAAAATTTTGCTAGGTATCTGTCAGACCAGTTTCACGGTTTTAAATTAATTAAAACTTCCCAGTGGTGGAAATTCTACAATTGAACGCAACATTCCAACTTAAAACCTATATTCTGCACATCTTCTTTAGGTTAAACTTCGATCCGCTGTTTTAAAGTAAGTTAAAAAAAAAAAAATACCACAAAGTAAGGTCCGTAAAACAACACGGGTCCAGAAACGGAAACTAGTGGTTAAGCCAAAATAAAAGTTCAGAATTCTATCCGCTTTTCACTTATCTTGCCAATATAACAATTGTCGTTTTAATAAAACGTTAATTGTGGTTTCTAGAGTCCTGTTGTTTTACTGGCGTTTAAGCAAACCGCTTTACGCATTCTCAAAAGCAAAGACAATACAATTTAAGGACAATTTCATAATCTAAATAAATTGTGAAAATAATATATTATACTAATAGGCCGTTCTAGATTCCAATAGGCTTATGGCTTATTATACGATACCACTTCTTTGGAGAAGATACAAATTGCTTGCACAAACTTCTAGTTTTTTCAGTGTAAACATTATCAGCGATTTTCCTTGTCAGGAACTAATCAATAACCTTTGTCCTATCATAGCAAAAAAAAAAAATACACTGTATGTTGTTTGCCTGGCCTTATCAATACCCAATGCCTTTTTCTATATGCGAGTGTAAAAAATAAATAAACATTAAAATGTTAGTTTATAGCCACATCTTACTTTTATGTTCCTCGCTGAGATTTGAATAGGTTTCTGCTTTTGTTGTCTCCTCTCTTCAATTGCTGGTGGCTCTTCTGGTTTAGCTTGAGTTAACCCGTTCTCCAGTCGAAATGATCTATTACTATCATAAAAATGTTCCTCCTCTTCATTTGCTGGACTTAGGCGATTTTGAATGTTGAATTCCTGTTGTTGTTGATGTAGCCTATCACTTGACCACGATGACGAAGAGGAAGCGGCTGCAGATAGTGCTGATGATGATTGTGTGTAAGAACCTGCTTTCACCGGTAGATTAACAGGCACTGAATGACCCAATAGTGGGTCGAATCTCAATAGCAATGAACTTCGATCGCCTTCCACACCATTGCCATTGCCTTTGGTAAGTAGAAAATCAATGTCGGATGGATTTAGGAAAACTAAAAATAATATAAGAAAACGATGAGTTTTTTTTGTTAGATTATCAACTTTGTTGTTTATTCGCATATAATTATTTAGATGTAGGTATCAGAAGCTGGTTTTTTTTTTTTTTAATTCACATTCATTAATTGGACTATATTTTTACTTGTTTTTACTGCCGCCAAACAAAAACAAATCATATAAAAGCACCAATTTGAGCTTAAGAAGAAAGATTAAAAACGAAGACTTTGAAAATAAGGAGGAAGAAAAAACAACATAACTATGACTAAGATGTGCGGTGTAAGCAATTGATTTCGTAGTTTTTGCCCCCTACCGTACCTAAGTACTCCACACACCACTGACTCACTTGTGCCTTGCCTTGGCTTCTTTAATTGAAACAGCAAATATATTGTATGGACAACAATTACACTGAGTTTGTTGGACAGATGTGCTTTGTTTTATGGAATTTATCGAATTTTTTAGCATTGGAATGCATCAGTTTTACACGAATTTGATGAAAATTTTATGAAAACTATTCCACGAAACGATATATGAATAAACTATGTGTCACACACACAAAACACAACTTAAAAGAAATTTAGAATGGTTTTTCTCCAGCCATAGTAGCAATGAAGCCAGTAGAGTAGCAATAGCAATAAAAAGTCACTCTCTCTTGAATATCAGACTTCTCTCGACCGACGTATGGAATTATTAAAATAAAAAAAAAAATAATACACACTGTAGTTTCTCTGTCTGGTTCTATGCTGCGGGTTGGATATTTAATGGCACGTGGGAGAGTTGTCTCTTTCTGCCTGCGCATGAAAATTACGTACGTACGTACGCAGAGAAGACGAGGAAAAGCACCCATTCTCCATTCAACTTCAACGTCAGCCCCCATTTCCGTGCGACACAACATCACACACTTTTCCACAAGTACTTTTGCACGAGCCACACACTACCCGAAGTAGCAGCAGCAGCTTTGTTGTATTCATTTCCACACAAGAAGACAACGTCACTGTTTTGTTATCATTTCAATCCACCACTGAACACAAATAATTTTCTTTGTATATCTTTGTCGCTACCGAAACAAAGTGTCCAATTTCAATGAAAAGATGTCACATTCAACAAAACAGAAACAAAGCATAAAAACTCCAAGATAAGGAAGTCAGATGAAGCGGAGGCTGTCTGAGCTCCTAATTACTTGTGATTTAGTGAATCTCATTTTTATTTTACTGAGGGCGCGGTTTCTGATGCACACAATAACCCATCATAAAGGGAATATCTATTCAGTATATTGAATACTACTGACTTGTGTTGTGAAATAAAAGATGAAAAAATGACCAACCTTAGGATAAGGATGAAAGATAAAATGCGAAGAAATAAATTAATAATTCGATGGCTAGGGTTACCATCTTACTTTTTTACTTTCAGTTAAAAGTAAAATCTATTAAAATAAAAAATATATTAGTGAATTCAATCTTTTTATTAAATTCATTATTTGAATTGCTAAAATAAACCAAAAAAGTAGCTTGAGCTCAAACCTGAAAAGGCCATCATAAAAAAATTGGTATTGTATTAAATAATTAACACTTTAAGCAAAATTCCAAAAAAAGTTTTCAATAAAAAAAATTGATTTTTAGAAATTCAAAACAAAACATTGACACGGAGTATAATTACAATTATTGAAAAGTTTCTGACCAAGTTATTAAAGCACATGTATGATAAAACAGATAGTCAACTTACATTTAATTGAATCGAAAATTTAATTTAAAGAATTAAAGCAAAAAGTACTTTTTTTTAACTAGTTTTACAGTTTACCTTCTTCATATTTTAATGTTGAATTAAATTTACTTTTCAATCAAATGTAAGTTCACTAATATGTTCTTTTTTATTTTTGTAAATAAAAGATCCCCTGAAAAAGATGGCAAACTCTACAAAACGGAATATACACAAATTCTCAAACATCTATTATTAAGATTATATAGGACTTCTTTCATAAATCCATCAATCCATTTATGAGAAAATCGAAAAAAAACGGTTCTATGGAAGCTACCGTTATTTTTGGAGATAAAAATTAAATAAATATTATGGTATGATTATTATCAAATAAAAATAAAAAAAATTTCACTACCTAAATGTATTAATTTTTTTTGAGGTTCTCTTTTTTTCGAGATAATCATATTTCATATTTAATTCAGTCGTTGGCCAGATAGTTTTACTAATATTATTATGATTAAAATAAACTTTATTCATTAAAATTCTAAGGCGGCAACTCATATTCATCCATGTGTTCGCAGGTACTGGGAAGAAATTTTAAAGTTTGCATGGCTTTCAGCAAGGAAGCGTCATGAATAAAACAACAAGCATAAAGCAGTATTACACTATCATATAAATATGATAAATTTCCTAAAAATATGGCTCACAAAAATTATCAGACAAGAAGGGCAAAATCGAGGAGATTTTACAGAAATGAGAAATAATTAGAAAGAGAACTCAGTACTTTATTTTTAAAAATTAAGAGCTTTGAGGCACTATAAATGACGACCACGAGGAAACGAGGTAAGTTGCCATAAATAAAAAATTCAAATTACAAGTTAATTTGTAATATTTTCGAAGATACGTCACAACTCTAACTTGCCAAATTAAGGGTGTTATTATATTGCTAAAATGTTCATTTTATTTTAATTTTAACTTATACGAATGTATCAAATCATCCCAACCTTCCCCATCTCATACCAAATGAGAAACAATCCGTATTTGTTTGACAAATGCTCTATATTTATGTTCGTTAAAGCAGTGACTTTTGATTAAGGGTGTTCCGGAGTAAAAACAACCATGCTTATGGATTCTTTGTTTTTATAAAACATTGTTTTTTTTTTACTAATTGGTCAAATTTGAAAATCATCATTGTACTAAAAAAATGTTAAAAAATGGCAAAAATCTAGACCATTTTTTTTTTTTACATTGTTCGGACTTTGATAACGGTTTATTATTATCCTTAAATCTTCCATTTTTTTAACTATGTTCAAATCTGCTTTCAAAAAGGGTTTTTTGAGCCAAATTTTCCTAAAATTGACTTCATTTTAGCGGGTTTATGATTATAAGGATTGCAAGATATCTGCAAACTAAATAATAATCTCAGGAATCTCTCTCCCCAAAATAATTTAAAACTGTCATTTTAGTTTCTCGTAGAAATATTAATTAATGGATTAAAATTTTTGAATAACTCAGTCATTTTTTTAAATTTTTTCTTCAAACAAATTTTATTTCACACGGAATATAATAAGCTTTCAGAATAATAGAACAAAAAAAATAAATTTAATTTTATAATATTATATAAAATTATTGTTAAAAATGACGAAATTAGAAAAAACGTCTGAGTTTCGAAATTCTTTTGACTCTAAAACCATGATTTTCTTTCTCGACACAAGATGTAGTATATGGTTGAAAAGGTATATTTATCTTCTTTTTATGAAAATTAAAAAAAAAAATAAATTCGGTTAAGAAACGGCGGAGTTTTAGACAAGTATATTCAAAATGAACCAAATAACTGTTCTTGAGATGTTCATGCTACCATATTCAGTTCTATAAGACGAACATATTCTACCAGGTCTCCGCTCAAGTAACACAGTGTAATGAATTGATTTTATTGAATTTACCGGTGAGACTTTGAATTTCTTTAAGTAACATTGGTAAAAGTTACAAAAACATAATTAGATTTCATAGTTCATTTCGCACTTATAGGTCCATGCATTTTCCGTTTAAAAAACTGGCGGAGCACTGAGTCGAGTGAGCGGGGAGTGTTATCACAGGGAGTTAAAATCCATTTGCAGGTACTTTTAATTGAACGAAAATAAATTTACCGGAAGTCTTCTTGGAAAAAAAACATGAGTATCCGCTTGGTTTTAAATAAATTATGCTTATTTTTAGAATTCACATTATGTTCGTGAACCTAATTTGTAGTGACATTTAAATTATGAAAATATATCTATTTAATATTATTTGGATAATGCTCTGCCATAAAAGTGGTATTTGATTCTAACAATCCTTAGCATGAATGAATATAATAGAGCTAAGGGTTGTTAATTCTATGGATCCTTTATTGTATGGTTTTAATGTAAATAGGTTTTGCTGGTTGCATAAATGTCAAGGTCAAAATAAATATATGTACATATGTACCTATATACAATAAGAAATACAAGAATAGCGAAATGCTGACTAACTAAATATAAAAAAATAACATCCATTTGCATTGTTTTTTTTTATATAGGGCGATTATGATATTTGTTTCAATCTTATTCACATGTCTTTTTTTATTCTTCGATTTTGGAAATGTTAAAATAAATTGAATTTTAAGTTTTATTTTCCTATTTAAACTTTTCGTTATTTTTACAATTGAGATTGTTTTTTTTTGGAATGGAGATTGATAAAAATATTGTTTTCTCGTCCACTAGTATTGTTAATATTGAAAACGATTAAAACAAATAACTTTTACTCTCCAAGTCTTCATTATAAAAATGTTAACAAAAAAAATCGCAACCTTTTTCAACTATGTCTCTTTAACATTCTTCAATCCTCATACTATCACTTTAAAATCGTTGCAGAACATTACAGATTCAAATTACTGTGTGGAAAAACAATAGAAAATATGTAGTTAAGTTACATTTTCCTTCGACCAAAAGGAATCCAAATAAATATATTTTTTTTTAATTTCGGCAAAAAGGGAGGAAAATGGATAAAAGGAATCACGACAACATTCAGTTGAATACAGTATTCTCAACTTTTGGAAAAAAAAAGTACGTACATCATGTTCTTTTTGACATTTAAATTTCTGTTTTTAGAATATAAATCAATAAGAGTATCAAAAACAAATACACATCTGAGCTATAAAATACCACCACGATTCTTAAGCTTTTTTTATTATTATTTTTTTTCGTCATTTTTAGTAACTTTGTTAGAAAATTTCCTCGTGCTGTATTTTTTTTGCCTTACTTAACCAACACAACTGTAACCAAACGATGCGAATGATGTCTAACACTGGTCAACACTATTTTCGTTTCTGGTTTCTTGATATAATTTTCTTGTTACTCCTATTTCACTTACTAATTATAAACAAAACGGCAGAAGCACTTGAATTGATTTTTGCGAAAAATTTATCTTTTTTTCTTAAATTTTGAGTTAAAATATAGTTTTTTTTTTTAAAAACTATGCATAGATTTTACTTGACTTAAATACTGACTAATAGAATAGACTATTGGCTTTGAAAAAAGTATAATACTTAATTGTAGGTGTTATCGTTATTTTTTAATAATTTTTTTTCCATTTTTAGTCATTTTTTTCATGAAATCCAGCCCAAACGGGGGGAGATAGACCCCCTCCGATAGTAAAAAATTTTTGTATTGAAGTGTTCTACAAAAAACTGTTATCATTTCTTGGCGCCTCAGTTATCTTACTCTTGCCGAGAGCACTTAAACTTTAGTATTGGTTGAAACACGTAATATTTATTTATCATTGCAAAAGGTGCAGAAACAAACTTAAAAAAAAAAATAAAGACGCTGTTCAATCAGAATAGGACTGAGAATATTCACTTTTGGGCATAATGAATTAATGAAACCAAAAGAGAAAAATTATTTCAAATAAATTAATATATAAAAAAAAAATTAAATAAAATAAAAACTTACTTTGATTATTTGACTGAAACTCTTCATCGGCGGCTAAGTCAGAGGGCTGGATAGTATTATAATCGGAAAACCCCAAACATTTTGGTACTTTAAACATATCATCAACCTCTGGCTGATGATAATTTGTTGTACAATTTTTTTCAACAAATACATCTTTCTCATTAACAGTATCACATTTCTCTTTTTCGCTCAATGACTCACTAGATTTGGTCGTTGGCAAACCATCAGTTGGGTAAGAAACGGTTTCATTATGGCTTGGTGAAGTTATGTCTACGTCCATTGGTTCAAAAGTTATAGTTTCATTAGCTACTCTTTGAAGGTTATCCATAACAACAGTCCCATTATTAACATTAGGGGAGCTATTTGAATGATGTTTTTCTTGAGTTGAATCTCCTGCATTGAATGTTTGATCAAGGACAGTAGATGGTTTAGTTTTAGTAGCGTTATTAATTTCATGATTATTTGTTTTAAATGTACTATCCATATTGTTTGTTTCAACTTCATTATTTATGGTGACATTGCCAGAACATATGTCTTCACCACTAATCTGCAGATCAGATTGATTATAGACATTGACTTCGTCTGAGCAAGTTTTTGTTCCATTTGGACTTGTTTTTAAAATTTCAATAGTTTCATTGAATTGGGAATTTTCTTCGGTCTTCACCTCACTTAAAGGCTGTGGCATATTTTGCTGTTCGTCAACTCTGTTGGAAAACACTGGATAATCGCTATCATTGGTAGGAGACTTAGGAAAAGAACTTTTATCCCGTGTAGATTTGACAGGAAATTGTAGGTTCAAATTCAGCTGACCAGTTGGGGTTTCAGGTAAAGGTTGATCGGCATTGAACTCGCCAAAGTGTTGGGAAGATGAGGAACAATCCAATTGAAGAGTTTGGTTAACATTGTTTTCACTGTTGTTTGTAGACATTTCATCTAATTTTACAATATTAGGTCGCTGAGGAGACGGAGAACAAGCTTCTTCTTTTAATATACGCACTTCATTCTCAGAACAAACACTTCTATTTGATTTCTCTTCATCATCAACATCATCATGTTGGGACAGTACAAGTTCTTGTGTTAGATTTGCTTGGCTTTCACTGCTAGTGTTTTTCTCACTTTTATCATTATCCGATTCCTGAGATATCGAAAAACTCATAAGTTTTTGAGTTTCATTTGCTTCTTTTTCGGGAGAATTATTTGTATTAAGTTTTTCTACAGTTTGCTCAACTGTGGCCCATGAAAGTACAATACTATTATTGGTATTTGAATCGTTAATTATATCTGCTAAGCTGACTGATTTATTTTGGAAACCAAATGCTTTGTCTGCTTCTAGTGTAACATTATTTATGTAGTCTCTATCACTTTCTGTTATTGTCTGATTTAACAGTGATGTTAAACTGCCTTGTGAACGGCTTAGATCATCAATGGTAGTTGGGACTATTTGAAGTTCTTGACATTTTTCAAGATCATCGTTAGTATTGTCGCATGAATTGGCATCGACGTTTTCTATTAAATTCGCCACTGCCACTGCCTCTGGCAACATGCAAGTGGTTAAATCAAGATGTGTATTTTCTCCATTTTCGTTGTTTATCTGTTCAGATTTTGAGACTATATCATCTTCTTGCGATATTATGATACTTGGTTCAGTTTGAGTGTCTCCTAAATTAAGAATGCCCAGGTTTGAAGAATCAGTTGGTGTCATATCCAATTGAACATCCAACTGTTCATTTGTGTTTTCTAAACTGTCTATATCCATTTCAGTCACCGATGTTACTAAATCTTCCCATCCATGTGATGGATCTGCAATAGATACTAAGTCTAGGGCACTTGTGAAACGATTCGATTCTTCGCTGGGGGAAAATGAGCGACATTCAACGTAGGTTTCATTGTCTGAGGATACATGGCTACCCGAGGATTCGGATTCAAGCGGTACTGATAGCGATTTAGATCGATTGAATTCATCTTTTTTTTTCAATTTAATTTTAAATTAAAATAATCAAAATTAATTTGTAGAAGAAATAAAGGAGAAAGCATAAAAAATAAAAATAAATTTAATTAAATTAAAGCTACTGCAACCAAAAATTGAGTTTAAAATTATGGAATGTGGGAAAGATGAAAAAAAATAAAAACTTACCAGGCTTTGAAATGCTAAGTGTTGATTCGAAATTAGCTGCGAGTGAGGAAACTATACTATCTGGAAGGGAAGACTCTGATTGACCTGCAAAGATATCATAAAACATTTTTTTAATGAATTTTTTTCAGTAAATAATAACACTATTCAACAAAGTTTTCGTTTTGTTTCGCGAAAGAAGTGTTCCATCACTTTATTCGTGAGGGAGATGAGATATTCTCATTTAAAAATGAAGAAAAATTGTTTTGCTATTTTTGAAGTTATGCAGCAGCCCAGGATAATTTTTTTTTACAGCAAAATGCGTTTTACTTCTTAAAAAAACTAATCTTTTCTTTCAAAAATCAGTTTAAAAATAGACAAATTCTTTTTTAATTACAACCTTTAAACTGAAAGTTATTTTTGGAATCAGAAAAAAATTTAACTGCAGAAAATAAACCAGGTATTGTAAAATAACTTCAAAAGTGAAAGACCAATTCTAAGCTTCAGAATTAAGAAGTCACAAAGAAAAAAGGAACAGAAAAGTGTTTTTCTTCTTTAACCGACGATTGAATTGGATTCTCAAGTGCAGAACAGTTTTTACAAATTAACATATAGATAAGAAGATGATAGATGAATTTACGAAGTTTGTAGTGGGTGGTATTTTTTTTTTTTCAAAATTCGGAAATTTTTCATCACTTTTTGGGTTTTGAATGATAAGAATCAGGTATTGTTCATGAAGCCTTGCAATTTTAATGAAAAAAGGCGCGTTGTTTACTTCGTATGGAAAAACTCATAATTTCATTATTTATTCATCGCACAGTAGGAGAAATAAAATACTTTTTTAACGTTTTATTTATTAAAAATAAAAGTTGGCTACTAACATAGATACATTAGTCATTTGAAAGAAATTTGAATTGTAGCATTTAGACGCTTCTCTTTTTTCTGCCGCCTTACAAGGGTGAATATAAATATAATAAAAAAAATATTGTAATTTCAAGTCTTATGTTCAGGTTAACTAATCCATTGGTGCTTTCTATTCCAATTGAGATCAAAAAATGTTTAATCCATGGATTAGTTAACTGGAAAATATCAGATTTTTTAATTCATAAAACAATAAGTGTTATTATATATTATAGGTACTCACCGATTATATTAAATGGCTTTAAAATTCCAACAGGAAGATCAATTGAGACGGAGTCTAACGATGTTTCGTTACTACCTGTAAAAGATCAAAATAAAAAAAATAATTTAAAAAAACTGTATAAATTAATTATACACTTTAAATAAAGTGCACGACTGACTGGGTCACACGAAATTGCTGTTATGTTATAATACTTTAGAAAAAAAAAACAAAAAAAAATACAAAAACGTTATTAAATTGTGATCAAGTGTTATTTAAATCTTTTTCCGTATTTTTTATCCCGTGAATGTGATTCATTTGTTTAATATCATACTGATAGATTTTACTGCTTTTGTAGAAAGTTTTAGTTATGAGTAAATAATATAACCTGAACTTAAATTCCTAATTATTGCTATTCAGATATATTGTAAATGAAGGAGTAAGCTCTAATTAGCAAACCTTAATCAGACATTGTAAAACAAAACAATTTTTTTTTTCGTAAAAATAGTAATTTGGTCAGGTTTTTGTTATATTAACCAAAAACTTAACTTTCATTGTGTTGAATTCGAATCCGATTTCAGATTTTTTTCCATCACGTCAGGTTTCTGAATTATTTCCGTTTGAAAATTAAAAAAAAAAATGAAATAACTAAACTCCTTCAAAATTCAGATTTAATCTTCCACTATCTATTAAACACTCCCAGAAATCGTGTGTTGAATGTCAGTTTCATTTTTTCCTAAATAAGTTAAGAAAATATCCGATATGGTGTAGTACACCAAAAAAAAAAAAAAAAAGAATTTCTTCGATAAAAAAACTTTTTCGAAGATGCATTAAAAATTCGGTAGTAAAACATTACCCCGTATTGTAACATTACTTCAAAAACAGCTCCAAACATTTTTTTTTAATTTTCAACCAATAATATCTTAAAAGCCTACATACATGATAGTCGTTCTGAGTTTAGATTCGAGTTTGGCTTGTAACAAAGATTCGGAAAACTGTGTTCAAAAATCCCAACTGCTGTTTCTTAATCTCAAATATACCGACAAAAAAAAAGTTCTTTCACAGATTTATTAATTTTCTAACGGAATTATCTCTTATTACCCATTGAAATTTAATGTGGTGAATTATGTTCCCAATCTTTGAAAATTACATAAAATGCAACAATATTTATATTGGAAATTGTCTGAATTGTGTCCTATACAAAAAAGCATAGCGACAAATTTGTCTCAGAAGATTTCCATATGAATTTCGAAAGTAATATAGAAGTTCAATCTTACCAGCAAACCCGATGATCTTTTTCTCAGAATTGATGCAAAGATTTTCACTCAGAGCTTCATTGCTTCGATTAAAAGCAACATGGTTTACTGCTGAAACTTGTTTAAAATCCTGTTGATGTTTATTATTTGGTGTTGTTGCTTTTGCTACCAACTGTTTTTGATTGCTCGCCGATAACGTTGCACTCGTCTGTAAATAATAAAACAAAAAAAAAATAAATAAATAAATAAACACAGAGGAACATGTTTTTTTTTACAAATGATTTCATGTAGGCATATTTCAAAAAAATAAATTTACTAAGCCCTTGAAAATACGATGTTAAAAGAAAACCAATTAAAATTAATGTGCAACAAGCATTATTTCTGCAACCAAATTTATTAATAGTTCATCATCGTACGTAATGCAATTTAACATATGCATATTAATTTTTTGTTTCTTTTCATTTCATTATCTATTTCTCTACCAACGGCATCACATTTTTCTCAATTAAACTTAAAATTCTATTTTTCATCAACAAACAAGGTTAGTGTCAGAGAAGAGTACTATATTCAAAATTATACACACATTCGAACACAAAAAAGCGATATTAGAGAGTAAACTGTGTCGTGCGAATTGCTAATGTGTGATTTTTTTGGCAACTGTTACTATACAATACACTAATTCCACTTTAATTATACAGAAGAAAGGGGAGGGGAGGCGGCACAAAGAAACTGAAACAGTTGCCCGGCAATATTGCCCTTCGCCTTTGAGGTGCTGACACTTAATGAGAAAATGTTCATTTTTCACCTGATTCGTAAGATTGTCGTTGATCTGTACAAGGAGTTCTTCTATAGTTGTTTCTGGAGCCGATGAAGAAGAAGATGCTGTTGTACCCGTTGATACTACTTCTGGTGTCTGCTCCATTTCGTCTAAACTCACAAGAAGACTCTTTGGTCGTGCTATCAGTTTTGAAATGAAATTCATTACGGACTCGCACACTTAGCAAATCAAACGCGATGGGGCAATTGATTTGGTTGCGATTTAGAGAATGCCCCTTCCGCGCGCGTCCGTTAGAAAGCACAAGTTTTTTGTGTTTGAACTCGTTTAAAATGTTTTGTGTTGCTTTTTAGATGTTAGATCTTTTTATTTTTTATAATTTTTTTTTTTTTTTTGACAATAAGTTGACACAATGGGAATAAAATTCCAACGCTCGATTGAGTTTATTTGTTTACTAGACTTGAACGGAAAAGTCTTCTCTATGTTTCCGATCATCGACCGATTTAATTTAATTTTCTTTTCCCACTGAAAAAGGAAAATAAGAAAACTCAAAATAGCATCTTGTGAGTATTTTATCTATGGCACGTTGCTGCCGCTGCTGGTGTTGCAGAGCAGAGCAGAGAAGAGAAATAAATACTAGACTATAGGTTAGGTATATTACAAAGGAGAGAGGCATCAACGATCTGTGGCGGCTCCAATTGTGGGGCGGGTGTTGCTTGCTGGTGGCGATTGTTTCGAAGACGCACGATGGCCGATACTATATGTAGGTGATGGTGGGAGCGTTATAAAGAGTATAGTATGCATCTTGTGTTTTTGTTTTTGTAAGAAATGAACAGACTCTATAAATAAATCGTTTTTATTTTTTTTACATTCAAAATATTGGAGGGGAGAATTTTATGAGTAAGGGTAGCGAACTTACAATTTCATGTAAAATATGTCTGTCTGGTTTTTTTGGAAACCATTTTTTTCTTAAAACAAAAATAATATTAGCTAAAAAAAAATTAAATACCTGACTGGGTCGCACGTAGTTGTTCTTATAGCTTAAGTGCCTTAAAATGAAAAATAAATAAACTTATTGAAAAAATATAGATTATGGTGAGGAGTGAACAAGCCAACACTTCTCAAGGTCTTTTGACTCATCTAAATGTGTGGCCTTTGGACGTCTGACCTTCCCACTGACAGAACTCAAACATTGCGAAATACTTTAGATACTCTTGTTTTAAATCAAAAAAGTTTTAATATTAAAATACATACATACATATTTTTTTCATAGTTTTGTTTTGTTATTAGGAAATCTTTAATTTTTTCATTTGCTTTCCATAACAATGTCATGTTTTATTAAAAAATGTATTTTCTTCTTCTTCAATTTTTTTTTGGAATGCAAGACTTGACATAATAAACACATGCATACAGAACTTTATATTAGGTAAAAATAAAACCAATGAGTCAAAAAACAATTTGGAATTTTTTGAACCACACATGATGAAGATTGATTGAACATCATAAGCTTTAGTATTTGCAATTTAAAAATTTAACATTAAAATTGACAAATAGCAAAGATGGTGTGCAGATGCAATTATTAGAAAATAAATATTTTGTTTGTTGCATGTGAGATCAATGTCTCCAATATATATAAAAAAAACTTATAATTTCTATTTACAATAGAAACAGCAGATCACATTTATTTTTGTTATTTAATATTTTAATGAATATGCTTAGCAAATGTTCTTCTTGGCATGCTTGTGGTATTTTAAGTGACAATTATCTCGAAATGTGAATGCAATTGATTTCCGTGGATTCAGAAAATGTTGTCTGGATTTTAAGAATTCAAACTTTTTTTTTCGAAAACAGTGAAAACCGAATTCGAAGCGTTAAATTTGTTGAAAAAATTACATAAATACAGGCTAATAATAAGAAAGAATTTCTATTGTTTTGAACGTTGTTGGCAATACTTTTTACTCGACCAAAAAACATAATAGTCAAATTATTTCTCCGATAGCCTTTATTTTTCGCCTGCAATGTTCAGTTAAAAAATGAAAACTTAATACTTTACTTACAAGAAGTGTGCTATTTCTCTGTCCCCTATTAATAGGAGAAAAAAAACAGCTTTGAACTACCTAAAAGATAAAACTGTTGGAGAAAACGGACTTGATTTGACTATTATTTTTTTTTTTTTGAGCTGATGTAAAAAAACTTGCAATGATCATTCAAAAAAAAAATAGAAATTCCTCAGTTTATTATTCTATAATAAGTGTGCTATTTTTTGTGCATAGCTGTATATGAAAGTGTTTATAGGTCTACTTATAACTAAATCGAAAAATTTAGAGGTTTTCGTTAAATGAAGTTGTTTCTAAAACACGAAATTTCCTTATCCTATAAGAAATTAATATTTTTTTAATTGAAACAATATTTTTTAAAGCTATAAGCACTTTCAAAATTGAGATTTACTCAAAATGCTTAAATACTCCAGTAAAATCTTCGAAACAAACCTTCAAGATTTGGGTTAAATTAAAGTTCGTTCACATTTCAACTGTAGGTAACTGGTGTTGCCTCAACACTGCACTTAGTTCCTTGCCTTAATTTTTCATTTGCTATTTTATGGGCTTTAAAATCAAGGCTAAGTATGTCGGGAACTTTTGTAATAACCCACTCTTTTCAAAATTAAAAATATCAAAAAATGATGAACGTAAGATTTCAAAGAATAAAATTTAAAGGGATTAATAAGTTTTTTTTTTTTTTGATTTTATGAGAAAAAGTTAATTAGAAATTAGCTAGGTGATGCAAGCTACACACTTCGTAACACAATTGTATTTCTTAAAAATTTATTAATATTGTAATAACTAGAGAAAAATAATTCTAATAATATAATTTCAAACAAACTGTGGTTGTGAACCGTTAATTTTTTGACTTCGAGTGATTTTAAATAAAAATTAGGGATATTTTTTTCATTAACTTAGCCAACAAATTTGTTTTATTATAAATTTATATTTTCTAAGTCAGGTGACTTTTTCGTTTTTTAGCCCAAAGTTAATTTTTTTTATTTTTCCTGTTTATACATTTTTTCTGTACATAGTATGTACATACATTTAATCCAGTCGTGCATTTTATTTTGTTAACAGTTTAAAAAGTGAATTTCATACTTTAAAATATTTTTCTCCAACAAAGTTCATCAACTTCAACTTTTAAAAATGGAATCCACTTAAAAAAAGCAAGTCCTTGTTACCTAGCCATGCTCATATTCAATGCAGTTTGAATAAGAGGGACTGAATTTTCTTTAGAAGATTAACTTTGTCTAAAAAGTAAAGAGAAATGAGATAATCTTCTCACTTCAATCTGTCTCTGCTTTAAATTTGTATACAGATAACATAAACATACTATTTAGCCATAGCAAAAGTATCTGAAAGTTTTGCCTGCAAGTTCGGAACACGATTAGTACAGCACAGTTTAATGTTTGTATTGAATAATTTTTTTTTTTGCTTATGAGCTTTCAGCAATTTTAGTAAATTAATAATTAAGCACGAATAATGAAGTACGATGCGATGCGGTTTTGGGAAACAATATCAAAAATCAAAAACCGACTGTTACTTTTTTAATAACAGTATAAAAAACAAAATGGATTTTTCCCAACATAATATTGAAATCCAATAAATTTTAATGCAACAGTTTGTATACACGGAACAAATTAAATAATTCACACACAGATCTCACAAGATCACAATCAGTAAATAAATGATATGTGATGTATGTACCTTTCTACTGCCGTAATTACCCATTATGTATTTTAAAATGTATTTTCGGAAGTTAAACTGTCCTTATTTATTATTAGTGTATAGTTACTAAATTTTTTTAAGTTTTAAAACAAAATTACACGGAGACGTATTTTCACTTGCAGTCAATTTTCACCAGAAATCCGCACAGAGAAGTTTTGGACAAAACTGTATTTTTACTCCAAATGTGGGGAGCACTTTTAACTTACCCCTCCTCTCTTGCAGTCAAATAATTCATCAGCCCCGTCGACAACAACGTCCATCGACACATTTGATGAGCACCGAGTAAAAATAACAAAAGAAATTCAAACTCATAAAATAAATCTAAAAGAAGCAAATCCACAACGGAACGTCATCCACCACCTATATTCGCATATTGTACCGAACAAAAATGATGATTCCATCGGTTTGCTAGTCTACAGACTACCAATAGTAATAGCAATGGCATCAGGCCGGTATATAATTTGAATTTGTAATTAAAACTGAACAAAAAAAAAAAAAAATACTTGCTGCCTTTGATTATATTATTATTGAAGAAGTTATTCGTTGAGGAAACTTAAATTGTGCGGCGCAACACGTCATCCGGACACACGACCTACCAAACCAATTTGTATAAAAAAAACGCACAAAAACAACGACTCATATCATAGAAAGAGAGTGTGTTTTTTGGAGGCTTTACTTTCATATTACAGTTTCATGAACTTGTGTTTTTCTTTTTTCTTAACTGGGTGGTCGTTTGGTTTAGTTTTAAGACTTGCAGTACAATAGCTTTTAAAATAATGAAATATGGTACCCCATTACGCATTTATATATTTTTATTTAAAGAAAATAATGAACCAACAATAATCTATAAAAATAAATTTGGTAAGGAGACGCAGTTTTCACGGTTTGAAAAATACCCAAAATAACAACAGTCCATTAAGAAGGGGTGTGACATAATAACACACCTTGTTGGCCACACCTTATATTAAATTCCAAATTCGGGATGTAGTCAAGAAATAAAAACTAATAGCTTTATCAATTCAGAAAATTTTAATACTGTGATAAGTTCCATTGCATTAATTCAACTTAAAATTTGAAAAAATAAATGTATTGGCTGACGAAAAAGGAGACACCTCTACGAACTTCCTGATTTTAATAAAGTGACAGAAACATAATAACGTAACATGCCCTTCCGCATGTGTGCCTATTATTGGAATTTAATAATGAAATGAAAGAAAGGGAAAAAAATTATTGTGATTTTAGCGCAATAATTATATTCAACGAGTATTAAAATTTGAGCAATTATAATAAAATATTATAATGATGTTTTTAAAGTCACTGTTAAGTTAAGCTCTCAATATATTTTATTAATACGACTTTTGTCTTGTGGATTTAGACTGACATCATTTAAAAGGTAAAGCATTATGGTAAGATTTCTAAAGGGTGTCCCAACAAGAACGCAAGATTTAAATTTGGCGCTATTCGCAGTGTCATTGTTTGACATTTGAACAATTATTATTGTTTGTTAGAAGAAGGTATAAGGTTAATAAAAATGGAGCGCTACACGAATGAACAACGCACTCTCATTGTGAAATTGTTTTACCAAAATGGTGAAAGTTTTGCGGCTACAGTTCGCAAATTGCGATCAATTTGGGGTTACAATAATGCTCCAAAAGAGTCAACTGTAAAGCGATTAATGGAAAAATTTGCTGAAACTGGGTATGTCACTGATGTAAAGACAACAACGCGCCTTCGACCAGGTCGATCAACACCCAGCTCGCAAATTGGTGTTTCCAAATCCACTATGTGAAATGATAACCAATTTTTTCGTCCCTAGAATTGAAGAAATGAATGTGGAGGGGATGTGGTTTCAACAAGACGGCGCCAAATCTCATACAGCCAGAAAAACAATTCAATTGCTGCATCAATAATTTCCCGGTCGTGTTATTTCGCGTTTTGAAGACCAGAATTTGCCGCCTAGACCGTGCGATTTAACACCATTGGACTTTTTTCTTTGGGGTTTTTTGAAGTCGATGGTTTATACGAATAAGCCGACGACGACTCAAGCCTTAAAAGAGGAAATTGCAAAAAGGTCATTGAAAATTTCATTTAAAGATCGCGTATGTGCCAGCAAAGCCGCGGCGGCCTTCTGCCCGATGTGTTGTTCCATAAATAACCTCATCTTGTCTTCTTTATGATATAATAAAGAATTCGCGATTTTTTTTTTAAATATCTGCGTTTTATTTAAAACTTAAATCTTGAGTTCTTGTTGGGACACCCTTTATTTATTTAAACAAATTACTAATTCATGTAATTTTGAGTATGATTGAAAAAAATATGCGCTAAACAAATTGATTTAAAATCGAGTTAACATATGGAAGTTTAACTTTAAATAAAATGAATGACTGGAACACGCACTAACTTGCTCCTATGTTGAAATATTTTGGAATATAAAAAAAAATGTTGGAACAAAAATCAAATTCAAGAACTGATATAAAGTATTATTTAGATTGATACCAATGTGTAAATTTTTTTTTATTTTAACTAAAATCTTAAATATATTCATACAAATTTTCATTTGCCTTGTTTTTAATTATTGTTGAAATTTCAAACCTACGACGGTTAGTTTGTTAGTACCTAAATATTAATTTAAAATATTGTTTGCAAAAAGATTGTATCCACCAAAAATTTGAAAAGTTACAATCAAAATTTAACCTTTTTTTAATTTGCAATTTATGTATTCAAATGTCTAAAAAGTGATTAAAATATAATTGAAACATTATTTAATTGTACCAGCAATTTTTTGTAGGTTATGGCCACAGTTATGTTTTTAATCAGTTCCTCCCAATCTGATGATTTTGCACCATTTAGCAAAAAGTATTATCTCGTTTTCCTCTATAATTGTAGTATTTTTCTAGTTTTCTTTTTTTTAATCCAAGAAGTTAATATTTCTAGAAAGATTTGTTGCTATTCTATTGTACATATATAATTTTTAACTTCAAAAAAAAAAAAAAAAAAAAATAAACGTTAATTTTTTGAAATGTTTTTCATTTTTATTTCAGATTAAATTGATAAGAGGGATGGGGGGAACAAGTATATACATTTCCAGAAAACTAATTTTGATCTAAAATGTCCAACCGGTTCTGGTTCTTCTTTTACAATACATAAACATATGTATTTTATTTATGTTAAATTAAATTTTTAAAGTGACATGATTGCTTTCCAAAGCATGGCACAGGGAATCAATCAGGAGATTCATTCACCAAAATTCATTAACAACGCTCAAGGTTATCCCTCTGGGGATGATGACAAAATTTTTCACATTTGGCAACAGTATTGCGAAGGACTTTTAAATTAGCAGTTTACGAGGTTAAACTTTGCAGTAGGTGCACCTAGCAACGTAGAATTCGCCGACGTCACATTTGAAGAAGTTATTGCTGAGGTGAAAAACTTCCTTTGGGTTCTGGAACAGATGACACACAACGGCTCTAGATGACTCGTGATTCTAATATCCAAATTAAACTGCAGATCAAATGCCTAATCAGTGGAGGAAAGTTATCTTCTTCCAATCCAGAATATAAGAATCAGAATGGAAAAATATCGGGATTTCTCAAAAAAAAAATCCATATTATACCTATTGGTTGAGAAAATGCATTCCAGCATTCTTAGAGATCTGATATGGGTTGCACTTAGCGGGTAGTTCTGGAAGTCTACATACGGTTGATTATGGACATGTACAAACAGCACAAAACAAAGGTAAGATGCCCCAAGAATCATCCAAGAGTTCCCAATTAGTGTAGTTTGCAGCAGGAAATATTCTTGCGTCCTTTGCTCTTTGTTAGAGTTTTTGACTTTTTGCTTGAGAATAAGGTGACTGACCCCAAAGTGAAGCAGTTATTTATTTCTGACTTTAGAGCAATTAATAGCGCAGATCCTACATCCTTGTGAGCTCTACAAACCTAATATATTGAGCTTTCTTTTTCAGAGCAAATATATAAAGCCTAATACGGCAGGTGTGAAAAAGAAAAAAATCGCAGGGAGCCTTAACGTCGAATATACCACTATGATTAAATTAGCTGGTACTGTCATATACAAAGAAAATACCCCAAGAACCCTGCTCAGCAAATTGCACCAACACGGCGAACTCTACAAGTGGAGCCGTAGTTTGAGGCAGTATGGTAGAGTTGTGGTTAAAGTAAAAAATTATACCTTGAAATTCCCTATAGGTAACTAAAAATTGAAAAAATTCTTTGAAAATGTGGCCTCTGTTATGAGTTGCGGACTATTTTGGAACCAAATTTATGTTTATGGTAGCAATGATGAGGTAGGTAAGTAGGATGCAACGCGAGTACAGGTTTGATAGCCTTGCGTATAAGTAAGCACTTTTTATTAACTTATAAGGAACAGATTAATGGGAGACTATGTGTCGAATAATGGATCCTACCTACTTTCCAATAACGTACCACTTAAATATTGCATTGAAAACAACCTTCGAACCAATGCGAAAGTAGAATAAAGTTACATAGTAGTGCCTCTGGTCTGTATGTAATGAGACCGGCTAAGTAAATGAAACAGTTCAGTTAGTTCCAAATGATTAGCACATCTTTCTAGGTATTTTGATTTCAAAGGAAACCTTACGATGTTCGAAACGATGTGCAAAAAATCCAAAAAAGCCTTTTATTGATTTATGCGAAATATTTAATCGATTTTGAAAAGACAACCCAAAGATATGAGAAAGAAACTGCATGATTCTTTTATCATATGACCCTTCCAAATAGAAGTATAGATGCAGGTAAAACATTATCCTACATTTTTTTAATCCAATTAAATACGAATTGAGAACAGCTGACTGTCGAGGACGGCATGGGCATTATTCCAAATTAAAACAACAATATATAAATATACAAACCGTGTCGTGTTGAAGAGAACCTGCAGAAGGACGTGAAGGGCAGAGAGATGCAAAAATTATCGATTTTGTTCACTTTTTACTGCACTAAAATTTTGTATATCTTTTTTAGTTTTTTTATTTAGAATAAAAGCACTTTTTTAATTGTTTATAATAATGGAACTTATTTTATAAAATGAGAAAAAATAAATTGAAATTTTTTGTGTTTTATTTTGATTTGGACAGCTTGACAAAACGTCCTTTGCTGGTACGACTGGTTGGAAATGGAAAATGGCAAATACAAGACAGACGTAGTTTTTTGAAGGATCAACAGGGCGCATGTTCGTCGTGTTTTTTGAAGTCGATTTTTTTTTTTGGATTGAAATTTAAATGACAATTTAATTTTGCAGTTAAATATTCCGTTGGAAATATTTTGTTTTGTTTTGTTTTAAAGAGAATTTAGTAAAAATAAAATTTAACTTACAGTTTCATTAGAATGTAACTCCTTTAGTGCCGGTCGACTAAAACTATTGTCCTCGGAATCCATTGTATTCTTTTAGTTCACAGAATAGGTTGAGAGCAATAGTTAGCTGCTATTTTTGAATTTGTTTATAAAATAAAACTATATCACACACTCGCGCGCGTTTTGTTTGAAAATTGAATTAAAAATAATTATTGTATTTGGAATTCCTATGCAATGCAAAAAAAAGTTCCGTTGCACAAAAAAACAAATTTGATTTGATTTGGAAGAATGTTTAGCCAACATTGCGGAAAAAATAAATTTCCCTTTAAGTGACATCTAGATGCCAACATTGAAACGACATACAAATTTCCCTTTTGGGGTGGAAGCACATGCATAGAATTGAGGATTTTAATATGGTCATTGTATATAAATTTGCATAGTACTCTCATGAACACGTTTTGTACATATATGCTTTCGTCGAATGGGGCGACATCTAAAAAGTGGGGGCAACCCTTCCTCAGTTTATTTTGCGGAGAGCTTATGGAGGTTTTAATTGGTATTTATTGATATTTTTTGGTTGCAATAATCCAAATAATAGTCTCCTCTTGCTCCTACTGCCAATTTCCGATGCTTAAAGACTCCCTATATCCAAATTCTACACCTCAAATTTTGCAGCGCCACCACAAGGGTCGGGGAAACAATAAAAAATACTCGCCATGATAGTACTATGTTTTTCATATACAAGGAACACGTTCCACATTGAATTGACTGATAAATACAAAAATCAAAATGGTGGAAGCACATTATATGGCTGACTTTTCCATTTACATAAGTGTTCGGAAAACTAATTTTCGCTCGGTTTTGACATTAGCTTTCTACCACGTCCGACTACCATAGTTCTACCTTTAACAAATGGTTGCAGAACTTGACATTTAATTTATATGATTGGTCGCAGACAGCTGCGAACTAGAAAACACAAAAGTAGGCAAACAACTTTCTTGAGGTCAAACGCATGTCGTAGCTGTTGGTCGCATGGAATATAATGAAATGTGTTTTGTTTGCAGTTTTAATTAATTATAATAGTATTGCATCTATTTAAATTTGTAAGTATATCCATTTATTCACTTATTAAAACAATAAAAAAAGAATAAGTTGATATTCGCTTTAGAAAAAGTTCAGAATATTCGAAATATAAATGATGAATTGCAGATGAACCATTCTGTTTTTTTTTATTCATTTGGAAAAAAATGTTGACAGGACAGTTTTATTGGTCGAATCAATATCAAGAGGCACAAATTAATTGAAAAAAAGTTGTGAATTTAAAATAATAAAATTTTATTTGCTAAATTAAACAAAATAATAAATTAAAACTGTGGCTTGTAAACAAATTTCTTTGTATATGAAAACTATAGTACTCTCATGGTGGAAGTCGAATGGGGCGACATCTAATGTATGCCGGCAACCCTTACTCTTTTTTTTTTGCGGAGAGCTTATGGAGGTTTTAAATGATATTTATTGATATTTTTTGGATGCAATTATCCAAAAAAATAGGCTCCTCTTGCTCCTACCACCAATTTTCGACTTTTAAAGACTCTCATGAACGCGTTCAACACGTCGGCCATCTAGCGATCACACCACTTACTAATTTTCTGGTTCCTGTTTCTCTGTATATACAAGTGTGCCCTCAAACGACCACACCACACAACACAAAAACCATCTTGATGATAGTACTATAGGTTCTATATACAATGTCCATGGCTGATTACAAGTTATCAAAAGTGTTGGGTAGAAAGAGAAGACTACGTAAAATTAGGCTGGGATTGATTTGCAATTTTTAATAGAAAAAAGGATAAACATTTCTCCTATACCCCCTCTATCTCTGCCTTAGGACTAGTTTGTTCACAAAGGGTCCTCAATTTAACTATAATCAATCAATTTATTTGGCTTAATATAAAATAATAAAATTTATTAAAAAATATTGCTCGTTTATTTTAAATTTCTTAAGAATTTTTTTTCTTCCAACTTTTTTTACTTTATAGTTTAATTGACATTTTTTTTTTCCTTTTTAAATGACAAACATGTACAGTACACAAATGTGTTGTATGAATTTTAGACTCATTTATTTTTAAGGTACATAATCGCATTAAATATAGGAACAGCAATAGTTAAACTTACGCCCTCTTGTTTTCTTTTTAATAATATAAATAGGTATGTTTGAAATAATTTTGTTTTTTTTTAATTAAATTTATTTTGCATAAAATTTTTCAAATTTATAAATTACATTTAAAAATTAAAAAATATATAAGCTAAAATAGTGTCTTTTGTTCTTGGTTCTCTCCGAAGTTTTTCGCTTCAAATTTTTTATTGTTTTCATAATTTACAATTATTTAGTTATATATAAAATTATTGGTTTTTTTTTTAATAAATTTTGAATGTAAAATATTTGCGCAAAATAGAATACTACTGATGGATATTTTTTTTTTTGTTAATTGAGTCTGAAAATGTATGTATAAATATCAATGTGTTTCTTGTTTTTTTTTATAAGATTTTCTTATTTAAAATAAATATTTCTACTTAAAAATTAATTAACAACTTTTAAATATAATAATATTTGTCTATTTTCATAACTATATTTAGTTTTTAAATAAATAAAAAAATTGCTTTTCTTTATGTTTTTAAATAAATAATAATATATATTATAGTAGGTCAGTTTTTTTGTTGTTAACAGGATTAGTTTATCTTAAGTTAATAAGTTTATACTTAAAAATTGTATTCATAGCTTAAAATTGTATTTATTTATGTACAGAAAAGAATTTTTAAAGCAACTACATAATAGAAGTATGAGTGCTTGTGCGTATTCCGTTAAAATACTTTTAATTTTTGTAAATCTTGAGTAGAAAGAAGTTTACAGTTATTATTAAACACATTTAAGTTGTGTTATTTAATTTCTACAGGCCTTTGAAACCTAGAACATCACGGCATTAAAAAAATAATAAAATATAATTTATGTGAATAATTAACAATTTAAAAAAAAAAAAAACACAAGAACTTTTATCACACTTGTTGAAGTTCATCGTGGTTTTTTGTTGTCCAGATGCCAGGTATTAGTTCCGGAGGTAGATTAGATTTTTTGCTAAATGTTTGAATATTATTATTGTTGTTGTTGTTATTGTTAATATTTGACGAGTCGTGATTTTGCGGACATTTTGTGTCATTTATTATCGTCGTGGTGTTTAGTGATGTCTTTTGTTTGCTTATTGTACGTGGACTAGAAATAAGGATGGATAAAACTCCACCAATAATTGTAAATGAGGCAAATGCCGTTTGCGGGATAAGCTGTCCAAAAATAACAGTTGCTCCCACAAATGGGGCCGTGAGGAGCCATATTCTTGCCCAAACTATTGTCGAGTATGCACAAATCTTTTTCTTATCTTCCGTTACTAGCTCGGTTGTGCAGGTTGTGAGAATTGAGAGAGTGCAAGATATTGCAGCTTTTGATATCATAGCAGACAGCATTAGGAGGGCTATGCGTGGATTACCTTTAACTGAAACATGAAGAGGAGATTATTAGAACAAAAAAATTACAAATGCTTTTATTGTTACTTACTGCTATCAGGAATTAGCCAAGCTGACAAGGCAATCATTCCGGCGATAATATTAAACGCACCAGTGCATTGCCATTTTTTACTTGTTGTAAGAATCAGGAACAATCCAATAAAAGTTCCACATATTTCGGAACAACCCGCAATTATTGTGTTTATCTCCAGATGTTCCCGACTAAATGAACGTATGTTCAATAACATGCCGTAATAGACGACAATGTATAACGACCAACATAGATGCACACATATCATATGTCGGACAGCACGGGGCCCTTTCCATAAAGACCACCATCCGGATGGAGGAGCTGCCTCCATGCTAGTTATAGCTTGTAGTTGAAGTTGTTGGTCAATATCATGTGGAAGACAGTATCGTGTGCCATTCATTTCGATGCACTCTTGCAGAATAGTTTTAGCTTCGAGAACGCGACCTCTTTGTATCATCCAACGAGGAGAGTCAGGAATCCATCTTAAATAAAATTTGGAGTTATAATAACAGCTTAAAAATATTCGAATCCTATTTCATAATAATATCTATAGGGAAAGGGTTACGAAGGATTCGAAAGTGTTCCTACTACGTTTTCACTAGAGTCGAAATTTGTTTTTCAAAATAAATTAAGACCCCGCGGTCATATTTCATTTGTTTCGAAATTCTTTAAGGCGTTTTCGAGAAATTTTCTTACAATAACATATAAACATAGTAAAAACCATTATGTTCGAATTTTAATTATGTATGGCAATTTAAATTATTAACTACCTAATAAAAACAATTCAACCATTTTGAAGTACCGATTTCAATTTTTTTCACAATTTTGAACTTAAAAATTAATTCTGTCGGTTTGTGAAGCAACTGGAGCGATAATCTTCAAACTTGAAACTTATCTGTTGTTCTTAGATGATTCCCTAGAGGCGAAATTTTAATAATTTATCTCCACAAATAACGGTACCTATCATATAACCCTCAAGAAAAAATGTATCTTAACAGCTCTAACGATTTTGTGTCGGTGAAATTTTTTGCCGTGGATTTTTGTAAAAATTAAAGTTTGATTAAAAAATATTTTTTTCAAAAAAACTGTTTTTAACACTAACTACTATAAAACCGGATTGTTATGTTTTTTTTATCATAAACAGTATAATAAATACAGGAGAGTTCTTTTTTAACTGCATATCAACATTTTCAATATTTCGAATATTGAATGATAAACATTTGGATACCAATTTTTTAAAAATATTTTAAGGAAATTTTAGAAATGAAAAACTATTTTTTGAAGAAAACCGCTGCAATGGAATTTTTTTTCAAAAATTCTAAAAGCTAAAGTTTAGTTATAAAAGTTGTATAAATTTAGGTAGCTTTTAGGATAAGTCTATATGATGCTGATAAAATTATTAAACATTTAATTATTACCTACCTCCATAAATAAATCAGTATAACAGTTGGCCATGATATCGCCATATAGAGATATGTCCAGCTCTTTGAAAAACTAGCAACTCCTGGTAGCATTATAACTCCCACAGACCAAAATTGCTCAAAAAGTGTACAAACTACAGTTCGATACGTTCCAGCAGTGATATCCATGACTAAATAATAAAAAAAAAGAATGAAAGATTTATTCAAAGTAATAAAACTATGTTTAAAAAAGTTTTGATCTTACAAATCATAGCACCTGCGGTATACATTTGACAGCAACAAACAGCTGAAAGGCAGCGAAAGAACACATGTAATTCATAAGACGAAACGTGACCTGTCAAATTACCGCAAATAATTTGCGTTATCATTCCGAAGAGCATTACATTTCGAGGACTAAAGCTGCAAGACGAAAACAAATATAATCAATAAACGGTATTCCATTGCCAAAGATAACTATATTAAATACTGATAATGTGCGTTTTTGAAAGTGATACTACTAAGCTTATGTATAGGGATTCTGATAGATCTTGCAATCAATCAGAATCCCTACCTTAGGCATAGCCAAATATTTAAAACGTTTAAAATTATTCCTGGTGCAAGGCCTTTGCTGTTAATAGATATATGTATGTGTGACTTACTACTTAAGTAAATGGGTGGCCAATAAGCCACCCGTTAGAACGCCAAACAAATGGAAGAATTGCGTGACAGCAACCAAAATATCACGTGAGCATACCAAATCGAACTGGGTGATCAATGATGGATAGTCAGATTTATGCTCGAAGGCTTTGCAAGGAATAACGGTAGCGTTCTTATTTGATGGTTCATCCCATAATCTAGGTTCCATGTCTTGATGTTGATAATGATAATATTGATGAGCATGTTCCAACGCATCTTGGTAAACATTACAGAAGTCTATAGTAAACTCATGATCTTCGACCTCTTCCAATGCCGGATGGGAAACTTTTATCCATTTTGTGTGATTTCGCGGACTTAGAGTATCTGGTGGCTTGCAATAAAATTCACCATGACGTGGTGCAGGAGCTGTGAATATGATACATGCCATAAACCATGAGGAAGGAATTTTACAAAGGAAGATCAATAGAACTGTCCGCAGTTGCCATTTGCCCCATTCGCCAGTTATCTTTCCTACAGCATCGACTTTTGATTGCATTTTAGTTACAACTTTGGGTGGTTTTCCTTCGATTAGAGCAAATGAATCTACTGGATAGAGATTTTGTTTATTGTGAGTGGGTGTATTGTTGAGGGATTGTGTGGTGGATGTAGCGTCATAAACGGCGGTGGCGGCCGCGTTGGTACCATCTAAGGCATCCAATCGGGGCGCTGCTGATGAGACTGAACTTCTTCTTCTACAAGATAAATTCTTGAAGTCGATGTTGCGATTTATGGTGTTGTTGTTGTTGTTAATATTATTATTTAGAGTTCGTGCTTCATTTCTCACATTCGCCGGAGATGAAGACAACGATTCAGGTATCGCGATGGGAGCTAGAAGTGGTGTTGATATGTTTGTTACGGAGGTGGGCAATGATTCTGTTTTGTCTTGGTTCCGCAGAAGTGGTGACTCTGCCTGTAAATAAAAATAACAAAATAACACAAATAATGTACAAAATGTCCAAATTTTTTTTTATAGATGTGGTCATTTCTTTTTCAGATTTATATTTTCCGAAACTTATGAAATTGGTTCACATAAACAACTTATTATTAAAAATAATATAAAGAGTAGGAGTGGCAGTGGGCGGATTTTCCTAAATCCAATTTCCTAATTTTTTTCTTGTTCATAAGAAGCATTAGAAAAAGTTTCCGATTAATAAAAAAATAAGAAAAGTGGGCGAGGTAAACTTAGATCAAAGTTCTGTATTTACCCCTGAAACTACCTGAAATTTCATTTTCCCCTCATTTATGAATTATTTTGTAAAATAGGTGATTAACATTTTAGACCCAGTTTTTTTGGTGGTGCGTTAAACCAGAGTTAGTTAATCCTGCAAATTATAAGATCGATTGATAACTCAACAAACAAAGGGCCTAAAAAACTAGTAAGATAAAAAAAAAACAGAAAAAAAAATTGAAGTTAATCAAAGGTGGATTCAGCATTTTTGGTAGGTTAACTCGGGGTTAGCTTTAACCTCGCACTGAAAAACTGTGTCTTAGTAGTCTAAATCACCTTTTAAATGTGTTATCGGTTTGAACTGATATAGCAAGCCAATATAAAATAATTTGTATTTTCAGCAATTTTTTCGAAATAATTTCAAAACTCTATGAGATTTGGGTTTCGGGACCATAAGCCTGTTTGGTAACTTTAAATTTTAACAACGTTCGCATACACCAGACGTTTGTCTGAACCTTCAGCTCAGTTGCATAATTTTAATTCACCGATTTCAGCGGATTGGCATGTTCTGTTATCACACATTAGAACCTTGAACCAAAGCTAAACCTCTACTAATCTGCTGAATTCGGAAAATAAAAAGTGCTGAACCACGATTTAAATATTTCTGCAACTGGACCTAAGCACCTTAAACTTATACTGAAACTTAAGTTTATTAGGTATTTCCCGAGAGGCAAAATTGAAAGTTTTCTTCCCTCCGAAAATAACAGTACCTGTCACAGAACAGTGACGTCTCTAGAGTTTTTGATGAAATTTAATTGTAGTGAGGCTCTGCTGTAAGTAATTAAAATCGTTCACCGAAAATATTTTTCAATAAACCATAAACCGGACTTCTTTCTTTAAAAATTTATTTTTCAAAATTCGTATTTTTACGATAACGGTACCTACATAAAATTTTTTATTAACATTCTTAAAATTTTATTTGCATAACATTTCAAACATAACACAACACTTTTAATGCCTTACTTCCAAAGACAAATCAAAGCAAATTCTCTACATCCCTATTTTGTTTTCATTATTAGAATCCTTGCACGTGTCAGGTATTAATTTCTTCAAAAGATATAAATCTTTCTCCCAAATTATTGCTCTTCATTTTTTTCCTATCTCAGATATAAGACACAGAATGTGGGAAAAAAAAACTTTCCTAATGGCAACCTTACCTACATATATAGTATAATATAAATTAAAATTGTAACCTTAAGGAATTTGTTAAGGAAAAAAGTCTATAAATATAAAAATGTAAGAGTATTATCTATCATTTGCTATATAACACAATTAAACCGCAGCTAGGTGAAATTGCTTCTTTTACTGTAATAGATTCAATAAAGTTATTTCAAATATTAAGAGAGAGAAAAAAAAAGAAACCAATCGAGACATTAGTTATCAATAAATGTCTAAATCATAGCTTTCCAAACAAAGTTAGTGGTTGTCGGTTATAAAAAGGATTTGTGAATGTGCCTAGAATATTATTACAGGATAGTTATTTTTTTTTGTGATTTGGGAATTGGTATATATTGTGTTAAATAAAGGGGAGGTCACTTAACTTTCAGATAACTTTTTTCTTTATTTGAATTGGTCTACGAAAATATCTTGAGTGAAATAAAAGGTCAGAGGGACTATTAAAAACAAATTGAATTCAAGGCTCTTTAGTTAAAAGGATATCTAATGTTTGAATGAGTATTTCAAGACAAAAGTAATATCAGCGTCTGGCTTAACTTTTTTTTTGGGTAGATATGATAATTCAAGAAAATACACATTTTCTTAAAGTGATAGATGAAATAGTAATTTATGTGGTAATAACTCAAAATTAGACGCTACCGGAAAAAATAAGAACTTCTGGCTTCTAATATCAAAGAATTCAGTATGTATTTCGAAAAGAAAAAACTACTATTATGTACATATAAGTAAATATAGGGTAGACTTTTTCCAACAGGTGGTCGTTTGTTTCGGGTTTATCCTTTGTATATGAAAACTATAGTACTCTCATGGTGGAAGTCGAATGGGGCGACATCTAATGTATGCGGGCAACCCTTACTCTTTTTTTTTTTGCGGAGAGCTTATGGAGGTTTTAAATGATATATTTATTGATATTTTTTGGATGCAATTATCCAAAAAATAGTCTCCTCTTGCTCCTACCACCAATTTTCGACGCTTAAAGACTCACCAAATCGAATTTTACACCTCACCCTAAAAAAAACTCGCCATGAGAGTACTATAGTTTTCATATACAAAGGTTTATCGGCGAAAATTAACGACTTTACATACATCTCCACAGAAAATAGTCTAGAAGATGATTCACCGGTCCGAAACGTGAAACTATAAGGTGGTACGAGTTGTGAGACATGTTGCGCCGCCGCGCCGTCTTGTTGAAGCCACAGCTCCTGTTCAATTGAGAAACGAAAAGTGTAGTAATCATGGCTCTATAGCGGTCACCATTGAGTGTAACTTTCTGGCCAGCATCGTTTTTAAATAATGATTCCACTAGCCCATAAAGCACACCAAACAGTAAGTTTTTCTAGATGTAACGGTGGCTCAACATACACTTGAGGATTATCTTCACTCGAAATATGGCAGTTTTGTTTATTGACGTAGCCATTCAACCAAACGTTGGAAGCGTTGTCCAGACTTCGGTTTATTTATGTTAAAATGCCAAACAAAATTAAACCCAACTCACTTAGATATAAGCTGTTAAAATGGCCACTACTTAAAAGAAACTATTGTCAAGTTAAAGTTCTAAATTTCTAAAAAATACTCTACATATTAAGATATACGATAACAACTAAAAATTAGACCCTACAGGGAAAAATCAGAACTTCTGCCTTCCAAGATTAAAGCATTCAGGTTTTTCGAAAATTAAAAAAATAAAATAGAATTCTAATTGTAAATCTGCTAAATGTTGATTGCCGTTTTCTATTGTGATCGTCGAGAAGCCTTCTAAACTCCGCGCTAATTGACAGTTCCCCTTCTATAATTCTTTTCAGAATCGCATCCGAAACACTTCTGGACGACCAAGGAAAATGACACAAGTCTTGAGCCTTAAAAGTTCGAAGATCATATATTTAGAAAAAAACAGATTAAAAACACTCGACAAACCTCACTTTGCACAATGTGCTCTAGGTCACTTAATCCTTATTTGTAAACTAAACACATCCAGTTTGTTTTTTTTTGTTTTTGTATTTTACCCGGAAGTTTAACTTATTAAATAACTAATTCACTTATTTGCTCAACTGCTCCCTTAAGACTGTCCTTCTTTTCCGCAAAAGGAGATATGCCCAGTTTCTTACAATAAAAAAATATATTCGGCATACACCAGTTGAAAGGTATACTTTTTTTTTTTTACTTACCACCGGCTATTGCCGGTCCAATTGCGGCAATAAAACGATTTTATGACGTCTCTCAATTGAGTGTTTCAGAAGAAAAAAAAAAAGATATAAATATCTGGGTAGTTCACCGGTTGGTGGTGGTGACGAAATAAAATTTACTTTCGGCAAAAGTTCATTGCACACAGCAAAATTAATAAAAAAAAAAACATTTTTAAAAATAAAATCCCTAACAATTAAAAGCAACGGTTTTATTTTTGGCCATATCAGTTATTTCCGATTGTTTTACAATTTAATTGGTATTCACAAGACAAAGGAATTTAAACAGGTAATGTTTTTATTTGCGTCTGCTATATTTTTAACTGAAAAGTGTTTGTTATTTAAGTATGAGTATAAGATTTGAATGAAGTCTTCCTGGAAGAAGAAGGCTAGAAACACATTCTCTCTAAGCATTCTCTCGTAAATCTTGGATGCTGGAAACAAGTTTTGTCTTAACAAGATTTTTCAAAAAGGGGATTTTTTTCTTTTTATTGAAGCATTTTGATTGCATTGAAAATTATTATTAACAAAACCGATTGAAATCTTATTCTTGTTGTCTAGTATTCAATAAAAGTAGGTATTATTAATTAGTTATTATTATTAAACTGAAAAGTGTGAAGCAAATCAAACAAAAAAAAATATAGTTTGCTAAATTGGAACAAAATTGATTGAAAGTCAGTGAGGTATATATGTATTTACGGTCTTAACTAATTTAAAAATAAGTTAACTGAAAGAAATTCTAAAAAATTTATTCCCATCATGTGATTAGTTTTTCATTAGAACCTGAAGTGCAAGTGTATTATTATCAGTTTGAATGAAACTACGTTGTTCGAACTAAAACATTCAATCTAAATCTTTTCAGTTGTTTTTCAAAAAATTCAATCAAAATCTTTTCAGTTGTTTTTCAATCAAATAATAATAATTAAATATTCAAACTGTTGTACGGCAACGTCATCAATCTGTTCCAGATGTGGCGCAAGTAAGGTGATAAATGGACTAAACGGATGTATGCTCTTAAAAAAGGTGTTACATGCCCTAAAAACTATAAAAAAGGTGCAAAACTCACATTTCTTTTTATAAAAAACATTTTTTTCGAGTTTTGAACTATTGCTAAAAACAAAAGAGAAAGATGAAAAAAATGTTAAATTGTTGAAATGTGTAAAAATATGTCCTAAAATATCGGTTGCCCTTGTGAGCAATTATCGCGGATAAATTTCGGCTCAAGATTTGAATTTCATAGTTATAGTTGTATATTAGCCGCGTTTTATTATTATAAATAAGCTATACAGGTTTTCTTATCCGGTTCTAGGTTATTTTTTAACATGTAATACAACAACAATTTGGGATCTTGCTTTTTATCTAGGTTATCTTCTGTAACCTAGAAAATAGTTTTAACTTCGACGGCTAGGTGGCCACTTTCATCGTAAATGTTGGTACCAGTGTGAAAAAAAACAAGAAAAAGTGAGATGTCAACAAAAAAAAATTAAATCAACGATTTCAGTCAGCCACAGCAGACAAACACAAAAATTTACACTATAAACGAAAATTCCCATACCAGAAACGCAAAGTAAAAATTTTTCATAACCTAGATCGTTTTATTATCACCGGGTAACCCATCCAGGTTATCGGTGATAATAAAACGCGGCTGACACTTGGTAAGTTGCGCTCCACGCCCCCTGGAAGTCAGCATACGTTCCGGAATTGGAGATAGATTTTTTTTCTATTTGACGTTCAATGTATTTCCCATAAGAAAAACCCAGAAAAGGGCTCGAAATAATAACTTTACTAAAGAATTTATACGAACGGGTATTAATATTATGATTGTAAAAGCATAATAAAATATGTTTATTTCTAAATCAGGTGGAAAATATATCAAAAAACATAAATAATCATGAGTGTAATTTGTCCTCAAAAAGTGTGAAAAATCGCAAGGAAACAACAACAAATACTTAAAAAAAATGGAAGCTATTTTGGTTCGATTGAATTGTTAAACTTTGTGACTGATTCTCAACCATAGTTGATAACCAAAACACATATTCGTGATAAACAATAACAATTAGTGCGATAAGCAATATAAATAAATAAAGAAACAATCAAAAAAATGTAAAAATAAAAAAAAACATATGATTTGTTTAATGTTTTTGAGGGCAAATTACACAGGATTATTTATTTTTTATATATTTTATACCTAATTTGCAAATAAACACATTTTATTATGCTTTTACAATCATAATATTTATATCCGTTCATATTAATGGTTAAAAAATATATCTCCGATTCAGGGTTCACGCATTGACTACCAGGTGCCGTGGTACCAAGTGCCAATAGGGTCTAAATCCCTTAGCAGCCAATTATGTATATAAAATAAAATATTGGGAAAAGTAAAAAAAACAGCTGCCGATAAAGAACTATAGATAAAATGCACGACTGTATATCATTCAAACTTGCTCATATGTTAACGAAAAAAATGAATTAACGAAAAAAAATAGAAATTAAAATTTTGTGTTTTGAAAAATTTCAGAAAAAAAGTTGTCAAAAAAAATCAAAAAAAAAAAAAGATTCAATATAAGGTTTGGCAGAAATGAAAATATGTAGGTACATATGTATATTTAAAAAAAAATTACAAATAATGTTTTCGAAAGAAATTTACCAACAAAAAAATGTACCAACAAGAAATTGCCCAAAAAATTGTTGTCAAAAAATAAAATTAAAAAAAAAAATGTCAAAAAAAATTGTCAGGCAACAACGAAGTGAAGATTTGTTTAAAACCTGAGAATAAAATTTTGTCAAAAAAAAAATTGTGAAAAAAAATTATCCCCAAAAATTTTCAAAACAAAATGGTTGAAAAAATCCATTTGCCAAAAAAGGTATTGTCAGAAAAAGAAAAACCAAATTGCGGCAACGATTTCGATTAAAAAAAATCCACTAAGTGTCCATTTTGTTTTTAAATCAATACTCTTACGAGTATATTTGAATCTATTTTCTTATAATTTCAGCTCTACAATATATAGCTCCCTTGCTTTATTTTATATCCCCTCATTATGGTATAAATAAAGTCACTCTTCCATAATAATGCGTTAGTCATAAATTTTCGAAGGCTCGACACGAAAAAGCTGTAAAACAAATCGATCAATGCAAATCCCATTGTGACTCAATCAAATGGCATAAGGAGCTTCTCTAATGCGAAACACACCTTTTCCAGTTTTCCTGTCAAAAGACATAAAGTGACCCCGATTGTTATGATTTCTTTCCAACTCCATAGAACTATGTCCTTGAAATATGAATGCAATTGCGAACGACCGGAGACGAAGAAGCGACGCGATGACGATGACGACGATTTTACGTTTGCTTTTTATAGTCCTCGTTTTTGGATTTATTTTGGGAATCTAAGGACCCAGAATGGAAATGATATTAGTATTTAGGTGTTTATGACAAAAACACGTCAAGTTCACGGTTCACCATACAAATCGATTCCTTCCTGTGATATGTGCTGTTTTTTTTAAGCTTGTTACTGCTTACCATATAGCTGAATCGTAAATGTTTGTATACATACTCGTACTGTATGTGTATGCACGTTGTTTATGATATTTTTCTTGGAGCTGAAAAAAGAACTTGTACAGAGAACGTCTAAAGAGAAAAGCCTTAAAGGCAATCAAACTTATTTTTTATCGGGGGTATGTTGTGATGTGAATATTGAATGGAAAAGATGTGGGGATTCTTTTAAATGAAGCATTCGCAGACATACTCTTTCTAAGTTTTTGGCAAATGAAAAATGTTAAAAGAAAACAGTGACTAATCAATATGAGGATTTGAGAGGGTCATCAAAATCAATCAGTAGCACACACTCTTGTCAGTTAAAAAAAAAAATTTGAGTCACCGAATTTATTTTTTCATTTTATTTTGGTTTAAGTTTAATTTATTTAAAATAATAAAATTCACCACTAGGTCGCACTATAAGACTGCACTTAAATTAGTTTACACTGAGCAATACGGTTTTTTGCTGAAGAAAAAAAAACCTTTAATTTTTTAAGGTTGTCACAGACTTGATCTTAAAAGTGCAAGTATGTATTGTAGTTGCCGTTTACGAGAAATTTGAAGTTTTTGAATAGGGTTTTTTTACATTTTCAAGAGAGGCATATTTATTTCGGAAATAAAATTAATTAATAAAGCAATTTTGTACCAACCATCAAATATATGTATAGAACCGTTTCTGAAGTACATAAGCATGTGTTTAATCTTCAAAAAATAATTTTTTTTTCTCAAAAATCAAAATTTGTCTTTTATAAATTTTAGATGCTTCTGCATAAAAATTGTGATTACAATCAGATGAACCGTATTTGAGAAAATCGAAAATCAAAAGAATGATTCTATGGGAGGTAACGGTACTTCCCTGCGAGAAAAATCTCATTTTTCAAAAAGGCCAAACAAATTTATGACCTTGGCCCTAAAATAGAAAGCGTGGAGATATGTCCAAAAAAACACTTTGCACCAAGTTTCAGCCCGTTTAGGCGGTAGCTCAACGGACATACAGAATAGCGAGACATACTTTTTACGACTTCCCTATCATAGTAATGTCAAAATCGATCAAAATCTCGAGTTCGATTTTTCCCCCAATCCAAAACTTGCCCTGTAGTAACTATCACTACCACTAGACCCACTTTGTTGAGTTCTCTATCACCCTGATTCAGGTCTTATTGATGTTCCGAGTTCGGAAAAGAAATAGAATACGTTGATGAATATATTTACCTCGGACAGACGATTTCCATTTAAAATAGAGAAATTAAAGAAATAGAAAGAAGGGTTACTAACACTGGAAACAGTTTTAGAAATACAAACACATATTCGATACAAATATTAGCCAAATTTCAAGAAAATATCTTTTTGATGCATCTATCCCGCCAGTAACGACTTACCGTTCCGTTGGTCAAATCAACACAAAAGCTTGAGACAAAACAAAGAGCTATGGAAAGGTCAATCTTAAAAGTTTCGAAAAGACAACACATAAGACACGAAGTTTTAAGGAGCATGACGGGCTTTGAAGATGTGATCGAAAAGGCGAAGTAGCAAAAATGGAACTAGGCAGGTCATGTAGCTCGGATGAATGACAACCGCTGGACTATTAAAAGCACAGAATGGATACCCAGAGATGGCTCCCGTAACGTAGGAAGGCAAATAATACGTTGGAAAGATGACATCGTCCGACAAAATAGTAGATGGGAAAGAACTCCGAAAAACAAGGCAGAATGGAAAACCTTGGAGGAGGCTTATATCCAAAATTAAATAATTGAACTTTGTATTCAAAAACTTAATAAATTTTTTCTTGTAACTGTTTGTTTAAAGTAAACCAATTTTATGAGTTAAAAATTTAAATTGCTAAAGTAATGGCTGTTTTCACAATATCGAAACATTGATTTTTTTCATTTCGGTTTTGTTACAACTAATTTAAAAACCCCAAGCTGCAATTTCAGGTTTTGCTGTTTAAAGGTTGATTACACAATGTCAGTTAAGCAAAACAAATTGTTGTTCACACATAATTTACTACCAAAAAATACTACAGTTAACTGCATACTTAGGTACTATTTGTAATAGTTAATGAAATACTTATGCAATTCAAGAATAATAAATTAAATAACTCAAAACCTCAAAATATTTAGCTTTGAAATCTCTAATCTCCAATCAACCTTTTATGTGATGACATTTGTGCTACAATTATTTCATTGCCAGGAAATTGAAATTAATGTCTTAAATAAGCATTAACCTTGATTTGAAAAAAAAAAACAAAAACAAATAACGAGAAACAACAACATTGGAATGGAATTTTAAATTTTAATACCCAAACTAAATCGAATTCAAAATTCCTTATAAAACTCCCACCTACTGTGAATAAAAGCTTATAAAGTCCCTTTAATCGCACATGTCGTTGTTTTGTTTTTGTTTCTTACAATTTTCATATCAACACTTCTTTAAAAAATTGTTGAAGCTTTTTGCCAAGGCAATCTGTGCATGATATTTATTTCAAGACCCACGACATATAATACCTATACATTATACTATACAAATCCTACATTTATGTAAAATTCTTGTTTGTCAACTTAAGCATTATAGATAAAGTTTAAAAATGTATATAAATAAGTAAAGTATATACAAACATATGTTGTGATATAAGCTTCTTCCTGAGTCCCTTTGATCTTTTATTTTATCCTTTTTTTAGATTGCGGGAAGTGTGAAATGTGAATGTTGTGATAAGCTCCTTGTTTGTTTTTTTTTAAGAACTGAACTTTAAACTTTACAGAATATAAAAGTTCATTGAATTCTGAAATGATATAAAAATGGTTTGAACAAAGTGAATCTCAAGGTTTGTAATTTTTTGATGACCTTTTTCTTCGGGTTCATATAGACGTCATCGTCAGTTGAGATAGACAAGGTCGTTCGTATAGGAACATGAATTTGATTTTTAAAGTTCACCTAATTAATAAAAAGCTGTTGAATAAAATAGTCCATACGGGTTTTATGTTTCTTAGGTTTTTGTACAAAGTTATGTAGGTGCTTTTCTCTCGGGAATAGAGTGAAAATAATTCATGTATTACATTTCAGCAAATTGGTATCATAAATTCAATATTTTATCTGCGTTTTTATTTCTTATCAATGGAAAATATTTCAAATAGGTTTGTAAACTAATAAATTCATGCCAATTCTGAAATATTTAAGGATTTACTTTATGCAAAATTATTATAAATCAAGAATCATAGTTTTTGAGTTGCTCATCGTGAAAATCGCTAATCAGCTTATTTCACTGTTTAATAGATTTCATTTAACTCAACTCACTGTCGTCTAGGTTATAGGTAATGGTAGTCAATTCAATTCTCGTTTTGTGATACTGTAAAGTCAGTGACAAATATGTTCAAACTTCCCGCATAGATAAAATTTGATAATTCTGGATTTTTGAGAAGAATTGAAATTTAATTTGTAAATTCAAAAATAAAATGCTAAATTTTGGATTTGAGTTCACTTTTTCAAACTCATCTGGAATCGAATTGTGTATTTGGAAACAATTCTACTTATTTTCGTTCATAGCTCGAAAGCTACCTACAATTAAAAAAAAATATTTTTTAGGCACCGATGTTAACCTAGCGTTGACGTATTCAAGGTTCAGTTACGGTTTATAAATTAAAAAAAAAAATAGAAAAAAAAATTGGCTAGTATTCAGGAGCTAGTTTAGTAAATTTTTAAAAACTGAGAATTTTAAAATGTGTAATATTATATCTTCTTCGGTACTATAGTAAACTCCAGTCAAATTTGACATCCCTTGAAGTCGATGAATTATTTAAAAAGCGAAATTGTTATTTCGGCAATCTCATTCGATTCGACATTCAATTGAAGGTTAATTTTTTGTTTAATTTCAAAAACGGTCTTGGAAGACTAAAAAACTTTAATTAAATTCAAAAATTTTACACATCATTTGAGAGTAAGTTACGAAGACTGCTCTTTTTGAAACAGTAAAATATTCCAAAATCGGTCGAAAAATATTTGAAACCTGAAAACATTTAAAAACGGTTTTTCGTCAGCAAATTGAAACTTTGGGTTCTTTTAAAGTTTTCAAGGTATGAAAACAGCGCTCTGAACAAAGCCTTAAGATTCCGAGCATACTCTAAACATTTTCTGAATTGAGCGTGTTTTGTTCTGAGAGCTAAAAAAAGAAATAAGATTTTTTTTGAACCAATAAAGAGAAACATCCTATATATAGGCAACAATTTATCAATGACTGAAAAAATTATTGAAATAAAACAAGAAGTCGAAAAGTCTTACGTTGCTACGTTTAACTAAAACAATACGAGGTGTGTACGCCTTACTTTTTGAACACACCTCGTATGCGGAAATTTAACAAAAACAAAAAGATCAGATGCAAAACTACAGTTTTTTTTATCCTGTAAAAGATCCATGAAGGGCGATTGGCATGTCAGACGTATACGCTTACAAAAGGGATTTATACTATTGAAATAATTTTTTATAAGGTATTACAATATTCTATAGAGCATGTTGGATGGACCTTCGTTTTAATTATTTAATAAAAATAGAAAAACTATGTATATGTATTTGAATTTTTCATTTTTATGCCGTTTTATTAAATAATGTTGTTTCAAAGTATAGTTTTTGACAAATTCATTTAAAAAATCAAAACTTTGAAGAAAAAAAGGAATTTTTTTGTCCAAAGTGATTTTTTTAAATCTTACACTATTAAGCTCAATAATTTGTTTTATGCATTCAAAACCCTTATTCCAATCTGAAGTTAAATATTGAAAATCAGATGGTCCTTGTTCATATATTTTTTTAAGATATATGTACATTATACATAATATGCAAATATTTAAAAAAAAGGAGAAAAATCCAATTGATGTGACATTTCAGCTACCAATGGTATCTAGAAGGGTGTCTATTTAAAAAAAAATTATATAGCAGATATTTGATTATATCTTTGAAAGTATAAATAATTCGAGGGCCAAATAGTTTTCAATATTTAAAATTAAGTTTATAAGAACATTGAATACTGAAAACAAAAATTGCATTTAATAACGTAAAAATTATAAAAAAAAACAGTTTTAAGGAAAACATGACTTTTTTTTTATTTTAAGTTAAAGCAGTTCTTTTAGAAAAAAGTGGGTGGTGAGAAAAAAAATATTTTTGTCAAAAAAAAAAAAAAAATTATAGGGTAAAACTCCATTTCTTTTGCACAAACCAATGGCATAGTATTTGGGGAAAAAATCGTGGGGAAAATATTTTTCATTAGGGATTGGTTACACTTCATTAAACAAATTTTTATATGTCTATTTTTGTTTAAACAAAATTGTTTCTCATATGAACAATGAAAGAATTGGATTTAAAAAGCCATAACCATAATTTTTTAAACTTTTTAGTCAGGTTTTTCAGAAAATTTGCCTCTCAACGAAACGGAAGGTAATAATCCTTCATCAAATGCGATTTTTCTTCTTGTTTCAGTTCAACTCTAGCGTTTTGTCACACCTTATATGTGGTATCATTTCTTAACCAACTTGAAATAAACATATATAGTCTCTCTGAACATTACTTTGGCTAAATAATGAGCGCTGAAGGACGAACCTACTAGTCTAATGAAAGCATTATTTTTCTACGTTTGAATAACAAAAAATAATAGAATCCTGAATATCTGTCTGTACCTAACCAGGGAAAGGGAGTATTTATTTGTTTGATGTTGTCTTTGAATTTCAACGTCTCATTCTAACAAAAAAAAAAAAAAAAAAACGACTTCGGCATCTCACGTCCTTGCCAGTTGATTAGTGGTACTTATTTGTCAGCGTGAAATGTTTGCAATTATAATAGGATAGCTTCTTTTAGTTCCAAGTTTTCCTTCTTCTCTCTGATGTACATTTTCCATTGATTAAATCGCTTTTTGTGTGTGCTTGCGTGCGTGGGTGTGACGACCGACCTGACAACTTTTAATCTCTTGTCAAGTTTTTTGAAAATTGGAAAACGAAATACAAAATGTATAGATACTCGTACCTATGATGGGTGAGCCTGTTATTGTCAACCTGTTTATGGGAATTTCTGTGTCATCAGTTTTTGAATTAATAGAGACTTTTAGTTCTTTTTTTTTTGGCACATAGTACATACATACCTTTGTAATATGTAGGTATATTTTAAAGGGTGTTTTTTAGAGGTACAGTTTTTTGAAATGATATAAAAAAAATGAATTTTTGAAAATGACTTGAAACTGACTTTGTTCGAAAGATAATATTTTAAATATGGTTTCGCAACGGCTGACTGACGTAATTTAATCTGGAGGTCCAATTTTCGATCAATTTTTCCAACATTTGATTCCACCAGCTCATAAAGCACTCCAAACAGTCAGTTTTTCTGCATGGAACGGAATCTCAAAATACACTCCAAATACGAAAGTTTTGTTTATTGGAGTTGCCATTCAACAAAAATCAAACACAAATCACTTAACATCTATTAAAATGGCCGCCAGTTTCTGTTGCCAAAGTTCTATACCTCTAAAAAAAACACCCTCTATATAGCAAGGACAAACCATTTCGAAAAATTCATGAATATAATTTGCGAGGAGTGAGTACCGGTGATTTGATGAGTCGAAGAGAACCATATAGATTATTTTGTTAAGCCAGGACATCTATTGTTATTAGGTTGTCCTTTTAGTTGACATACTTCTTATTCTTATATTGCTCACTCAGTCACTCAGTGGCTAAGGAAACGCTGACAAATCACATATAAGTTTTTGATAAAAGAATTCTTAAGAGGGGGCATTTAAAAATATGGCCATTGTTCTTCTCAGAGAATATAATATTAATACCAACAATAAAGTTTAATTAATGGGTGGATTACATTGAGTTCTTTTGAGAAAAGCTGGCCTTGAGATGTTATGTTACTTCAATTTTATGCTTTTTTCATATTTTATTAAACCCACGTATGTACAAATAGTACCTACATACATTTGTTGACAATAAAGAACAAATAAAATTTGATGTACTTCTTTTTTGTCACTATTCTAAAGCTCATTAACATTGTTTTAATGCCTATAGCTCATCAAATGTAAAACACAACATGGCTATATTAATTTTATACTGGTCATCATTTTAACTACATGCGTATAAAAGAAAGTGCTTTTGGTCAATAATTTTGAGATTTGTGGAAGTCCAACGTCCACTTGTTTTATGGCCAAAATATTATATTCAAGGCTATAAAAAAATCTTATTGTTTGATATCATGAATCTTTTAAAATAAAATTTATTCGAAGAAAGCAATAAATTGAATTTTGTCATGGTAAGATTTATATTATATGCTGTGCATATATAAAAATACATAATGAATCATTTCATGGTTCATTTTTAAAAGTTCTAAAATTGTTTACTTTTTTATTAAAGAAACATACAATTTTTATGGAAGAAAGTAAACAGAATATATATATTTTTTTAAGAACTGATGAATTCATCGGACATTTCATGTTTACATAAAAATAATGCAAAAAATAGGAATTTCAATTTTATTCGGGTGTCTTTGATTTTAATTGAAACTAGTTCCGTCCTTTTATGTATAGTGCAAGAAAGTTCGGCTTTCACTCTTAAAGAGGACTTTCTTTTGAAGCCTTCAACAAATCCCGAAAAATACCTTTATTTTTTGAGTTTTTGGTGGTGCCAGGAGACAAGAAAAATCCGCCACCTTTAAAAAGTTTAAAATTTTGATTTTATTTAATAACTCTTGAGAAGTTTATTTAATTACATATCTATACAAAATGATTTATCAACCCTGTAGGTTGATTCTTTTAACAGTTGTGGCCGACCAAAATGAAACCGCAAAGGAGGCATTTCTTTTCTAAATTTATTGGGCTAGTAGATTGCAGGAACATTTTTATTTTGAAGTTTAGAAAATTACCATAAAAGTAAAAATAGTTTTCACATACTAGTATTTAATTCTTATTGTGACTATAGGGTAAGATTTTGATTCGTAAAAAATCGAATTCGAGATATAATTAGACCTGATATTTCGATGATAGAGAACGTCAAAAAAGTGAGTACCACTATTCTCTCTGTCGGTCGGTCTGTCTGTCTGTATCTGTACCTAGACATACAACAGCCTAAAGTACTGGAGGGATTTTCTTCAAACTTTGGAGTTAAAACTTTTATCTAATTCCCTAGGAGGTAAATTGAATTTGCCTATCATATAACAGTTAAGACAATACATATTTATCTCGGGAACGGCTTTAACGATTTTGATGAATTTTTTTAAGTGGGGTTTTTAAATTATTTGGTTAAAAATATTTTTCAAAAAACCTCTATATAAACGGTACCTGTCATAGAACTGGTTTTTTGGTTTTCGAATTTCTCATAAACGGTTTTTTTTTTGGGTGTTTGATTAAAATACTTTAACATAGGAGCAAGTTTGTCGTCATTTTATTTAATAATTATAATTTCATAGTTTTGAGTTTCTGAAATTAAATGATAAAGTCTAAAGTCTGTTGTTCCCCTGTAACAGTTTTATGCTCTAGCTTTTTTAAAGCGAAAAGTCCATTCTTATTTTTAATATTTTTCTCTAGGTAGAAGCGTTAAAATTATTATATAATTATTAAGATAATATATTTTTTTATCAGTTTAATAATAATTATAAAGCTTCAACCTAGTTTTTTTACTATTTTTTTTTTAAATAAGACAGTCAATATTTTCTATTAGTAGAGAATTTGTTATAGACCTTTAAGAAGATTCCAACAAGAACCAATGTTCAATTATTGTTGAAAAATTCGAACTTTACTCATAGCTGTAAACTAATTTAACCTTTTGTTTTGTTACATATATTAATAGGGCAGATACAACTGAATTGGTTAGCCCAAAACCAATAAATTTACAAAATTTCAGTTTTGAGAAAAACTAATTGATGGAAGATTTGAAAGTTTTTAGATTCTCAATTCGGTCATGAAAAAATAAATTAAAAATTTTTTATGAAATGAGATATTGGGTCAGAAAAGCAATGAACTTGAACTGTTCTTACACTCAATACAAAAAAAAGTATAGGTAGGTAGGTAGGTAGAGATGGCAGCCGCTACCTGGCCTTGCGATTCAATTAGCGCTGGGAAGCGCCGTTTTGATACCATTTACTCGTGTAAACCTAGTAGGGATTAAGAATTATATGGTTTTTAGACTTCAACGAACTTATATTAAAGCCATTTCGTCGCATTCAGAAATATAATCAGATCTTTGATTTTCTTCTCTGAAAGCTCACTTGGGTCATCAAGGAATGCCTTCCCAAAGGAAGTTAATCTGGAAAGGGCTAAAGCGGGACAGTTGCAGAGAAAATGAATCACAGTTTCTTTTTCTTGTGGGTCTCCACAGCTCCGACATTGAGAGTTGTAGGGAATTCCCAGCTTCCTAGCATGCTCCCCTATGGGCCAGTGCCCAGTACAAATTGCTATGATCCTGGCTATGTCGTGCCTGGGTCTACATAATAGATCTTTAGAACGAGAATGGTTATAGGTAGGCCAAATCTTTCTCGATATGACGCAGTTTGTAAGACTGCTCCACCTAAGGTTGGATTCATTGACAAAATCGAGAAAATCCGTCCCCTCACAGCACCAAGAGGGATATTAACATTAACTGCTACTGAGCTGTGAAGGGTCGAGCCTTGTCGAGCCGCCCGTTCATTACCCTCTATGTCACAGTGACCTGGAACCCAGATGAGAGTGACCCGGCGTTCAATGCCTAGACTCGACAGTTTGTCTCGACATTTCTGGGCAAGTAATGAGGTTGATGTAGTTGATTTGATGGCCTTAATGGCCGCCTGGCTATCGGAGCAGATTGCTATGTTTCCAGGTATAGTTAAAAATACTTTTTTTTGTTTTGTTTTATTGCGTTAATATAATAACTTATATTCAAAAAATTTTTAAAAAGAGTAAAATTTTTGCCTTTCAGGCGGGAGGAGCAATTTTTTGGTTTAGGAGGAGGTTTAAATATTTTACACTTCAGATTCTTTGCTGTAGTGAGCTTAGAGCAAGCTTCAAAAATGTTTTTTATACTTTTAACTTTAAAGAGCAAGTAAATTAAAATTGAACTAACGGTACTATTAAAGACGAAACCATGAATTTTGGACGCAATGAAATCACAGTGTTTGAGTGTAAGAAGCGTACTTCCAAAGCATTCTTGCATTTTCAGCAAAAAATTCATCGATTCAATTTCATTTAATATTTTTCTTCGTTCGTAATTTGGTCTTAAATAATTTTCTATATTTTCTATATAACTTACTACAAACAAAAAAAAAATATACAAAAAATGAGACATTTGGATATGACTTGAAGGTTACCTCCTCTTGCTCTCCTCAGGACTTTGACATAGATATATTAATTTCATCTCCTTATACACCACCAAATCAAATCAAATAGTTAATCATCCCGCACAAAAGTGCGCCCAGAAACAATTTTCAACGACACACAATGCCAGTGATTAGAGTAATCGCATTTGGGAACGTTTTATGGGGATACTTTCGGTTCCAAAATTACTAAATCCTTTTCACTCGAAAAAAAAAAATAATAATAATTTCTATCCCGATGTAGGTGAGGGGGGTGGGCAGTTTATTATGTAAGCATAAACACGTTTGAAATTTATTAGGTGCTAATGACCTCACACACATATACACACCCACACAAACACACACACCCACTTTCCGTAGTCATTATAGCTTGTTAACAGATTCGAGGAAATGTTTGACGTTTATGATGGTTGCCTAGAATAAATATTGACATCCGTATGTAATAAATACTTTATTGCTTGAATTACTGTTATTTTTATTAACTTGATTTATGTGACGGTAAAGATTTCTTTTTTTTATATATAAATTATACTTGTGTATATAGGATCTTCAATATTAAACAGCCAAAAACACGAAACAGGACACGCAACTGTGAAGGAAACACCTGTAAGAGTATGAGAACATTATAAGTATTATTTTATTAGCACTCCATCAGCTGCTTGATTTTTGTGTGGACAGGTCAATTTCAAGGAATTTTATTTGAAACGGAAAAACATTTTGAAACGGAAATACATAAATATGTAAAAGTAAATTTTCATTTTTTTTATTCTTCAGTTACTGGTGTTTGTCGTGAACTCGAGTGGGACCACAAGTCTCCCACCTAATGCTTCAGCCTATAGAGGCCTTGTCAAACAGAGCGCGGTCCGACGGGCGGTGAGGCGCAAGCTTTGATCTCAAAAATATATACAACTTTTAGTTTAGTTTGTAAGCCTGAGCCTGGCCTACATTAAATACTAAGACTTGGAAATGAAATGAAAGGTCAATATCAAGACCTCAGTTCAGCTAACCAAATTATAGAAGCTTACCAGAAAAGCTCTTTCTACAGAATTACGGAGGTAATGTGTAAGTCAAAACATTTAATAGTCAACAAAGTATAGGAAGCTTGTCCATTGTCCAATAACTGGGCATAACGTCTGGAATAAAACTGCGATCCCCTGCTCCGAAATAGTTGTTAATTAAGCTGTTGCAAAGACACATTTATCCTATATCTTACATATTTGCATTGGTTAAACTTCGTTTTCAATTGGCAATCTGGAAGCAGAAAAAAGCATTCTGAATGCGTTCAATTGATTCTAAAAAAAAAGAGAGGGGCATATTCATAGTCAAATTTTAGAACCGAGTCCAACTGGCCTCGAGTCTAAAGTTAACACACAGGTTAGAAACAGCTGCTATTCATAGAGAATTTTGCAGCTCTGTTTAGTAAAAAACAGAAATCTACTACAATTTTAGTTGTATTGCCCGTCAATCCATTGAAATTCAATACATTTTTTGACAGATAGAAAAAAACAACTTAGTCAAAGAGTCAGCCGTTTTTAAAGTTGAGCTCCAGTTTATCTTTTGGACCCGAGTCCAAATTGTCCATGAATAACATAAACTCCAGGTTAGCTTAGAAGAGACAAAGAAACAACTTGTCAGACGACTATGAATATGCCCCAATTTCTCTTCTGGATTTGAAATCAGAAGCAAAAACAGAATCACTCACACATTCAAAGATTTAAATGTCACACTTGATAAATGTCATATTTTTTAATTAAAAAATTGTGCGATTACTAATACAGTCACACCAAACTTCAAATTTTTCAGAATCGAAAAAAATTGTTCAATTGGAATTCCGAATCTAAAACCAATTCCGGATTGCCAATTGAAAACGACATTAGCGAAGAACGGTCGAAGAGGAATCAGCACAACTGTTGAACAGTACTAAAATACATCTGCAGAAACCGTGCACGATGGTGCGTAGGAGTATTGGAGTCCATAAGCCCCGCGAGGGAAAACTCATGGGCAATATATGTCTGAGGACCTTAGTAAGTATAGATGTATATAAGCGCCCTTATACATTCACTTCTCTTTAATTGTCAAGCTGTCTTCCTAGTCTGAAACGGAAGGTCTTCTTCAAAAGAAAACGATACCACTGATAGCAGCAAACTTTAGTTCTTGAGTTTACCTTGGTGTGAACGTACAAATTTAACACCTATTAGAATGACAAATAACCTTAGAATTCCTTTACTTTACTAGGTTTAGGTTTCACTAAAAATTCAAAAGTCCTAAAGTAGGCCATGTAGACTTAGAGGTCGATCCGAAATTTGAGACGATTCCTAACTTTAAAACTACAGAACTCTTAAACTTGTTCTAACAGAGGTCTTGTCACGAGAAGAGAAAACATAGACACGTTTGAAAATCTCGATTAAGCCTAAGCTCTAAATTTTGAGCCTAAAAGAATTCAAAAAAGCTACATAAAAAAATGCATTCAAATTTTTTGAAGTTACATTTTTGTGGATGAACTCAATAAAAAAATTAAAAGATTAAACATTTTAAAAAAAGATTTTGATTATTTTTGAAAAGCCCCAAATTCGTTAATCCACTCATATCGGAAGCAAATGAAAAAATTTAAATAAATAGGTAATATGTAAGTAGGTACTTAGGTACTTGAGAAAAAATAAAAACCATTTTATCGATTGAAATGTCTCCTCACACAAAAAAATTAACGGAATAAAAAATTTCCAATTTTTTTTCATATTTGTTTAGGACTTTAAAATTTTTTTTATTAACTTCCCATAGGGAGTTATTGCAATCGGTCCGATTTGTCAAATTAAAATTTTTGACATTTCTCGACGTTTCAAGGTCCCTAGAGCCTATATCAATCATTGTTAGAGAGATTTCTGTCTGTGCGTATGTACGTACGTTCGTACGTTCGTACGTTCGTACGTTCTGGTACCATTTTTCGTCGTCGATATCTCAAGAACGAGTAGAGATATCGAATTGAAATAAATTTTGTTTTACAGATAATAACTTCGAAAGAAGCTGAAAGGGCGTTTATTAATATTCAATCAGTTGTTTTGTTGGGCTCAAATATCTCACGAACAAATAATGCTATTGACTTGAAATAAATTTTATTCGACACATTATGACGTCATACAAATTTGATATGAATTTGGAAAAAAATCAATATACCGTTATTTTTTAAAATCAAAAAAACCAAAAAAAAAAATTTTATAACTCGAATATCCTTAGATGGAAAAACGATATTAACTTTAAAATAATTTTATTTTACGAAAAATGTTGTTTTTGATTACTGGTGAAAATTTCAAAAGAATTCAAAATTAAAAACTACAAAAAATTCTACCAAAAATTGGTATAAATTATAATTGGTATGAGTCTTTCGACTCAAAATTCTCAAAAACGGGTAACGATATTGACTTCTTGTTTGTTTTATTTTCTACATAACATAATTGTTAGCAACTGATAAAATTTTGACAAATATTGAATGGGCATTTTTTTAACAAAAAATCAAAAACTGTTAAAAATTCTAAAGAAAAGTAGTTACAATAATTGTATTTCAGCTCGAATATCCTGAGAACGAACAACGATAAATCTCTTTAAATTATTTAAAATGCTTTTCAATCTTAAAATAAGGTTTGTTTGAATTTAACAGCTAAAGTTTGTTTCGCAGAAAATTTGGTTATTTGAAAAAAACTAAATATAAAGTTTTCAAGATCACAAATGGGAAGTTATCAGTGTGGGTCGCACCCAGCCTCTTTTTTTTTAATTTTTTATTTTAATAACTTGGCAACCTTGACAACCAAATAATTGACTTTCAGAGAATTCTAAAATTTTATTTTACTTTTCAACACACATCATCAGGATATATTTCATAAGTATATTAGTTGAAAAAATTCCATGCAATCCCATAGGGAAATGTCACTCATGTTGTCACCATTGTAAAACCTTCTGTTGCAGAGCTTTATATCGCAAAGTTCAGCTAGTCTAGGCTGCATCTTCTTGCTGTTCAACACTGTCAGCTTTATTTTGTTTGTAAAAAATCAATCGATACAAATTAACAATTCAATTGTTGCTTGGCAGAGATAAAATATTTTTTTTTTTGAATCTATGAACGAAATTTCGGTGAAATAATAATAATTTGAACTTCCTTAAAATCTTACTCCATTCACTCTAAAATTACAACGAATGCAACAACGCAATTTAAAATCAACAAAAAAATAACTCGAAGGACTTTATGAACCCCAACCATCTTTTTCTTCTTCCTGTATGCATTCATATATTTAGCTAGTGTATCTGTATATCCATAAATGCAAGAAGGAGACCGCTCGCTATTGCAAGTACAGTTATTTATTTTTGTTTATGTTCTTCTTTTTTCCAAGCGTAAATTCTTAAAAAGGGTGATATTATGTGATGTGTGCCTTTTATAACCTGCTGCGATGGTTTTCCATTTAAGTGGAAACGATGGGTAGAGATAAAAATACATGTCAAAAGCATCACATCCTTGGTGAGCAATATGCGTAGATGGTTAATCAATTTCCAGGGATGGGGTTCAATAATAGTGATTTGTGACGCATTAAAAGCCGGGAGTTTTTTTTTTTTGTTTAATCCTTTTAAATCCTTTTGGGGATTTTTTTTTGATGTCATCAATTTTTAAATAATACATTGGAATGCAATGTTTTGTTTAAATATTAATCAAAAATAGATGCAAGATTTAGGTACCTATACCTGTCTCAAAAAATATGACGATATTAGTATGTAATTTGTATCTTGTTGAAGTTTTTGTATATTTCGCATTCATACAATGCACTTTTGATTTATAAAGGCTGCTTTTGCTTTTTAAATTTAATAACATTGTATCATAAGTACAGTTGAAATATGTAATGCTTCCGCTTCCGAAACGGTATTCATGTATTTTGAAGACAATGTGATAGGGCAGAAGGTAATATGGTGGCGCACGAATCGTGTTACAAAAATTTGTTTCCGTACAAAGTCCAAATTACAAGTAAGTTAAGTCCACAGGATTTGCCCGTTGGCGTGGAATTTTGCCAAAAAATGATTGTGATGGATGAAGAATTTGTATTGTTCTTGCCTGTTTATGTCCATTTTAACAATCAAAATTGCCGTCCATGAGGTGACCTGCACCATGAGTGCAGTTTAATCATTCATTTCTTCTTTGAAGAAAACCTTGTAACAATGGGAACCTTTATTTAAAGAATGAGTTTTTTTTTACAAGAACTGCCGCGAAGACGTATCCCATTGAACAACATTTGGTTCCAGCAACCGAGGTGTTCAAAACGAAACCCTGGAATTCAACTGAATTGAGGAATCCATTAAGACAATGATTGAGGCGATCACAACATTAATGTTGTAATTGTCTGGTTACGCGTATTTGCTATCTATCATCTTTAAAAAGTTATTTAAAATAACTTTAAAAAGTTATTTAAAATAACTTTAAAAAGTTATTTAAAATAACTTTTTATTTTCTAAAAAAAAAAGTTATTTGAATTTCTTAAGGTATCACAAGCGGCACCCTGTACATGCACTTTTGATTTATATACCATCCTTTTGCCTCTTTAAATTAAAAAAAAGAAATCTTATCATAAGTACAGTTAAAATAAGTAGTGCCGAACAAATTTCCTATACGCTACCCAAACGGTATTCCTGTATGTATATTGAGGACAATGTGATGGGGGATGAAGGTATAGAGAAATATAGGGTTAAATCATTTTCAGAATCTTCGTTCCCAAAATCACTTAAACCACAAACGAATTGATTTGTGTAATTCGATTAGGATATCCTTTTAACTCATTATCAAATCGAACAAAAAAAAAAAAAAACAAACAAGTTATCTCCATCTGAGACATTTGTTTGTAATTTGTTTTGTATAAGTTGAATGCCCCAAAAATAACATTGTGACATTTTCGAATCAAATCTACTGACACCACCTTTATCATAACTTTCTAACAATCCCCTAACTAATAATGATAAACTTAGAAAAAGAACAACCCGCCAATAAAAGAACAACAAACAAAAATAGAATATCCTACCGTCAAATCATCTTCGTCCTCCCCATTGCTGCTATAGTCCTCGCCGATAAAGTATGATGAGGCCATTTCGCTGACAAACAAATTCACTGACACTATTTTGCCTCAAATTTTTCTTCTTCTTTTTTTTTTTCTTCAACGTATCCAGGCCACTTCACAAGCTGAGGCGGGCTTTTCTGGGAACTTTTTTAGGTTAAGGATAACTTTAATAATTTATTTTTATTTTTAATTTTCTTTTTCTATTTCTCATTTTTTCATGAATGAATTATTTTTACAACAAAACAAAAAAAAAAAAAATAAGGGAACTTTTATTTTGAGCTCGACATCGAATTTGATTTATATTTCTTATTTTGTTTTTCTTTCATTTGCAGGTAGGTAAATTATAATGTATACTTTCACTTTTCCTGATTTTATTTTATATTTTTTTTTTCTCTTGAAAAAAAGGATATCTATTGTACTTCGTGAGTCAAATGTGATATCAGCTTCCGTAAATGGTAGCAGACTACACTTACAACGGAAGACAACTGATTTGAAGAGAAAGCTTAACCTTTGGCTAGAGACCGATATGGTGGCATTGGTGGCTACCATAACCCAGAAAAATATACGGACAGAGGGTGGCATTGCATGTTGGATTTCAATTTCATTTCCAAGGGTAAGTTGCGTGTGAGTGCCAATTCTTGTGTTTGTATTTTGTGGATGAAAAAAAAAGCATAACTGGAATTGTGTTATCCTAGGATATTGGATATATTCGTGTTTATGGAACATCAGCTGGTAAGCTCTCAGAGAGGACATTTAGTGAAAGCTTTTCCAGTTCGAGATAAAGTGTTGCCAATTTATTGTTTTAATGTTGTTTTTTTTTATCATTTCTTGAGCAAAAGTGAAAAAATGCACAGAAAACATTTATTTTAGAAATCTATTATGATTGTTTAAAAGTTCATAAGGTGGTTTCGTGTTGAAACCAGCAGGGAACAATGAGATCGTGGGATTAATTAATAGAAAGTATTAAGCTCATACTTCACTTTCATTTTGCAGTGAAAAGTATTTGCCATAGGTCAATTATTTAAAACTTTTGAGCTGTGCCAAAGTAAGAATAAATGATTGTTTTCACTATTTTTTGCATTTTTGTGTATATATACTTCACAGCAACGCTTTGTTGATTTTCCAATCAAATTGAATAGCAAAGCCCAAGACTTGGATTAAGAACCGCAAGGAACATTGAGATAAAAATATTAAAATTAAACTAACTTTATAAAATTAATCGAGCATCGGTTTAAAATATACACTTTAGAATTTTTAGAATTTTGAAATTCTCGTTTGCCTTTCACTTGTAGAAGCAGGTCCTATACCTGGTGACTTTACAGTGAATGTCGCTATATAAATGCAGTGGAACTACTTTCAATTGAGACCGAACTAATAAAGCCTATTTTTCCCCGTGGAAAAAAATTCACTTGCACTAGGAAGGTCTCCCCAATTAAAAAACGCAAAGGTTCCGAATTAAAAATACCTAATACAGATCAAAGACATTCAGAATTCCAAATATGTAGAAAAATTCTTCTAATTTTTTAATTAAAAATTTGAAGCTTCTAAAGGCACATCAATTTATTCTTTTTACTTGGTTCTACTAAAAAGTGGGTCCCGCAATTTTGTGTCTATGTCTGTCTTTCCGTCTGTCAGTAAGCTGCTGAACGGATTTTCCTTAAGGTGAGGAAATTGAAATATTTTTTCTTAGCTCCAAAAATAACGGGACCTGTTATACATATAAAGGTTATAATAGAACTTATTTATCTCCAAATCGGTTCAAACCATTTTGATGAAATTTTTCAATTATTAACGGTATCTGGAATAGAAGCAGATTGTTTGCTTCCGATTTGATTTTTATAAGAAATTTGAAAAATTGCAATAAAAATTTTCTAAAAATCTAAATAATATTCTATATTAAAATTTTCTAAAAAATTGTTTTGGGTTTTTGAAAAATAAATCAAATTTTTTTTTTTGAAAACTCAATATTTTGAAAACGGGCGAAAACTTTTTTGATTTAGGTTTTAAGTGTGAGTACTAATATGTACAATGTGCATAATACTAAAAACTTGCATACTTGTTTTTTTTTTTTATTTTTTTTAAACCAATTTTAGTAACAATATAAGTAAATTGTCTTAAACAGAGACAACTACAATCTTTAAGATTCCATCAAAATTTTTAGTCCGAGTTCTTGAATGATTTAGTGAGTTGTTCGTTATAGTGAAATGCTTTTCATTACCGCTTCTTTCAAAATTATGTTAAGATGCGAGATTTCATCCCCTAAACTGGCTATATAAAATGATTAAAAAAACTGTTAATCAAAGTATTAGATACCATAGCCGCAACCATTAATTAATCAATATTTTAATATTTTCAACAAAAAATTATATAGGCCATAAAATATATGACATGAAATAAATGTATATGTGTAATTATTTTTCTAAGATAAAATAATATAATTTTGCTAAACATTAACAAGTAGTTTTGACGTTATCTTAGATTATAATTAATAACCAATTATAACCAAAAACTGTCAACATTTTGTGTTGTAGTCTAGATTTGTATAATTATTTTTTTATTGAAGATTGGCGCACTGAATTGGCCAGAAATTAACTAAAATAATAATGTATGTATGTATGTATATTTATGTACGTAGATTTATTTTTGTTAATAACAAAAAACCTTTTAGTGTTATGATAAGAATATTTACACATGTCAGATAGATAATTTTTTATAGGCGTGGTAAATAAAATAACCATGACAATGATTATGGTGATTAGCCAGTTGCTAGGTCATGACCTCTCTGAATTTAGACTTGTGCATACCAAATCATAGCAGCCGTGGGGTTGGCCGTGGCGCGATGGTATGCGTGGTCGCCTGTCAACCAAATGGTCACAGGTTCGATCCCAGCCGTAGTTCTATGTCTTGTTTTTTTTCCATTATCATTGATCATTGTTGGGCCGCTGGTTTACTCATTACATGTTGTTCAGGCATAACACTAACAACATGTGATTGAGTAAATACTAGCCCAACAAATATGACAATGAACAAAATAATGCGAATTATAAAGGGACATAGATATAAGACACGGCAATTTCTCCGCTTTAGCCCAGCCGCCAACCCTGGAGATAAAATCTGAGACAACCACCACCTTCAGTCTCAGTACCTCGCGCCACACACACCTTTCCCTTCCCATCCTATCCTATCCTTCACGCCCGCGCTGTGTTGATACATATAAAGGGTAAACCAAAAATCCCCTTGAGCGCGCGCATATTATAAAAAAAAAAAAAAAAAAAAGCCTTCGAGTAGCTGCTGTTTTATTTTTACGTTCAAACATACTCCTGCTCTGAAACAGTTGTTTATTTTTGAAATTTTGCACTTATTGTTGAATAGTTTTATCAACTTTGTGCATCAAAATATTTTTAATTGGTGTCACTATTTGGCCGATCGATATTGATTTCTTACTTGATTTTTCAAATGGAACCTTGAACAAAATGGAGTGGCTCTGTCCCGTTTAAAAACTTTTAGTTTCCAAAAATGTATGAAACGAAAGGACTTAAATCGAAAATTATAAATAGCCATGGAATACAACTGAAAATGGTTCTAAAACAAATTTAACAAAATTAAATCTTTATAGTTAAGCACACAAGAGCTGGTGGCATGATGAACTGAATAACTCAGTAGACGGTAGCGGTTATATTTCCAACATTTTTTTTAACAACTTTTTTTCTGACAGAACTTATTTTCACGAATTTTTTTGAAGACGAAAATTTTTTTGGGCAAAACTTTTTCTGCGCAATTTATTTTTTTCATACGTTTCAAAAACTAAATTTTTGTGTTACCCACCGTTTAGGAAATAGTTTCTTAACCTTTTTCTAAAGAATCCGCCATCTAACGTTTTTTTTCAACAAGTGATTATTGCGTGAACGGTAACACTTAGCTCATGTCTAATTTGACAGATAATTAGTTTTATCCTTCCGCTGAACGAATAGTGTTGTGTATACGCGTGTTTTCGCTTCGCTAAGTGGGCCTGCGATCGACTTAGAGAAGATGCCGATTTTGTCAAAAAAATCATCTTTTCAGATGAAGCTCATTTTGATCTTGGCGGGTATGTAAACAAGCAAAATTGTCGCATTTGGGGCACAGAAAACCCGCACGCATATATTGAAAAGCCGATACACCCAAAACGAGTCACTGTTTGGTGCGGATTTTGGTCCAGAGGCATAATTGGGCCATTTTTTTTTTCGAAAATGAGCATGGTGTAGCCGTTGAAAAATTGAAGAGGAGGCAACATTTGGTTTCAACAGGACGGCGCTACGTGCCACAAAGCCGAAGCTACAATCGATGTTTTGAGCCCTGTTTTTGAAGATCGTATATTATCAGCCGCAGAGTTGATGTCGTTTGGCCATCTCGGAGCTGCGATTTGACACCGTTGGACTATTATTTGTGGGTGCCGTGAAAGATAAGTGTTACGCCGATAAGCCGGAGACAATTGACGTTATATTCATGAAGCCATTGGTGATATACAGCTGCACACAATAGATAATTTGCTTAAAAATTGGACCGATCGTGTAGGCTACTGCATGACCAGCCGAGTAAGCCATTCGAATGAAATTATTTTCCATTATTAACCGGAAGGATTGTACTTTCAAATAAAAAAAGAAATTTGAGAAAATATTCAGTAGTTTTTTTTTATAGCATTTTCAAAAAAAAAAGTTATTTGGCGGACTTTTTATATTCACTTCATATACCGTGTATACACAAATTCAGTTTTTCAAATTAAATTTTTCTTTGAAATTAATTTTTTTATGTCTTATATCTTGAGCAAATGCCACCATCCAACAAAGTGCGTACCAGATATCCGGTTCTGAGATGAGGGAAGGTGATCCTATGGCGGGATCTTAGACTAAAATTTCATCTTCCATTTTATTAAAAAACTAGTTGTTAAAGTCACCTAACATTCTCAAGAAAACTAAAATATGTACTAAAATTTCAAAAACAATTTAAAAATTTTGAATTTTCATTTCAGTACAATGGCGTTTCCGTATCCTGTTCCTAATCAAAATGAACAATACCTGTGTTGTTTTGGATACAGCTTTTCCAAAAAACAATACGGTTAATGACAGGAATCAAATTTAATGCGATTATACAATAATCGTCGATACACAAATAACTTCAGTGTTACAAAATAACAGATACGTTTCCATTATACTCAATAAAAAAAAAACCAATAGGTACGAGTTTCTTCTATGTGTTTAAAGAACACGTGTTAGCTTTTTTGAGTAAATGATACGAAAGGATTTTATTCAATCAGCGCATGGTGTATGAATAAAAATAGAATATACAAGTATCTACCAAGGACAACCAAATTAACATCCCATGCCTATTTTATTGACGATTTTTTTGGCTTGCTTAATCTTTTTTTTATTAATATGCCGGAAAATACCTTAACGAATTATAAATTGTTTTTCATTTGCCTTTGGTTTAATGATATATATTATTTTGCTTATAACTTCATGGCCTATACCATAACCATCATGAAGCGATAATAAAAACCGAAGTCTTTTAAGTGGCTCCGTGACTGAGTTGGAGTTCCGATGGATGTCTTCATCTTGATACAAATATATAAACATCTAGCTTGTTATACCTTCCTATAGTTTCAAGGAAAATATTATTTTTTTTTTTACAACAAAGGCACGTTCATCAAGTTTGCATGCAATTTTTTTTTGAGTTACTTTGAATTTATTATATGCCTAACCTAAGTTATTTGTGTATACAGAAACGAACACTGAAATGTCCTTGAATATTCAATTTCTCTAGGGATAATGTTGGAGTCTAATAAAGAAGGTGCTTTAGGAAATATATTTTTTATTCGAAAAAAATGTATTTTTAAATTTTTTTGTAATATTCCTTGGACACGACAACTGTAACAACATAGCCAAAAAAATTGATTTATATATTTTTGTAGCACATCAAATAAATAACACACAAAAAGTACACATTGGCATATCATTGAATTATAAAGCTACATCAATTTAAAGTCGAACATGAAAAACCAGATAGTCTTAAAACCCAACTTCGTTAAGAAATTGAACTGTCTCCACTGTACTGGTAGGTGAAATGGTCATATAAAATGGTTTATTTTCTTCTAACATACACTTCACAAAGCTCCTGAGTTGGAAAATCTATTTCCCTTTGTCTAGGTGTGAGGGAAAATTAAAAAAAAAGTATAAGTGTTTTAGCTTTATTAAAGCCTATAATTCACTAATTTTTTAATTAGCGTTTTATTTCAAAACCAATTTATAAACAAATTTAAACTTTTTAAAGAAGCCAAAAAAGACTTTTTCTCTTAAAAATGAAGATGCTATCTGAAAAAAAATATGTACAAAGTAAAAAATAAAATATAAAAAATTATTTTCAAAAAAAAATTTGTTTTTGGTTTAAGAAATTAAAAAAAATTATTTCTTAAATTTTGATTCCATCAAAATCATTAGAACCGTTTCCGATATAAATGAGTTTACTTTAAACTGTTATATGATAGGTATTTGTCCGATTAAAAAAATTAAGGTGCTGATAATGTTTTAAAAATGAAAAAAAAAGTAAGAAAAGTTATTCAGCAAAGCGAATAAAGTTTAAGCTATAGATTTTTTTGCAAATATTTTTTTGATATAATAAAATTCCAAATTAAAAAAGAAAATGTTGAGCTAAATGTTATCTAATTTTAGACATAATTAAAAATAAAAACAGCATTTCAGACACTCTTTTTCTTATACCTAACCGTATTTTTAGACAGTAGAAGAAAATCCATAAGATTTTGCTATAGTTCTTATCCAAAAAGGACGTCGTATTAAAAATATCCAACGACAAAAAGAATATTTTTTAATTTAACATTTAGATTTAATTTTTTTCCAAATGTCAATTGCTTTTTTTTCTCTGAACATTGAACCTGTGGCCTCCCATTCCCAGCCAAGCAATCTGAGTATGTGCCAATTCGCGGTAGAAAATTCGCAAAAAAAATTTCTTTGTCTGAGACTGAACAAGAACATTGAATTTTGAGAAGTAAACTTTTCAAAACAAAAAGTTTTTCGTTTCATTGGTGTTTCAATAATTTTTCTTAAATAAATATGTCTCTTTAGAAATGTGTAGAAATTTAATATTTTTTTAGCTCCAAAAATAACGTTATCTGTCGTACATATAATAACATTTTCAAGATAGCCTAAGCTTCCTCTGAAAGGAGAGTGCGAAAACTGGAGATTGAATTGCATGCTTCTTGCTGTAATCAAAGTAATAGCAAGAATCGTCCCGAAGCGAATTGAAAAACCCCTCGAAGACACACTCGACGCCGAAGAAGCTTGATTCCGCACATCATGCGAATAATGCGTTGAATGTCGCTCACCACTTCACCTGTTGTTTATTGACTTCGAAATTGAGTGCCCAACAGGAGCATCACAGATACTCGTAAATTGATGGATTTTAGAAAGGCAGATTGACAGAGGTATTTGAAATCTAAAGTAGGGTTACGCAGGGCTGTATACTTTCAACAATGTTGTGCCTGTTGGTGATAAGTGCAGAATGGAGCTCTGTTGAATGGAAATGGAGGAAATCTGCGGAGCTGAACTAGATATTAACAGCCGAATCGGGAAAGTAAAAGCTGCGTTTAGTTTGCTGTCCAAAATATGGAGAAACAAGTCTATAAGACTAAATACCAAGGTAAGACTGTTCCATTCTAATGTTGAATCCTACATTGAGAGCTCAGATTTGAGAACAATCAATATGATTAAATTAGATCTTACAAGGGAAAATAAATAGACACTGTAAAGTGTGTGTATTAATTAATAAATTAGAGTCGCGCAAAATAAAACCTTACAAGCAATCTATTTGTGTTTTTTAATCAAAAAATCACACCAAGATCTTTTTTTCAAGTTAATGATAGATCGTTCCATTTGGTTGATCTGTAATTAATTGACGATCGTTTTCGACTAAATATTTAGCTTTGGCATTTAGAAATATTCATTTTAAGGAAGTTCATTAAACAGCAATTTGATAATCTATCAATATCGTCTTGTAAGGGCAATATTGTTCAGATTGTATGCAACGAAACATTTTATACAAAAAAAATGTTTTTTGAAAAATACAGCTGTAACGATTTTTTAGTTTTTGTAACTTTTTTTTTTGTTTATTCTAGAGCAATTTAGCATAAGATGAAACACGTGCGATCCTTTTTTTTCTTAATAAAAGAGTTTTCATTATTTTTCATATCAATTCCTTCAGAGAAAGAAACAAGTTACAAACACAATCGCCTTTTCTTAATCAAATAAATACATCGTGAATTTTTGTTTAAGCAATCGATGTAATTCAGATCACTAATAATCTTCAATTAACACCTCTTTTAAAATTTAAACAAAAAAAAATCACCAATAACATGTTTATTGATAGATCATAAAAATTAACAGACGATGTCTACTCGGGCGTATACGTAACCTTTAAAATTGCAATTTATTTACAACGTAATATAACGAATTTAATTGATTTAAAGTAAACAACGAAAGTTACAACGAGCAAAAATTGTTGTTTTTTTGCTGCCCTCTCACATAAATTAAATACCTCAACTTTGACCATTACGATTTTTATCTGAATCGTTTCGGGTGGTTTCTCATCGTTGGCCATAATAATCCTTTTTGATGTCTCTTCATCTTCGTCGTTTGAGCTGCTGCTGTCAGCCATTGTTACTTGGGGTTTGTTATATAATATTTCCCGAAAAACACACTATAAAACCTTCACTCAATTCAATTTTGATTTATCACTACAACCGATCGATAAATTCCATACATACAATATCTTTTGGAGTTTAATTTATTTTTTATATTTTTTTTTTCGTTTTGACAAAATTAAATATTCAATCTATCTACAGTTTTGTCTCTGCAATAACTAACAGGGAAATCAAATTAGGATATTTTTTCCCTGTTTGTTCAGCGTTTCCCCGCTAACAAAAAAAAAAAGCAAAGCAGAAAAAAAAGAAAAAAGAATTCCCAGAACCATTGCCAACTGTTACCAAATTCAAATTCAAGTTCAACATGAGATGCAACATCAAATTGTTGTTATTATTGGATTTGTAGAGAACTTATATTTTGGTTGGTGCTCAAAAAGTGAAAGCATCTTAATCTAAATATTTATTGTGTTGTAGTTGTAGCAAAGTCTGCTGCTTCAGCCGCCTGCGCTTCACCTTAAATACGACTATCAGACGCAAACGTAACAGAATAACCAACAAAAAAAAAATTGCATCTTCCCAAAAGGTAATGCAATAAAAATACTACATACCAAATATCTATCAACGATACCCCTCATATCTACAATTAAAAATAGCTCTCTTAAATCTCTGCTATAATGCAGATTTTCTATTTTCCCTTAAAGTTTGTCTATTTCCTAGTTGAAGAGGTATTATGAGCGACCCAAGATTGTGGCGGGCGCGACGACAAAACGGAAGCAGAGACAGCTACCAAAACTGATTTATTTACCTTGAACTTGAACGTCATGTCTAGGTGGTACATATTCGTACATAAGTGGGGGCTGAGACATGAGAGACTGGCGCAACCAACAAGTAAAGCCTGATTCGGACGAATAGTGTTGAATTGAGTTGAATTGAATTGAATTGAATTGAGTGTAGTGCGTATCTTTTGTATTAATTTTATCAACAATAAACATGAGGATGAGATTTATTTATAATTTGTAGCATTCAAGGTGTTCATCCGTAGTTTTTGTATATTTTTATTGCGGAATAGGTAGTATAATATTTTTATTGGCAATCCTTCTGGGACTGCTGATGATAGGCGGAAAAGGGGGGTGGGTTTATTAATTCGTCACATTAATTCAAATGAATGAGAGGAGGGTGAGTGACTGGGCACAGATTTTGGCATTTCTTCGAAGGGTGAACATTGTGTACGGAAGATATAATAAAAGTCAAATAAAATCACACTAATGGTCTTGTAATTTCTACAAAAGAAATATTTGATGTGGCAGATGCAAATTTTATTTCGTTTGTTGTATTTTTTTTTGTTGAATATTTACTAAATATGTGCAAACCTGTTGTCTATTTTTACTTCCGAGAAATACATACATATATTTGATGTTGTATATTTGTACAAAACATTTTGTTGAATTGAAATATAGAATAACGATAATTTGTATAATAAGATATATAAGAACTACATTCCTAAAGCCATTTTGTCTGTCAATTCGGTTACAGCCTAACGGTTGAGTTGTTACCTGATGTTTTTTGGACATTTTCCAATTCTATTTTTGATTTTAGGACTAAAATAATTATAGATATCAAAAGATACAAAATTCAACATAATTTCATAAAAGTCTCATTTTTCTATCCTTTCCGAAACAGTTACATCCCTATTACAAAAGGTCGTGTCCGTACCAGCGCTCAAATACAGCTACTGTCAAGTAAGCAAAACACCATTTCAAGAAGTGTTAATTAGTTGATACAGTTTGTTGTCTTTAGTTCTAGGTTTCCTACTTTTTCACTTGTACCTACTGTAAGTTTCGAATTCGTAAAAAAATTGAGCTGCAGATATTAATCAGAACTGAGGATGTGATAACGTGTGGTGGCTCTTGAAATTCTGTCTTGTCCGTCTGTGCCGCGACCGAAAACCAAAACGACAGGAGGAATTTTCTATAAGCTTTGGACTGCGGGTTCCAAGGAATTTTGAAACAAAACTATGCTGAAATAAGAACTACAAAAAAAAAATTGGTGGGAAAACGAAAATAAAAATTGGAAAAAAACCGTTGCAAAATAAAAAAAAGGAAATTGTTAAAAATCAAAAGTGTTACCAAAAAATTTGGTGAAGAAAAAATTGACGAACAAAAATTGTTAAAAAAAACCGTAGTAACAGCGGAATATTTTAATTTTAAACTTCAGAATTCGAATTTTTCAAATTAAAAAAAAAATTATCCTCCAAAAATAAAGTTTTGCCGAGAAAAAAGTCTGTCCTCAAAAGAGCCAAAAATAAATTGTCAAGAAATGTTATTTTTCAAATAAAAAAATTCGTCAAAAAATATTTGTCAAAAAAAGTTAGGACAAAAAAAATCAAAAAAAAATGTTGCAACATCTGTGGAAATTGAACCGCTAACCACGTCCATCAGTGTTGTGCGGAATTATTTACCAACGAGCATAGTAATAGAGTTGTCAAAAATTATTGTAAGCTCAATTAAAAATAAATATTGTAATCGTTTACCAATGGAACTTTAGAAAATATGTCTAATGAAAAAGTAATAAAAAATTGATTTTCTGGCAGAATTGGCAGAATTGTTCTTCAAAATTCAGAATTGATTTTTATTAATTCGATAGTTGAGATTCATTGATTATTTCTCAATTTGCTTTTATTCAACATTCAAAAAGGTGTTTTTTGTCCAACTTAAAGTTTGTATAAAAAAAAATCCTAACAAAGATTGTAACGCAACTGACTTCAAACAAATCAAACGGATTGTACATTTTCTTTAATGCAATTCTGGGGTCTATTTAGAGTCCGGGACATCAACAAATCTACATAAAACCCAAAAAGATACTGACCAATAAAATATAAGGCGATAAGTAAAGAATTAATTGTTTACATTTACGACTAAAATATTGATTGAATAAATTTTGTTTTCTAAATGAATATTTTCTGTCTTAATAATTATTCATTAGGTTTTAATAAACCTTATCACAATTTTTCAAATATTGTTTATTACGAGTATATAGTTTGACTCACCTTGTGAAAATAAAAATTTCAATTCTATTGCAGGAACCTTTTCACTCTACCACAATCTTTAAATTCACAAAATCCGAAATGTAAAGTTTTTTTTACTCCTTCACTTCACTCCTAGTTCCTACACTGCTTAAAAATTAAATCCTCCCAAGCAGGAGATACCACAACTCTTCAGAAGTGGACCCGAGTAATAATGACATAAATCTGATATCGGATTATCAATTCGCCTAGGTATGTGCACTAGCGCCAGAGTGATAAACAAAAAAAAAATATTCGATCAGTAGGTAAACTTAATGTTTGCATCGACTTAATTTTTGAAATCCTTTGTTTGACAAAAAAAAAAAAATTGTAAACATTTGCTCAATCAATCTTCAATTAGCGTGTCTCCTGTGAGGGCAAGTAATAAGTTTCACGCGATCATAGTTTAATTGATTACCACAACATGAAAAAAAAAAATAACAAGACTTGCGAATATGACAATATATTGATCTTTTTTATTTTTTGTTTCATTAAAAAAAAACTCCCGCAAATATACGTACATCGTATATACAAAAAATATGTATACCCATTTAAAAAAAACTGTTAGATTTTGCAGTTTTTGTTAAAGTAGAAGTTCATTTTAAAATCATGGAGAAAAACTTATTGACCAAATAAAAACAGAATATGTGCTTGGAGGGAATTTAAAGAAAAACACGGTAATTGTAATTAGTGACTTCATCACAGACAAAAAAAATGATATTACGATACAAACTATCGATAACAAAGTAGTTATTGGCGCCACGCCACGTCAACTTCAAAAACTATTACATATTTATAAAAGAAAAATCATTTCCATTTCTTATTGTAGCACAATTCTTGCGAGTGTATTTTTAACTTCCTTTTAGAAGTTGTTGGTGTGATTTGACGAATTGAAAATTTTGAGATATCTTTTCATTTTGAGGTATCTAGAATCAGAATTCGCCGTTTTTAGAAAGATGTCTGAATGTGTTCGTCCATATTTCGAGAACAAACATAGATACCGACATCGTATAATTTTATTTTACAGAATTTAATAACATGCTTTTAAACAAATTCAATTTACCATTTAAAAAAAAGATGTGAAATAGCATTTATCTCTAATACCACGAGAACGGAAAAATTATCGATTTCGGATTAATTTTGATACAATTGATACAATTTTTAAAATTTCAACGAACAATCATTTTTAAACTAAGCAAAACAGTTACAGGTAATAAAAAGTTTTCGTCTCGAATATTTCACGAACATCTACTGAATTCGAATCCAGTATAATTTGTTTTCGATACATATTGACGTAGTCAGCAAATGATAATATTTTCAAGAGAAAAAAATACTGCTAAAAACTTTTCAAAAATGTTTTTCAAGTCGAATGTCTTGAGAATAAACTTTAAGATAATTTTATTTTACACACAATACCAAACATATCTAAAGCAAACAGTTCTTCAAAACTAAAAATGAAGTTTGGCAGATAAATTTCCAAAAGATCTGTAGTCAAGGCCTAGAAGAAAACTGATAAGGATTGCACAGAAAATGTTATTTTATTTTTTTCATATAATAGGTAGATATATGAATGTTGAGGAAGGATCGTTTGCTTTGGATGTTCATCGTGTATTTGCTGACATTTAAAATTTAAATAAGTAACAATTTTTTTAATATTAATTTTTATTATTTAATTATTTATCCGCTGCACAGTTTGAATTGTAGATTTATTTGAAATTTCCAAGGAGATTTTAGCTGGGTTTTTGAAAATGGGTGTTTTCAATTAAACTCGCATGAGTGAAGAGGAACCGCTTCGGAAAGTCCTTTGCGGTACATTATATGGTAGACGGCAGCGTGGTAGAGAGAGATGGCGTAGACGAGGACGCCCAAAGCCTTGGGGTGCGCAACTGGATGGCGTCGGCTCAAGACCGGAATAGGGGGAGAGACTTGTTGAAGGAGGCCAGGACCGGACCCCGGTTGTCGAGCCGATGATGACGATGATGATGATGATGTTTTCAATTAAAAATTTTGTTGTAAAAAATCACCTTAAATTAAGTAAAATTCTTTTCACTTTTTTCAAATTTTATTTTCATTCAAATGTGATCAGAAAACGGATTTTTGAGAAGTACATAGTTGAAAATTGTAATTTCAACAAAATCATAATCAAATGCCCACCAGTAATTTTTAAAACAATTTTCTACGACATTTCTTTTATTGCATCTTGTCTTTTTTTTTTCTTAAAATTTTCAAAGTTGTACGTATCTATCCGTTGGCGAACTTTCTTTTCAATGTTAACTAAACGCTCTCTACTAAGCAATACATATAAGAGCAAAGAATATAAGAAATATATTAATTTTGCTTTCTGTCTTTAGAAGCTAATCATAAAAATGTTAATTAACATAACACTTGTTTACATGGGAAATAAAACAGAAACCAATGCCTTGAGTAATCTAATCTAATTCCAAAAACAGCAATTTTCATAAAATAAAAAAAAATCTTTTAGATTTAAAACAAAACATGACAAATCAATTTCGTAGACAAGTATTTTCTAAATAACTTAATATGTAGATGTATTTATCTCCTCTAACTTTTGAGAATTATTTATACATAATCCCATTGAACGAGCGATCTTATCTTATACTGATTTTGAAAAACATTTTGTAATATTTTGAAAAGGCTTAATGACACGCTAAAGATGCATGATTGAAAGCCTGTTTCTTACCGTAATCATTCATTCTTATATAATGGAAAAATAAAACAGAAGTTTCACGTGCGTCGAATGGCAAATTTCTATTTAAAATATAATGCATATCCATACCTTTCCAAAAAAAATTCTATTCCAATTGATATCTTTAAAAATCATTTTACGGCTTCAGTCTTCAAAATTTAATTATTCTTATTTTAATCAGCCAGCTTATCACTCACTGCATAAATGTGTAGTAAATTATGCTCTTAAATTTTATTTATGTGTTTCTTTTTTTTTTTGTGGATGTTATTGACGAAAACAGCTGGTAAAACCGTTTAACAATTTATATTTACAAAACTAAGCACATCCAAAATTGCAGATGATTGACCGATGAGCACGACGATTATGTTTAATGAAAATTATTAAAAACCATTGACTTTGGACAAAAAAAAAAAAAAACAAAAATAAACGAATAAATGAAAAAAAAAAAAATGAGAAAAAGAGCTCTTGGAAAATTTTAGTTCTAATATTTTTTTTTGCTGTCTATTTTCTTCCGGGGGATGGCAAGTATGTTGGTCTAAAAATAATTAATTTCTCTTTTGTATTTCTCTGAGTTTTGTTCATTGATATTAATTGAATTAATAAGTATGAAATAAATAAATGCGAAATACAAACTATTGTAAATTGATAATAAGTTCTGTTTACGTATTTTTGTTATTAAATTGTGTTTCCCCAAGTGTGCAATTTGAAGGGTGCTTCACCATATACGTTAGGTACCGTTAAAAGAAATGCATGCCATAGGTCAGACACCACGATGATCATTGTAGGAATATTGGAAGGTCCCTTGTGAAAATAATATGTGTATGTTTTTTTTTGTGTTTGTTTGTTAATAAAATCAGTTTAACATTTAAAACGTTGAAATGAAGAAGGGGGTAAGTGACATTTTCCATTTTTTTTTAAGCAGAATTGTCAAAAATATATGTACATATGTAGCTTAAAGTCAATATTATTCAATGAAGTATACTTATGTTTTAAAAGATTGTTTTGTGTTTTATTCTTCTTCCTCATCAGAAAGTTTCAGCTGTCAGCTTAAAAAATGTTCTTATCCAAAAACTTTGAACCTTTATATCTTAAAACTATAAATACATCTCTTAACCCCTTCTTCACTTCACCTCTTCATTTATTTTATACAAACAAAGAAAATTTTAATCAATCCTATACCAAAGTGAATCAGTTATTCTTAGGTTAGGTTAGGTTAGGTAGGTGGGCTGACAGATGGTCTTATTTCCGTCACACTTAGATCAATATAGATCCATTGTGATACCCTTAGTTGATTAACCAATGGCAAAGTCCTATGAAAGAGTACATTTACTGGTTCCAGCGAGCTATAGCTCGAGAGGTCGAAAAGTCAGTTAAATCTAGGATTATGTCGTCCTAAGATCACCATGGTTAGGAGAGGTTTACACGTCAAGATTATTCTTGGGTTTGTTCCTCTTCCTTACCCCTTCCAGGTTAGATCATCCCTCCCCCAGGCCCGTAGAGGCAGTGGCCTCATTCATCGTCTGGTGGATGGGCTAGATAAGACCGGTGGTTGGTGTGTGGTTTAGTCAAAGATTTACAGGCTCACCTGGTTGAGGAGAGTCAGAAGCGTCAGGGTGTTGACCTTGGGCTTCTTCCGTCCTTTCCCCACATGGTATATCACAACCTTCCCCAGGCCTGTAGGGGCAGTGGCCCCATGCAGCGTCTGGTGGACGGTAGAGGTAGACCCGTGGTATTGGTGTACTGTGTTGTCTTGTCGGTACACTGAGTTATACATCCGGTGAAGTCGGTACACTGAGTTATACATCCGGTGAAGAGAGGTTAACACACCAAGAAGTTTTACCTCGGCGCGTCTCCCTCCTCAGCCCTACCGGGTAGATCAGCCCTCCACCAGACCCGTAGAGGCAGTGGCCTCATGCAGATGACTAGTGGATGGGTTTGATAGACCGGCAGGTTATGTATTTGTTTCTGTATTGTCTTGTCGGTGTTGTCTTGTTAAATTAGTATTCTGAGACAAAACCTTGGTGTGGAAAGGTTAAAGTACCAAGAAATGCTACTTGGGCATGTTCCCTTTCTTTACCCCACAGCGTGAACCATCCCCCCCCCCAGGCCCGTAGAGGCAGTGGCCTCATTCAACGTCTGGTGGATGGGTTAGATACACCGGTGGTTGGCGTGTCTGTATCGTTTTGTCTATCCTTTTAACTAGGCCACACCTGGATAAGGAGAGGTTAACATGCCAAAATTAGCTTCTTGGGCGTGTCTTCCTCGTTTATCCACACAGCGGAGATCTATCCTCCTCCAGGCCCGTAGGGGCGATGGCCCCATGCAACGTCTGGATGGATTAGGTAGACCGTTGGTTTGTGTATGTACATAGGGTTGTAGTTGTTTAATTTTCAAGCCATTTAGTGGATTTAGTGAAATCTAGCAGGGTTTTACTTGGAAAGCGGAGAGTTCTTCCAAGTCATCGAAAAAGTGTTTCCCGAGGAACCTGTTTATCAGATGACAAAGCGCAGGACAGTGGCACAGGAAATGAGTAGTGTCCTCATGTGTATCCTCGTCACCACATCCTCTGAATAAGTCATCCATACTAAGCTTCATCTTCTTCCTGTGGTAGCCCAGTTGGTTATGCCCTGTGGTAATGCTCACGAGAAGAGAGAGAGATTTTTTGCTTAGTCGGTTAATACTATCAGTCCTTTGTTTACTGAAGTTAGGCCAGAGTTTTCTCGTTGTGACACAAGTATCAAGTGAGCTCCATCTTTTGTTTGTCAAAGATAGAATTTTACTCTCGATTGCCTGTATTAGGTTGCAGGGTGGGATCTGTACAGTTGGGTCCGCCTGACTAAGATCAAGTGTTGATCCTATTCTTGCCAATTCATCAGCGCTTTCGTTTCCTGGGACACCTGTGTGACCAGGAACCCAACAGAGCCTTATGTTATGCTGCGTACTAATCAGTTATTCTTAGTTGCCGATGCGATGGAGCCATCATATCCTGTGTTCTTGCAACGAGTACTTGATTAGTGCGAAAAACACCGAATACTTATGCTGTTTTCTGATACACACGGACCTATCTTGGACATCTATTTTAATGAAACAGTGCTCCCTAAGTGCGAAAAGTTTAAATATCTTGGATCTGTGATCAATAGCTAAGGATCTCGTGATGACGACATGAAACAGCTCGTAATCGTAGTGTGGATGATGTGGCGGGAAAATTCTGCTATCTTCTGTGATCGGGAAGCTCTACACGGCAATATTTCAGTGATGGTAGAAAAGTCTTGCAGCCTAACTGTGTGTATGTTATCATACTAACCCCCTTTGAAACATAGAAATGTTTTGATTTAAAAATCTCAGGACGTTGGGGTCTGATTTACACTGAACGGCTCTTTTGGCGTTAGTGTTTCAAATTGATTCCAAAAACAAATTACAGTAAAAATAAATTATCAAAAAAAAAACATAAAAAACTTTGCTCTCTTCTTGAAAAAATTCATGAATCAAAATTGTTTTGTTTTTTATCTTCGTTTATTATAAAAAATTTGTTTGTTCCAGGAGAATCTAGTGATTTCCTGCAGTATTAAAAGTTTTCCAAGGAAATGGCAGAGATATTCACGGTTTCTCAAATTGCACATGTTACACAATACTTCTAAATCATTTATGGAAGAAGTTCCCCTTTAGTTTCTATAATTAACCTTTGTTCCCCCATTTGTCTTAAAAATCATGCTTATTTCATTTCCAGTATTTGTATCGTTGAAGTAATTTTTATTGTTTTAGCTGTTCATTCTTGTGCTTTCCCTACTAATTTTTTTTTCAAATCTAACTTTGGTATTAGAAAGTAGATTTGCTGATATACCTACTCGTATTTAAAAGTTGTAGAGATTAGTTCACTCCACATTACATTGGAAGCAATTCCACAATCCAGATTCCATTGTTTCTAATAACTTGTAGAATTGTCTTCTATGTTGATTACTAGTAGCATTTAATCAATTTGTAGATTTAGTGTTGTTAAAAATATCTCCAGTAAAACTATTTCTAGGTTGATCATATCGTTTGGGGTTGTATTCGGTAGCTTAAACATTTTTTAATGTAGAAGACTCCAATTCATCATATTTTATAAACCGCATCACTGAGCTTTTGCTGTTACTTAAAATACTTAAAAATATGGAGGAGTAATGAAATTCCAAGGCAGAATGTTCTGAATCACGAAATCTCGCCGAAAAATATTTGACGTGTAGTAGTATTTTTTGATTAATTTTTAACCAAACAAAAAGAATTATATCAGGGAAGACCACCTCCACCTTTAGAGTTATTATATGAATGTAATGTTTTGGCGAATTATTTTTGGACACTTGGCAAACACTTTTTTGAATTTTTTTTTTTTCGAAATTTCTATACGCAATCTCGCACCTACTTCAAATCATATAGTGAGCCGACGCAGTGGGCTTGCAGGGATGCAGCAGCAAACACTATCAATGCCAAAAAGCCTTTCAAACAAAAAAATGTTTTTGCTATGGAAATAGAAGTTCGTACAGTCCCGTCAATTTAGTTTTGAAACGGCGGGATTTCTATCATAGAAAGGAGCCTTTAAAATTGTTATTTTTTTTTGTTGAATATGTGCAAGCCTTAATAAACAAATTAAATGTATGGGAGTGCCTTTAGGAAAAAAAATTCACGTTCAAATTCTTTATCGAATTGTGAACTAACCCGAAGTGAAAAAAATGTATTCACCAAGGCTTTTTTCACGCAAAACAATGTCACTGCCATTTTTTGGAAGAATATATTTTTTTTTTCTCCAAAAGTATACTAGGCTTTAAACAAATTTTATATTAAATAGACGACTTTAGTGTTTAATTCTAATAGTTTATCACCTATCTACAGTTTCAACTTTTATGCAAATTTAAAATAATTAAATTAAATATTTAGTTTTTAATCTAAGATTTAATTTTTTTTGATACTTTGTTAAAACACTTAATTGCCTTGCTGCATATTCTGTTCAAATTATCGTGATAAAATTGCCCTTTATCTACAATCTTTCAAGGTCTTCAAATATTGCGCAATGCTTTTCTCGCTGCACTATACCATAAAACGTAAATGAAAGTGTCTCAAAGTCAAGGTAATGACTGCAACTCGTTATCACTTAATAACACCTACATAAGACAACCGAATTGCCGAATCATACAACTTCCATTCGCTCAACGTTATAAACGATAACCTGAAAATAGGTTGAAATATTATCACCGCGTGTTTAAGACACACGTCTTAATCTAATTAGGATGTTTTTTTTTGTATTTTAAAACGAAAACGAGTGTAAATGTTTAAACAATGATATTTTACCATAACATGATTGTATTTCACCGCAGTCAATCGACTGTACAGCCTGCTTTAGTCACGTTTATCAAATTAATGTGTTTTATTGATTTATTAAACAGACAATTTAAATTTATTTTTTGAGGTATGAGACTATGAGCTAACCAATGGTACTAAAGTTATTCTCAATAGATGAGCTTGTGACATTTTTATGTAGAATGTAATTTGTAGTTTTATGAATTAAAGGCCTTGACCTTAAGCTAAAATGTATGTATGTATGTTTATTTATAGCTTTTAAAAGTAGGCATTTTTAATTTATAAATGAATAGCATAAAAAAAATTAATATTATGTTTTATGGTTAAGGGAATGCTTGAAGGTCTTTAAAACTTAAAAGTGTCATTTAAATTAATTGGGGTTGAAGTTACAATAGAAATAAATTAGAGCACAAACCATTAAATAAGGGTTGTTTACAAATAGAATTAAATGTTTTAAAATCGAGTGGAAAGATACACTTTACGAGAAGAGTTAAAATGATACACACAGTTTGGTTATACAGGATATTTTATGGCCTTTTTACTTGCGATATCGAAATCGAGGTTTTGATCAAATTTGACATTATTCTCTCGCAATTGTGTTCGTGTGTTTGTCTGATTGCAGCCTTAACTGCTCACAGTGAGCAAAATTAGACTTGTTTTGATCATAAATCTATAACTTTGCTGTTTCTCATAATAATTTCATTAAATTTTGCACACATAATAATAATTAAATTCAATTAACATAAGTTTTTTTTTCACTATGAATAGAGATGTTTAAAAATTGAAAATTATTCAATGTTAAAATTTTTTTTTGGATTAAAAGTGCTTTGCGGGTTTCAAACTATTTTGAAAAAGAAATTATTTTTTGCAATAAAAAAATGCATTATACCGAATGCCGAATAATAATAATTTTAAAGAAATGGGGAAAAATTATGTCCATCATTATTTTCTTCTACAAACATTTTGCTTACCTATAAAAAATGAATTTGGTGAAAAAAAGTTAGAACAAAAATTGTAAGAAAAATCATGAATTTTTAAAAAGTTTTTAACTGTTTTAACTTACTAAAAAAAATGAATAAAATAAAAAAAAATAATAAAAAAAAAATTTGTCGAAAAAAAACACTTTTTAAAAAAATATCAGGAAACAACCAAAAATATTTTTTGACATTTGGTAAATAACCCCAGTCACGTCAAAAATAAATAGTGTAGACAAAATTGTCGAAAAAAATTTCGATATAAAAGAAAAATTGGAGGGATAGAAAGTTTTAAAAAATTTATTTGAAAAAAATTTGTTAAGAAAAAAAAAATAAGAAAATTGTCAAAAAAATTTTTTTTTTTTTTTTGGCCTTTATAATTAGTGTATGCAAAGTTTTCGGAACAATTGTTTTTACAAATCATCTTTAATTAATTAATTTGTTAACCAAAATACAAATCACAGTTTGAGTTGCTTATCACAAAAATAGCTCTTCAGCCGATTGATGGTAACCTCAGAAATTTGACTAACATATACCAAGGAGCCGAAATTTCAGAAAACGTCAATAAATTATTTTAATTAGCACTACTACTAACAATTTATTATTCAAATAATAATATATCCAAATAATAAAATAGTTCAATAACGTATGGCTAACTTACTAGTTCTGGTATTTGGTCCAAGATCTCTGATTTTTTTTGGCTGAATGGATATTAAAATTTAATAGGATTGAATGGAAAACGACATGAGCCAGAGTATTTCCTAATTCGGATATCTACTTGATGATAAATTAATGAGAAAGATATAATATTGACATTTATTTCTGTGGCTAACAGATATTTTCGAGTTCCAAACAAAATTTAATTTTTTTTTACTAAATGTTTATATTGAAAAAAATTACAAATACCTTTACCTACCTTTCCTTCAAAATAAAACATGTTCTGCTTCAAATATTTTGTCCAAACAGAATTATATTTCAATCTTACATTATGTAATTTAAATACTAAAAAAATAATACACAGAAGCATTTTGAAATTAATTTAATACTCTTTTCGTTTGAAATTCAATTATATACATTTGGTTCTACAATTTTACTCCATATGTAAATAAATATGTACCTACAATTTATTTAGTTTTTTTCCTTAAGTTTATTAAAAAAAATATATAATTTTACGTCCAACTAAAACATATAAACATATAAAAAGGTACAAAGCACACAGCCATCCAAGGCTCCAAATTTAAGTACAAACAATTTGTTTCTACATATAAATATAGCAAAATCGGTATATGTAGACGTAGAATTATTTTCAACCTGACGAACAAACAGGATTATCGTAAACTTCAACAGTCCAAAGTCCCTTGTTGACGTCTTTTGTCGATGGTTCATGTTCTACTTCCGCGATTCCATTTTCTGAAACATTTTTCGTTGTAGATTCTGAAGACCTTGGCGTATATAGCAGACACAAGCAAATGCCTCCAACAATACTCAGAAAGCAAAATGCACTGAGCGACATAGGTATGGCAATCTTCTTTAGAACGTTAACGAATGGTGCTGTCAGTAGCCAGATCCTGGCCCACGTCACAACCGAGAACATAAATGGTGCCTTCTTGTGCGGTGGCACTAATTCTGCTAAACATGCGATAATCATCGATTGAGCTAAAGAAGTTCCAGCCTTTGGTATTGCTGCTATTATAATCCAAAGGGTTGCTTTTAAATCATCATCCACTGGAAATATAATTTATTTTATAGTGAAGTTATAAAATTGGTTTAATAAACTTGAAAGTTTTTTGAAGGTCATGTAATGCCATGAAAGTTAAGTTAAACAAAAGTTGAAACAACAAAACATTGACAACTTTATTGTGAAAGTTTTAATTAAAGATATTAAAGGTATATAAATATGAAGAGTGTTTAACTAAAAGGGCGTAAATTAAATAACTCAGTTCCCTCAGGCGGATCGAACAGTAATAATCTATTAATTTTTTAATACATAGTTGGAAGCAAGGCAAACAAAATTGCGAGACTAAAATTTAGTAGAATCGAATTTTGTGAAAAAATTGGTTAAAAGATTGATAAAAAAATGTGCCAATATAAATTCAGTAAAAACCAAGTGTATTTTTAACTATAATATTGGTAATAAATAACCAAAAAAAAGTGTGGAAATACGTCGCAAAGAACACTATGCATCAAGTTTCAAGAAAATTCAACCTCAAGTTTTTCAACAGGCATATACACTTTTTCAATTTCCCTATCATAGTAATGTTGAGTTTGATCAAAATTTTGAGTTCGAACTTTTTCACGTATCCAAAACTTGACCTATAGATCCTTTTTTCGCAAGTAAAAAGTGTTGAAAAAATGTCGGAAAAATGTAAAAACAAATTGGTCAAAAAATTCGCAACAAAAAAAAATTTACTTGGATTAAAAAAAAATAAGATATTAAGATATGCTAATACAATGATGATTTTTTTCTAATTACAGCGGGAAATTTTTGGATTATATGTTGAAGATATTAGGTCTATCCGCTCAAATTGATAAATGAGCTGGAACACTTAAAAAACTTCCTGTGTATCAGGGTCATATACTGAAACTCAAGAATATTATATCTTACAGTTATAAAAAAATTATAATTTTTTTTAGAAAAAGGTTAGAAACCTAAATTCATCTGATTTTACTTTGTACTTCTTTAATGAATTAAACCAAATAAATAGGTGCGAGAAACTGTTTACATCAAAATTATTAAAAATCAAAAAACTATCAAAGTGGAAGCGTGAGAATAAAATTTTGTTGTAAAAAAAAAATCGCCCCCAAAAAAATTATTTAGATATTTTTTTCTGGTCGAAAATTGTTATCGATAAATTTTTTTTAAAATTTAATTGAACTAATTTTTTTCGACATTTAGAACCGTGCTTTTTTAGTGTTGAAATAGTCCAAATTTTTAGGAACCAGCAATATAGTTCACCCTAAGCGTGGCAACGGAGTTGCGTAAACGGCTATAGTAGGACCAAAAACTGATCGCATTTAACTGTTTATAATTGTAAATATGAAATGATTTGCTTTTAAAAATTTTCCTTAAAAAACAGCTCTCATCGAAGCTTTAATTTGAACAAAACATGAGAACTTGAATTGAGAACTTCAATTTCGATACTCGAATTGTTAAAGCAGCTCCAACGTCAACACATCAGTATTAGGCCAAGCAACTAACGCTTGGGCCCTGCTTATAATCTATAGTTTCTTTTCTTCCAATCTTTGATAAATACCAAAGTGTAAAAATATAATAATCTAATAATTGAAAAACAAGTAGTAAGTTTCAAAATAAGCTAGAATTAATTGAAAGTACTAAAATACACCTCATTATCATGCAAACGCAAAAATAATCCCAACCAAATCATCACACACTTACTCGAATTCTCGTGAAATGTCCATCCCAGAAAACCAATTAGTCCCGCAACGATGTTGAATCCACCCGCCAACTGCCATTTCCAGTTATTATGCTTAAGTGTGAAATGCAAAGCCAAGAAACACCCAACAATTTCACTGAACCCTGCAAGACAACAAAAAAAAACAAAAAGAGGGAAAAAGTTATCACCATTAAAGGTTAAACACTTTCTACGAGACGCACAGAGACATTGTGTCGTCCCATCTCATTTACCCATAATTATTGTATTCAGGACCAAGTAATCTCGTCCAAAGGACCTGATATTCAACAGCATACCCATAAAATTAATAATAAACACAGCCAGCGCAATGTGACCAGCGACTAGATGGGTTTTTGCCCTCGGCCCCGTCCATAATTCCAACCAACTGGCTTCCTTGGGGGGGTTGCTTCTAAAGGACTCGGCTTGGTTGCGTAGCTGGTCGGTAAAGTCAATCGGTATTTTGTCGGTTCGATCATTGATTTTTGCTGCCGCACGAATTATTTTCTCCACTTGGGCAATGTCCTTGGCCTTTCGCAGTAGCCAGCGTGGGGAGTCTGGTGTCCAATTGAGCAGCAATATAAGAATAAGTGTTGGAAAAGTGATGCCCAAGTAAATCTCTGTCCAATTTTTAAAGAACGATGCAAGACCCGGCAGAAGAAACAGCCCAATGGACCAGAAGGTATCGTATAGTATTATCACTCCAAGACGATATTTTCCAGCTGTTATATCGGAAACTAAATGAGTTCAAATATAAAAAATTCAGTTATTAGAAAATGAAATGAAATTCAACATCAGATAGACTTTTAGTATTGGCTTACATATTGTATGTCCCCCGGTGAACATGAGTGCGCAGCATGCAGCTGACAGACATCGGAATGCACAGTGCAGTGTGAAATCTCTTGCGTATCCTGTGACGCAACCACAAACGATTTGCAATACCATTCCCATGAACATTGTCATCCTAGGACTTATCCTATAATAAATGCAACCGGATAAAGTTAAAACTCGCTTTGGAGGACATTTTTTGCTTTTGCGTCATACCAAAGCATCATCTTTGTGGCGATTACACCACCCACAAGTATCCCAAACAGATGCCAGAATTGTGTCCACGCAACAAAAATATCCCGCAGGCAGACCAAATCAAATTGCATAACCAACGAATAAAAGTCATAGTTGTACTTAAAGTTGTTACATTCCTCTGTTTGGCCATCGTTTGTGTTGATGTAACATTGATCCTCGGAAATTGTCACATTATTTGATATCCCAGACGTATCACACTGGAATTCTTCGATGGGGTACACTTCGGGGGCGGTAAAGATAATACATGCCATGAACCATGATGCTGGAATTTTGCATAGAAATATAATGAGTACAGTTCTTAATTGCCAAATTCCAAAATCGCCCAAAATGCTGCCGATGAGGTCAGGTTGAGGGTTTGGTGAGGGTTTTGGAGGTTTGCTGGCGGCATCATTATTAACTGAATTCGATGGCATGATTTTTGAGCATTTTAAAGTAAGGCAGCGATTATGGATGATCTGAAAAAAAAGGAAATATATATTTATTTAAATACGATCTCAAGATTATGACCAAACTTGACATTATGCAATGTGTGGTGTATTATGTGATTTGGTATCTTTGTTTTTTTTTTTAAGACCAAATTAACGGTACCTCTTGTAAATTTTTATTTGCCTTCTACGATTTTTTTTTCCAAAAACTTCAATTAATTTGAATAGATATTGGCTCACTTTTAATTAAAAAAAGATCCAAAATGAGGAAGGTACCGTTACCTCATATATCATCATCATTTTTGTTTTATTTTCGATTTTCTTATAAAAAAAGGTTCATCTGATTGTAATAAAAATTTTTATGCAAAAGTATATAAAATTTATAAAAAGTATTAAATACTTAAATTTCAAAATTGAATTTTTCAAAATTGGCTCGATACAATTTTTTTTTTAAATTTGGTACAAAACAGGTTTTAAATACCATCCTTACTAATTTGAACAAAAAATTATTTCATTTCTGAAAAAAATGTAAATGTGCCTCCCATACGAATGTAAAAAACCGTTTTCAAAATTATCAAATTTCTTGAAAACGGCGACGAAAATTTTGAATAAAATTTTTGGACTATTTTTGGCATATAATAAAATAATTGAAATTGAAACTTTATAAACAGTGCCTCCCATATAAATGTGTAGAAAAACTTTTTCTCAAAAATCTAGCAAATTTTTATAAAATCAAAAAGAACACAAATGTAACACAATATACCTATACATATTATGTATGTGTTGAATTATATTTTTTCAATATAAACTGAAACATCCCCACAAAATATTTAACTTAAAAGAGTTCTTACCTCAAGGCTTAACTAAACCAAACCCTGAGTAAAATAAAGCTTCACATTTTTATTTTATGTCAAATTATTGTTTTATACTTAGAGGGTTTTTCATTGGTAAAAATAATCAATTATTTTTTGATTTTAATCTATCAAAGAGCTGATTTTGACAACTATTGCATTTCATTGTGGTTTGTGGTTTGTTTATTTCAATTTTTTGAAATGATGAGGCTTCTATTTTACAAGAAAAAAAAACATCTTGTAAAGATTTCGTCAAGGATGTAATAATTAATTTCTCTGAAAAGTCTAAATTTTCTTGTTCATTCATTTTTATTTCTTTTTTATTTTGCTTTAAATTGTTGTTGAACACTTTTCAAATGAAAAAAAAATTGAAAGCAGATTTGACACCGAAAGTATTTTCACCGACAAGAAATAACACCAACACAGTGACAAAAAAAACTCAATTATTACCTAATTGTGTTCCATTCGTCATGAAAAAAATCAATTTTTATTAAGAAATCTTTATTTACCAATGAAAAACCTTATTAGACTTGAAAACGACGTGCAACCCAGCCGTTCATTTTATTTCGATAGGTATTGCATAATACTGACATTTTGATTTTGAAGAACAACTGTCAATTTTTTCAGAAAACATTTGTAGATGACAATAGAAAATTCTATGTTTTTCAAGGTGGTGGATTTCGTTGCCCCAAAATAAATAAAAATAAAAAATGATTATCACACACATATTTCCCAAACATCTTTTAAAAAAATCAAACAAATACATATATTTCCACTGCGCGTTTTTTTAGAAATGTTGGTTCTTAAGAGACAGTGGGAATTTTTTTAATAAGAAGTTTATATTTATGGCATATAATGCGTAGAATAGACAGAAGATAAACTTGAGGTAGGAACTTTACAACACGGTTAAATATATTGTTTACTAGCTGTTACCCGCCCACTTCGCTGGGCACTTTATGGAATTGTATTTTTAGATCTAGACTTGAAATTTAATTGAAGTATTGTTTTGACTTACACAGATCCACAGTAAATTCAAACATACCAAAAAAAATATTCTGGTCAAGTTTCTAAGTTTTAAATCTACAGATTAAAAGATACAATTTTTTTAAATTTATAACGCCCGCCCCCGGAAAACCCTCTGGGGGTGAAACATCATAAAATTATTTTTTACTAAATTCAAACATGCCAAAAAGAATATCCTGACTAAGTTTCATACCTATATAAGAGCTGTAGTTTTAAAATTTGAATTTTTTTTAATTAACACCCCGCAACCCCTCTTGAGGTGAAATTTCGTAAAATCCGTTCTTAGCTGACCTTTACTCGGTGAAAAGAGTATTCCTACCAAATTTCAAGTCTTTAGCTCTAATGGTTCCAGAGATATCGTGATGAATGACTATATATGTACGTGGAAATCTCTTATATATATTATATAATTGTGACTGTCAATTAATTATAGACAAATAATTTGCAATAAAATAAAATTGCGACTATAATTAAAGATCTAAGCTATCCTATCTCTCAAGTTGGAAAAAAGCACACATTTAAAAAAAAAAAACATTAAAATCAGTTAAGTAGTTTAGGAATCCATCGCGGACAAACATCGTGACAGGAGATTTATATATATTAGATAGCTTTCCTGAAATCTTGCAAAAAAAAAACTATACAAAGCATTGCACCACGTGTTGTTGAAAAATGTTGTTGAAAAAGAAATTTCGAATTCCAACGTGGCGCCATCTAAGAGAAGTTCACAATAGATGGTCCGACAGTTTTCTGTAAAAAATCTGATTTAAGGCGCCATCTGTTTGAGACTTATAAAACTTACGATTAATAACAAACATCAACATTGACAATCAGTTTATTGTTAATTATAAATTATTAAGACCATTAATCGAAATATAAACTATCCTATATCTCAAGATAGACCAAATTACACATAAAATGCCAACTTTCATCGAAATCGGTTGACTTGGTGAAGAGTTCACTGGGAACATACATATGACACTGGATTTTTATATATTAAGATAATTATTCATAACTTTCTTTAAACATGTGAAAAATGCACTCGCTTTATAATATTCAAATATACCTGTATTATTTCAAATATCTAAGTATTTATTTTATTAACTTATGGCTTTGAATTTGTTTTCTTTATTTGGAAGTTTTAAATAAATAGCTTCACGATGCAATATCAAAATCACCACTAACATTAGCCACCACCTGAGATAAATTCTAGACGACATAATCAATAGAAGCTCTATAGATGTACATTTGTACATGCAGTAGCAGTTATTATTGCTAGTTAATTCATAAACCGTGTTACGACCCATTACAAAAGAACAAAACCCACATCACAGATCGCAGATCGCACTTTTGTAGCAAGACAACAATAATATCCAAGCTTGTTGAAAATGCAGGTTTGAATTAACATAAATATCGACTCCACCTTGAATGCCTTGATAAACTATATTTTATGTAGTAAGTAATTTTATTATAATATCCAATAAAATATTAATAATATAATAATTAACTGAAATATTTTCAGTCAAACCGGTTTTACTTAGTATTTATATCAAATGTTAGTTTTATTAAGATTCGCTCAAGTTCATTAAAATTTGTGATTTAAGTGTAGTAGGTATGAAGAACCGGAAAAAAATTTGAGATTTTTATACGATCAGTATTACTTAATTTCTAATAAATACTGATCGTATGAAAAGCTGATGGCTCGGCAGGTTAAGAAAAACAATTGGTTTTTGACAAATGTTTTTTGTGATTTTTCTTTCAACCATTTTTTGGACGAACAATTTTTTTTCCCTGACATTTTTTTTTTGACAATTTGTTTTTTTTTTTAGAGTTTTATGTATAAAGAAAAATGAATTGTTTGAGATACGATGCGGTTTAATTATTATTATTTTCAGTTTTCATATTTGTTCTACATTAAGTAATTTGAGATTTCGGTACTCTCTATATATCTGTCATTCTAAATTTTACATTGTAAATTTTTTTATTTTAGATAACATCATGGTCTCGTTTTTTCTTTTTTTTCTTCGACGAACTTTTTCTATTAAAATTTTTTATTAAATCTTTTTTCGAAAATTTTTTTGACAAATTTTGTTTCGGCTTTTTTCACAAAAATCTAGAAAAAAAACAATTTTGCAGTATTCGACAAAAATTTGGGAGAGGGTAAGATAACTCAGGCGACAAGGTTTAATGACGGATTTGTATAGAACAGTGAAAAAAAAATAATTAAAAAAAGAGGCTGGGTGCGACCCACACTGATAACTTCCCATTTATGATCTTGAAAACTTTACAACTTTTTAGTTTATTTTGTTTTTATATTTTTTGTCAAAAACTGTCAATTAGATAATTGTCAAAATTTAACCTTTCATAAAAAATTGTACTATGTATAAATAAAATATTTTAGAAGGCATAATTGTTGTTCGTTCTCAGGATATTCGAGCTGAAATACAATTGTAACTACTTTTCTTTAGAATTTTTAACAGTTTTTGATTTTTTGTTAAAAAACTGCCCATTCAATATTTGTCAAAATTTTATCAGTTGCTAACAATTATGTTATGTAGAAAATAAAACAAACAAGAAGTCAATATTGTTACCCGTTTTTGAGAAATTTGAGTCGAAAGACAATTTATACCAATTTTTGGTAGAATTTTTTGTAGTTTTTAATTTTTTGTAAAAAAACTGTCCATTGAATTTTTTTGAAATTTTCACCAGTAGTCAAAAACAACATTTTTCGTAAAATAAAATTATTTTAAAATTAATATCGTTTTTCCATCTAAGGATATTCAAGTTATAAAATTTTTTTTTTAGTTTTTTTGATTTTAAAAAATAACGGTATATTGATTTTTTTTCAAATTCATATCAAATTTGTGTGACGTCATAATGTGTCGAATAAATTTTATTTCAAGTCGATACCATTATTTGTTCGTGAGATATTTGAGCCCAACCAAAATTTTCACTTCTTTTTTAAACAGCTATAGTAAAAAAAACGACTGATTGAATATTAATAAACGCCCTTTCAGCTTCTTTCGAAGTTATTATCTGTAAAACAAAATTTATTTCAAGTCGATATCTCTACTCGTTCTTGAGATATCGACGACGAAAAATGGTACTAGAACGTACGGACGTACGAACGTACGAACGTACGTACACACGCACACACAGACATCTCTCTAAAAATGATTAAAATAGGCTCTAGGGACCTTGAAACGTCGAGAAATATCAAATTTCAAATCGGACCGATTACAATAACTCCCTATGGGAAGTTAATATAACGGTAATACTTACAACTAAGTTTTATACATTTTTTAAAGCCATTTTCCCTTTTAGACAGTTTTTAAATCAAGTCAAAACTATGCAGTTTTTGAAAAAATTTGGGCAAACAAGTTTAAAAAAATGTTTAAAAAGTAATTTTTCAGAATTTTAAGATTATCTACTACCAATTGTGTTTTTTTAAGAATTCATTGCTCTTATTTGTTTTTGATCAAAAACTGAAAACTAGATGATTTTATGTCTTCTAGTTCTTGAGAAAATTGAAAATTACCAAAAAAAAAAATATTTTAATTACCACTGTTGCATACACCCAAGCTCGCACCTACCATTATTACTATCAAAATAAGACCACTCAAGCAAAAAAAAAATATAATTAAATTAAAATAGTAGTTGTGGTTATTTTCAATTTTCTCAAAAACTAATAGGCATAAAATCAACTAGTTTTCAGTTTTTGATTGAAAATTAATAAGAGCAACAAATTATAAAAAAAATATTTATTAACATATATGGTTTTGAAATATTGAAATTTAAAATTTTTTTTAACTTTTTTTTACTCAAACTTTGTGTTTAAAATAAAATATTTCAAAACTATGCATAGTTTTGATTTGATTTAAAAACTGGCTAATAGAATAGAATGTTGGCTTTAAAAAAACGTATAATACTTAATTTTAAGTATTACCGTTATTTTTTAATTATTTTTTTTTCATTTAAAGTACATATTTGTTAAATTGCCCCTATCGCCCAAACGGGGGGACATATACTCCCCCTCCCATAGTAAAAAATGCTTGTTTTTAACTGTAAAAAAATCGAACTTGATATATTAATCAGACCTTACATTGATATGATAGAGTAAGCGAAAAAAGTGTGTCCCTAATTTTTTCGGAACATAATGTTTTTAAGGTAATTGCATAGATGCCAAAATAACGGAACCTGTATAAGTAATTAAAACTATTTATTCAAATATTAAAAAAAAGCCGTTATTAACGGTACCTTTCACCGAAACAGATTTTTGGTTAGCAATTTTCTCATTAACGGTTTGACAAATTGTGATCAAAATGTTTGTATAAAAGAGTTTCATAACTTACATTCACAGGAAAAAGTACACTCAAACTGCAGTAAGTCATTTTGTGAGAGGCTATTCTATTATTTACAAAAGACTTGTTGCAGAATTAAAAAAAAAACTAATAGCTTTACTTATTTAAAGTTCACTTTGTTTTAAGATAGGTTCACTTTTTGTCAATCTAATATCGCTCTACACAAATATAATTTAAGCATCACATACTCCGAACATAACATAGATTTAAAATAAGTAATATTCACTATCCATATTGTGCCCTTAGATAATTAATTTTCCGAACTAATTGACATTTTTGAACACCATAAGTATATTTTCGAAAAACAAACTTGAATTGAAACTGCTTAACATTTGGACAAAGATCAAAATAAGACTGATTCCGGAAAAGTGAAAAGCCAAATAAACCATAAAAGTAACAAGACTCATTTCATTCCTATTTTGGTATTTGAGATAAGCAGTTTTCAGAGAAAATACACATTATAATTTGTCCCAACATGACTTATGCAAATTTGTGTGTGAAAGGCGTGATGATAGTGCGAATCAAAAGCAAATAATAATAGAGACACTCGTATGGTTTAAGTTTATTTTATATCTTATTATCTATGTATCTATTATACAGCAGGAGTGTCAAACTGAGATGGTTTGTTTGCGTACATAAATTATTTTATTTTTCATACATAAATTATTATGTATCTGAATTTTTCATTATAAAGTAGTTTTTTTTTTCTTTAAATAGGTAGATAAAGTATTATCAAAAGAAGTTTTAAATTAGAACTCAATTAAATAAAAATAAAAATGGCAAACAAAAAATTAAAATAAATATTTGTAGATGACACGAGTTAAAGAAGCTAAAGAAGTGAGTAAAGTGACAACTTTGAAATCTTAAATTATTGTTTTAAAGTTAATGGCTAAGATTTTTTTTTGTGTAAAATTATATTAAATTAGTATGAAAAGCATTTACTAAACCTAAACAAATGTTTTACTTGGACAAAGGTGAAAGTCTTGTTTTTGAGACATGATATTTGACACGTGCTAAAATCAAAAATGTCATTTAATCCCATCGCACCACAAATGCTTAGCCCGATACATCTAGGAGTTCTATCAAAGTTAATTGAAGAATGAACATATTTGATGTAGTCAAGTTCTAACTGACTATTTGACTAAAAAATCTCAGTCTTACCAAAGTTTTGTAATGGCTTCTAGGGTAAAGTGGGCTAAACCTGTGTAAAAGGGTCGAAAAATTAAATGGAATGTAGTAGAATATCTTCTTTTGCATAGGTAGATATTAAAAATTTTAAAAATATATGTACCTTTCTTTAAGAATGGAAAATTGAAAATATGATGTTTATTAAATGGAATGCTCAAAGCTGTAACGAACCAAGTCATATTTTTTTGTTTTTTAAACTGTGCTGCACTTGTAATAAGCCAGCTACCAAGTTAACCTTAATTTGCATTTTGTTTACTTTAACTCTTAATATCTCCCAATTCTGTTTTTGTGACTTTTTTCGGTTCTGCTATGAACCCTCCAAATGATTCCCGAAAATTGGGACTACAACTTATTTTAAATAAATATTTATTTTTATTACAAAAAAAAAATTAGCCATGTCTTGATTTTTGAAAAACATACTTTTTAGGGTTAATTTTCAACACTCTTTTATTTTTATCTTTTTAAAGTGTTGATTTGAGATTTTGGTCAAAATTTTGTAGTTTAAGAAACACTTTATGTTTCTGAAATATTAAATTTGTATATCAAGTTTTTTTTGGTTAGAAAGTTCAATACTTGTTTATTAGACTCGGACTTGTCTCGTGGCCAGTCCTAGTCGAGATTTGCAAGCAAAATATCAAACAAGAAGTAAATATCTTATTTATGATGCGAAATATTTATGTGTTTCATGTGAGATCAGACCTCATTACGATTAAAGATAATAAGTAAAAAGGAGGTCCTGTTATTCAAAAATTCGATTGAGAAATTGATGAATAATTGGAAAAATGGTGTTCAATCAAGGAAGTGCGATTTAATATTACATAAAACAGTTAACACTTCAAAACTTATCAAAATTCTGATAGTATTTATAACTATGGATGACAATTAATTAACAACTTCACTTTTTTCAAAGATTTTAATTATGTCATATATTTACCTTCACACTGAGAAATGTAAATTAGAATATAACAAACTATAATTATTAAAAAATATTTCAATGACTCTAATTATTGTTGTTCACAAAAAATTTTTATTTACTTTCTTATTTCACGGTAGAAAATCTATGTATTTGCAATTAACATAACCCAGTAATAAACGTTGAACTTCAAAAATTATTATTATTTGTTGTGAGATGTAAAGTGCTAATAAAATTTATTAACCTTATATTTTAAACAAACTAACAGCGTTTTAACGGATGTGGCTTAACTAAGAAAGAATGCGGAGCAATCATCCACTTGGGATGAATGAAGATGTTAAGGAAATGTAAAATACAAATATTTATGAATTTATCGATAACAAAATAAAATAATTTATTTGATAAGTTTACTTAACAGATTAGAATATTCATTTATTATTATATTTGAACATAATGGTATCCGGATTTGGTGAAATCATTATTTTATTAGAACATGAACAAATAAATAAATCTTAAATTTTGCTGTTGAAGTTTAAATCAATTTAGAACAAAAGTTAAGTCCACAATTATTTGAGCTGTATTGCGCATTTAAAAGTTATTCAACCTCGGTAAAATTTTGCTTAATGAATGATAAAATGATAAAGGCGCCACAGGTGAAAAGCAGGTATATGGTTTTACCCCAATCAAAGGTATGTTTTTCTTCGCTGGTGGGCAAATAAAACTGTATTGACTTGCAGCTTGAGCTAATGAAGCGATTTTACTTCCAACGTACTACCTGTCGTATAACAGTTTGATCAAAAGACATTTAATTCTAAAATTATTATGTCCAAAAATATTTTTCAAAAAACCGTTTTTCATCTTCATTTATCCACTATTTACATGATCTCGACTGGGACCACAACTCTCCCACTCAAATGCTTCACCCTAACGCTCCACTTGTGGAATTCCCCGGGCTTACCTCAAAAAACGTCTTCAGGCCTCCCGGTTTTGAGAATTGTTTCATGTCAAATGTTCTATATTATCTAAATAACATTAAATACATATGTACTTGTACATATGTACATATGTCAACATTTGCAAAAAAAAATACTTTTTGAATTTTTGAAAAACAAAAACTGTTTTTGAAAACTCGTTACATAAAAAACGGGTAGATATTTTGTTTTTTTATTATGTTTTTTATTGTATTTTATTAATTATGTAAATCTTGCTTACCAAATTTGTTTTTTTATAAGCCTAAAAAATATTTTATATAAGAAAAGTACTTTTTTTTAAACCCGATTTTCAAAATTTCGTTTTTAAAAAATTGATTTTCCACGGAAGTCATTAATTAAAGATGATTCTGAAATACAGGATGGAAAATGGTAAATGAAAATAGAGTTTTTGGAAATATGTAATTCATGAACGGATCCGTTACAAATGTAAAAACTAATTTTAAAAATATAAATCCAACCGTTTTCAAAATTTTACATTTGCAGCAGCTTCATCCGTTCAGCCAAATTATCGCTACAATCAGATTGTGGCAAATCCCAATCTGGGATCACTCTCATGTAGTGTGTTGTCTGTGGTAGACCATTTGAACAAGAATGCATGCCATTCAAATTATTATCTTATCTTCTTTTATAAACGGCTAATAACCAATTGAAATAGAAAACATATAAATGCTTAGATTTATATGGAGATTTGAGAACAGCTTCTAGAGGCTGATAAAAGTGAAATAAGAACATGATTAGTAGACATAGAGAACGCCGCCCGCCGACGCCGCCGGCCGCGCAGCTTGCCGTTCAAAGTACATCCGTCGAAAAACGTTCATAGCCTTGCATAAACAGTCGTTATTGTTTAAACACGTTTCAACGGCAGCAGGTTTTATTTTGGTTTGTTGTTATAGGCAGATAAGATTGATCTCATCACACTTTCAACTAATCAAAAAAAAGTGATAAAAAACTAAAAGGACAAATTTCAAAAAATGTACACAACACGGGGATTTTAGTTGTATCAATAAACTTGGAATAGCGAAAGAAATATGTGAATTGGAAAAATATGCCAAAAGAATTTTGAGGTTCAAACTGAAAATGCTTTACTTTTACTATATCATAAATTTCACAAATATTTGTATATATAAATTTTTTAAATATTTATATAGGTACCTAAAATATACCTAGTATTTAAAAATTGGCTTTTTTAAAATATACCCATAGAAACAAAATGAAAAAAAAACTTTTAATGTTACAAAAATATTTAGTTTTCAAACAAAAAAATTTTTAAGTTTTTTTTTTTTAAATCAAAAAATATTTTTTTTTTTAAGTTTTGATGTTGGATATTTTATTATTAGATTATTATTTAGAAATTCGTTCAGAGAAAATTGTTTCAAATTTTTTGTTTATAACCGTATAAAAAGGTAATTTTGAAAATATCGTTAGAGACGGTTATATAACAGGTACCTTTATTTTTGGAGCTAAAAAATATTTCATTTTCACCTGTAGGGAATCTTAAAACCTTTAGTCGAATTTGTGAAAAGAGTTTTTGAATTCATGTGAACTGCTATATGTAAGATTTTTAACTCTAACCAATATTGCTCAAATAATATTTTCTAATAAATTCTAAAATTCAATATTTCCTAGTTTCATACCTACCGTATTAACACACCCCTTCCGTATTTTATTTGCAATGAGTTGGAACAGTTTTTTTATTTTTTAGTTCTTCTACGAGTGTATGGATCTGGATCTTTCCATTAAAATAAAATGATATGGATCCCACTCCCACTAACAAGTGTATTATACATTTGTCTCTTTTTTCCTGGCTGTGCTATTTAATGTTCAGGTAATTGTTTGTCCTTTTTCTTCACACTAAAAAACAATTACTGGAAAACCTTAGAAGCCGTCTGGGTTCTCAGAACGAAATCTAAATTTTGAATCTTAGAAACAGATTGCGAAAGAAAGCAGGACCCCATGTTGTTATTGTATTGTTAAAAGATAATCCAGGCCCAGATCCCTGGATAATAAAACGCGACAACAACAAAATAAAAAAAAAACCGAACGGCTGAATAAATATAGCAATTGGCTTCACATCATAGTCATAGATATTAGATTAGCTTTACTTTTACTTTTTTTAATAAAAACATTTTTTGCAAAAAACATTGCATTGCCATGGAATGTTAGTACATACATATATCATTCGAATAAACCGCGAACAGTCGTATATTAACCGTTTCAACGATTTAATTATAGAGAAATAGATAAACCTGATTAATTCACCCTCAATAAATAATAATCATTGGTTTTAGCAGATTATATATTATTAAACCAAAACCAGAAATTTTTTTATTGCCATTGATTTGATATTATAAATCGTTGTTTAAAGACAATAAAAAATTTTTTTTTAATAAAATATAGACAATACTGTTTATTCTAGGGGTTGCCGTTTGTACAATATTGTATTTAATCGCCCTGTTTAAAATGGTAAATAGAGATAATAGATCTAAATCGTTTTCAATATAAATTCAAAGTGTAACTTTACACAAGCTGAAAAACACATTTTTCACATATGTGACACGTTTTATTTGGCCGCCATCTTGTTTTTTATGAAAATTTAGATTTTCGCATATAACTCGCGTAGTTTTGATTCTAGAAGAAAAAGTTATAGACAAAACTTTTAAAACAATAAATTTTCTACAAAAAATGTTAAATAACTTTTTTCGATAACTGCTTTTGTTTAAGAGTTATAGTACATTTTGTTGAAAATTCAATTTTTTGACGCTTCCTCAGTACAAAATGTACCCGGTCAGTGTACCGGGTACCCGGTCGAAATCAAGAGCTCTAATCTAAATAGAGAGTAGACAATTACTTTTCTTACAATAATTGTAAAGTGCAAATGAAATACAAGAATCTCAAGCCAACCGAGGTTGATGACCCCAAAAAACGTGGAAGCGCAAAATTTGAAAATAAAGTGACTATATCTTAGATTTGTAATTTACTTGTTAAATGTCCTCAAGTAAGTGACACTTTAGGTCTGTTCGACGTACCCCACTCCAGGGCCTTCTGGGAAATTTCATTCAACTGTCAAAAAACCCAGGGCTTCCCAGGTTTTTATTATTTAACATCGAACACTTACAGAACTAAAAGTTTCATCAGCTGTACTGCTCTTGCCTATGCACAGATCTCCGTTTTCGTTCACTTTTGTATATTTTCACATATTTTGTGAATATTTATTAATAAAATATATCTAAATAATTTTAATTTGTAGTAAAAGTTTACTGCTTCACAAAATTTCAACAGCTGATTTGGCTTTTGACTGCACTGAATTCTAAACTCAAGAAAAACCTGTTGTCGTTCAGAGCGCGCTTAGAGTTTACTCCAGGCTCACATCGAACACATGGCTACATAAAACACTTCAGAGCGGATTCAGGGCAACCTAGGCCGACTTGGTGCTAACATCGAACAGACATCTTTGTTTTGAAAAAAAAAAACTGAACTCGTATCAAAATATGGAAAGATATCTTGGCAACACTTTTCATTCCAAGCTACGAAAAGAACTATATCATTGATTAAATATTCCACAACAATCAAGCCAGTTTAATTGAAAAAGACATTACGGTAAGGCCGCACATCATAAAGATTTAATTACGCTCAATTGAAAAGAGTTTGAAAGGGTCAGTGAGGCAACTGACAAAATAATATACAAACACACAACAAACACTAAAACACACGTTATGCACAACTTATTCAACTTCTTGAGTGACCAAAGTTTTGAAAATTAACGCCAGTGTTGTATCATAAAACTCAGACTTATTCGTATGTATGTTTTTAACTGATTTAAAGATTTGTTTATATCTTTTTTTCAAATCACGTTAATTTTACCTTTTTTTCACTTGATTAATGCAGTTTATATATGCACTCTAATTAATTGCAATCTATGCCGAACCGTACCGAAATAAATAAAATCAATCGAAAGTTGCACGCAAACTCGTTTGTCAAATCGTATAAAACACCTTTCTCATTTATTGATGAGTGATAAGTGATCCGATATCTAGGCAGTCTATTCCCTTACTAATGGCACTAAAAAATTGCTCCTTTATGAAGTGCGGACGTTATGAATTGACTGCCTATAATGATTAAGTGGTATATCGCAATTTTCATTGTCACAAATGGTCTTTCTCGAAACGATACCGATACGATATAAGGAACACACATTCTTATGTATCAGATGTAGGCAGGCGTGTATATAAAACTTTTATGTGTAGAGCATCGCAGGTTCTAATTGTTTACACATTTTGTCAAACTACTCAATTAATTAAATTGTGTATAAATAAATACATATATCAAATGATTAAAGATACAACATACAAATTTTAGTTTTGGGGATTTTTTTTTGCAATAGTGGTGTTATCAATGGATTAAAAGGGTGTTTTAAATTAAATACATGCTTTTAGTTAGGTTCCAAAGATCTTTTAACTTGTTGAACATGTTGCCCATCCAAATTAGACCAATTTTTTATTTATTTTTTAATCCCTCCCATCTGAATTTAATCAGTTGGTTAAGTTATCCTTAGTTGGATGTATGTATACCATACATTTTTAATACATATGTGACTATGGTATTTTTAACTTCTATCTTTTTAACATACCGAAAAATACATTATACGATGTACAATTATGGTTGCCAACAGCGGAATTCGTACGTCCGTACGTCCGTACGTTCTGGTACCATTTTTCGTCGTCGATATCTTAATATCGAGTAGAGATATTGACTTGAAATAAATTTTGTTTTACAGATAATTAATTCGAAAGAAGCTGAAAGGGCGTTTATTAATATTCAATCGGTTGTTTTTTTACTATAGCAGTTTAAAAAAGAAGTGAAAATTTTGGTTGGGCTCAAATATCTCACGAACAAATAATGCTATTGACTTAAAATAAATTTTATTCGACACATTATGACGTCATACAAATTTGATATGAATTTGGAAAAAAATCAATATACCGTTATTTTTTAAAATCAAAAAAACTAAAAAAAAAATTTTTATAACTTGAATATCCTTAGATGGAAAAACGATATTAACTTTAAAATAATTTTATTTTACGAAAAATGTTGTTTTTGACTACTGGTGAAAATTTCAAAAAAATTCAATGGACAGTTTTTTTACAAAAATTAAAAACTACAAAAAATTCTACCGAAAATTGGTATAAATTGTCTTTCGACTCAAATTTCTCAAAAATGGGTAACGATATTGACTTCTTGTCTATTTTATTTTGTACATAACATAATTGTTAGCAACTGATAAAATGTTGACAAATATTGAATGGGCAGTTTTTTTAACAAAAAATCAAAAACTGTTAAAAATTCTAAAGAAAAGTAGTTACAATTCTATTTCAGCTCGAATATCCTGAGAACGAACAACGATTGTGCCTTCTAAAATATTTTATTTTATACATAGTACAATTTTTTATGAAAGGTTAAATTTTGACAAAAATCTAATTGACAGTTTTTGACAAAAAATATATAAAAAAAAAAATAAACTAAAAAGTGGTAAAGTTTTCAAGATCACAAATGGGAAGTTATCAGTGTGGGTCGCACCCAGCCTCTTTTTAAGATTATATATATATACCTCCTTTAAAAAATTTTCATCGAAATCCCTCTAATAGTTTACGAGAAAACCCAAAACCTAAAATCAGATTCTATGGCAAGTACCGTTAATAACGATTTTTTCAAAAATATTTTTTGACTAAATTATTAAGGTTACTTGACAAGAACGATTTAAAGATTTTATCAAAACCGTTAAAGCCGTTCTTGTGATAAAAATGTTTTGTCTATGACAGGTACCGTTTTGATTTTCCCTCTAGGCAATCTCCCCAAAACCTTATGTCCAAAGTTTGAAGAAAATCCCTTCAGTAGTTTAGGCTGTAGGTTGAGGTACAGACAGACAGACAGACAGACAGAATTGCGGGACCCACTTTTTTCGAGTTCTCTATCATCGTAAAGTTAGATCTGATTAATATCTCGAGTTTGATTTTTTGCACGAATCCACAACTTGCCCTATAGTCGCAAGTAAAAATTAGTTAAATGTTTACCAAACAAAATATTTAAATCAAATTAGCAGGCCACCTCCCATGTCTCACTGTTGGTAAGCCTATGACAACAATGAGACATATCTCCCGAATAGTTAGACAGACTTTCTTAACTTACTGGGAGAATTATATATTTTTGAAATAAATCAGAACTCTAAGGCCGAGATTTTCAGTGGTAAGTTAAGCCAGAGTGAGCTTATTTTGCAAATTTAATAATCCACAACTTTTTTATCTCCAAAAGGATATTTTTACTAGCAGCTGAATGCGGAAGAGCCTTAAAAATAATAATTATAATATTTTCTTTAGTTAAACTAGGGTTAACTCAAAATATTTGTTGAGTTAGCTAGACGTCAACTTTGATCTTATTTTGAGAAACTGGACCTAAGAACAAGGTAAAGCAAGTAAAGGGTGAACTTTAAAACAAAATAGAACAAAAAACATTTTTAAAATTGAGATGAAAATGACTTTTTCCGAATAAAATCTTTTGGCTCTAAACGTGTCCTTAAATAAATCAATTGTACACGATCAAGATTGTTCAAAAAATAATTAAATAACAATTGTCATTAATTAATATTTAATAAGCAAGATTCTGGATTCAGGAACAAAAAACCACTTAACCGACTAAGTCAAAATTTTCTAAAACAAAACTTCAGAAGTTGTGGTAGATTTTTCTAAAAAAAAAAAACAAAGCCTTCATTCGAAAAAAAAAATAATAAAATTTGTTAAAATGTTTATTATTTTTCTAGTCACCCTGCATTCAGCTAAGAAATCTTCCATAATTTATATACCACACACCAATTTGAAGTTTTCTCATCGAAATATCTTGATTCGGTATAATCTCGAATTATTACAAGTGTTCGCTGCGATTATTTCTCCTTATCTAAATGAGAAATTGAAATTAAGCAATAAACCTGATCAAGTGATCAAGTTAGCAAAGTGCAGATTTGTATGTCCCGTGCGCGATAAAATGAATTTCATTCACGGCGAGATTGGCGAGACTTAATAAAAACTATAACATTTATTGTTATTTTATAATTTACTTTTTTTTTAACTACCAGATTCTGCAGCTATAGGGCTTTGCAGAAGATTTTTGTAGAATGAGAAGAATTTTGATTTACAAGTTCAAGTTTAAACAAGAGTACTGGGTCTGGGATTGTAAATTGCTAGAATCTTAGCAACTTGAAATGAGTGATTTTATCTTTTGTTGATTTCCGTTCCGGACATTCTAAGAATACAAAAACCAAAATAATTATAAACGAATGGATGTTTACTGAAGAATCACCTATTTAAGTACGTTTATATGTAAGTATTTTTTTATTTATCAATGGCTAGGAACAACAAAATGTTATTACTTTATCATAATTAATTTAGTGTACTTTAAAAATAAACAACAATTTTTTCTTCTTCTTTTATTGCATTTTATCGTTTTCTGGGTATTTGTCAAGTGTTCTCGGATATGAAATTCTTACTCAATTAAGCCGATTAAAGATTTGATATTAAGAACATATTGTAAATAATTGTTGGAAGTACTAATAATATTTTTTAATTTCTACTTTAATTCATTGCAGACTATGGACGAGCGACGTAGCTGTCGTCGAACGTAAGAGCTTGTAAGCTAATGTTATCATCAGACATGATAGAGAAATTAGTATTGCAATTTGTCGTCGTCTTCACAACTTTTTTCGCACTGCGCATTGATAGATATAGATTCTATTTTACATTTAAATTAAATATCTTGGATAGAGTTGTTTGGACCAGAAAAAAGCGAACACAACTTTTAATTTTCTCTTTTTCAAACACAAAGTGTACTAATGTGAAAGTTTTGTACGTTTTTATTATATAGTAAGAATTGATTTCGTGTTAATATCTTAATTTGTGCTATATATTGAAAAGAAATTGAAAAAAGAGGATGCGTGCAACTCACACTGGTAACTTCTCATTGGTGCACTTAAAACCATACCCGATGTTAGTTTGCCCTAAAGAAATACCCAATGCCAGGACTTGTAGTACTAGCATTCTCTAGAAGTAGTTAACTGATGATATAGTGAACATCGTGAAAAGTGACAACAAATTTGAAACGACAGAGATGAAAAAAATAATTACAATACTATCACTTTTCCTATAGTATTATAATAACAAAATTTATTATTGTATTGTAATGTAATATAAAATTATTTATCTCAAAGTCAGTATCAAATATTTTTAAAAAGTTCATAATGTTTTTTTTTAAACCGTCAAATTGAATTTATGTTTAAAAATTTAAAAATGTTATCAGTTGTTGACCACGTATAAAAAAAAATGGCAAGAGTATGATAACCGGGGCGCCGAGAAATGATAACGGATTTTTGTAGAACACGGCAATACAAGCATTTTTTACTATGGGGGGGGGGGTCTATCTCCCCCCGTTTAGGCGGTAGGGGCAATTTAAAAAATATGTACGTTAAATGGGAAAAAATTAATTAAAAAATAACGGTAATACTTACAATTAAGTATTATACATTTTTTTAAAGCCAATACTTCTGTCTATTAGCTAATTTTTGAATCAAGTCAAAACTATGCATAGCTTTTGAAAAATTTAATTTTAAACTCAAAATTTGAGTAAAAAAAGTTACAAAAAAATTTTAAATTTCAATATTTCAAAACCATATGTTTATAAACAATTTTTTTTTAAATAATTTGTTGCTCTTATAAATAGTCAATCAAAAACTGAAAACTAAATGATTTTACGCCTTTTAGTTTAGAGAAAATTGAAAATAATCACAACTACTATTTTAATTTATTTATGTTTTTTTGCTTGAGTTGTCTTATTTTGATAGTAATAATGTAGGTGCGAGTTTGGGTATATGCAACAGTGGGGTGTGTATCGGGGGGGCATGCTGCCCTCCTGCAACCCCCCTGCTTGGGCCCACTGTATGATTTGGGGTAGGTGCGAGGTTGGGTGTATGACACACCGAGATGTGTATGGGTGGTGCAACCCCCCTGCTTGGTAATTAAAATATTTTTTTTTGGTAATTTTCAATTTTCTCAAGAACTGGAAGACATAAAATCATCTAGTTTTCAGTTTTTGATCAAAAACAAATTAAAGCAATGAATTCTAAAAAAAAACAGTAGGTCATGTTAAAGTTTTGAAAAATTATACTTTAAACCTTATTTTTAACGTTTTTTTGCCCAAATTTTGAGTTTAAAATTAAATTTTTCAAAAGCTATGCATAGTTTTGACTTGATTCAAAAACTAGCTAATAGACAGAAGTATTGGCTTTAAAAAAATGTATAATACTTAATTGTAAGTATTACCGTTATTTTTTAATTAATTTTTTCCCATTTAACGTACATATTTTTTAAATTGCCCCTACCGCCTAAACGGGGGGAGATAGACCCCCCCCTCCCATAGTAAAAAATGCTTGTATTGCCGTGTTCTACAAAAATCCGTTATCATTTCTCGGCGCCCCGGTTATCATACTCTCCCCAAAAAAATTGTTATTAAAGTATACGAATCTTGCAAATTTATATTTTCTTTAACTCTTCTTGTTATTAATTAAAAAATTGTTTTACTCTGTAAAGAGTTTTTTAGCTATCAAAAAAAAAGGTGAATTTCTTAACACTAGAAGTCTGATGATTGCCAGGCGAGCATGAAATGGCTATAACTCCGGCCAAATAAAATAAAATATAAATGAATTAAAAATTAATTCTTAAAAAACAATTTGTGGTAGCACCTTGTTGTTCAAAAAAAAATCAATGAATTTCTTACAATCAGTTTTATAGTTTTTTGACTTTGTTTTAGTTTAAAAAAAAATTCATTGATTTTTTTGAAAATATTATCACATAAAAATATACTGTGATCGAAATCAGTATTAAATATTCTAGACGAAAAATACTTTTCATATTTGCATCAATTCCTTATTACGTAATTTTGCGTGGAATAAAATGAATTCGAAGTTGATATATTTTTCGGGAAAATAAGGCAAAATTTTCAATTCGACAAATCGCACCAAACACAATAAGTTACCATGGGAAGTTAATGATATGCACGACTGGTTCGCATGTACATACTTCTATTTGCGATCAAATGTGGTTTTAAAGGCAAGGTAAAAAACAATTAATTTTATTTAAAAAGATTATAAATAGTAAGTTTTGGAGTTTGGATTCTACATAATATAATAATATATCCCACCAAACACTTGGTTTAAATGAATCTTAAGTTTAAGACTGCAACCTGCAAGTGTAGAATTAAACCAAAGTTGCTCATTAATAAAGCGTAATTAGATCGAAAATAATAATTTATTTTGTTTCCTTTAGTAAATATTAATAAAATTGTTGGTTGCACGGCACCTAAGGTGCTCGTGTGTTTTTATTTCTCCGTTGCTCCTCTAAGGGTATGTTCAGCTTCAGTCACCAGACAAGCCCTATTGTAATCATTTTTTTCATTTGTTTAGATAAAAATATTTCGGGATGCCAAAAAATCCATTCAAAAAAAAGCAAGTACCTAAACATTTTTTTTTTAATGCTATAAAAGATAGATCACAACTCTTTCAAAGTTTTTTTAAGATTTCTCTTATTCGCCTTTTTTGGTCTCAATAATTTATTAATGAATGACTTTCATTAGTTTTCCCGACGTTTTACTAATGATAGATGGCAACTCCCACAACTTCAGACCGATTTTGAAAAATAAAAACTCATTCGACAATTTTTAAATTAAAAGGTCTTCAAAGTTTTAAAAAACCGAAAAAAGAAGCAATTTTTAATAATAACTCGCTCGCTCCTGTACGAAAATCACAAATTTGTCTAAAAATTACTGAGAAATCGATTAAAACTCGAAAACATCAAAAAACCGTAGATTGGCAATCGATTGAAATTTTGTGCTCTGTGCATTTTTTAAGTGATATAATTCTTTAACGACTTTTACATTTGCACAATAACATTTTCGAATAAGCTTTGTATATGAAAGTTTTTATATACAAAGGAATAAGTAAGTAACAAGTAAGCTGTTTCCAGAAGGTAATTTAAAATTTTATTCACCAAACAAATATATTGTTTCGTTAAGTAAATAAACCTACCACACTTCAAATCCCTTACAGTATGCAATGTAAAATTAGAAAAATTATGGGTCTTGTCTCGACTGCAATAAATTCACCGATTCGGTATTTTGGTGTGAACATTAGCTACTTAAACTTTCCTTTATTCTGTACAAAACAAATAAAGTTCATATCCGTTTCCTATGTGGTCAAATGCATGTTTGGTAACTAGAAATTTTTACCTAGTTAAAATGGGTTGTTTGAGAAAAAAAAAGTTAACTAAAATGTTTAAAAATTTAAATTTTAAATTAAACGTATAAACATATGAAAGTTCAATAGTGAAATTAAAATTAATATTTTCTCCATTTTATGAAACACATCTTAAAACAAGCAAACACATTATTTACATATTAAATTTTACTTTATTAAAAAATATTTAGCAAATAACATTCAGTGAGTAATAAAAATAAGTATTAAATAATACGATACACTAAATTGTATTACTATTTTTTATTTTCTGTGTCATACAGAATTCCTAGCATATTTGCTCCTTTCTTTGCTTGATTCAATCCAAAGGTCTTTTATGCTGATACTCCTTGCGAAATCAACATTGGAAATTTTATTTTGTGGCAATGAATTGGGCCGCGTTCGCATCAAAGCTAAGCTCCTTCTATAAACAGTCAGCGAAGGAACTCGAGCTGAACCCTGTTGTTCCTTGCCCCAGAACTCTGTATTTAAATAGCACATTACACATCCATTTAGAACAGCTAACGAAGCAAACATTGTCAATGGTGCCAGTTGATGAATTAGACTCAACGCCGAGGATAGTGATGAGAATATAAGCCAAAATCTGCTGTGAATTACAACTGAAGCCATTAAGGTGCGTCTGCATTTTCGTCGTACTAGCTCCCCAGAGCAAGTTGTAAGAACGGACATTGAAACTGAACTGGCTCCTTTGATACCGAGGCAGAGAATCATACCAAAACCAATTTTTTGGGTTTCTTTCACTGGAAAGGGTAAAAATGGAATGTTTTTTTTGATAATTGTTTATTTTGTTGAACTTACAATTTTCAGGTATAAGCCAAATTAAATACGCCAACAATCCAGTAATAATCATCGATAATCCAGCCCATAGCCAATGTCTTTTTGTATACAAAATCAAATAAAGTCCAATTATAACACCAATCATTTCAGCGAAACCTGTGAAAAAAAAATTATTATTCATAGTTAGGACTTATGTAGTTAATTGATACGCAGAATGAATAGGAAAGCATGTAGCTTTCAAGAGAGAGGAATTACCCATGGAAACTGTATTAATGTGAATGTAATCCACTCCAAACTGACGAACCGATAGTATCATTGCATTGTATAAGAAACTGGCCAAAACCCATGTCCAATGCAAGGCCAGTACATACTTCCAGTTGGTGGTTTCGTCCCAAATGCATAAATATGAGAGGGATTTATCATTTTTTACACGTGATCCGTATTCTCGGAGCTGATCTTCAAGATCTACTGGAATGTTTTTGTTGTTTGTTGCCGCTGATTCTAGAAGCTCTTGTAGTGCTTCATCGTACTTTCCATGTTTTGCTAGCCAACGAGGTGAGTCAGCAATCCATCTTTAAACAAAATAAATAAATGTAATTTGTACCAATAACTATAATTTTAATATAAATTTAAAGCAACAGATGATCCAAAAAGGTACTGTGAAGACCAATGAGGACTAGGACATAGATTTTAATAGAACGGGTAGAGTATTTTTGAATTACAGTAGGACCTCAGTATTTCGAACACTCAGAATGAAAATCGGAAAAGCGTGATCGGTGGTGTTTTAAAAACATTAAATAAAATTACTTTAGAAAATATAAATTTCACACACTTTTCTCCATTTTTCTATGACCTCAAAATCAAAAATAAAAAAGGAATATTTCTTTTCAACATAACAGTAAAGTACCTACAGTAGATAAGTGAAGCCGAAAAAACTCTTTAACTTTTTAATTTTAATGATTTTTTTTTTTGCTAAATACTCATGAAACGTTTCTGAAAATTTACGTTGGATCAAAAACTTTTTTTCAAAATTTAAGGTGGTTTTTAAAAGGTAGCAACTTCGTCAATAACACTAGCCTACAAAATTTTGGCTCACCGACGCTACTTAAAAAAAAAACAACTTTTTTTTACTAATTTGGGGTCATCATCGACTCGACAACCGGGGTCCGGTCCTGGCTGCCTTCAACAAGTCTCTCCATCTATCTCGGTCTCGAGCCGACGCCATCCAGTTGCGCAGTGCGCACCCCAAAGCTTCGAGCGTCATGGTCCAAGCAATCTCTCCACCGCAAACATGGTCTACCACGCTACTACTACCAATTCTCTTTAAAACTTTTCTCTCGAACGCGGCTAAGAGTTCGGAGTGTCTTTTGCTAAGCACCCAAGTCTCGGATCCATACGTGAGTACTGGCAGGACCATGGTCCTGTACAGCAGCAGTTTTGAAGTTATGGTGAGATTTCTGGATTTGAAGAGCTTTGACAGACTATAGTAGGCTCTTTTGGAACTGAGCAGCCGCCCGCGTATTTCTTCTTCTAAATTATTATCAGCTGCTACTGTTGACCCAAGGTATTTGAAGGATTGCACCACTTCAAATTCGTGCTCCACTACCTTGATTGTTTGACCAACTGTTCTTCTCACATTCGACGCCACCATGTATTTTGTTTTACCTTCCCTAATGTGCTGCCCCAGAATTTGTGCCGCCTGCTCGATCTGGATGAAGGAATCGTGTACAGCTTGTTCGGTCCTTCCTATGATGTCAATGTCGTCTGCGTAAGCTAGTATCTGGCTGGACCTGTTGACGATGGTCCTTCTTGTTGCTTTCTCCAACGCCAGGTTGAAGAGGAGGCAGGCCAAACCATCCCCTTGTCGGAGTCCATTAAAGATGTTGATTGGTCTGGATAGCAATCTGGCTATTTTCACTTGGCTTGTTACGTTGGTCATGGTCAACGTACAAAGCCGTGTCAATTTATTTGGGATTCCGAATTCTCTCATGGCTTTGTAAAGTTCTACCCTGGCTATCATAGACGGCCTTAAAGTCTGTAAACAGATGGTATGTTTGAATGTTAAATTCAAGACATTTTTCCAACGCCTGGGTAAAGATCTGATCACTTGTTGATTTGCCTAGCGCATATCTCGTAAACGGTTCTTTGAAAAAAAAAATTATTAATGTCATTTTTGTTTTCAGCGACCCTAAATTAGTAAAATAAAGTTGTTTTTTTAATAGTGTAAAATGACTATATCATTTAAAATAAAATTTAAAACATTTTTTAAGCTCATAATGTATTATTGTGAAATATTTAAATGAAGACATTTAACATTTTACGGACATTTTTTCCTTGATCGTTGATAACTCAAAATCTTTTAATCATGCAAAAATTCAAATAGACTGATTAACGTTTATTTTTTCACATATTTTTTGTAACGAAACAAACAAAAACACACATGCAATGTCTTGAAGTTTTAAACTCACCTATTTAAGAGCATCAGAACAATAGTAAATGATGATATCACATAATACAACTGACTCCAACCATCTACAAAAATTGAAATTCCCGGCAACAATATCAAACCGATTGACCAGAAAAGTTCGAAAAGACATCTTACAATGACTTTAGCTTGTCCACCCGTGATATCTGTAACTATACAAAACTTATTGCAATAACGGGTTGAATCTAGATGCAAACATTAATCCAATCTTTATTATGTGATGTCAGATTAATATAATTGGATTAATTTTTGAATTACAAATTCTTTTTAACCCAAGACTGAATAATAAGGCGGTTAATATCAAATATCAAATAATAATAATAATATCAAAGGGTTGGGAACGCGATAATATGATGTTGACATTTAAACATGTATTCGATGATGAGAAAGGAAGTGAAGAATAGGTTGTATTGAGACCAAAAAACTTAAATTAGACATTTACTTTTTTTTTTTAGTTCGAGCTCGAAAAATTATTTTTCAAAAACTTTGTGCGGGAAAAAATTTGATTTAGCTAAATGATGAATTTGAAAAATGGATTTTAAAAAAGCTATGGGAAAATATTGAAGGCGTTGCCGTTGTTTTTAATTATTTTGTTCCCGTAGTAAAAATAATTTTAGCGGCAAAATTTGACAGGCAGCTCACGTTTTTTACAGCCCATTTTTATTTTAGATGTAGGTAGGTATGTTTTTCTCTAAAAAGTCCAAAAGCCATTTTCTATTTATGTGAATTTTAGGGGTCAAATATCTCGATAAATCGCCGTTTTTGGTTGCAAAAATTACATATCTCTTAAACTATTAAATATATAGAGATATTTTTTTGTAACTTGAATTTCAAAGGAATTTTTGAATCCTTTGCTGAAATACAACTGTTTTGCTATAGAAAATTAACTTAACATTTTACTATTTGTCTTAAAGTCAAATAAATCCACAGTGGTGCATTAAAGTTAACAGAAGATGATTTTTTTAATATTTAAGCTATATTTCAGATTGCAAATATAATTTTTTTAGCAGAGAGTCTTAAGAACTTAAAGACCTTAAGGGGTAAAAATATAATTTTTCTTTAAAATTAAATTCAAGTGTTACGTTTCACCAATATTTAACAGGCTTTTAAATTTTAAAATAAGCTATTTTGTATGAAACAGACGTCATTTTAAGACTTTTTTTTATCAAAATCAAAAAGTCGTAGAGTTAAAATGTCTAAAGTTTGATTCAAACTTTAGTGTAGACTTTAGTGTGAATCAAGCTTTTTCTACAAAAAAAAAAAATATTTAAAAAAAATCTTTTACTTCTGCCGTTTTAGATCCAAGAAGCTACTAGTTTTTATTCTAATTGTGGGAATTATTGCTCAAAAATAACTGAATAGATTTGAATCTTACGTATTATCTGACCAGTGGTGTAGATAAAACAGCAAAACGCTGACGTAAAGAGTCTAAAAACCACGTGCAAGCTAAAAGTTGGCATCATTCCTGTAAGATTTCCACACACAATCTGACCGATCATACCAACCAGCAACACTCTTCGAGGACTTATACTGAAATTTTAACAAAGAGTTTAAACCATTCTAAACAAAAACGTGAAAATTCTGGCAACCAACTGATCTAAAACACTTCGAGTGATCAATCCTCCAACTAGAGTTCCAATTGTATGAAATGTTTGTGACACACCCACCAGCACTTGGCGTGAACACACTAGATCAAACTGCGTCACTAAGCTTCTAAACGTTGAATTATTGTGCTCGAAATGTTCACACGGTAATATCTTCTGTTCAGCTGTTGGTTTGCCGAAAGGGCTGGAATAATTTGGATGAGTTGATGCGATAGAATTTTCATATACACGGCACATATCGATGTCGAAATCACGATCTGTAGTCGTTCGCTCTTGAACACGCGGTGATATCATAATCCAATTATTATTATTGTTGGTGGAATTCACTTTAAACACATTGGCTGGCTTACAGAAGTACTCGCCCTTACGGGGAGATGGTGCTGTATAAATAATTGCAGCCATTAACCAAGCTGATGGTATTTTTAAGAAGAAAATTATTAGGATTGTTCTCAATTGCCAACGACCGAAATCTCCGTTCACCTGCCCGACAACGTCTTCTTGTCTGGGGGACATTATCAATAAATCGTCAAGTGCGGGGACCTAAACTGAAATCACGGCCCACGAACTTATTTCAACAGCGATTTTTGATGGTTAGTTTATATTGACAATTGAGTACTCAATTACTCATACTTAAAACCTGAGAAAGCAATTTGAAATAACAAAATATTGCTTGTATATTTTTTTGAACGAACTACCGAATCAACACGTTGCGATGGCAGAGCACTGACTACTTCTAAAATGTATTTTTCAAGTTCTATTCGTATGCCACTGGTTTCTTCTTAAATGTAAATAGACAAAAATAAACTTTTGGCACGATTCATTCGAAACTTAGGCCTATTGAATTCTACAAAAGTGCAATAAACTCAAGTAGATATACCTACCTTCTCTATTTTGCAACAGAATTTGAGTGCCTAGGTAATGAATCTTTCTGTTGAAGTTCATATTTACTATCACGCAAATTATTTCATGCTGCGATTAAAATGATTTGAAAAAATAAAACTTGATTTGTTGAAATAAAAAATTTCTGACATAATTTATTATTAAATTATTTTTCAGTGCTAATTTGTTGCGGCAGAATAATTTTCTTAATTAAGAAAGCCATATACATGTACATGTACATACATGTCTTTCGAAAATATTGTCTGTGAAGTTGACATGGACACAATGGGCGCATTCACTAATCTAGTGGCTACGTAGTCGAAATTCAACTAGATTTGTGAATGCAAAACTTCACTACAAAGCTAGTCAATCCTGAGCTGTCATATTAATGACAGATGCAAAAGCAAACAAACGCAAAATCGGAAACATTATATTTTCTGCATTTTGTGCCCTTGTGCGGCATACACTGGATCTGAAACAAAATTGTTAAGTGAATTGTTTTGTTTATTGCACTTAAAAAACATTAACTGCTAAGATTTGATTGCCAATTTCTTCAGCTGCCTCTATTTCGTAGTTTATTTCTAGGTACTGAACTATAAGTTTCATTTTGAATGTTTGAATCTTTTGTACATTTTTCCAACAGCTGATTGTGAAATGTCAAAATCAGTGCCAACTAACTTTTTAGCCGAAATTTTTACACTACGTCGGAGGGGAAATTTCAACTACTTTTGTAGTTAGAATTAGCCAATCAGAATCGCTTGACTACGTAGCCACTAGATTAGTGAATGCGCCCAATGTTGAGAGTCTAGAACTTAAAGTTGGCAGCACTTTTTTAACTGGTGGCGGCCAACGTCGTCTGACCAACGCTGACGAATTGTAAGAATTTATCCCGATTTTCATAAGAGAATTTTGTTTAGCGATGAAGCTCACTTTTGCCGTATTTGAAGTGAAGATAATCCTCAAGTTTATGTTGAAACACCGTTACATCCAGAAAAACTGACTGTTTGGCGTGCTTATGGACTGGTGAAATCATTGGTCCGTACTTCCTTAAAACCGATGTTGGGCAGAACGTTACAGTCAATGATTACCGCTATAGAGCTTTTATGGGCTTTTTCGTTCCTCAGTTGAACAACTGTGAAAAGACGGCTCAACATGTCGCAGAGCTCGTGCACAATTGATTTATTGAAAGAAATGTTTGTTAAAGTCTCACGTTTCGGACCCCTTAATTGGGTCCCAAGGTCGTGCGATTTAATCCAGCTAGACTACTTTCTGTGGGGATATGTGAAATCACAAGTCTATGCCGATACTTTTCTACCACTTGGAGGACAATATTCGCTGCGTTATTGCCACAAATGTTGGAAGAAGTGATCAAACATTGGGCCTCCAGATTAAATTACGTTCGAGCCATCCGTAGCGGTCGTATGCCAGAAATCATATTTGAATTATAATTTGAAAAGATTATCTTTCGAATAAAGTCAATTTCATGTCAATTTTAAAAATTCATCTTTGTTTTATTAAATTTCAAAGTTTTATACCTCTATACTAAAAACAAGTGTTTTGTTAAAGTAAGTAATCCTAACCAGAGTCCAACTGCCTCGAGTCTAAAGTTAACACACAGGTTAGAAACAGCTGCTATTCATAGAGAATTTTGCAGCTCTGTTTAGTAAAAAACAGAAATCTACTACAATTTTAGTACTGTTGCCCGTCAATCCATTGAAATTCAATACATTTTTTGACAGATAGAAAAAAACAACTTAGTGAAAGAGTCAGCCGCTTTTAAAGTTTGAGCTCAAGTTTATCTTTTGGACACGGGTCTAAATTGTCTATGAATAACATAAACTCCAGGTAAGCTTAGAAGAGACAAAGAAACAACTTGTCCGACAACTATGAATATACCCCAATGTCTTTTTGAAATTAAAAATTGTAACATTATAACTAAAATAATAGCCATGTTTTATTAACCACCCAGATCCATATGGATTATCCTCTGAAAATAAAACGATCCAGATCCTACAAAATAATTCCGGGATCTTGAAATAGATCCAGATAGAAAGCAAAATCTCATATTCTTTTTGTTTTTAGTTTAAAAGATAATCTACATCCAGATCCCGATAACAGATAATAAAACGAAGCTAATTATTAAGTAGTTATTAATTAGTTGAATTTATTTGTACTAAAAAATTGTCCAAATATACGGCAACGGCTAGGTATGAAAAATTGAGTGCTAAAAATGCGTTTGTTTTCAAATTTAACACGAAATTTTCTTTTATTAAAGTTCTTATTTGAATTTGTTTGCCTTGGGCCAACCCATAGCCCTTACCTTTTTGTGACATCTTATGCAAATCACACTGCACAATAACAAATAAAGAACCTGCTGTTTATTTTGAAAAGATGACAAGCCTGGCACTTGTCATGTTTCGATAATAAGCAAATATTTCTCGTCATTTTGAAATAAGACACAGTTAGAGTGGGCATATGATTATTTGAAAGGACATGTGTTTATTCCTAGAGAGCAAGTTAGCTATAGAAACGAATTTCTAAAAAAAAAGTGGCTCACCATTTTTTGAAAATAAACTGTTCAATTATTCATATTCGCCGCCAAGATCCTTTTGTTATTCCTGTGCTGTTAATCTGTTTGCCTTAAAAGGGAAATTGAAAATAAAATGTTTCTAAATTACATATGTATGTATGTATTCCCAATCTACACGCTTTAGTTTTATTAAAAAAGAAAACAAGTTTTTGAAATTTTTATATTGGACTATAATTTTGATTAGTATATTAAATTATTCATTTTCACATGCATACTATTATTTTTATTTATTGGAAATGTACTATGAACATTTTTGAAACATATACAAATTAAATAAAGTTCCGTTTTTTTTTTGAAATAAGATCAAGAATTGTTCATTGTTAATTTTTTTTTTAAATTTTATTTATTTTCATATCATAAAGTATTTCATAATGAATAAATTAAAAATGTACTCTTTCTTAGTATAAAATTTATTGTTACTTTTATGAATAAGGTCGACTAGAAGATTAAATATATTTTTATGATAATATATTTATAAGAATTTATTATTTAAACATTTTTAATTATAAATTACAGTATTTCCATTTTAAAATAGTGTGTACTGGACAAGTAGTTATTTTTTTTTTTAATAAAATATAGATACCCAAATAAATCAGTGTTTTATTTTAAATTTAAATAAAATTAGTATTAATACCTATATAGAAACATTTTCTTAATTATATTTATTTAAATAATAATTTACAACCTAATTGTTCTCATATTAATAGTACATCAACCCAGTTTAAATAGCATCCTTAGTTTATGTTGATTATTCACTCACTACAAATGATTTATGTTTTAAATGTCTTTGGTTGAACTATGATTTTATTTTTTACTTATAAAATATTTTTTTATGTATAACATTGCTTTTTCTTGTATTACATAATATTATTTATGCTTAAATTAGTTAAAGAGGAGTTACTTAGAAATATATTATTTGTGCTTAAAATTATTAAGGATTAATTTGTTGTAATACTTGTAAATTGAACAAACATTTTTTATTTTTAAATATATACGATAGATAGTGTATTAGATTTTAATGTAATGCATTCTTAAATTGTTTTTTTTTCTTTTGATTGATGTGGAGATATTCGCATAGTTGTTCTTTTTAATAACTATTTGCAATTATATTACTATTTTTGTTGTATCACAGAAAACAAAGTATAACCGACTTTAAAATGGATTTAAAATTTTATAAATCTTAGAGCTAATTAGGTTAAACAAAAAACATTGGTGATTTGGTTTTTATCTATAGAATATTTTATATGTAACATAAATACATAACTTCTTTGTTTAGAGAAAAGTTTCAAAAGCATTATGTTTCTTCTTTGTTTCTTTTGAACAAAAGCGTACACTGTTTTTCAAAAAATCCAAAATTTCTCCTTTTTGTCAATCTGGTATGAACCAAATCTTAGGTAGGTAAGGTTAAAAAAAATACCAAAACCATTGGCCTTTTTTGCAAAGTGTCAAATTTTATACTTTTATCATTCTAGGGGTAAAACACGGATGCCAAAGCCACCAATAAGTAAAAAGTGTATGCTAAATAAAAGTAAGCAAATGATTGGTTTTGTTTAAAACAGAACAATCTTAAGACTTTGAACGATCATTTATTACAGATTAACTTATTAAATATCAAAAAAGAAAGTTTTTGAAAAAACAAATATAAACTAAAATTATTTGATTTTAAATTTAAATAAAACATGGCTTCCTGCCTTTGAAAAAGGCTATAGCACAATTTTTTTAAATTCTTTCTTTATAGGTAAAATGCATTTTCCATTACAACATTAGAACTCCTGAAATTCGGTTTGCATCCAACCGTAAAAGTGATTCAAATGATCTAGCGAAATGTTCTGCCAAGCTATTTAAATGGCTACAATTCTTTAGGATTTTTATCTTCATATTGATTGCTCGTAAGCTTTTATATTGATGACTAGTAAACCTTGCGGTCTAAATAAACCCAAAAATATTTGATGAAAATAATGAGGTTCTTGGAACGCCATTCCAGACTTGATTAAATTTTGTCTTTGTATTCGTGCTATTTTGTGTCTGTGTCATCACTTCAAATTCACTTTTGCAAATTGACAGATGAAAATTGTTTTGACATTAGTTCATGGAGGTTTAAATCATATTTGATTTTAAACCAAAATTAGATCAATTCATTTTGCCCAATGGAACGCAAAACTGAAAAAATCGACTTTTGACTGATCCAGATCAAAATTAAGTTAATTTTTTTAACCTATGGAATGTGTGTTTTTGAAAAGCCCAATTTATTAATACATTTTCAATATTCCAAAGGAACGTTTTTAGATTGCCCGCGTTCAATTGAATGTCGGAAAGAACCTAAAATCTAAACATTTATCAGATACCTAGGTTTGTACAAGTTCTGACCTCCAACTCGCAGGCAAGTTTATCTTAGGAGCTCTATCACTCGAACGCGCTCATTAAGTAGACGGGATGTGTTCAGTGTTCACCTCATTTAGTTTAGATTGACGTCCGAGGCATTTACCTTGTTTTGCTTTCATGCAGATTCAAAACCGCTTATCACCAATGTTTCTTGTTTGTTTTTGTTTTGCTTTTTTTTTTCTTATAAAAATAGGTAAAAATGCACTTAGAGATAGTTTTAAGATACTGTAGTTGAAACTCTTAGGGTATTGTTAGTTTGGTGGTTTGGATTTTCGTAAAAAATTCAGAGACAGAGATAGGAGTTGGGAAAAAGATAAAAATAATATTGCAGTATTTTTATAAGATACCTTGGAGAAATGTTTGTATCTTAAAATAAAGATTGTTAGCGTTTTTGTTTTGTTTTGTTGTTATGTGGAAGATTCGATAGTCCATAGTTTGGCAATCGGTTCGGATATAGCATCATAGCACGCAAACGAAGAACGCATCATTTTTATTCTGCGCTGGAAAGCCATTGTAGTATGTATCAGCATTATAATGTATCTACAATAATTGAATTGGCAAACAAAATCCTGCTAATCGAAGTTTAACCCTTCAAATGATAATGCTTGAAGTGTACGGCGCGGCGTAGGTCACTTTTATTTTTCTCTTTACTGGTTTAGTAAGGTGTTGGTCACCTCAGAGAAGGACAACAAAGGACTCCTGTCCGATTGATCGGTGAACGCACTGGATGTGTATGCGAGAGCTGTGTGAGCGGTGATATTTGAGATATGGTGCTGCCCGATGCTGTGGCCACTGCTGCCGCCACCACCGCTGCCGCCGCCGCCGCATGACGAGGATGATGAGGATGTAGAGGATGTGGGTGGTGGGGCTGGTGGTGCTGCGATGATGATGGGTGAAGCGATGATTGCGAGGTGGTGCTGTTGGTGGTGGTGCTGTTGTTGTTGCTGCTGTTGTTGTTGTTGTTGTTGATGCTGCTGCTGATGTTGCTGCTGCTGCTGCTGTTGTTGATGGTGATGGTTGATGTGGTGTTGGTGCTGTTGTTGCTGTCCGGATGGCGAAGTGGTGGATGATGGTGATGAACTGGATGAGGCTGATGACGGACATCCGTGTAATCGCTGGTGTGGTTGTTGTTGCTGCGCAAAGGATAATGATGCGATGGATTGCTGTTGCTGCTGCTGGATGATCTGTTAATATGATCGGTTAGTTTAATTTGTTATGCTTTTTTTGTTTTAAATATTAGTGTGTAAGTGCAATATTACAGTTAGTTAGGCAAAAAAGAAATCAAAAGAACGACTTTTATACAATTTGACAGAGCTGCTCTAATTATATAATGAAAACATTCACCACTGTTCTGATTTTCGGTCCGAATTACGACTTATAGTTCCAAATGAATATCAAAACAGGGTTGATATGTAGGCTTACTTCTAATAGCTTTTTTACACGTACATAGGTACATATCTAAAATAAAAATTATGGCGTTTAAGTTCATAGAAAACCAGGATCTGGTGAAGTGACTAAAATTTCTCAACTATTGCAGTATCTGTGTTGCTAGTTTGAAGTAATAAAGCTGATTTTCTGAAAATCCGAACAAAGTTGCCATAGGCTGGAATAAAGGGCAGTAACGAGTACCAAGCCGCAATCATGAACCCACGGGCCACCATCCCTACGTCTAGTGACGTTAGGAAGCTAGCTCATGGAAATTATGAAGACAGACGTCTTTAATTATTTCGACAAATTTAACAGTCCAAAAGAATTTTATGCATGTAATTTACTGGGTATGCACGATCTAAGAAGAAGAAAGAAGCAACTAAAAATAAATAATACAAAAATGTGTAGTTGTAAGAAAGCTCAATTTGCTTTTTAGACCTAACGCTTATAGAGAACAACTCTGTGCAAACTAAATTTTTACAAAAAAAAGTGATTATTTTAGATTGATTAAGCTTAAGCAAGTTTAAGGACAATATTGGAAAAAAAAATATCTATTTCGGGGGTAGAATTGTCAACTATTCTTGTCTAATTTGACACTCACTGAGTGCTAGCGTGCTGAGTGGCTGAGTGGTGGTGGTGATGGTGATAAGTAAAATACTGCGAATATTGCGAGTAGGACGCAGGACTCCATACCTCGCTGCCATTGGAACCGGCTCCAACAACAGATTGCTGCTGCATATGGTGGTGGTGTTGGTGCTGATGACCCGTCGCAGCTGCGGCGCTATGATGATGATGTTGATGGGTGGTGGCATGAGGATGGGACAAATGATTAACTGGCTGAGTAGATGCAACATGCAGCAATGCCTCGGCTGAATGACTGTGCGGTGATTGTATGTGAGAACCATCTGCCGCTATTCGATGATGAGCGTACATGGCTGCATCATCGCCTGCCGGGTGCTGATGGAGGTGATATGATTCGGGTGTTGGAATTTTTCCATCCTTGCCAGAGCCAGTGCCATTCACTAAGTGTCCATCGCTATAGATTCCATTGGCGGCAGCAGTTCCGGGTGAGGTGTCCTGCGGTGAGCGGGGTGTTGCGTCACGACTTCCACTTGTGCCCCACATCAAGACCGTTTGACGTTCGTACGGATCATGTGAGGCCATTTCAACTTTTGGAGTTACACCATTTGTGTTGCTGGAATTGGCTGGATTCGATGAAGCAGGATTGACTGGTGACGGACCATCTGACGAGCAGGATACCACCTCCATAACTTGGGGAGAAGATTTTGGCGTTTTCAGTGATATCTGTAAAAGGATTCCTACTTAATTTTGACAAAAGCGTCTCCCGGTCATGATACTTACCTGTGGCGTTGAGGTCGGACTTCCATATCCACTACTATAGCCACTGTAGTATTTGCTAGATTCCTGCCATTTATCTTCTTTGGGAGCAATTGTATAGCCATCATAGGATAGAAAACCATTGGTGACATAGGAAGCAGGTGGAGCCGTGTGATGATGATAATCCGGATAATACCCACTAACTCCTTGTAGCCGATATTGATGGAAGATATTCTCGGTCACTGGATAGAAGTTTGTTGAGTGCACGGAAGGACTCATGTATAGATTGTCAGCTGCAGATGCATATGGCGAAGTAGTGTACATTGGATTGAGATTGGAATAGGCGGCTGCAACAGCTACAGCTGGGTCGGGAATATATTCAACGACTGGAGCTGGTGATGTTACCTTAGAAAAAATTTGAATGATAAGATATAGTTATGTTAGAAATAGAAATTCTCTGAAGTACCTGTCCAAGTGGAGACGTTTGCTGCATTTTACGTTTCGATCTACATGTGGATAGAAAATCTCGAAGCTGAGTTTTATACCGCCGATTGGGCCGCGTTGGTGTAACAGGTGGTGGAAGAGAATTAGGTGATCCACTTGGCGCTACCACCAATTGATCAGCTTCAGAAAAATACGTTGACGCCAGCCCAGTATCCAAGTAACTGACTTTAAAATCCATTGTTCTTTTGCCCAAAAGATCCCGTCCCTCTTCGTCCATTAGCTGGCGGTGAGTACAAATTACAAAGTCCGGCTTTGAATTCTTATAAACTAACCGGGAACTGAAAAAGTAGTGTTCGGGAAAATTCTAATAATTTATGACATAATGTAATTGAAAACAAACCTCGTCTGAAGCCATTGCCATTCGCCATCTTTCTTTTGGTAACGATAAGCAATCATTCCAGAAGCTCCCGTCTTTAATACTAGAATTAAGTTCAAAATTTAAATCCATCAAAGGGCTTGTATTCCTAACTTACATTCTTGGTGAGCACTAGCGATATAGGCAAGATCATCATAATGCACCAAATCATAACCACCCAAGTTGATTAGTTCTGAATCGGAATAACCCAAAATCATCTTCCCTCTAAGAATTTTATAATTTTATTGATGAGCAATATAATTTATATTTATAGTTCATACCTTTGATCCATCGAAACCAGCGACAGATCAAGTTTATGCTTTGACTTAAACATATTCTCTTTGTGGGGAATTTCTAGCAGACTTGGTGGTCCAAATGGAGTGCAATATGCAAAGAGTGCTAATGGAGGCTCTTCGGTCTTACGATTTTGTCCATGGAGAATTTTTATTCGACCACGTATATCAAGACGTAGGAAACCGGAAGTGTTGTCCAATAGACATCGGAAGCGCACGGTAAAACTTCGCTCGAGAAATGCTGTTTTGTCGGGAGCTAGAGCATCAGCCAATTGCATACTAGACATATCGGCGGGTAAAAAGGAGTTCCACAATAATTGGCGTTGCAGTTCTTCACGATCTTCAGAGTGAACTAACTCGTACACCGATTGATGAACGATGTCGGACTGAAAGATAAGATCAAAGTAATAAAACTATGGAAGCAATTATGAATTGGCAATTAATTAAAAACTAAATTATTTCTTTATCAACTTAAATATGTAGGTACGTAAGAATTTTTTAACCATTCGTTTAACAAAAGCTAAGATTCGACGAACTTACTCACTGCATGGGGTTCTCTTAAATCACCCAAGAAAGCTGAAAGCGTTCATTGCTCAAATCCCACTTTCTAAAATGGAAACAACTTAGAGTGGATTTAAAATCAAATTAAATTTTGTATTAATTGCTCATCTGTTCAAGTAAATATTTCTGGACAGCCAGTAGATATGGTTGAAAATTTTCAATATCTCGGAAGTATTGTCGCGGAACGGTATTACGCCGGAACTGAACTTAATTATTAACATCCAGATCGAGAGGCAAAGGCTTTATTTAGTGAAAACTGTCATTTAATGGGACCCTGAAGCTTTCTAGATGACATTATGGAAAACGGATTAAATGACGCCTACTTTATCTACAATTGTCATAAATGGCAGATTCTTATTTATTAAGTTATTTCCGCTATCGCAGCCTTTGATTAAGTTACATTTTCAGTTTCAGACAGTCGTAGATTTTATTAGGAGGTATGTATCTGCTATCTGACTTAAGGGTTGTATTAAAAAGACATTATGTGAGTGGTGTTTTTTTCTAAACCCCGAGTGAATGTGACGAAAAAAACAACCACGGGGGCAAATAATTTGAAAGTTAAATCCAACAACTAATACCTGGGCTGTTTAGCTTTAACAGGAAAATTCTCGGTGTTTCACCTCGGAACCTCCATTTTTCCGTAAACCCAGGGATCGTTCTTTTCGTCAATTCCCCAAGAGTTTAGAAAAACACAACTATTCAACCACATAATGTAGGTAAAGAATTCACTTGAGATTATGATTCAGTTAGGTTAGGTTAGGTTTAAAATGGCTGTCGGGCAAGAGACCCAACACACCTAGACCATTATGGGTCCATTGGGATACCAAAAAAGTAGCAAGATAGGATCTCACTAGCCGAAGCCGAACCACTCGGAGCTTCTAATAAATATTGATAGACACTAGATAACTAGTGTCCTCATAGAAGAATTCTCCTAGATGGAGCACAGAAGATGTTGAACAGTTTCCTCTTTTTCTTCGTCCATGTAGCTCCTGCAGAAATTGTTGGATGTATTGCATGTCTACCTATTAAACAGTGTCCTGTAAGGACACCTATGGTGGAACTAATATGCAGTCGATTTAAATTTAACAACTCTTTGAACGTTTCAAGTCTATACTAGGCCATATTTGTTTGGTCGCCGGTATTACTCTGAATCCATCTGAGGTTGGTCTGTTTTAAAGCTTCCTGCTTTAGCATGAGTTTACATGTAGCGATAGGTATACCTATGTATTAACACAGGTATTATGATTCAGTGGTGCCTACGAAAAAATTATTAGTCGTATAATGGACGGAATTGTTTCAATTTGCAGCAAATTATTGAAGAAATATTCAATAAACAAAAAAAGTGCAACTATCAAAATTTAAAGGAACTGCGTCGGGCGGCATTCCACTTGCTCTAAACAAAATAAGAGTGAAATTGAATGATAACCAAGTCATCTTTCCAAATCCAGGCAACAATACTGTTTCTTAAGAAAAAAATCGACCACTCCACGCCCAAGGACAACCTTAGCTCCAGCTGCTTTCATAACAATAACATTAGCCAAAAAAAAAAATATCAAACAACTTTGTTTGGGTTGGGATTTTCCATTTTTTTTTGTGTTTTTGTTAATTTAAAAAAAAGTCAGATGATTATTATCAGCGAGCGGACGAAAATTAATCACCAAGTTCATACTGGGCCAAATTGAGACATAAATTCTTGTGGCAGCCATAAATACAAAGCACATACGTACTTCACCCGTAAAACACAACACACTCAGCTTGCAACCTGCGCCATACCTAAAACCTACCAATAATCCGTTTCTCCTCCTCTCTCTCTCTCTCAATCGATTCCAATACCTCAATCCAGTTTCCTTGCCTCCCCTGCTCGATTTATTCGAAACTCAAATCGAATGGATGCATCTCGCACAGCGATACATTTCCTCTTATGATCGGATTTAGATTAATTTTTAATGTTTTCCGATATTTCATATGTAATATTGGCAGAACAGCAAAAAGCCGGTGGTAATCAGTGCTTGTTGAACAAATAAAGAACACACGGAGCGGAGCAAACGATAAATAAAACGCAGCATCACATCGCTATATAGCCTGCCACATCGCTGCACCATGCTTCTGCCCCCTTTTCTACAATTTGAAATTTGAGCTTCGATTTATATTTTTTATTTTTTTTTTTGAAACTGGGAAGGTATTCCCCCTGATGCGGCTGCATTGGAGGTGACTGGCTAGTGGGTGCCCATGCCTGCTTTTGTATGTGATCTCTGATACTCCTTTTCTAATACATATCTCCATATAGGTATGTTCCCAAGTCAGTTATACGAACAACATTTCAAATGGGATGAAAGTACTTGTTGTATAGTTTTCTGATTGTTGTTGTTTGGTATAGTGTTGCAACTTGCAGCTCTGTGAGATTTCTTTAGGGTTTGCTCCTTTTATTAAATTGTATACGTTTGGAACAACTAAGAAAGAATTGAGTGTTCAATCTAAAAGTTGTTAGTATAAATCCATGAAACGCCGGCCGGCCGCTGCCGCCCATTGCTCGTCCTACTGGACGGTGTGGAAGATAACACAAGAGAAGTAGATGGCTCGAACAGAGGTTAAACAAGTTCAATTTAGAGTAAGACGTTTCAATCGAAATTTAAATTAATTTGTATTTGGATGAACTTTAAAATATCCGCCTAGAAAAAAAGGTAAATTGTTGAAAAGTAAACTCAAGACTCTTGTAAAATTTCAAGACGGAACAATTTAGACTCAACCTAGACAGAAAAAAACCAAGGTTATATCGTTGAAATGTGTTACAGCCTGGATTTGGCATTTTGTTGTTTAATGCAAACATAGAAGATTTGGGGTAGGTAGTTGAAAAAAAAAACCCAAAATAGTATATATTTGGCAAATTTGAAAGGAAAAATTTCCTGGAACGAAATTATGTAGAAGTGACCGACCTATCATCTGAAGGTCCTTTAAAATTGTGTAGTATTACATGTTGTGTAAGGAAAACTATAAAACAGGCATCCAATCTTCCTGGGTCACAATAAATCTCTAGGTCGCAGTAAGCATTGCTTTTATTGTAAGTTTATCCGCATTTTGCAAATTTTCAACCCACCCAAAGAATTCTGAAATCCAAAAATATTTTATTCTTTTTTGTTTTTCTCAAAAATAAACTCAGCACTTATTGTTTTATGCTGTAATGTTTGTATTTAGCCACAAACCAATAAATTTAACAGGGCTTAAGTCTTAAAAATGACTTGCGTTCGATACAAATTAAGTCAATTTAAAAGTCTGTTAAATATTGGTGCAACTGACCATTAGTCATTCTTAAAATTATGCCATTCATACGATTGAAACAAGAAACAAAGCATAGCACTACGCCTCTACGTTACCTTTTTACCTATTATCTTCCTAGAATTATGCTCATTCTAACTTTCTAAATGTCAAAAAGAGGTCCGTTCGGCAGTCAACGTCAACCCCCAATGATTTATGGCGTTTTCAATGGCCTCGTTCACAAAGTTATCCTAAAGCAATCCAGATTGGTTTGTGTTGTTGTAATCTCTTGAGAAAAAACAGCCGCTGTTTATAACAGCTGATTATAAACAGCGGCTGTTTTTTCTCAAGAGATTACAACAACACAAACCAATCTGGATTGCCTTAGGATAACTTTGTGAACGAGGCCAATCTGGATTGCTTTAGGATAACTTTGTGAACGAGGCCAATTGGCAAACTGAAAGCAGAAAAAAGCATTCTGAATGCGTTCAATTGGGCAAAAGTGACAGTTCTGATTCTCAAAAGAAGAGAATTTCTCTTCAAAACAGAATCACTCGCACATTCAAAAATTTAAATGTCACACTTAATAAATGTCATATTTTTTTTTTGAATTTACAAATTTTGCGAACTGTGAAGTGATTGCTTGAAATACTAATACATACAGTCACACCAAACTTCAAATTTTTCAGAATCGAAAAAAAACTGTTTAATTGGAATTCCAAATCTAAAACTAATTTCGGATTCCAAATTGAAAACGCCATTAGAGGCGTTAGGTTTGTTTGGCTGAAAATCGCTCTATCCGAAGTATTTTTTTGCAGCTAGCGATGACGATCAGTATGAATAGCTGTGTTTTATTATCTATGTATGTATCTGGATCTTGCTTGATAGGATCCAACTGACAAGTGTGTTGTGTTATTATAGATATTTGTCTGTCCATTTTATTCACTCTACAGAATAACTTCTGGAAAACCTAAAAAGCCATGACATGTATTAAAAATTCTACTTTTTTAATTCGATTTAACGAATTATGTAAATAAATTAGATAGTTGTGCGTCAAGAATCCACAAACGACATATATGTATAGTACTTACGAGTAGGTACGTTTGAAAGCTTAGTTCAAGAGCTTCATTTTTGACTATTGGAACACAACCGTAAACCATGGCGTTCACGCAGTATATTAAAAAAAATCTTTGTTTATTCGAAATTGCAGTGTTTTTATTATTTTTTTTGTCGCATATTGCTAAGTAGTTCCATGCTAGTAATTGCTTAAAAGAAGGTTGTTTAAAATTATACGCCAGTTACTTTTTCTTCCGTTCGCAAACCGTCGCTGTAAGTTTCGTTTAAGCGATTCCAGTAGCATCAACCGGTACCACTGATCTTAGCAACAAAGCAATTATAAAATATTCACACTCAGCAGGTTCTTAACGAACAAAATAAACCAACATATTTGATTGATAAAATTTTCTTTCATTCATAAATAAATTTTATTGTTGTACTAACCTGATGGAAACCCAAGTAACTTTCTATGCTGTGCGTTGCGAAGAAAACCTCCCCCTCGCATGTAAGGATCATTAGAAATCCATTTAGTGCCTGAAAATAAAGACAAAAAGAAACAAAAAAAAATATTACATTATGTATGATACTCAGAGATTCATTTCATTTGCTTGCTCCAGATTGTTTTAATGTGGACCGAAAGCAACAATAACAACAAAAATAATTCCCAAAAAAAAAAATTCTCAAGCATAATGATGGTTGAAAAATAATTATGAACTCAAATTGAGCCTCTGCCGACACTTTGTTTTATTTTCGGGATTATCTGGATAATAGGTGTACCTATATAGGTACTACCTGATGTGATTTTCATTTTCAACTCTTTTCGTTTTTTGTCTTGAGATCTCATCTTGAATAAACCAGGAAATGGCAGACAATTAAATCAATAAAATAAGTTCATCGCCATTCCGAGTTTATAGTGTATCCACGCATTGTATTGAGGTCATTTAAAATGTGATTTGGGAGAAGGGAAACCGAATGCACGATTGGAAATATGTCGACGGCGACGGCGACGGATGTTTGTGATGGTCCATCGAACTATCTAAATACAGCTTCTTCATTTACTCAAACGCATATTTGCGCTCTAGCCTCTAGGCAAGGCTGAAAAAGAGTTAAAGGGACGCGGACGCGTCTTGATTGAGTAACTTGTCCAATTCTTCGCCTTGGTGGAAAATCTTGTCCGATTTGAAAGATGCTGGATAGCATGGCGTTTGTTTGTTGCTTAAGTGATTTTTCCATTACAACAAAACCGGGGCGCTAGTTATTAAAATCGCATTAGAATGAAAGATTGTTTCGCTATGTATGTGTATATGAGTGTGCCCGCCTCCTCCCTCCTTAATAATGACAACCGAATAAAGGATGTAGATAGAGAATGACAACCGAAGAAGTCGTCGTCGCTTAGCCAAGACAACGTGTCCAGCGACACAGAGCCAACAGCCAGCTAAAGCCAACAGATAAAGAAACAATTAATGAGATGCGAGAAGGAGGAGTGCGCCAGAGTTAGCCATGGCCACAACATCACTACAATCTGCCTTTGTATGAGCGAGCGCTCATATTTTGATTCTTATATGAGTCTGTATAGCCCCAGGATGTGAATACTGATGCTCGTATAGTTAATTGAGGTTCTGCTGAGGTACAATAACGGCGGCGCGGCGCGGCGGCGGCTGCGGTGGCGGTGGTGGCAGCGATGATATGCCGCAAGAGTGCCTCACAGTACCATAACTTTATACACAAGCAGTGTAGATTTTGAGGGCGCGGATTCGGATGCACTGTGTATCACTCTGTCGGCGAATTAATAAATAATAATTGTTGTTATGATGATTAAGATGATCAGCAACCGTAAGCTGAAAAGTAGATAGATACAGGTAGAGATGGATTGAAGTAGGCGCATACTAATCACTTGGCTGAGAGATAAATATGCAGATGTCGCAATTAAAGGCAAATTAAATTAATCTTAACGAATTGTGCAAGAAAATTTATTTATATTTTTTTTTTTTGAGAAGAACAAGTTTCTTATGAAATTCGTCAAATACACCACAAATATAAAAGGACTTAAATTAAAGGAGAGTGAGAGAAGTAATAATCATTTCGACGACTTAAATTTGGCTTTGCCTGAAGCGTTCAAATTGTACATATAGATATGTTGAAAAGGAAGTCGGTTAGCTACAAGATATTGTAAATGAAAAAAATACATGGGTATTTCATTCAACAAACTGAAAATTTTCTCCTACTGTAAGTTCGTAATGGAGGTGTTTTTTTACAGAAACCATTGACTTTTGGTGTGCTGAAGTCGAATCTTAGAGTTGTTCCATTGATTTTAAAATTTAAAAAAAATGTGTAACAAATTAACAATATTTAAGAGAATGCACTTCTCTTTTCAAAACTGTAAGAAACCACAAACTGCTTGAAGTTGGAAAGATAAAAAAAAACAATTTTTTGGCCAAAGCTTCAGATTTTGAGGGTGAGAGAATTTTTTTTAAAGTGGACAAATTCTAATAAGAAGTAAAATGTTTTGAGCAAAGTAAAATTTTTTAACACATTATTCAATTTCTTACTGTTTCAACTTTTCCTGAATGGGATTTCCAGATCGCTGGCCCCTAACATTACGATGATAGAGAACGCCAAAAAAAAGTGTCCCGAAATTCTGTCTGTTGGTCAGCACATCGACCTACAGCGATTTTCATCAAACTTTGGACTTAAGATTTTAAGGAGATTTCCTAGATTGCTTTAGCTCCAAAAATGACGGTTCCGAATGTGCAGATGCTAGCATTCGAAGAAGAACAAAAGTAACGAAGGAATTTTGGACTAAATTTTGCACATGCTTAAAAAGAAGCACCAAAACGGACAATTTAGTTGAAAGTTTTTTTTTTGTAAATTAAAATGGCAGAATCAAGCCAATGTTATTAAATTAGTTTAGCTTCATTATTTATTTATGTGTGGGATAGTCAAGAACGCTGCTGCTGAGAAACTAACAATTTTAGCGGTATCCACTAGACGATTGAAATACTAACGAAAAGAAAAAGAATAAAATTCAAAAAAAAAACTAGCACAAATCCAAAATACCAAAAACGAGAAGCTTTGAAGAAAAAACAAATACGTCTAGATATCAAATGTCATTTTTCCGTGAAAAATAAGTGATCAGGATGGGCGAGATGTCAGATGTGAGTGTAGATTTTTTCAATTTCGCTCATGGAACAGCGTACTGTAGAACGAAAATCAGAGAATTTTGGTATGGGATTTTTCCTTCAGTAGCCTATTTATGCCTAAGTCTAAAAGCTGCCCATGCAGGTTCTAAGAACATTAAAATATTTGTTAAGTTCATCCTTCCTAGCCCATTAAAAAAAAAATTGTATCTTCCCAGAATTTGCTACTACTCTGCTAGCTTTGCATTAGTAATTTTATTTTAAATGAAAAACTGATGTTCCTGGAACCGCAAGTGCAGCTTAAGTGTTCTATTTTTAGTTCATAAAAAGTTTCTCTCTATTTTATTTTATACACAAATTATTTGTTTCACAAATCAAATTCTTTATTCCTTTTTGCGATAGAACGACCTAGGTTCATTATTATTTATTTTCATTGAATTTTAATCAAAGCTCTATCAAACATTCATACGGCAATAGTCTGTGTTGATTTATATTTATAAATGATAACATTTCGAACCTACTCTTAATGTATGTATAAACAAGTTAAGTATTGCTTATGTTTTTATTTTCAAGTGCGCATAGACGTATTTTTGTTTCATTGTAAGTAAAGTATATAATATCATGCACGAATTGCACGCAGAACAACAGCAGCGGCGATTCGCATTTAAATTGCATGCACTTTAACAATTAACAGCCACTTAACCTCAAATCTTATTGAGCATTAAGCTTTATAATGTATGCATGCGGGGCGTGTATTGGCAGTAATAAGCTACAATAATAAAAAAAAAAATATTATTAACTGCAATCAGTAAACTATAATAACAATTGCAGAATCCACCAAATGATAATCGAGCATCAAGCGGTGTATTTAAATGGCTTGCCATCTATCACAACTGATCTTTTCTGAGACACGACAGGGGACCATCTCTGCACCTTTAGCTTTACCATTTGTTATTTTCGCACTTGATTTTGTTGAACGATGAAGGGTGGTTGGAGTAGGGGTTAGGAATTTGGAGGCTACCTACCAAGAGGTAAATTCAAAATATAGCCTGTGTAATAGATACGCTTGAATAAAAACCCCCTCTTCTATGATGTAGCTATATCTGATGCATCGTTTTCGATGTATTCAATTATGTTTGCAGCTAAATGAAGATAGAGAAGATACACTATTTGTGTGAATAAAATCACTGTTGCACTGTTGCACATTGGATACGGATATTCCGGTTAACAGGTTCACTTCTATCAAATGATTAAGCACATTAATTAGCTCGGAACTTATGAGCATCGAACGCTAACATGGTGTTTGATGCGGTCTTGTTGTGCGCTTATTTTTATTGTGATAAGTTGAGTGGATACAGTGGCAATGTCCCCATTAGTTAGATAGTCGAATAGGAGGTATATAAAGATATAAAGAAGCCTGTATTTTGATTGCACAGTCTGCTGGAGGTCTTAATATGCATCCCGCGCTAATAGGTGTATTGTATAGTCGATATGTAGTTTGGAACAGCTGGATTCAAAACAGAAATTAATAATAATTTGAACTGCTCTAATAAATTGGATGCACTTCGAGCAAGCAAGGGATTATTGCTTACAATATATTTTCATTTAATTATAAAAATTTAAAATAGGTAAATATGACGTTGCAATTGTTTCACCTACTTACTTTAATATTAGTTTTAGCGAATCGTTTCAGATAAAGACTCCCTTTAGAAAAAATTCTTTTCCTTAGCCATTAATCCTATCTCTAGTTTTTTTTTTCAATCAGTTTTTGAAAATTAGTTTTCAATCACAAAATGTTTAGAAGAAAAACTTGAATTTTTCTGTTCAAACAGTTGTTTTCAAAATGTCACGATACAAATAAATTATTGTTTATGATTTGAATATTAATTGTTCTTATCAATCGTTAGTCAAGTGACTACTTGGCATCTGAGAAGAGAACGTATTTTCAGGACCGATACTAACCAAAAACAGTGAAATCAAATCCTGAAAACAAAATCTAATATTCTACAATTCGATCAAAAATTGAAATTAGGTGTTTTGTTTCCGATTTATTCCATTTTTACAGTATTCAATTCACTTTGTTTCTACTGTTGAATTAGTTGTAAGAAGATACGATCGTTTCTTTCGGTACAAAATGTAAATTACAAAATAGTAAAAGATTCATGAAGGCGTTCAGAAGTCGATGAAGAACAAAAATCAATCGAAATTGCATAATAGATTGGGAAAAAATAAGAACTGCTTCTGAGTTAACCTTGGTTTAACCAGGAGGTTATTTATCCTGTAATTTAAATGATCGATAGCTATTTTGCAGGAAAATTGGATCTTAGTGAGTTAACGCTCCCACTGAGAAGCTTGGCCTAAGAGTGCCCAAAAAGCATATTATCAGTGTTGAGATAAACTAGAGTGTATACCAACTCTGGAAAAAATAATGTACGGTTAGCCCAGTAATCAGTTTTTTTTTTTAGTGGAGAATGCATGCCGAATGACCTCGCAAAGTTAGAGCATACAAAAATTAAATTTCACAACCCTACCATACTCAATTAGTTCTTTTCAAATAAATTAAACTAAATTAGTTGTTCAACACCTTAGGTACAGCCAAACGACATAACGGAATGTCAACATTATAATGAACGATTCTCAAGTAACTACATTTCCTTTCGCACTTCACTTGCACTCAACTGCACTTTCATGGCTTGCATTAGCTTTTAAAGGTCTCTATTTTCATATGTACAATAAAAAAAAAGCCACCTTATTCCTTGGTTGTGCCTATCAATTTAAATAAGTACAAAAAACCATTCAAATTTAAAATTTCCACATTCTTAGCAACAAGTTATTCATTGGTGCTGTATTTGTTAGCCAATTGTCCGTTATCCTGTATATATTCAAATGTGTGTCTAAATGGAAATTTTTCAAAAGAACCAACTTTGAAGCCTTGTACAATAAATCCAAAGCAACTAAAAGCCTTTAAAGAATAGTAAAATAACCGATGTCGTGTCGTGACTAGGTAAAATTTCCAATATTGCGTTTGCAACAGGTCCTATATTGCGGACAAGAAAAAGAATAGACCACCAGGAGGATATGCACTTTGTGCAGTTGCAATCCGGAAAATAAGCGCGCACAACCTTACACCGTTCCGCGTGTGCATTTCACACGACCAAGCTGATTTGGAGTCGCAAACGAAATGAAACGAAACGGACGGCCGATATGATTCGAGTCCTTTTTGCCAAGTGCACCGTACGACCCACCGACACCAAGCAGAGGGAGCTTTTTATCCATCAACAAGAATTATTTTCGATTGAAACGCGAAAATCCTTATTCCAGACCCAAATGCAGTTTGGGAGCATTGTTGCCGCTAATAACTCTTCTCACGGACCGTGGTGTGCCAAAGTGCAGTTATATTATCTTGCAAAGGAATCACGAAACACATACACACTATCATGCAAGGATACCACAGAGAGAGTGGCGGCAAAAAATAAAGCCGCGTGTAAAAGAAACGTGCAGTTCTTTAAGTAGGCCCGATACTTGACATTGAAATCCTACATCAGCGTTAAAACGAGGTGAAGAACGCTTGTCGTGTGCCAAATGGAAACATAAAAGCTTAGGCTTTTTTCCGTTACCGCACCACACCACTGTTGCATGTCCCTGAAATAGAATACTGCACCTGAATGTATATGATGGCAAACGAATACTGTCCACTGAAGCTAATTTGTTGTAAATTAATTCATCGTTTTGTTGCATGATAAATGGCGCCCAACTCGAACCCCAATAGACTTAGATCAATCAATAAAATCCAAATAACTACACATATTTTTATTCAAGTTTGAGAGAGTGATATGGGAATAGATGATTAATGATTAATACAGTGCCGATGATGTGCAGTTATCTTTTTCATTTCATTAAATGTAGGTACGTTTATATATATATAGTATTATGTGAATGTGTTGTGTTCGTTTTGAGTGTAACCTAATCACTAATTAAGTTGTTGGTAATTATTGATAGTGTAGATTTGTGGTTTTACCTGAAGGAACATATCACCATCGAGAAGACCATGCTCAAAGGCTCCAAGCTCTCGAGTTCGGTACGCGTCATGTGAATGGATGTGCGGCATTAGACCATTCTCTTCTTTGTCCTTATGCATAACAACTGAAATGGTAAATGAAAAAAAAAATATAAATATAAATACCGAGTATACAGAGATATTCATTATCATTAATGTTTCAGACAAGATAATTAAATAAATGAGCATTGGGGATAATATATCAGTCAGTATACACAATTGAGATGTGTGAATGAATTCTAAAAACAAAACAAAAAATATTAATCATAGGTTTAGATGGAAATTAATACATGATTGTACATTACGATAATTGATTAGTAATATTTTAATTCAATTGCCGTATTATTTTAATTGGAATACAATTTTTTTCCAGTTACACATGACATTTTTCTTTACATTAAGGTTATGACACAACATGTGCAAATGAAATTTCTGTATTTCAAAACCAATTATCTCGAAAGAAGCACTGAACACGCACTTTGTTGAAGATGAATATAACAGAACAGAACATAACATTTTTTGTAAATGTAAATTCTAATATCGAAGTGAACAAATATTTAAACCATGTTTTCATATTTCAAAATCGAACATTTAACTGAGGTTTAAATCTGGTTCAAGGATAACAACTGTCATGTGTATCCATGAACCCGAGTGGGTTTAAAAAAGTTAAGTCATTCAAACATTTTTGATATTGTACAATTACATATTCCTCACATTGCCCCTGTTCTTTTAAAACTTTCATAAGGTCTAGTTATATGCAAATCAACCAAAATATCCAGATTAACTTAATCCATGATTAAGATCTCAAACTACAAATTTATCTGAAACATTTTTTATTTAACGTGGAGTGTTGCAAAAATCATGGATTAAATTAAAGCCACTGTGAACAAACCGGCCCTCACAAATCACAAAAATAAAAAAAAAAACCGGCCCATAGCACAGTTGCGCCTTATGCCGGTCGCCCTCAAAGCACAAATTTCGAATTCAACACATTCAATTTTAAAGCCGTTTCCACATTGTGTTGATTTGCGTAAATCAACGTCGGTCGGTGATCAACGATTTTGGATGAGTTTAGACGCATTGGTCAGCAGTGCCAGTCAACTTTGTTCATCCGAACTCAACCCGGTTCAAATGGGTAGAGTTCAAAAAAGTTGTGTCAAATAAACTATCATTTAGTAATCTGGGCGTGTTTATCAACTCAATTTATATCAATTAAATAAGAGAATGGTAATTGAAATTAAGCGGCGCTCACTGTAGTAGTAGGTATATGAAGCTTCGTGGATCAATCACCAAAAATTAGGTATATCGAATTATTTGAAATTTCATAAGAGCTAAGACCGATAGTTATTCCCAAAAACAAATATGTAAAACTTATGTAAAGATTTTTACAACATTGTGAATTTTCAGGTAACATTTTCGAAAAACGAAACACGTTAATTGTTTTTTAAGTTCCATTTTTCAATGAATTTTACATAAAAAAAAATTCGTGACACTAAAGCATTTCCAAATACAACCTTAACACCTGCGTTACACTTAACGTGATGACAGGTTCTGATTGAAATATTAATTTGCTTTGAATTGTCGACGACAAAAAGAAAGGCGGACATATGTATGTATAGGTAGTACCTATACACCGAGATTTTCTTATAGCCATGATTTCGAGTTCGAACCGTAAAAGTACAGTAAGTGCTGCTAGAAATCTGACTTCCATTGGCCTTAATTGTTTTAGTAGCCTTTCTTTCACTATTTTAATGTCACAATTTGCTTACAAATGCTTTTTGATTAATCTTTATATTGCCCTAAGTAGACGGCAAGTCCTATAGCTTTTCACTTCAATTTCGTATAGGGATAGGCTTTAACTGCTTCCATTTTTTTTTTATAATTAGCGCAGGTAGAATTAGTGATATCATAGCAACACTTATGTTTTTCATTTTCCTTAACAAAAAAAAAAAAACCATAATTCTCAACCCTGACGGTCGGTGGTTTACAAAAGGCTACCAAACATATATCACATTTCATTGTTTCACAAGTGAACAATAAATTAAAACTATCTGCATCACCGTTAGGCTAGGGCATAATATTTCTTCACGTTGAAGCTTTTCATAACTCTAATAGAAAAAATCCTGTGCCTTAGGTAAATCAACAACACCCGCTGTAATGAGTCTTGGTTGGTACAGTACGTGAAACTTACTCTAATTAAATTATGAATTATGTGTGTCCTTTTGAGTTCGAAATGACACGCACGTTGAGGTTGCCAAAAGCCACAAAATAAGAATCCCAAACCACATACCTTACATGGAAACATACATATTCATTAAAAGGGTACATTTTCTAGATGTAAGAAATTCACATTTTTTTCGTCCTGCTATCGCATTAATTTGAAGTTTTTTTTTTTTTGTTTTTCTTTCTTTCATTTTTTTCGTCCTTTGTTTGTAATTGAATTCTACAAAACATTAAACAAAAGAAAATGAGCTATATATAGGGTACTAAAGGTGGTAATAAAATCCGTTTTATTTCCAATTCGACCCGCAGTGCCAGCCGAACCTGCCAAATGGCCAAATTGATTCCAGATAAGACTGATATAGGGCATATAGGGGGTGACCGAAGCGACGACTGCCCGTCTAGTTTATTTTAATGGAGTAAATATTTTATTTTTTTTTTACTTTCAATTTTTTTTTTTTAGGTAGAGTGAGAGAAGAATGCGTAAATTAGTTTGCAGAATACGACTTTTTCATATTTTACCCTAATTTTTTTTTTTATTTTTATTGTTTGTTATACACTCAACGATCAGTACCAGTGCCAGCGATAGAAATCATAATTTATTGCAGAAGAGCTCTGCTAGTCTACCCTAAGGTATACCAATGAACTACTGTGTAAGATAATTTTTCATAGGGCTACCCTCTTCCTCTTGAGCCTTCGTTAGGAATAATGTTAGAAATTTCACCAATACAGGAATGGAAAGTCGCATGGACAAATTTAACGCAGTTGCTAATAGTGAGCCATGCCATACTTTTTCGTATAAGAATTTTAGTTGCAAAATCTGAAGAAAAAACTCAAGGAAGAGAACCGGCCGTCATTACATATTTCATAGAACAGCTTATAATTTTTGTCCGAAAATCAGCCTAGTTTAGGTTTAAGTTTGGTTTGAAAAGCGACTTTTTGGTATCAATCAATGCAGATCCTCACCGAGATGGTAAAATTTAAAGTTTATGACTTGACAGATTGGTAAAAAGCTCTATTTTTACGCATATAGAATATTTCGTTTCGAATATTTCATCCCAGGCATTATCAATACTGCGGCTGCTTTGGTTTGGACTTAAAATATTTTGAGAGGTAAGACTTCTCTAGGATTCTCAAGGCTTGTCAACTAAAGAAAAAAAGATTGAAGCAGAAGGCACAATTGTAAATTGAAGGGTTTTTTACATTGTACAAACACACTGACTGGTCCCAACGAAAAATTTGGCTTACCGAGGCTCCACTCCAGAGATCCAATGTGTTAGTAGAAAAAGACAAGGAATTGAGACTTAGGCCCCGATTGCGGTTCTCGATTTTGCAATCGATGATCGACTTTTTTAAACTATCGATTGTCGATTACTCCATTTCATATTGTGAATGTCGATTGTGATCGAAACCGTTCGATTTCAAAGCTATTTCTTTTCGATTACAATTTTCTAATCGACGCGTGAGGAAGCTGGTGTCTGGAAGTTTTTCTTATAAATAAAATGTAAGTTTTTCCAATTAGTTTATTATTTTATAGATAGTAAAATTTTAATTTATGCAGGTCAAAAGTGATAAGGATAACAAACAAAAAAAAATGGAAATCTTGGTTAGGTTGATGGAAGAAAATCTGGACATCGCAAAGGGGGTCTGTGCTAAGAGCCAAGCAAAGCAGAGATGCGAGAAATTCGCTTCTGAGCTGAATGGTGAAGGTCCCCCAATGCTTACTTGAGAAAAGTGGCTTAAGGTAACTGGGATGTTGTTTTAAATCCATTTATTTTCATTTCTACATTAAGCTATTTTATTTAATTAGGTGTGGACAAATTTTAAATTCAATGTGAAGAAGAAGATGTCACAGAATAAAGTGGAACAAAAAAAAAAAGGATGACAGAACAATAAAGCCTAAATTAAAGCAAGACATTTTGGAGCTTAAAAAAGAAGGTTTGATGACATCCAGCTGTCGTTGCCCAAAATATAAAATAAAAGTACCTACATAATTATGAACATAATCTATATTAATTTATTTTTTTGAATGAAGTTCCTATTATTTTTCTGTGATCTATAAAAAATATAAAGAAAACATGAGTATAGCAAATAAAAACATGAATTTTATAAACCTAACATTGTTTCTTCAAGTTCTAGAGGATTAGATGTGTCTCTGATATATCTTCTTTTTCTGGCCATTTCAATATTTTCTTGGGCATTTCCCATATCTGAGTCATTATCGCTAAACCATAACTCAATTCCACTCATTATACAAATAAGTTATTTTAATTTATTTAAAAAAGAAAAATCAGAAAAAACAAATGATGTTTTCAAGAGTTAACAAAACACACATCATAGAACTGTCAAATGAATTGAAATATTCAAAATATTCTGTGGGTTCATTCACAATAGAACATTATTCGATCGATTGAGTTACACAATACAAAATATAAAAACCAATCGAAACAATCAAAAAGTTTCAATCCGATTGATAATCGACAACGGCAATCATTTTCATCATTTGTTAGTTGAGCATTGTCATTTTAAGACTTGAAAGCTTGTTAAATTTTTGACACCATTTGGTGCAACTGGCCATAAGTTTGGTTAGAAGAAAATGTCACCTAAATTCGATCTAATAATATAAGGGAAGGGGACAGCAAACGAGCACCTAAGTGGAAAGGAATTGCTTCTTTGAACCATCTTTATTCCAGAATGAATTTAATGGATTTCCTCAGTTGCATGATGGAAAAAACCAGTGTCCGTCCAAAATATACATGGGTACAACAATACTCTCCACGCCCGCTAATTTAGTCTGGAGAAATCTTGGACACCACAAAAATAATGTAAGAAAATCCAACTCCTTTATTCTTGATAGACCATTTACCAGTTTCATAGATGGCGGCATATTTATGTGTTCAATATCTGAAACTGTAGTAACCAGTAGCATAATAGTTAGTGCCTAGGACTGTCATGCCGGAGGTCTGAGTTCGATTTCCAGCCTTGTCCATCTACAGAACATCAGAAATGTTCATTCACGGGTTGAATAAGTCACGAGTCTCGCTAGAAATTGACCTATTCTCAAAGAGGATCACTTGTCAAGAATAGAGTGCTTCTCACCCAAGCCATTCGGATTTATTCTTAGATCAAATTAGAAATCTTGATTCACTAATAAGAATAATTCAAAATTATTAACTTTGTTTTTTTTTTTGTTTTAAATAATACTTTCTTTTCCATTGTGTAAAAAAGCAACAACTTTAAAATCGTTGAACTGTCATTTCGTAATATTTATCTCTTGGTGAACATGTATTTTCTTTTAAGATTTTAATTACTTTACTTTTTCGACGTCAAAAACACATAATATTAAATCCCTAAGCCCTCTTCCTCTAACACAATACATCAGGAAATTTACCACACTTATACAAAATAAAAAAAAAAATCCCAGATTGCAAAATTAAAAAAAAAATAAAACACTATAAACAAACAGAACCAACAAAAAAAATGCTCATAAAAATGAAATACATTTCTGACAACCTTCCCGCCTGATAGTTAATATAGAAAAAAAAAAATATAAGGACGGTCGGATAATATGTTCATGTGAAAAGATTATGCAACCTGATAAGCGTCAACTCCTCTAGAGTTACTTACTTAATTAAATCAAAGGTGCTGTTCTTCAGCTCTGCCAGAAGAGCAGAGCACTCACGAAGTAATTAGACAAATTAAAATCATACTTAGGAGCTCAAATAGAAAAAAGACACAAAAGTATATCTTTGGCATGGTTACTGATGGCGACGACGGTGACGACGACGACGTCAGACAATGCGGCAAGCCTAGGTTAGGTAGGTTCCCATAAATGATATTAAATCTGCTTCCATAAATGTTAAGTTGAAAATCTATGTATAAGCGGGTGTTATGGAAATGTGACACCATAGTATGTTGGAGTATTATTAAAAAAAAAAAAAAATTAGCGGCGAATAACAAGCGACAGTTCGCCAGTGACATAGTGTGTGGTCTGGTCCTTCTCGTGGTTCTTATAGAAGCTTTTGTGGAGTCTTTGGTCGCGGTCGGTCGGTGTGGGATGCCATAATAAAAGTTACTAATTGCCAAAATGACTTTTTTATGAGCGCCTGTAAAAAATGTTCGTTTTATCTACAAAATCGAAATGTATTTCCAAACAATAACTCTATCAAAGAAAAATATAAATAAAAGCAAAAAAAAAAAGAAAAAAAAATGTTTTTTTTTTTAGTCTTGGAGGCACTCGAGCTAATTTGAACTTAACACTGCTGCTGCTGCTGTTTGGTGCTTATTGCTTCCCTTTTGTCCGCTCCACGCACCTTACTACACCTTTGTCAGTTCGCAGTTGGTTGTAGTTTAGTCTGGCATGATGATTTAATGCGCTACCCTAGATAAAACCCATAAAGGCGCACCAATATAAACCAAGGGGTGATGTTATTTCTTGCCAACCACTAAGGTAAACTACTTAGAATTTTAATAACATATTCAGAGGAAGCTATGGCAATGCCGGACTAGTATAGACGAAGTGAAATTAGAAGTACAGGGGCGTTAAGGGGTGAAGTGCTTTGCTGTATATAGAGGGCGCAGGTTAAGTTGTGAACAAGTATAAGTACGAATAGAATTTGTCTAAGCTTCGAATCTTGAATGTAATACAAAAAATGTCCCTACAAGTATGTAGTACATATATACCCCTTTCGAAAATTTGGAAGTTTGTACCGAACTTTATTGGTAGAGATCGAAGTTTGTACCGACCTTTATTGGTAGAGGAAATAAGGAACTGAATGGTATTTTAATAAGCCAATTTCGATCTTACAAGAATGGAAATGTACTGCGTATTAGCGTTTCATATTTCCGGCAAAGTGTGAGTAAAATTTAATTCATGCTAGTCCCCACTTTTTTCAAGGTTTATAAACATGGCCTAAAAACTATCAAAAAAAATCTATGAATTTACTTAATCCCCGATTATAAATTGTTGGATTAAGATTTTAGCATTAGAGGCCTAAGTCCCACTTTTTAAGAAGAGTTTACGCTGCAAAACTGATAGGTACTTTTCTACTAAGGCACTTAAGTGCCACTGCAATGATAGTGAAACTGGACCTATTCGAAATATCCGCAAGACGAGACCGGCTGAATTCGACTTTACCTTACAATAGGACATCAGATCAGCTAATTTGTAGAATGTTGATGGTAACTCACAGCTAAATCACTCTTTTTAAATTAGATATTTGTGAATTCGCCACAAACCGTTGGCATTTATCTGCTGCGCTAGACATTCTATTGTATCTGATACCCCTAGACCTATTTTGCAAACAAACTGCCGCAAGTACTGCACTCCGTCTTATGGCCTCCTCTCAGTGGTACAGCCAGTGGTATTGGCCACGCCGTCATTTTGAATTCATTTGGATCACTCCCAAGTAACATTGACCACACCATACCCCGACTACAGTTCAATACAAATTTCCAAGTGACCATCCCTTCGAGATCCGAATGGGAAAACGGTACATTCTTGAATGAAGTATCGATTCACTTTTACACCGATGGATCAAAAACTGATGACGGGGTTGGTGGAGGCGTGTACACTGATAGACTTAACTTAAGTCTATCCTTTCGCCTTCCTGATCGTTGTAGCGTATTCCAGGCGGAATTTATGGCGATCAAAGAGGCTTTATCTTGGCTGAAGGAAAACGTGATATCAATAAATGACATCCGCATCTTTTCGGACAGCCAAGCGGCTATCAAATCTTTAGAGTCTGTCTCATCAAGCTTCAAAACAGTCCTAAACTGTCGTTCATCTTTTGTGGAGATGGCGAAACAGTCAAGGGACACAGGGATATTCCAGGTAACTGTAAAGCTGATGAACTTGCCAAAAGCGAAACCAGAATGCCTATTTTAGCTCACAGAGCTGACATAGGTATACCAATCGCTACATGGAAAGTCATGCTAACGCAAAATGTCAAGGAGATGACAAACCTCAGGTGGAATAACATCACCACCTGTGTGGCTACAAAATTTATGTTTCCAGTACTAGATATAAAGATTGCATATTAGCTCCATAATGGGTGTCATTACTGGACACTGTCTTATAGGTAGACATGCAATCCGTCTTGACGTGCATGCAAACGATTTTGGCAGAAGCTGCATGGATGAAGAGGAGGAGGAAACAATTCCACACCTTCTTTGTACGTGCCCAGCTCTGTCCCATAGACGTAGATTCCTATTAGGAGAATTCTACTACAACGATCCTAATGATCTAGCTAATATTAGTAGCATAGCACGCTTCGTAAGAAGCTCAAAATGGTTCAATGAGTAAAGGAGGATATCTTCTAGATCCTCGTGGTATCACAACGGACCAATTTCTTTGGTCTAAGTGGGTTAGCCTTTCGCTGACCGCCACTGTAACCTAACCTAAGGGTCCCGTGTGTATCGAAGGAGTGTTAAGATGTTTGCAGCAATGTCAAAATGATCAAGACTCGGAAACACACAAACAACAATGCACCAATTCGTCGAATCTTTAAATCTAAAGGTGTAATAGTCCAAAACTAATGTACAAAACGAAGTAAGAAAAAGCTTTCTAAACAGTCAAAAGGAAAGTTCTGGCATATTGATCATAAACCAGGCCAGAACGCTACAGCCAATGGTGACCGCTATAGAAGCATGTTTACTGACTTTTTCGCTCCTCAATTGAATAACCATGATGTGCAGGAGCTGTTGTTTCAACAACAAGATGACGTAACATGCTACACAGCTTGTGTCACAATTGATTTATTAAAGGAAACATTTGGTAACCACATAGTTTCACGTTTCGGAGCAGTGAATTAGCCTTCAAGATCGTGCGATTTAACGCCGCTAGAATATTTTAGATGAGAATATGTGAAGTCGCTCGTCCACGCCCATGAGCTTAAAACGATGAAGGACAACATTCTGCGTATTATTGCCACAAATGTAGGAAAAACTGATTGAAAATTGGACCTCCAGATTAAATTACGTCCGAGCCAGTTGTTGCGGCAATTTGTCAATTTTAAAAACTCATCTTTTTTTCCAAAGTTCTAAACCTCTGAAAAAGAATACCCTTTAAGGAGAAAAAATTAAAAAATTTCAAAACATTTAGCTCGTCAACATCTTTTCTAACATTGTAATGGCATGTTTCATCAAAATTGCAGGTTCAATTTTTTTGTATGTACCTTTATACATATACATATACATAATCGCAAATTAAAAAAAAAATCAACTAGAGTAAAATTCCAAAACCAACCCACAATAACCCCTTGATAATAAACTTATTAATAAAGCAGTGTTCAATTGATAAAGTCCATTATTAAGGTGACTAATGGCGAAACGCGTCAATGAATACCTACTCCAATATCGACCGCTTTAATAATAAACTGAAACTCTCCATCTCTGCACTCATCCCCACCTAATTATTTTCCCACACCTCTCCAACAACAACAACACACCAAAAATAAAAAACCCCTTTGCGAATTGTTTGAATAGATTTTTATATCTACACATTTTCCAACGTTCTGCGCAAGTCCTATAACTTCTACAACAATGATATAAGAGTCTTTTCAACCCTGTATTGCCCCACTTTTAAAGAGCACAGACAACAACACTGTCTCTGAACTCATGAACATACCTATAAAACCATCTTGATGTATATAATTGAAAATTTTCAATACAATAATCCACCACCATTCCGACTCCACCAATTTTTTTTTTAAATGTATAATGATAAATATTAGATAGAATAAGAAAAAAAAAAAAAACCCTCTTTCGACTTCTAACAAATGAGGGTATTAATCCCTTAGTTCTTATTCTTAGAAAACAAACATAAGGACCTTTCTTTCACATAAATATCGACATTCGACAGTGAAATAATAAGTAAACTTTATACTCGAGGGGTTTGTCTTCAGCATTGTGAATCTTTCCTGGGTGGTGAACGAGAAGATGGGCAAAAAATGGAGAAAGCAAAAGGAGCAAAAAAAAAAAATAAAAACCTTAAATAGTATCTGCGCAGAGCATAGTTTGTTTTTTTTTTTAAGAAGGAACCTTAAACGAAGAAGAGACGGGAAAATTTCGAGCAAAAAAAAAAACAAGAAGACATTCTTCTGAGATTATATTCGTCTTGAAGAGGGTTGTTGGTGGTTTCTTCGAATAAAAGACGCCATTACATTTTTCCACCCTGATGTCAGTAGAAAGATGTCAAAAGAAAACACCCAAGAAGGAGAAATAAAAACTGCAACTAAGATGGCCGCCGCTGCTCCCACCACGCCAACATAAATATTGACTTTTTCATCGAACGAACGTAATGATTCAAAACCGCTTACTGCTTATCTATTTTAATAATTGTTGACAAATCACGTTATCTACTCTCGTTTCTATCACTTAATATCTCTTTCTCACCCCCACCCTTAACTACTATGTAGGTACAACAAAAACTAGGTAAGTATCAGCTGACAGCTGTCAGTGATTGACATGCTATATCCTTTTTCAACGCTTTTTTTTGCGGATTAGAAACTAGAAACATGCATGTTTACGTTTTTCTAAAAAGAAAAGTCAACTTTCGATACACAATGCAACTGTTATAGACTCTTTATTTTTTTTTTTTTGTGTATATAGGTGAGAGTGAGTGTCTGCGACTTTAGTCGCAGGTAGTACTACTGGCATGTTTACTATTATATTATATTCTACCTATGTTTAACGGTAGCCAGGCTCATTTGTATCTCCATCGTCATGTCACGCAATGGCGTGACCGTTTGGCAACAAAACTGGGCAAACTATATGCTAAGTTTGATGCACGCAGAGCCGATTTCAGCAATCGTCGACTTCTGGCTGAAGCCGACGACGACGCCGCGCCGCCTTCGTCATCTAGACGTCTTCGGTGTCGGAGGTTGAAAAAACTTAACATACATTTGTATTGGTTGTCTATTGTTGTATTTGTGTAAGACCTTCCTGACCAAATGACCTTGTGTTGGGTGTTTTGAAAAAAATAAAATTCATTTACTCAAATTCTTTACGGAATAATATAGAAACTCAGATTTTGTGGGCTAACCGGCCAAGGGAAAGGCATGTTTCTATCTATCTATCTATCTATCTATCTATTACCACCAATAACAACAACAACAACAATTAGATATTATTGCGGTGGGAATGGGAAATTGTTGGCCTAGTTTTTCCTAGGCAATATACCTTTATTGCTGATGGATTTTCTGTTTGAATTGTTTGCAAACGCAAGTTAGATATGGAACTTATGCCCCCACATATCCACTGCAAGAGATTATAAAATGTCTCAATCAAAAAATGTATTGTGATTGCGATGCATGTTATCAAAGTCATGTAAATTATAGAATTTAACAAGTTAATTACATTTTTCTTGTTAGATATCTCTTAAATAAAAAAAAACAAAACAACAAGATAATTTTTTGAATTCTTTGATTGTAAAAATAGAGAGGGACCGTTTTTTTTGCCACTGTAAAATTAAAATTGCATTTGCAATTACTATTTTTGTTGCTGTTATTTGATAATACATTTGTATAATGTGATTGGGAAATAAAATTACTATTTCATTGTTAAATGAACGTTTTTGAAGAGCTTACCCTGTACTTTAAGGAACTGTTAAATGTGATTGCAGTTATAAAAATGATTGGGTATATGTATCATTAAGTAGTGTCGTTATATTTGATTAAACTGCAGTATTAGAATTAGCTAATGTTACTACTGTATGTAAGTCTATATAAATATCGTGTAGGAAATGATAATATGTAATAATAAATAAGCAGAATAAAATAAAAAGAATAAACAAAAAAAGTCAAAAACAAGAATGTCGTTAAGAACGGCTATAAGCAAAAATTAAGTTTGAATAAATACTTCAAAAATATTCGGAACCATTTTTTTTTTTTCAAAAACTGATTTCTAATGTACCTGTCTATAAAATTTTCCAAGTGTTAAAAAAAAGAATTGAAATTTTTAGTATTAAATAATTATGTACTTAAAAACAAAATTTCAAAAAAGTACTCGCCTGTTTTCAAAATAATAAATACAATTTTCAAAAATCGAAAAATAAAAATTTGAAAATTTTGTTATAAATAGAATATTGTTTAGATTAATTATAGCTCTAGTTTATGAGAATATCGATAGCCAAAATCCGGTTCTATGGCCAATTTTGACCAAATAATTTTAATTGCTTGCAATAACCTACAGAAAAAATTTCATCAAAATCGTAAGATCCTTTTTCGAGATAAATATGTTTTACCCTTAAGGTAATGTGAAAGGTTCCTTTATTTAAAGGGCTAAAAAAATTGTCTAAGGAATTTTCTTAAAACAAAAATCCCTACAGTAGTTTAGGCTATTGGTCGAGGTACAGACATTTTCTTTTTTGCGCGATTTCGAAAAGTACGAATCCAAATTTTGGCCTAAAAAAACAGGATGAAAATTAAAAAAGACGAGAACTAGATTATTTTAAACCTGACAGTTATTCTTTGTAGAAAACAAAATGCACTAGAGCCAAAAAATTGAGGGAACTTTATTTTTTGATTTTTTTTTGAAGAGCTGTCTTTAAAAAAATTGTGTGAATTTAAATCAAACTGGCTGACCCTACAGACGTTGTTCTGCTCTTTTCTGTAGGTCAACCGTTAAGTTCGATTTGAGAAAAAAAAGTGAGTATACGCCCACGTGTATCATACTTTTATGGTTTTTTTTTTAAGAAGCTCTTAGAAACGCATGAGTAAAATAAGTAGAGCTATGTTGTTGAAATTCAACAAAATTTCAAAAAAAAAACATTTTTTTACAAATGTAATCTAATATTTGTTGGCAATATTGATGCACTAAGACCTGATTGGGCACTTTCCTATATGTGGCGAAGTCACACAATTCCGGTGTTACACGTCTCCAAAGAGTCGATACCGTAACAATTCAATTCATGAACTGACGTTTTTCGAAGAATCACTGTCAAAGTTTGTCTTTTTTCTATCAACAATCTATTATGAAGGGCACTGTTGATAAAAGAAGACAACAGCGCTTCATCGACTTCGACTCAACTGATATTATTTATATGAGTTATTTCGCTTCAGAAATGGATCAACAACTCAACTATTGCACCACCTATCCAGTCCATATTTTGTGATAAGGTCGGTATTCACCAAGGACTCTTAAGTTTAATAGCCCCTTAACTCAAAATATCCTCCCTCCGTACTCGTTAGTTTATGAAAATAAAATTGTATGACTTAATAAGGTTGGATTGTTAAGATTCTCATAAACCTAAGAGAGCTTGGTGAATTCCAGCTTAAATCAATACATATGGAATATGAGTTTTATTTCTTTATAAATAAATAATTTATCCAAAACTTATATGCAGTGCAGCGATGCCAACCTAGGCTTTTTTATACCTTTTAGGCACTATTTCATTAGCTAAGGCTTTAAGGCTTATTTTTTCTTCAAAAAGCTTTTTTTTTATCAGTTATTTTTATTTTTTTTAATTCAACATCCTGACTTTTATTTTACGCAAGGTGAAAAAGAATTTTAAATGTAACCTCGGTCTTAAAGAATTTGTTTCCACCTTCAAATTCTGTTCATTTTCGGAACACTTTTTTGGTTGTAAAATGTTTCATTTTCTGGAAAAATTAGTTAACCATATCTTATGCTTGCAGCATTCTTCGGCAACTGTAGAAAGGATTTTTTCATCCATCAATTTAAACAAGACAAAGTTTCGAAATAGGCTTAATACAAATACCTCAAGTTGAACTTTGCATGCAGTTGTTTAAAGAAAAAAATGCTATGATTTGGAATTTAAACAAACACACAATGTCATTATTTCAAAAATTAATGTATGATTTTAAGGACGAAGACGATCTATTGGGCTAAGAATATGGTTTTTTGTAATCAACACTTTTGTACCTACTTATGAAACTAAAATTCAAAAATTTTGTTCCTATAAAGAATCCTTTTCTGTGATTTATAAATTTATTTTATAATTTAATGTTTTTGTAAGGCACTTTTTTGTCAAAAGTGGTTGGCAACGCTATAGCAGTGTTCCCAGCTTGAGGGTTAAAGCACCTTTTTTGCCTTTTTACGAAGCAAACGGAGAAAAACAAACTAAAATATAAGACAATTTTTTAAAATTGAACCTTAATTTTAGGCCAAAAAAAAATTTATTATTTGAAGAATAAATTTCACTTAACAGAAAATAATTAAAGACTTAGAACTAAATTTTCTCTTTAATTATTATCAATATATCAGCTATTGTTTAATCCATTTTTATCTAGGAGAAAGGGGGATTTTTAACTTAAATTTCGGGAAAAAAAAAATTTTGATGTCAAAATGGGGAAAATGTTTGAAGAAAATATATAGATTAAAAACCTAATTTTGGTATGAGTTTTTATACAAAAATAAACAAAAAAAACTATGCATTGGAACAAGTTGTTTTAAAACGTGCGCATTAAGAATGAAGTTTTTAAGTAGTGTATATTTTTAACTTGTTAACATAAATAACTTAACCGGATTTCAGTTAGATTATTTTCCAGCTTATTGAAAAACGATTGACAGATAACAAAAATTAAACACACAGAGAAATATGGGTGAGTAAATTAAGCCGAAATCAACATACTTGTTGTCGATAGTTTTTACGAAAACTCCGCTTTTTAAAAAAAGTCGTTTATTTTAGACTTAAATTTTTTTAAAAGTCCTTTCATCAGAAGATGAGGACTCCAAGGTTTTCACTAAACTTAGCTGAGCGATTGCAATCGAGTCCCATCAAGCAAACGTAAGTGTATTACTAGAACCTTACATTCCTTAAATAGCTATGAACGATTTAAAATTAATCTGTTTTATCTCTTCCGTAAGGAAATCGTAATCATCTTAGGGTAGTATGCCATCTTCCATTAACATTAAGTCTATCAAAACTTATTTATACTCAGCGTACTTTTTAATTACAACAACATCATATAAGCGTGTCTATTTTAATATTTGCCCATAGAACACCACAAAAATGACCAAAACAAACAAAAATAAAGGACAACCAACATCAAACCTATATAACATTTTGTTTTTATTTAACTTGACGACACGCGTCTCCAGTCAATACAAAAACCCCGAAAGAGTTAATGGACCAGAACGGCCGGGCCGGTTTATTAGTGAGCCACTGCGAACGGTTGATATACCTAAACCTCCACACACAAAACAATAAGACAACCACGCGCGGATACCTGACACATTTTCCAGATAGTTGTCATTAATTTCTCTCTCCAAGGATTAGAAGGACTTTTAGTTGATTGTTTGAGCTGGGAACTTTTAAACCATATCAACTTTGTTGTAAAGTCACAAAGTAATAGAAAATAAAAAGCAGGAAAAAAAAATAAAATGGAACTAATGTTAATGAATGAATGTTGTGTTGGTTGTATTTAGTTCCTGTGCAGGAAGGGAAGTTAGTCGACCATACGGTACATATTAAAGGCCAATCCTCAGAAGGGGTTCCTTTAACAGCTACGTTGGCGTTGTTGAGTTTGGGACGGTCGGTCGACCGCCACCAGGTAACAACAAAACAAAAGGTACGTATATCTATCCCTCTGACTGTTGTTATAGATGGGTATGGTTCACCAAAAGAGTCATTGAACTTAGAAAAAGGACTCAACCTATTAACAAAACTAAGTTCAATGCAGCCGTCAAAGACTGTCGAACGTCGGCGTCGTAGTAGTCGGTTTAATGGCCAGTCATTCCTCTTGAAGAAACATATGCTATTGTAAATCAACCAAATTGTTCTGTTGGTTTTTCAATTCTTTATGAATATGCCATAATAGATATTTTTCTATGATCCTCTTCAAATGAGCCATATATCAAACGAGGCAAGCCGTAATCTATTTACGGGATGCGTTTCGAATGGAAAATAAACGACTTTGTTCCATTCAGAATATTGGATTCATTGACTTCAAAAATGTCTGGGTAGGTACATATATACATTATTTATGTAGATTTGTATGCTGATATCATCAATTATGAAAATAAGTTAATACTTTTATGAGTTACTAAAACGTTTTTGTCCGGTTCACACACCTCCTGGATGTAGCTTGTGGAAAAACCATTTCTAAAACGAGTTTCATATTTGGAAACCCTTTCCACCAATTTGCGGAATACGATATCAGATAACGGCTTTTAAGTTTCCAGTAATCGGTTTATATGTTTTGTAACAATTCGTAGTTAAATGATGTGTGCAGTACTCAAAAAGACACATCCTTACACGCAGGTAGGCAGAAGGGCGGGCCGACTTAGGAGTACTTAGTGGAGAACGGTCGAAGAGAAACCAGCGCAACTGGGGAAGAGTTGGGGAGAGCTAATATTCATCTTTAGAAACCGTACACCCATACACATAACACAAGGACCTGAGTAAATCGGTTCTATGAAATTTGACAGTTTCTAGTTTGACAGATGGGCGACAAACTAAATTTGAAGTTAATAAAATATTTTGTTGCAAATGTCATCACAAAGCTCTAAATATGTAGTTAATTTTCGGAGCAAAAATTTAAATCTGAAAAATCTCGAATTTTCGCAGCAAAAAAATTCGGACCTATGACACCTGTCACAGGCCCTCACCTGGGGCCGAGTCGGCCAAAGTGATTTGTGACAAGTGACAGTCATTTATAAGGGCTTGACATGAACTAAATACGTTGAAAATGACAATCATAAATCACCGATTGTCAACCCCCTGGTGTCAACGGTGACCGTAGGTACTAAGAAAGCAAATTTTTGAAATTACATATAAATTCAATTTCTGCTTTTTCTTTTATTTCTTATTAAAAAAAAAAAGTTCGCCAGTATATGTTTTATTTCTTTAATTATCTAACAATTTTAAATAATTTATATATCAACCCCATCCAACCACCGACCGTTTTGTACCCATCAACTGCCAAAACAAAACAAAAAAATAATAGAAAGCAATTAGACCCATCCCAAAATACCGATAAAACCTTCTGCCCGCGTGCGTCACTGTCCAAGTGGTCGAATGACTATGGCCGGATATGTTTAGATGGTAAATTCAGGAAATATATATTTAACAAAGGAATCTACTTCAGTTGCCTTCTGATCTGACGTCTTCATCAATGTTGTCCCATCCTAACTTAACCATTTTATGTTCGACACGTGCGTCAAAGATTTGCACAGTTGTTGTTGCTATCCATTAATTTTACCGAACAAACCACACTACAAACAATACTTCCATTAACGATGTTGTTTGATAGTCATTTTTGAATAATTTTATTAATGGCTGATTGCATACGAAAATTGCCCACCAAGAGAGTTATAAAAAAAAAGGAAGACAAATCTCTAAATAAACATTTTAACGAAATGAGCAAAATAATTACAAACATTTTTCCAAAAAAAAAAAAAATGGGGGAAAGCTTCTTTATCAAAACAAATTTAATTGATAATTATTTGTCAAATAGTTATTAAAAATAATTAGTGTGTCATTTCTTACCTTGAAAGTAACTTTTAGTCCTTAAGTAACTAACAGACAGCCTTAGTATACTCAGTCGATCTAGTTTGCTAAGAATATTTTGCTCGAAGGGCAACAATGAAGCCAAAAGATCCAGTTCGGCATTCAGACGTTCTCGATGTCTTTTTGATGGATTGCTCTTGGTGACGCCATCTTTTGGTGGGGGTTTTAAACTGCAAAACAAAAATGAAAATAAAATGAACAAATTGACAAGATGAATAATTGTGTTGGACAATTAACGACGATTGGGGATTATTTTGTTAGCGATATAGGTACAGAGGTAAGGCTAATTGTTGGCAACACGAAAGGAGTTTTATTGTTATCCATACCTATACCAGAACCAAACGCTCGCCCGTCGCACCGCACCACACTGCTTCGCTCGCTGGCTGGTTTGGTTGAGGACGCTTAAGGACCCTTAAATTATAATAATGGTTGTCCCTCTGTATTGGGAGTTAAACTATGCATTATTACTTTTGTTGCTGTTGTTATATCGACGTGTCGGGTGTGAGAGGTAAACAATAGAAAAATATTAAAGTATTGCAGTCAGTCAGCGCCCAGCGGTAAGGGAACTCACCATGGGGTGAAATCGATTAGCCATGCCCACTTGATCTCATAATTACAACATAAGGTTGTTCAACAAAATATTATATATACATGGTGGGTATAGGGCCTAATAGACAGAGGGGTTAATGTAATCAATATCCTCTTTGGTTTCGCAATCTTTTTTTATTTGATATTCGTTTGGGTTTTATTCTTTTGCCATCAGGGGTGTTTCGGTCGACTTTGGCACTTTGAGGGATTACACATATCAAGAATGTATAGCACCCTGAATGTTTATGAACCAATCCCATATATGGATTTCGAACTGTGAAATATATTTTTCGTCTTTTTTTTCTGGACAGCAAAAAAAAAAAAACAAGGAACAGCTTGAGATTTGCTTCATCATAATTTAATTATGAAGGTGTGGCATTGTCGAATATCATATGCGGTGTGTTATTGTTGCTATTCCTTCCCCCTATACAACATGCGTTTGCCTACATCTATGGAAGGTAGGTATTCCTTTTTTGTTCTTCGTTTATGGTTTGTGAGAAGGATTATAATTTATCCTCTGTCAAAGGTTATTATAATAATCCCTTTAAATTGTTGGGTGTCATAGTGAATGACTTGGAAATGTTTTTTCTGTGGTTTAACAAAAAATTTAGTAAAATAAAATTAAGCAGAAAATGAAATGAGGTGAAATAGGTTACCCGATGTAAGGAAATAAATCAAGATGTATGCAATAGATAAGCATTCTTCCTATTTAGATATATTTCTGTAAATTCTCGAAATTAGTAATTACTAGAATTTACCCTGTAAAACCTAGAATTTTTTGCAACATAGTGGGGCCTCCAACCCTGCATTATTCACAGGCATTATTCAAACAACATTTATGTAAAAACCCCGATTTTAAAATATGGGGTAGCAGTTCTAACAAATTAAGGCCTCTATTATGATTTGAAACGTTCCTCATAGTTCCCCATGGCATATATTTAGCAAACGGCCACGAGCACTGCACTAGCTCTCCAGTTCCCAAACGGAATTCTTAGTGATAAAAGAAGTCTTATGTTGAATTGTTGACTGAAAGAAAATTTGATATCAACAAATTATTATGTTATATCTTTGGTCCTAAGCTGCCCTTTATCTCTCATGGAGGTGGCAGTTCAACTATCCAAGTAACTGAGAAGCTGATGCACTCATTAAAAGTCAGAAGAGACAATCTATCTTAGCAGATGGAGCCGATATAAAGAAACAAAATTCTTCACATGCTTTGCTCTTTCCCAAGGACGAAAGATCGACTTATGAGAATTCTACTACGGTGATCAAAGTTATCTTCGAAGCAAATACTAAATAGTACTCATATTTGCAATATTGCAAGCTTCGTAAGATCTTAAACATACTCCTTTCGTGTATCGATATTATTTCAAAGTATCGAGTTGTCATATGTCACGTGAGCAGTGTGGTTCAGACTTTGGAAGCTCAAAACGCTTAAACAAATATCCATGTGGTATCACAAGCGATCAATTGTCAAAGTTTTTCAGACTTTTGCCTCAATCAATATTTAAAATCCTATGTTCCAGGGCCTAACGTTTTGTCTTCATTTGCAGACCATTGTCACTTTGTCACTCTACTACTCCACTGTGTCAACAACTTAAGGCTTCACTTGTAGGATTAGCCGGGCTTAACTCAAAAAAATCTCGACAGACCTCCCGTTTTTTTCAAATTGTTCAAAGTCTGAGGCCAACAAAATGCAAATGTCATTTGTTTAATCCAGGAGCTTCTGCGCCATATTTCGCGATATTTCCTTTTGAATTAGATGCCCAGGTCATAGTACCACCTAAATTGTGGCTCCGTTTGCAATATTTGAAAAAATTGGAATAGGAAAGGCAATACAAATTTTTCAGTAGGTTTTTGTTGTTGTCTCAGGGGTATTTTAGAGGAAATCATTTTGAAATTACCTCGAAGATTGAAGCTGGAGGATTATATTTGCCTTTTATAATTTGAAAAGTTGGTTCTGATTTAAAATCTTGAACGACAAAATTTCGAATGGCAATTTGGAATGCAAGAACTCGAATTGAAAAAAATCTCGAATCCCAAAATCTATTAAATTTTATAATCTCTAATCACTTGGTTTGTCTATTCTGAATTCGAAATTACCTTTTTTGGTTTTTTTTTTGGTTATTTTGAGTTTTTACTTAAGTGTTCTTTAAAACACAATAACGTGACAAATAGGTTTAATTAGGCGTCGGTCATAGCGAACAGAAAAAAAGCATCAGGAAATGTTGAAACAGAATAAAATTGAATACATTTTCCCGAAAGTTGTTTATAGCGAACAAAAAAAATCAGTCAGTAAAAAGCTATCATTTGTTCTCTTGACATTTAAGTGAATTGAATTTTGTTTACTGAAAGCGAATGAATTCAGTATTTTTTTTCTTATGTCAGTGGAACAGTAAAAAATTGAAACACAGATAAGTGAATTTTTCCTGATGCTTTTTTCTGTTTGCTATGACTGACGCCTAAGTCACAATATTTAATTCAAAATACTTAGAGATTTTATTTTTCTGCTATTCGAGATTTTGGGACTCGAGAATATTTCGCAATTCCATTAAAAGTTCCGTTATCATCACCAAATAGAAATCGATTCAAATTTGGTATGGTCAAAAGCTTTCATCTGATTTTGTTTCACTCTTCAGTAAATCAATTCATTACATTTTGAATTTGTTAAAACTTATTTCAGAACTTAACTTTATAACATGGTTAGTCTGATTCTGAAAGTTCCGAGTGTTTGAAATGTTTTTCAAAGTCTTGTAGAGATTATTATATTTAAATGAAGAGTTTTCCAAATCTAATAACAAAGTAAAATAAAGAAATTTCTCTTTCTACAAAAATATATTTCATTAATAGGTATTCTATAGCTAAAACGCCACCCACTTAGCTAGACAAAAACAAAATATCTGCAACAACGAAAAATCGATAATTCTCTATAATTTGTTCGTTCTTCTCCTATCTACACCCTTTCATTTCGCTCGTTTAGTAATTCACAAAGTGTATCTCCTCATAAAGTGAGAAAAAAAAACTTTAAGCAAATCCTTTTTTTTTGGCTTAAAACCATTTTATGCTCCAACCAATTCACCATAAAACCCCCACACTTTCTTTCCAGCTTAACAACTCTGGGAAAAAATCGAAATAATGTACTGTTTTCGAAGATAGCAAACCTAACCTTACAAGAATATGAGAATTCAGTACCAATAAACCGTTTTTCGTATGAAGAGAAAAACTAAATTAACGTTAAAGAAAAAACCAAAAAAGAAAGAAACACAATGGCATAGAACTTTTTTTATAGGAAGGGCGATAGGGAACGGCAAAATAAAATATACACACTCACACACACAAATGTTTAACATAAACCCCAAATTGCTGGCATTCTTTTCGCATTCTTCTTTCATTTCTTTTATACTTATTTTTCTTCTTTTTTTTTGTAGTTACAAAGTATTTTTGTTTCGTTTTGAAAACATCATATCGAAATTCACTTTCTTCTTATTTTTCTCACAAGGATATTTCTACGTTATTCCATCCACTGCGCCGCACCGCACCGCGCCCACCCTCCTCTGGTTTCTGTTTTTTTCTTTAAATGTTATTCCTTCCCTACTCTGGCCCATTTTTCCCTTTCAAGACTCTGCTTTTACAGTTAGCCATAAATAATAAGGGTTTGTTGGATCAACCGCTTTTCGGGGGTATGTGTAATATGTATAATTTTCTTATTATCTGCAGACCTTGAATGTACGAAGCAGGGGGGATTAGGTAGATATTACCAGACTGCCGGTAAAACACCCAAAAAGTCCAAAAAAAAAAAGATTAAACTAAAGAAGAATCAAACTCACACAAGCAGTTATCGTTGTGAGTCCTTTGCTATATTCCCCTTTTTCGGCTGGTTCTTCTTAGAAACCTTCAGCATTAAACACGGTAGAAGAGATACCTAGTGGTCCCACTAATTTCACTTATTACTGGCATTTAAGCTGAAATAGTAAAATGGAAGGTCTTCTAAGTTGCATGGAACGGTAAGAGGCGAAGAAGACTCATCGTATACCTCCATAAGTAGGTATGTATAGTATATGTATATTTGAGTGAAGAAATCGACGGCAGAAGAAGAAAAAAGAAAAATGTGCAAACCAAAAACGAATAGTTATAATTTTTTCATTATTCGTATTTTGCCAGAGAAACGGTCCTGAAAAATACCCAATTCGCTCTGTCTCTGGCCAAATTGTAGGGTCAATTATTTTACAAAACAGAAACTGAAGACACAAACGAGAGATCAATTCATTTTACTTAAGTGTTCATAGAAATTAAGTGATTGCTGGTTTTCAAGATACGTGATGCGATTTAAAATAACAATTGTCATGTTTGGCAAATGGGCCAAATTAAAATGATATTTGGTTTGAGCCTCCTCGTGGAGGTATTTTCTAATTGGATATTGATGCAGGTACCTACATAAATTTCTTATGGAAAGTTAGACGTATTTAATACGTGGCCCAAGAAGTTTTCTTTGAGGATTAAAATTTGCGAGAAAGAGAAATTGATGAAGGTAAATTTATATTTAAAAAGTGAAAATTGGGGGCTTAACCTATACGTCTATGTCAAAACTGACAGCTATTAGTTTGATGATTTTGACAGATAGATCATTTTTGAAGAGAGATGGGGTGCGCAACTGGATGGCGTTGGCTCGAGACCGGGATAGTGGAGACTTGTTGAAAGAGGCCTCGGTTATCGAGCCGAAAGTTGTTTTTTGTTAGCGAAATTCTGTCGCAAGTTGAGTTCAGCAGAATTTATTTATTTCCCACCAGCACCAGGGGCATTGACACAATCTGCAACTGAGGTACGCAACGTTACCAACACCGTCGCCTATTTTTCGCGTTGGTTTAGCAGTTTAATAATCATATATACTTACATATTATATTAATCAGCCTTCCTGTTTTAGATTGTTTTATGTCTGAGCCAACTCAATGCAAGTGTCGTTACATTTGGGGCATTTTGCGTGAAGATGACAACTAAAAAAGTAGTGGGTCTTGAAATCCGTTAATTTTTAGATTATACATATATATGTTGGTATACTTCTTTTAGTTCCTAATATGAATTTAGGAGGGTTTTGATTTTTGACGCTTGGTGCTGGATTTATGGTCTTTTAAAACTTCACCGAGCTAGCAAGAACTTAAAATTTATTGGTGAGCGGTAAAAAAAAATTTTAATGATGGAATATATCAGATTGTTCTTTTCAATTATGACATCTAAGCTGGAAGTAAACATTGCAAAGCCATTTTTATGGATTTTCGACCACTTCGATATTTTTGTTTCTTAGCCTCAATATTAAGCTTATATCTCATAGAAATTACATTCCAAGTTTCAAGATAGGATCTCTATTGGTTTAGATGATACAGAATTCTAAGTACGTGTCTGCCGTCCTTTGTATAGAGAACCCAGAACTCACTTACTCAAATCGAGTTTTGAGTAATTCAAACCCTTTTTTTTGTTCTTTTCATACAATGTCAGTTGCCCTGACCTCTAGGTTTCCAAAATATTTTAATTTTTTTTACTATGAACTACATCATTGCTACAAAATCAATCAATGGTACAAAATGGAGTTTAGTATTCATCAAGATTTACCGTTAGATTCAATTAGGTGGAGTAGAGCAGACTAAGAAATCGGTTAGTCAATCGTTGTAGGGCATCGGGCGAATTAGAAATTTTAAAAAATGTAATCAGTAAACCTCAAATTTTCAATAAGTTATTAGCGAGACTTTACCCAATTCTGAAAATGGTTTTCCGAATTTATTTAATTGGAAGTGCTACAACATAAATAGGCTATTTTTTGAAATTTTTTTCGTAGCGCAGTAAATTTTATATGGTAAATAATAATGTGGATAAATAAGGCAGTACCTACATAATATTAGTTAAGACAATACTGCAGATTAGTTTTAGAAGCTCTGGAAGACAGTGACATTCGACCAATAAAATAGTTCCATGGATGTTAGCATTAGAGATGTTGTTTGCTAGTGGTTTATTTTATTTTATACATACATGCTTGTACCATAACCAAATTTTGAATAGTTCGATTCCAAATGTTCTCGAGAAACAGAACTCACTTCGAAACGACTTAAAAAATTAGCTTTAAAATGACTTATGGGTCAGTTTATTTTCCGTCTCAGTTTTCTTCCCTATTTCACATTGATTTTCCAAGAAAGCCACGATTCATTCGTCGTGTAATAGCGGACTATCTACATTTAACGAATGCAAATAGTTGGATTGAAAAGTTTTTCTATAAAATGTCACAATTAATATTTTAAGTTCAATATGTATACATACATATTGGGGCATATTCATAGTTGTCTCACAAGTTGTTTCTTTGTCTCTTCTAAGCTAACCTGGAGTTTATTTTATTCATGGACAATTTAAACCCGGGTCCAAAAGATAAACTGAAGCTCAAACTTTAAAAACGGCTGACTCTTTGACTAAGTCGTTTTTTTCTATCTGTCAAAAAATGGATTGGATTTCAATGGATTGACAGGCAATAGTACGAAAATTGTAGTAGAATTCCGTTTTTTTACTAAAAAGAGGTGCGAATTTCTTTATGAATAGCAGCTGTTTCTAACCTGTGTGTTAACTTTAGACTTGAGGCCAGTTTTACTCGGTTCTAAAGTTTGACTATGAATATGCCCCATTATGTTCATTGCTCAAGAGAAACGAGGTTTTTAAGAATACCTATTCTTTTTCTTTACTCGGAGGAAATAAAGTAAATCTTTAATGGAAGTTAAGTATAGAGATCCTTCCTATTTTTCATTCGAATCTTTCAACTTGACCTTTCAACTAAACCTTTATTCAACTCGACCACATATAAGCACTGATAAATGATTTAAGATATTGAATTTTAATTTCACATAATAAAGGGCACTACTCTCCCAACACATCCCATAACTTTTTAAAATGAAATATTTTAATTATTGGATATTCCAACTTTTATTTTCATTTAAATAATCCTTTTAATCGACTAGTGGCTCTGGTTTGGCAATAGTTTTTAAAATAACAAATACAACTAAATTATAAAAACGGGCGCAGGAATGCAAGGCCAAATACAATTTAAATTGATGTTCATTTCTATTTTGTTTCCAACAAAACAAATTTCAGTAACTCCTGTTTTTAACATTTTGTTATGTGGTTACTGAGAACTGCAAACCAGACAACGCAAAAGCAGGAAAACAACTTTTATGGGGTTTTCCATGGACAAAATAAATCAATTTATTTTTAATTCAGATCTGTCAAAAATCAGATTTCTCTTGTTTTTGCATTCCATGGGGCAAATTAAATTGATTTATTTTTGATTTAAAATCAAATCTGCAGATCTGGATTTTCGGCAGATTTACCCCTACTTGCACTAATGCTAATACAACTTTCAGCTGTTAGCTTGACAGATACAAGTTTTTCTTTTTTTTTTTGTAATTTGTTTTGGTTTGAGTTTTCATCTATTAAATAAATAAATTTAAAAAAAATAGAAGCAATTTTAAAAGAATTGGTAGATTTATCAACTTCATATTCTTCTTCTGGAAAAGAATCAAGTGGTGAAGATTTTTTTGATGTGATGAAAATTCTACTTCAAAAGGAAAACAAAAAATGTTTAGGTAGAAATTTGAAAGCTTCACCGAACTCGTTTACACGTAAACGAAGTTACACCAATACAATGAGAAAAAAAATCAATTCCAATTGTAATGCATGGGCCACGAAAAAGAATCAATTTTTTGATCGAAATCTGGATTACCCATGGAAAACCCCATTAGAGTAAGTGTCGACTACGGCATTTGACAGTTCGCAGTTGTTGGTCGCAAAGAATGTATTTGTAGTTTTAACTAATTAAACACAATATTTTCCATTAAAATTTTGGAAAAAAGCTTTAAAAGAATCATTCGTAGACGTACATAGGTCCCAGCTTATATGGATGGCACTTCACTGCTATCTATAAAGTACCAATAAAAAATATGTACCAAATCTAAGCAATTCTGGTTTTGTATAGTTTTTTCAAAAAAATTCTGTTATAGATTTATAAAATGTTTCTCGGGTGCTGGTTTAAATGGATTTCATTTAAATTCAAAATCATAGCTTTATAAAAAAAAACACGAGTAAGTATGTATGTAAGTAAACTGACAAAATCTATAATTTGAATCTGAAACTAAATAAAGAGTCACCTCATCTGCAATCACAACGTTCCAGCCAGCGCGCCGAAGAGCAGCGTTTTCATATTATAGTGATCCTATTAGGGCCTTTTATAATCGATGTTAATGTGGACCTACCAAACGGTAAAGGCAAACTATAGTCATTATAAAGTTCCAGGCACACACAAGCAAATATATATGCAGTTTGTGGCATTATGATGGCTAAAATAGCCTATGTTGTTGTTGTTTGAATGCTTTTTTTTCTTTTGAATTTTTATTGAGATGACCGTTCACTAAAAGCTAACTGAGCGACTGTCATTTATTGCAGTGGCTTTTAAATTACAGTCGGCACGCTACATGCGCGTACGCGGTTTTAAATGCTGCTGTAGCAGCAGCGACAGCCAATAGCCCCATGGATAAGTGGCGTTCAACTCGTTTCATTGCCGCGATAAAAGCCGACCGACCGACCGGCGATTGATATGACTACGATGACTCGGCCAAAGGGACGGGATTGCGGTATATTTATATACATAATGCCGTAGACCGACGTGTGACGTTTGTTGTCGCGCCTGTCTATAATGTATGTGGATTCATCAAAGGTCTATGGTGATTTACTTTAAATGTTCCACAACCTGTCGCAAACCCTATTTAAGTACGCGGTATCTCGAAAATCAGGATATTTTTGCACATGTTACTCTCAAATTATAAATATACATATATAATTTTTTTTTATTATTTTCTAAAATTTATATTGCTTTAGGATGTAGGCGCATATAAAATTGAACACATTTATCGTTGGGGTTGCAAGTAATTGATTTTTTAATTATTGTTTTTGATACCTTTACTATATGCCTTTTAAAAGCGTTGTGCCTATAATGTGCAAGCTCATAGTTAAATGGTATACTTTTGAGGTGGTATTAAGTAATAAATTGAGTGTGATTACTCAGTTGCTTTTAGAATAATTAATTTGATTGGCCTCCTTAACTATGGTTATTTTAGATTTTTTTTTAGCTAATTGCATAGGTTTATACGTAGGTGGTACGTATACCTTCGATGTTCCTGTATCACGTGTTTGAGTATTAATATTGTCATATTTGTGCAATTAGTCTTATCTTTCACAATGTATATTGAACTTAAGCCTAAATATTTGTTTTAGTTTGAGGAAAACGCTGAAATACCTTTTTGCAATGTAATAAGCAAGAACTAAGGAGTTAAATAAATTTATAGAATATTTACAAAAAAAAAAAAAAAAAACAGTACCTAGCTATTTTAAAAACAGACCTATATTTTTGACTCGTTTCAAAAATATAATTTTCCGACACTGCAATGAGCCGTCTGAAGGCGGCTGAGCCGTTTGGTCTAAGCCATCCGAGGTTTGAATTGACTAAGGGCTAACTAACATTTTTAAGTACCTATTTAAAAAATAAATTGATAGGCAAGTTTAAGGCTATTAATAATATAAGTACATATACGCTTCGAAAATTCAAAAAATGTTTTTTCGAAAAATTTCAGATGTAGATCAAAATTAAATGACAGCTTTTTTTTGGAGCTACAAAAGAGTTTTATGTTCTTTGTTTGAAGAAAATTACTTCAGTAGTTTAGCCTGTAGGTCTGAAAAACCTAAGGACACTCAAAATTGCGTGGCATCCAATTTTTAGCGCCATTCCTTCCCAGTCTGGTTCCTAATTTTGAACACAGGATGAAAAGATTTCCAAGTTTTCGAAACGAAAGTACTCATGACTATAATTCGATCGGCAGCAACAAAAACACTACAGGAACGAACAGCAGCTGGACAATTGTCCCCTAAGTATTAACAAAGAAGGTAGTACGGAACAACATCAATTACTCAAATCAGCTTATGAAAACGATTTCCACCGAGCAATGACAGACCGAACCAAAATAGGTACCCCGTTCTATGCTGACATTGGCGCATTTTCATAATCGTCTGACAAGTTCTTTTTTTGTCTCTACTAAGCTAACCTGGAGTTTATGTTATTCATAGACAATTAAGACTCAGGTCAGGTTCAATCGTTAAAAACGGTTGACTCTTTGACTGAGTTTTTTTTCTATCTGTCAAAACAAGAAACGTCAAAAACAAGAAACAGTTCTGCTTTCTAGATCTTTTTAAGCTTTCCCTATTATCATTCATCTACCAGTAATATTTTTATTTTGGTCTTCCAAAATATGCCACAAAACAGCCACAGCAAAGTGAAACATCGCGCTCAATTTTTTTTTTCAATGGATTGACAGACAATGGTACCTACTAAAATTGTAGTAGAATATACCTTCGACCTGTTTTTTTACGAAACAGAGCTGCCAAATTCTTTATGAATAGCAGATATTTCTAACCTGGGTGTTAACTTTAGACTCCAAGCCAGTTGGACCCGGGACTAAAGCTTGACTATGAATACGCCCCATTGCCTAACATCACTGCTGAAGCCTCATCAACACTCAACATACACCAAATCACCATTGACAACTTTGAATCAACACCCTGAGAGCGATAAATTCAACCGACTCCTACTATTAAAATAGTTTGACATGTAATTTTGACCCGTATTTAGAATTTACTCGTTATTGCAAATAATTTTGTATCTAATATGTAAATACAATACCTTCAGAAAACATTGTTTGCAAACTTTAAAATTTGATATTTCCAGGCCTATGTCACATTATGTCAAAATAATAACTCACCTCCAAAATCCTTATATGTGGACACTCCATTCGGATACTCAGACGATGTCTGATTATGTTTGAAGTTCTAATAATAAAACCATAAACTTAACCACCGATTCTACTTAGGACTCACAACAGAAATAACCAACGAATTTCGAATAAAATGAAATAAAACGGAAAAGCATTATAAATGAATGACTCTTAATTGTTTTATGCTATACCTAAATACTATAAAAAAAAACTGGCTAGAGGGTAAGGAATGAAGGAGAATAACATGTATTAATCCTGCCATAGGCTCCAGTTATTATTAGACATAACATAAGTATACGTACATATGTTGTTTGAATGAGCTTTGAAAATTAATGTTTGAAATCGATCCATTTGATACCTACGATTTAAACTGACGCGACGGACAGTTTGAAGACTGGTAAAGCTTCAAAATAGTTTAACTACCAATCCCAACATATGAAACTTGAATTTTTTTCCAACAAAGGATTAGTCTAATTTATTTGTGTTTGTATTCTTCTAAAAGACTGACGTTTGAGTTGCAACATGGATTAACAAAGGCTAGCCAAGTGAAATGGTGGCGTTCTTTTTTTCCTCTTTTTGTTTCTTGTTTGGATTCAATGGAATGAAATCTAAACGGGATTTCCTTAAAATGATTAGCTTTTGACGTGTAAAAAAAAGAAAGATTTCTTGCGTAAAATCCATTTAGTAATCTAGATAAAAGAGATTTTGCTATTCGTCAAATTCAGCAGGTGGATGACGAGCTGGTTTTGTATATCCTAGTTGGTTTTGTTTTGAAGCCATTATAGTGATTGATTGGTGCAGATTTGTTTGGGATTTATTTACTTTAACCGTATAGACTTATAGGTGTGACTTTCAGTTGCTTGTTTTTATTTTAGGTGTGGGAAATGGCATGATTTGCGAATCTATTGGTATAGCATAGACCAACAGATATAACATAGATACTATGTTAGTACTTAGGTAATATCTTAATGGCACAGAAAGAAAATAGAAAAAATTGGAACTAAAGATAGGTTAAAATAAAACCACGGTTAATCTTCAATCGATAAGCACAATAAAGCAAATGGCAAAACCAAAACCTTAAAATCATGAAAAGCATTTTTAAAAGGTTTTTCGTATTGACTTCTCTCCGAAATGATGGACGATCACCAGCTTAACTTGGCAACAGAAAAAAGTGAGATAGTCTTTCAGAAGGAGAAGAGGATGTGTACCGAATTCATAAGAGACAAGGACGAGGTGTATTTGGTTATTTGGGACAAAGACTCTTTCTGGCAGCAGATTTAAGTCACAGTGGAAGGAGAGTCCCTCACAACCATTCATGAATTCGAGTGAAAGGCAGTTAAAGTATCCGAGATTTGTGATGTGCCAACAACTGAAAGGTGTCTGGGAAATTTTCTGGTTTTAGGTAACTATCTCCGATCGCACTAAAGCGCGGTAAAATATAGCTAGTCTTCCAGCAAGCTTGCGAACGCTTGTAGTAAGATCTGGGCAGATGTGCACCAATAACAAAAATACCTCAACAATTGCCGACATTGCAAATACGCTGAGCTTTTCGTTACTACAGTGTTACCCACCCCTGTAGTAACAGGAGTCACCCACATTGATCTTACTGGCACAAAGAAACTACGTCCACCACAAACAGGCGAACCTTGTACAGCCGAAACCGAAAAGGCAAAAGTAGCTCACAAAACAGAAGAGAAGCTTGGAAATCAGAGGAAGCTAGATCTAGCTAGTAGTAGAAGTAGAACGACTAAAACCACCGAAAACGGATAGTCCCACACCAAAAAAATGACAAAAAACAAACAGCTCAGACTGACAATACGGAAGTCTCCAAATAAACAACGCTTATCATATTTTCTTTCACTGTAGAAAATGTTAAACGCTGCGTCACGATATGGGAATTATTGGCGTCTACAACCCAAAAAATGTATACGAAAAGATTCTGACTAGCAAACTTATTTGCAGTAGTATCTGCTCTGCGCTCTTGTCAAAAATTCTCAAGAAGAGACAGAAGAAATTTTCTGAGAAAGTAGGTGAATGAAGTAATGCAAAGAACAGTCCCGTGAGGAAGATTGAGAGAGGTTTTCTTCCATACTTTAAAAAGATAACCGAACTTATTGAAAAGTCAACGCCAATAAAACCTCGACACTTTTCAAATTTCTCATCCTTCCACAAAAAAAAAGTTCTTTATGTTCGCCGGGCTCTGGGAATACACTAAAGATGCTTTTGAATTCCGAAACCGATCCATTATCCTTCAATCTACTGAAAGTATGTAGCTCTGATACAAATTTTATTGTTTATCAGCTAAAACTTTAAACGGTCACGTTTATACAAATTAAAAAACTTTTATTTTACAAACTGTTTTTGAGAGACCTAATACTTAATAGACAGAAGTGAGGAATGAAGCATTCTTGCTTCGAAAGACTTTGCCTACAGTATATAGTTAAATCATTCGTTTTGATTATAAATCAAACAAACCATTCGTATTCTTTGAAATGTCGCATATGGAAAATGTTTATCTATGATATATGCATTAAAGTTATTGTTAGACAGAATCACATAACTCAATATTTTCGCCCCCAGCAACACCCTCTTCAGTTTTCACAAAAAGTCCTATGAAACATATGTATATTTCTATATAGTTCACCACCTGTATATATATCTGACCTGTTAATAATAAACTATGTATATATAAACTGACAAACTAACAAATATATGTATACATACATATTCTTACATTATATACCTACCTACCGTTATAAGTTCAACGCGCACTAAATGCCAAAGTAAATGTTATCGATTAAACATTCGCGATTTTCATTACAGTGTTTTATTTTATACTTTGTTCTCATATAACATTTACCTTTATCTATTTACGTACGTTAGTAAATACAATTCTTAGTATTCAGGATAATAAATGACGACAACAGTCAAGTTGTCCTCAAAGCCCTTACTCACCCCTGCTCAGTCAGAACTCAGAACTTAGATCAGAACAACAACCCCATTTGGCGGCTGACGGAGGTGGAATATACTACGACAAATAAAATACTCTAGAACGACAGACAGACGACGACGGTTTACGAGTAAGCAACCGTCATAGTGGGAACAAAATAAAAATGGAAAGTACATATCTCCAACTATTCTTATTTTTCTGTTATTTTGTTTTATGTGATAGCAGAAAGTTCCTTTCTCTTGATTATGGAAGAGCTTATTGCTCTTTAATCGCTTATAAATGTTCTAGGCTACTGTGCCCAAGAGCCAAAACCGCTTAGCCACAAAATTTAACGACAGAGGAAATAAATTATAAAGTTATATTTGCAAAAAATATATATTTTCTTAATTAGTATTTACATTTAGATAATTAATGTTGACTCTGTAAATCATTCACAATGATTATAGACCAAGATCCCAGGAGCGGCAAACCTGAAACCCGGTACGTTCCTATAATGGCCTGAGACTAAAGGGGCCACAATGCAGATACTTAAGGCAATATCTTCCGAAACATTTTCAAAATCATTCATGAAATTATGTTTTGGAGATCTAAATTTCAGAATTTACAATAACAAAATACAAGAGTATTAATTTCAGATTGATCAAAATGACAAAAACCGTCCACAAGTTTTTTTTTGTTACCTTTAATATGTAGCTCCTGGAATCTCAGGCCATTATAGAAACGTATCGGGTGTGAGGTACGAGAAAAAATTCTTCCCCGGAAAACAAATAGGTGATTAAAAATATTTGATTTATAATAATAGGCCGTACTAATACTAATTCCAACAAACAGTTGCATCAAAATTCTGGAAGCAGTTTGTGAAAAATATTAGATTATTGCAAACGAATTTTTTCAAACATTTGTATGGGAGGTACCGTTAAAAATCTACTAAATGATTTTTTTTGCTGATTAATAGTAAGATTTACTAAATAATACGTTTTCGATAAATTTTAAGTTTCTGAGAACGGGTTTATGGGAGGAATTTTTATTTTTGAAACTAATATTAATACTTTTAAAATTATTTAAAATTATTAGACAGTATATTGAAAAATCGTTTAGTAAATTTTTTTTTAATGTATACAGTCGTTATTGATACCTATACATACATGTACCTATGCATTTAATTTTCAAAATATGTAATTGTATCAATAAACCGTTTTTAAAAAATCAAAAATGCAAAAATGATTTTATGGGAGGCAACCACATTTTGGATTTGCAAAAATATATTTAAATTTAAAGAATTAAAAAAAATCGTGGCGAAAAAACTTTTTCTTTATTTGTTTAAAAAAAAATTACCAACACTTTTGTGTTTCTTTTTTTCTGAACGACATACTAGAGCCGAGTTATTTGCAAGTAATCCAAAAACTACAAAAAACCAAAAAAATTTTTCAAAAAAGTTAGCTAGGTGGTGGAAATTTGGATTTAAATCTTTCAGGCAAGAATCTATCGATCCATGAAAGGTCACACGACGATTTGACTGGACTAATATAGTACCTTTGTATATAGTCGGAAGTAAAAATTGATACGTCACACATTGTTCGAAATTTTGTTTAAATTATTTTGAAAAAAAAAAACATTTTTATAAAATTTGGTTTTATCGCACAGTGATTCCTTATGGAAGAGTTACAACCATGGCTATATGACAACAATAATTGTTCATTGTACATACATACGTGTATGTACAATGAATGATTAAAAAACGGTATCTCCTGAATTAGTGAAGTTTTTATAACTGATTACATATACATGTATACAAACATATATAAGTTTACTTCCAGAATCAACATAAAAAAACTAACTTACCCCAGTTCATTATGGAACAACTTCAAAAACAAAATATCACCTGCTCTCCGATACGCGCCAAAGGATATGTCTTCGTCCTTTTTGTTTTATGTATGGATTTTAAACCGAAGTAAACAAAGTTGTGATTAAATTATATGCATAATGTGTACATAGGTACAGCAGAAACATTTAGAGAGACGATAAACAAAAAGTTTTAAAAACTTAAATGGACATTTTAAAATAAATATACATAATAATGTACCTACATATGTACATCCAGCAAAAATTAATTTTAAATGAAGTTCCGATAATTTAATAACTTTTTTTTAGTCTTTGCAAGTTAAATACACAAACTTGGGGGTATGAGTATGTTTTGACTTTAGGTTTATTATAAATGGTTATTTGATTTGTAAGTGAAAATAGAGTATTTTTTGTTCTTTTTTTTAACAACATGGATTCTAGTACTGTTTTGCACACATTTGTTTTGTAAAATAAGCACGAGCTTACGCTTTAGAACAAACAAAAATCATTATTTAAATTAATTTGCTGACACAAGCAGAAACAGAAATTTGAGTTCAAAACTGAAGATGACGTATGGCATACGCACAAGATCATAAAAATACAAATTTTTGAAAAAAAAAAACAAAAAAAAATACTCTACATTTTCCTCTACGTATAAACTGTCACATAAGAGTTTATGTGGAACATAAGTATTTGTGTTCTGTATCAGCAAATGGGCCTTAAACACTTAAAAACAGATTTTCAACAAACTCGTTAAATTTATTTGAAATCCAAAGATATTTTTTTAAAATTTTGATATGATACCTATGATCCGTCGAACATTTATGAAAAAAAATGTATCGAATCGTTAGTGCCCTTTTATTAAATAAATATGATTTGTCACTATTCAACTTGAAGGATGATCACTAACATTTAAGTCCAGCCGACCAAAAAGAAAGTGGGGTTAGCGACTGCCAAACTGGGATAGTGTGCCCCATCCACAAATAGGAGACCCCCTGGCATGTCTCCTTAACGTCCGTCGCTTAAAAAAATCTTTCGGGTATACTGTCTGACCATGACGTTTGTGTTTGTCACTGATCTGATTCCTATCAGTGTGGTTTTAAGCTTTGCAAGTTAACTGTCGTCGATCACACTTGGAAGATTAAAAAAAAATCAGGAATTCCTGATCCATACACACCACCTCTATATCGATGGTAGCGTGCATAGAGCCATGTCATATCTCCGCTCCCAAACTCGCCTGCTATTGCCAGATGATGATGGAGAAATCTTGCTGCTCGTGCTCTAACCATATAATGTTGAGAAAGGTTTGAGGCCAGGGGACGTGTTGTCATGAAATCTATTTAACATAGTTTTTGAAGCAATTGTATACAAATCGCGTTCGAAGAAATTAATCCAGAAATTTCTTGCACATCTTTGAATTATCGCATCAGATGGTTTTGAAGGCAAAAGCTGTCTACCTGAGATCCACTATTACCTCAAAAAACGACATCAGTCCAGAGTTCAAATAAGACTTTAATCATCCCGGTCCTGATGTATGGTGCACAGAAGCGTGAACCTTAAAAGATTTGTATGAAAACATGCTTCGGTGCTTTGAGAGAAAGATTCTTCGGGTGAATTTCGGTCCTGTATGTATCGAAGATGTTTAGAGAAGAAAATTTTAAGGGTTATACAGCGATCTTGGTGTCACTTGAAGCCCAAGGACACCAACGCGCCACCTCGACGAGTCTTCAAATCCAATCCTGACGTTGTACGCAGCAGAGGAAGTAGAGAAAAAGTCGTTCAATCAAGCGAATATAGATAAATTGCCACATATACTCATTTAATTGGAATTTCGTTAATTAAATACCCGAATAATTGGTCTGAAAATTCAGACTAGAGAACAAGTGGTAAGTGGTACCTACCTATAGTTACCTATATCAAAAAATTTCCCCTACAAACAATTTTAACCTTGATCAATAATTCTACCTATTTACTCCCGCAGATGAAATTTGTTGATACTTATCTACTTACATATATCTAAACAAAATCGTTTAGTTCTATTATTTTAGTATCATTAACATGTCACATGTATCCTATATCTAGGCAAATGTATTGTATATAACAAACAACTTGACTTCGTTCAATTATTATTATTGTGCGGTAGAATTTTCATATATTTACCCTTTAATTATTCATAATACCTACCTACCCAAGATATATCTACGTTATGGACTATCACTTATCTATTTACGGTGTCACTTTTGTTGCGTTGTCGCTCGCAGTAAAGTATATAATAAAAGCATTCGAGACCATCACCGTTTACAGACATTTTTATAAAATACTTTTATCATACTGAAATGCGTTTATAATGTGGCTGCACCTGCATCATTTGTAATAGCCCCTTTCAACATCTCTTTCACAATTAATATGCAAATTCTTCTTCGTATTTCAAGTCATTCAAAAAAAAAAAAACTCATTCCTTGCATGAAGCAAAAAGGACATTTCACATTGACTATTCACAGGATAGGCTGATGTAGCTGCCTTAAATATGGTCCAGCTAAGTGACATAGCGCAATGCGCGAGGACGAACCATGTGTGTAGGGTGCATCATCAAAACACACTAAAACCGGAAAGGTCTCAGATTAAAGTGTGACATGTCGAACAAAAAATTTACATTAAAGTCACCAGACAGTTGCTACCATTTAACACTTTGCAGACACGGGCGCAGGAAAACAAACTGTCTGCTATTTTAGCTCCAAGAAATTAAGACGTCCTCTAGCTGGGAAGACAAGCACTCAGCAGAGGTGATCTGGAAAGTGCTCCCGTTTTTTTTTTTTCTTTGTTGAGACTCCATGTATCTTGAAGAGGGTTATCGGCAACTTATCTCGACGCTTCTCGCTACCATTTAACAAAAATGCAAAAACAACAAAAAAAAAAAAGTGGATTTTGATATGAAGAGAGTAGGTATCTTCTGGAAGCGCCTCTATATAGATTCTCTTGGATTTAGGAGCATCAAACAGAGGAAGAACAGACAGAAGACTCCTCAAGGCAGTGCTGGTCCTCACAATTTTGTTTATTATTCCTTCTTTTTTAGCTTCGGTGACATTATTTTTTAGGAGGTGTTCTCTGGCATTGCGAACATGAAATTAATGACATTGTTCGATTTTTATTGGTTTCGCAGCTCGAAAGGTATAGACGACGACGACGACGATGAGGACGAGGACGACACACGGATGGTCAAAAATTTCGTTCAACTTAAGGCAAACAGATAAATATTTTAATCGTTGTTTATACAGTAGCCGCTCTTTAAGCTGTTTTTGGCGCTCAGCGTTTAGTCACATGATCAAGTCCACAACGCAATCCACCGCGCTGCAAGTGAGTTGTAATCTTTTAGGAAATGGATTCTATATTGTTGTTGCCGGTGTCCATTGGCGGCGGCGCGGTCACTGTGGACGTGTTGTTGATATTTGTGGTGGTGGCAGCGAGGACATTAATGTCGCCGATTTATACCTTCCTAATTATTTATTCAGAATTTTAATTTGATTTTAAAATATTCCTTTTTTTTGGAAGGGTGAACAACTACAATCGCGCCAAACTAAGAATCCATTCCACGTCGACGTCATATACACGTGAGAGTGATAGTTTTGTAAGGTCAAAACAATATGTGAGCACTGCACTGTCCGCACGTTTTCCGGACCCCGGTTAATAACATTGAACGTTGCAATATCTAAGTAGTAGTCCTGCAGGTGTTGAGTATTAATTTTCTTTAATTACTCTTGACAATCTTATTTATTTAATGAATTCAGTGACAGAGTTCATGGGTAGGTACAGATGGTTTTAATAAGACAAAAGTATTTCCTACTGAACTGATAAATTCAGCAGAAACCTTTCGAGAAAAAAAACCAACTTGTAGTTTTTGTACAAAGTTTGTTATGAATAGCTGCTAAATGAAATATATAATAAACAAAATACAAAACTTATTTTTTGAAAAATCACCTCAAGTTGTAAATATAGTTTGGAGCGAATGTTAAACCAACAAGTTGAATCAATTCATTGCTTACCGTCAGTTTCTCTAGAGGCAGAACGCTACAAGGTGATTGCCTATGCGGACGATGTTGCTATTGCAGTCTCAGGAAAGCACCCAAACACCTTAAGAGATCTCTTACAAAATGCTCTAAATATGCTAACAAGATGGGCAGATCAGTATGGATTGGGGGTCAACCCCCAAAAAACAGGGGCCGAATTACCGCATCAGTTCACGAGTAATACGTGACTGAATTGTGCGAGTTTGCTCACGTTATTGAGCAATCTAGTACAGTAATTTGACATTTCCTCATCAGTTATCGACCAAAATTTCATTCGATAACTAAAGAGCTCACTGATTAGAACAAAACTGAAGGAAAATGTAAGAATTTTTCGATCACTGATGGCACTCACTCGTTCACTGATGCGGTAATTCGGCCCCAGATCTTGTCCTCTTCACCAGGAAATATAAAATTCCGTACATTGACCCTCCGTCTATTAAAGGCATACCACTTATTTTCACTGACCAAGCCAAATATTTGGGCCTAATTTTGGACAAGAAGCTAAGCTGGAAACCTAATGTTCAAGAAAGAGTTAAAAAAGCCACAGTGGCACTCTTCTCATGCAAAAAAGCCATAGGTAATAAATGGGGTTTTCAACCTCGCATCATGCATTGGCTATACATTTCGGTCATTAGACCGATTCTCACATATGGTGTGTCTGTTTGGTGGACTGCTTTGGACAAAGCCATAAATCGTGACATTTTAAGTAAGGTCCAGCGTACAGCAGGTTTGTGCATTAGTGGATAACTCCGCACAACTCCCTCCGCTGCCCTTGAAGTGTTACTCCATCTGACACCCTTAGATATATTTTGTATATACACAGCTGCGAGTACTGCCATCCGTCTCAAAGCTTCCTCACAGTGGATCAATAATGAAATTGGCCACTCGGTTATTCCGAACTTATTAGGAACAATTCCCAGGTACATCGATTACTCCATTCCGCGACTTCAGTTTGACAAGAATTTTCAGGTTTCAATACCCTCTAAATCAGTCTGGGAGGATTTGTCATTCCTTGAGGATAATTGTGTCCACTTTTTTACTGATGGATCAAAAACTGAGGACGGAGTGGGATGTGGGGTGTACTCTGACAAGCTTAAACTAAGCCTATCCTTCCGTCTTCCTAATCATTGTAGCGTGTTCCAGGCGGAAATTCTAGCGATCAAAGAAGTTCTGTCTTGGCTTAAAGAAAACGTGATATCAACTACTGATATCCGCATTTCCTCTGACAGCCAAGCCGCCATTAAATCTCTTGATTCTGTCTTCAGTAACTCACTGACTGCCCTCAACTGCCGATCATCTCTCGCGGAGATGGTGCAGCAGTTTAACATTCACCTATGTTGGGTGCCGGGCCACAGGGATATTAAGGGCAATTGCAAGGCTGATGAACTCGCTAGAAATGGAACCACCCTACCAATCGCACCATGTATGGAAAATATTGGTATACCTCACGCTACATGTAAACTCATGCTGGTGCAAGAAGCCATTAGGTTAACAAACCTTAGGTGGAACACCATCACCACTTGTATGGCGACAAAGCAGATCTGGCCATTGGTAAATCCTAGTCGATCTAAATGCTTGTTGTCTCTTAGCAGATTGCACATTGGATCCGTAATTGGTGTCATAACAGGACACTGCTTAATTGGAAGACACGCAGCAAGGCTGGGTGTTCTCTCCAATGACTTTTGCAGAAGCTGCATGGATGAGGAGGAGGAGGAAACAATTACTCATCTTCTCTGCACATGCCCTGCTCTATCCCAAAGACGAAGGGTTCATTTAACAATCTCTCACGCTTCATAAGAAGCTCCAATTGGTTCAACGAGTAGGGGGGAAAAATCTCTAGATTCATGTGGTATCACAATGGGCCAATCCTGGCCTTAGTGTGTCGGATCATACTGACAGTCACTTCAACCTAACCTAACCTAACCTTACCGTCAGTTACCCGGCCGAAAAGACTTGTTTTTGAATTTCTTGGGCATAGACCTTTCTGTGACTGAAATTTGACCCTTGAATTATTCGTCTCAAAATCTATCTGAGTAAACCAAACTCTAAGGATTTATTTCCTTCACAAGATCACAACAATGAAATTTTGGTATTGGAAAAACAACAGTCTGCTACTCTGCTTCAAACGATAAGGTATATTTAATATTTTCGTAAAAAAAATGGACGTAAGTCTTCGAACCGGAGTGTAAGATTAAGATTGTCATTTTGGAATTGCGTGGCCACAACATTTTATTACCAAAATTTTATCTATTTACGGAATATGTAAAAAGCTCTTACCCTATGACAATGACACTAGCTCTGAAAACAGACGAAGAACAACTCTTGCTAATCGCTGCTTCTTTAATAGCGCAGAGGTATGGACCTAATCAAAGGTAGCTGAGAACACTGTAGGTTGCTTCAAAAGAAAAATTCTTCGGGAGGTTTTTGGTCTCGTCTGCATAGATGCATAGTGGATTAGAAGATATATCCACAAACTGTACGGGCTGTACAGCGATACTGATCTGGTCAAACGAGTCAAGGTCCAGTTACTCAGATGGCTGTGTGATGTAGAGCGAAAGGATCCCAATCCAAATGCTCCGGCCCGGAAAGTCTTCGAATCCAATCAGTTTGCGCACTCAGATGCAAAGGGTTATCAAAAAAACTTGGCATGCGAAACTGCAGACAGCTAGGAACCAAACTGACTGGGAAAGCATGTTGGGTGAGGCCCTGAGCCTTCCCGGACGTTCCCTGGGATTTTCAGTTTTAAAACAATTTGGTTTCTAATCTAACTAAAGTGCTGTATGTGCCTAATGATCTCAGCTCAGGTGTTGCAAAGCTAAAATCAAATTGTTTCGCAACTATAAAATCGACGCAAATGACTTTACAATATCAGGCTTAATTTACTGTGTGTGTTGCAAAATGTGAATTCACAAAAGTAGATCACATAGCTCAATCTCTTAATCCTCACCCCAAACTCAAAAAAAAATATAAGGACAGTATGATTACAATCTCGAGTTAAACTTGTTTCACCAGAAACTTCACTATTTACACAGCTACACCAAAAATAAATAACACTTAAAAAGCTTATTCAACATGTTCCCACTGCATAAAAACTGATTTCAAACCATCTACAGCTGTCCTTCCAATGTATTTTAATTAAATAAAGAAGCAAAGAAAAAATTCAGAAAACATGAAATTAAAAAAAAAACATCACCAACAGCAGAAAAAAAACAACAGAATTAAAAAAAAAAACTAAAACATAACAACTAACGAAAACAATTTTTAATAGTTGATTATTTCAGTTTTTTAAAAATTAATTAGCATTCCGTAGCTTCGGACGGTCGTTCAGCGCAGCAGGAGTGCCACCATATGGAGTCTCCATTGCTGACCAACTCAAGGATCACATTCTTTTCCGTTGTGGTTTTTTGTAGAATTAAAAATAAAAAAAAACCTCAATTCAAATGATAATTATACCTACAATAGCAATAGCAGTTCCAACCAACAAAAGTGTTTCCCAAGAGTGAACAACATTGAATACCTAGAGCCAAAAGGTCCTGCCATATGCCACATCACCAACCACCACCAGTGCTGCACATACATACTTGTACACACCAAATAATATAGATATGATCCTACATATAGTTTCAGTTATAATAACGGTCAATGGGCATAATAATAAGAAAAGCTACTTAGTGCCGCGGCATGCAGGGCAAGGGGGGAGACAAATTATACTTTATGCTTCGCTGTGCACTATGATATCTGTTCGATGGTCTATGGTCAAGGGAAAGTATTTTGTCATCTGGACTTGGTCTGAATTCTGACTCCTTGCGTGGGATGAGATTCTAAGGCTAAGAAAATTGCCATAATACACAGGCTGGATTGTATAAGGAGTTTCCTTAACAAACAGACTTTTTGTAAATGCGATTTACACCTGACCCAGTAAACTTAAAATCGACACGGTAGTACCTATAGTTGCCGTCGCGTCTCGTCGGCATTATTTTTGTTTTCGTTTTTTTTTTTTCGTTTGTGTCTTGTATTCGATGATTCCGCCTCGTATGCGAACACGCTACTTTGCGTTTTATGCGCTCATTGTGGCTAGTCTGTCCGTGCGTCACACACATACCTATCTACACACGTGCCGACATTGATTCAAAAATGTGCGCCTTTTTGCAAAAAAAAAAAAAATTGACATGACATTACAAAAGTGAATGAACTGACTTCAATGAGCGCTCGAGAGACCCGGAGGAGAGTCTTAAATTGAGCGCCTCTTCAACTTTGCACTATATCTGGCCTGGCCTAGAGCACGCTATATGGCATATGTCTATATATACATGAAATGCAATCCTTTGGCCAACGCACCACCAGACACTTTTACACGCACACATTTTACTCTGAGTTTGAGGTTATGCCCCCAACACGAAGATATGTACAGAAAGCTATCTGAGCGCCTATCGTGCTTCATGTCTAAATAGAAGCAGTCTTCTGAGATTTCTCATTATTATTGTTGTTTTGTTATTTTATAAAAAGGTTTGCGTGCCATTTGTTTATAAACATTTCAAAACATTTCAATCTAAGTATAGACACATGAGTATAAGGTACACTCGCTATAATGATGATTTTGATGGTGATGATAATTATTGTTGCTGGTAAGTCGCAACTGAAGCCGCGAACGCGAGTCCAATAACGATCAAATTGTCACACGATATGTGTATTTGTGATTGCAAAAGAGTTTATTATTTTATAAATGGGGAAAAGTTGAAAGCGCGAAAATCGCATAATTTGAATTTAAATACCCCGTCAGGACCGGCAAATAGCGGTAAGTAATTTATCATGGGCCGATTAAGGTTAGTCCTTTCCTTTGGAACGCTTACATATTTTGAGGTCTCATTTGCAAAACTGACTAATTTATAAGTGCATTTTAAAACTAACAAAATGTACCTACATACTGGTCGAACGTATTTGCTTGACGAATTTGAAATTAATGAGATGTTTAACAAAAAGCAATTTATGTACATATAAATTCTTCATGACAGGTTTTGCATTTTAGAAACTACCAATAGAATCTTGATAACTAGTACATACTAAGTTTTCACCTAAGCCACATTTTGAGTAGACTGGTCATAAATCTTCTACAAATCTCGAAGATTTATCATAAAAAAATCTCGTAAACCAAGCTGCTTTCTAATAAAATATTCATGGGAAAAAGTACTAAAAATTTATATCCACTTTGTGTTGTGAAACGCACTATTTCAAAAATTGATATTTTTTTCCTCCGTTTGACACAGATGGAATTGCCTTTCTTACAACTTTAATCTTATTTAAATCTTTTTAAGTATTTCCACCGTTTACAAGATTCACGATTTACGAAGTAATAAACCGATGATAAACCGATAAACCACAAGGGTAATGAAAGGAATGTTGAAGGTCCCCAAAAATTCATACAAGGAAAATATTCAAACAAATAATAATCATCATAAAAAGTAGTAGTATAGTTAAATTTGTCGTAAAAGTTATTTGGAAGTAAGGCGTGACGTACGAAATTAAAAATATGTAGGTAATGCGTTTTTTTACAAATTCATATGAAATTGTACGAAAAAAAACGACTTTATCCGAAAGAAATTTTCCATTTTTCAATTGAGATATTGAAAAATCAGAAATAGTATTATTTGAATAGGTACTTCTAAATAATAGATTTAAATATTTATCGTGGGCACAAATAAATATTAATTTTTCCTTTTGCTTTGGTCTGCCTTTTTCTTTTCAGATTTTTTTCCATACGAAATTACGATTGCACATCAGCAATAATGCAATTCTGGTAATACCGTTTATGGGGACATATTCAACTCTAGATAATTATCTGGAATTAGCTAAACTCTATATAAACATATGATGTAGTTTTTTCAAACAATGTTATTCTGACTTGCAAAAAATAAAACAAATAATAAAAAATTAATGGGTATAGTTTTGAGTGTTTATTTATTTATTTATTAAATGGCTTCTGAGTGAAATTTCAATAATTAATTTTAATCAAGATAAAAAAACTGTATGTTGAAATTCATAAAATTTAAATATTTTTTGGACTTCAAGAGTAGGGTTGCCATGTGGGTCTAAGCTAACCTAGGACAAAAAGGATATCATCATTGGAGGACATCATCTACCTACCTTAAAAAAGAGGACAAAAAGAGGATAAGATAAAAACAAAAACTAAAAAAATATCATTAATTAATACACAAAAAATAAGTAACTGTCAAAATGACATTTAGGTATTAAAACGGCTTTACTACGGCTTTAAACCTCGTATGAACCAGTTTTAGCTTACTCCGCCTTTAATACTCGTTTATTTTCTTTGTACATAAATCAGCTTTTCAGTATTAAAGACGTTGTAAAGTCGGAGTAACTTTACACCGTCGATAATACGAGTTAATAAGTAAGGCTTTTATAGTTTAAAGGAACATTTTATGAAGTACTTTTAAGTATTTTTGGTTTTTTGCAGCTTTCAGAATATTTATGTATTTTCTTGATGAAATCGGGAAAAACAAAACAAATTACAATGAAGAAGAATGAAGCTGAAGGGCTGAACGAATTAAATTTCAATTAAATTTTGCAGTTTGACATTTGTAGGGTTAACACATGAGAGTCAAAATAAAATCAGTTTCATTTAAGGTTGATTTAAGGTTGTCCATCAGATTTATTTTGGTTCTGTTTTTCTTTTAAGTTCAGAGTTCGATGATTTTTTTTATGTTCAAATAACTTGTTAGGGGAAAAAAGAGGACAATTTCTTAAAAAGTTGGAGGACGTTCCGCGCTGGACCTAAAAAGAGGACATGTCCTCCAAAAAGAGGACGCATGGCATCCCTATTCAAGAGCAAAACAACCGAAAAATTTAAAATTAATATTTTAAGCCAAAAGTGTCATAGTTCATAATTGTTGATGGTGGAAAAAATAATAAAATGCATCAAGCAAATTCTAAATGTAGAACAATAATCGTCAAACGTGGTAGGAAGCCAATGTCAAAACCGGACAAAAATTAGCTTTCCGAAAACTCAAATGGAGAAGTCAGCCATATTATATGCTTCCACCATTTTCATTTTTGTATCTATCTCTCAATTCACTTTTGCAGGAGCGGTCGATGAGCGCGCTCTTGCTATCGATAGCAAAAGTTAACGAAGCCTAACGAAAGCCACCTAATCGCAATATTAGGCGCGTTATATAAATTCCTCGTATTCGCTTCGTTTCTTACGACCACTTCAGCTGACGTTTATAGTTATACCTTAACGGTTTAGGACTGTTCTTTGTCTGTTGCCAACTGAATGCTGGCGTCTTTCCATTTGTTTAATCCGTTTATAGGTTTTTTTCAGATTATGGAGCATTTTTGATAACAGAAAATGACAGAAATTTCCACTCACTTCATCCATTCCACCCTTATGCGATATTTGATGTCGTCTTCGCAGATTAAAGATATTTTAATATTTGCACTTGAAAAGCACTTTTCCCAATCGCTTTTTGCTTTTATGGAGTTTTTCACTGCAGAACTAACTTCTTCGATTGTGCTGTGGCCGATTTCTTAATTATTAGGTAGTGAGTGCTATTGCCGTCTGTGAAAAATTTTGTCATCTTTCACCAGAAATTGGTCTTGAGCGTTGTCAATGAATTTTAGTGAGCTAATATCCTGAGCATTTTTCCTTAGGGAAATTGCCAGGCGTCAATTTTGAAAATGGTTTGCTCCTTGTTCATGTTGGCATGTGTCACGGTTCCGGAAAAACACGATTTACATCAGCAGCCGCTGCAGTATTTCCTCCAGTTCCCGATACATGCTCTCTGCTTGAAGTTGGGCACATTTCTTATTTCTTGGGACATCTGTAAACCACTCTAAGGCGTCCTTCTTCATCTATTTCATTAGAGGGGCACATCAACCAAGCTTATAGAGCCGTTTTTCCTAGTCTCACTACTTTGGCTTCATTATACTACCACCATGTTTATTTGTAGTGTCTTCTGGCAGTTCCTAGCAATTATTTTCTTGTGCTTCACACTCTTCATTTGTATGTCTGCCGATTATTAGCATTGGAACTTCCTGTAAGGGTGGTAACACTTGCATTAGCAAATACTTTTACCACGTTTAGAAGTAGAATCGAGAGCTCGAGTTGGATTAGGGTCGAATTTTCGACCCAGGTTTTTCGTCATTTGAGTTGAGTACTCCAGTTAGAGTTGAGTTGAAAAGGTGTTGAGATGACAGCTGCTGGCGTCTCTCAAATCATTGCAGTATTGTTTTTTTGTTCACTCGTGTTGGCAAAATATTTTTTAATGTCTCATATTAAAAAAAAAAATATAATAAGTGCTGTGACTAATTATTTTAATATTATACAAAAACAAACTATATTAAGAATGCAGGCACAGCATAGAGTGATATGGCAGTCGGACGAAACACGAGTGAAAACGCATATGTTCAAATTATTTGCACTCACACAAACGTCAGACAGTTTGCCAATGCCATACCAACTCCTCAACTCAGGTTTTTCAGCACAAATTACGACTCGACTCCGCTCCTGAAGCGGAGACAATTTTAAAATATTTAGACCAAGATCTCGGGGCCCGTAGATATACAATATTTAATCATTGCTGATTTTTGACCTCGTATCCTGGGGCGTTTCAAAGGCAATAAGTATTAAAATTGCGTTAAAGTGGTATACAACAATTTATGTTGCTTTGAAATTGTTTGTCTGATCGTGGTGTTCTTGTTTTTTGTTTAAGTATAACACTGGCCTTGTGTGAGGCAGGTAGGGTGCCTAAGCCAGCATTGCATAGATTTTGGGGGTAGCTGCTATTAACAAAAATCAGCATTTGCATACCTTATCATGCGGTGTCTGTCTACACAATACGGAAGACTTTTTCTTCCGTTTTCAAAATATATGTATGTATAGATGCTTCTGCTCTATTACAGAGGCACCCATGCTCATTGAATTTTGCACTCATCGACCATTGTTTGGTATTTCAACCCAATCGTTTGCAAATCGCAACTCTGTCAAGGGCGCTTAGAAATAATTACAAATGAGAGGACTAACTTTAAGGGCTCGGTAATGGGAGTAATTGCTTGGCTGCCCACAATAAATATTCATTGTTATCCTTTGCTCTCTGCCGTCTACAATTATGTCAATAACCATATATAAACAGTACATACATGTATCTGCACATATCCGCGCTAAAAATAAATAATTTCACGAAAAAGATACTTTTAACCTTTTTTTTTTTAAATGCATTTTCTGTTTATAATAATTTTTGCGCGATGTTAAACTGCAGATATGAAACAACGATGGTGCAACGCAGTGTACATTTTTTTGTATATGCAGATGCATTTAGTATTTTTATATTATTAAGGAAAATTCCCTCTCTCTAAATTGGCCAACGAGCTCGGTTCTCTGCGGCATGTATCTATAGTGGAAATCCACACCTGTAATTAGAGTTGTCACCCGGTGATGGTGAAAACCTACACGACTGCACCACATGAGTGCGCACAATTATTCATAAGATGACAGACAGCCAAAGCCAGCCAGATAGACAGATAACTGGCACACAGAACCAGAGAGTAACTTTATGTATAGAGTGTGGACGCGGACGGTAGTTGAAGTTGGAGCCATATTTGATACAAACTCCGATATGGAATGTCCGTTGGTGTAAGGCGAGCCGCTTTAGCACTCATGTTGTCAAAATGCAAAAAAATTCTGTCAAATATCGTTGGATGTCAATTTGGTTTTTTTGTTGCGTTACTAATAAAAACATAATAAGTACGTATCTACGTTCATTAAACATTATACCTCTACTGTCCTTTTTTTATTACTCGGGAAATGGAAATACTTTTAACTTAAATGATTTGTTTCTAGAAGCTGTTGGTATTTATGATTGGGAATGAAAACTTACCTATATATTTTATGACCGCAGTTTTTTGGATTTATTTTTAAATAATTTTAGTACATGTGTAATGTGGGTGGAATGATAGAAAATTGGGGAGTTAATTACACACACCTTTTTATTTTTACCTTCACAACTTTTATTTTAAAAAATATTTATTAGTTGACTTACCTCAATTACAAAGATGATATTGGGTTAGGGCCTACTTAAGACTTAATCTTTCTCAAACCGAAGCGAAAAAAAAACAGTCGCCGGCGACGACGAAACCACAATAATAACTACATAATTGTATTTAATCGCGTTGATATTATTGTTTCGACGTCACCACTTCACCAGCAACTTATTTGCTCCGCTTTGGGAGAGCCTTTGCGTTTTCCTGATGAACTTGGATCAGGAAAATAAACAAATGCATTTTTATCAAAAATCCTACGTTCAATAATTTTTTTTTTTTACATAGTGCATTAAAATTGTCATTTGTCATCGATTACTTCAGCTTATGTGTTTCAAATCGATCGAGAACTTACTAAATAATCCATCAGAAAAATTTTCCTGATCCATTTTCCTGTTCGCTATAACTCGCCCCTTAGCTAAATTTCGTTTCTCTCTAAATTTGTCGAAATTTATTATTAGTTTGTATTTATACGAGGTTTGGTTTCTTATAAGAATGGGGGTCAATGTTGGGCGCCATTTTTATAAAGGGAGTATTTTTCCTGATATCTTGATAATTATTAATATATCAAAGATAATAAAACATTTGTAAAATATTTGCTAGAACAAAACAATAGCTTAAAGATAATGTACCTGCATTGTTTTGATATGTTATTTGCATTGAAGTTATTAAAGGTTAAATTCTAACAGCCCGAATTTTTTCGTTTTCTTTTTCCTTTCTAAAAATAAACTTTTTCGATGGAACTCTAAAAGGATTCCCTCAAAATATATTAAGTATAGCTAATAACTCACATAAATAACCCACGTCATTCGCACATTTTTTTTCCTGATGAAGACTCATGTGTATTTTTTTCCCCGTATAGATCGTTCATCCTGGTTATTCTTGCTTACAATGTATGTACCTACGTTTCCGATAATCGATATCAAAATTATTAGTTCGCTGCCATAACTACAACATTTTATTTTTTTTTTTGTTGAAGTCCTCGCGCTTACAAAACAGGGAATTCCGTATATGGTATATGTGTGCTTATATTGTATGGAAGTAGCAGTGTGGCAGGGCACTTGGGCACAAATGGGCACTTAACGCCAATTGCCTGTTCTCAGTAGGCCAAATGTATGCACTTTAACGCAAACCAATTGCTCTTTCCCATCTTCGTGCCTGCGCCTTTCTTTTCAACTATACCTTCCAACAGCTGGAGGCACAATCAACGCGTGTGTTTATATACTTGCAACTGCATAACAGCAACAGTAGCAGTCAGCGAAAATGCATTCGAAATTAAATTCTAATAAAATTTTTGCACGCAATGCAAATATTTGAGTGGGGAACCACTCAAATTGAGCAATGATAACGGCCGGCAATGGTAATAAATCGAACATAACGATGAGTCCCATTTCCCATATGAATATGGAAAGGACAGAAAGGATTCCTATAGATTAACCGATGTAGATACCCATATGTGTTTTGTATATAGACTTCAACCAGGAGCAAAAAGGTGCCACTAGATCATTAATTTCACACAGAGACCCAACAACAAAAAAAAGCTTACAAAAAAATGTCATCGTCAACACTTCTGACACACACGGTCAGGATAAGTCATCAGAAGTCACCGACACGACGACAACGACAAGTCGAGGACGCGCTTTATAGTACCATTCTGCAAAAGGTATAAGAGTCTCCCCGGTGTGAGAGATGTCCCAACAAAACACACATTGTTCCTACATTGCCGACGCGCTACAACCGAGCTGGTGCTGCCAGGCCAGGCCAGGCGCACAGATTGATTGATGAACGCGAAGGAAGGCGATAGCGCCAGCAGGTGGTCGCATTGCCATGCCACTCCTGTGTGGCAACCATAAGGTTGGCTAATGATTGAAATGCTTCAATCTATATATGTATGTATCTGGCTTCATGAGGATAGGACAGGATAGTATTATTGGGTTTTGGGTGGCTTATGCGGGCCACCCTGTGGTGGATGAAATGAGGAGTATTTGTAACATTTTAATCAAAAAGTGAACTTACCTTTTGCCGTTGCGTCGACGCCGCTTTGTGGCATAAACGGTGCCCAGCTGGCTCATTGCGAGGGCGCTGCTGTTAGTTATTGTCGCCGCCGTCTTGCTTGATTTTAAGGGTTCCCTCGTTTCTTGGACTGAATTTTAATTTTAAATTTGATGATTTTTTTTATGTTATCGTTAAGTTTTATGCTGCCATGATGATATTTTTTGTCTGCTTGATTTAGTTTTCACGTTTATATTTTGTGTTAATAATTTGTAATTTTTTTTCTATAATATTTTATTTTTGTTGTATTTTTTTTTGCTAAAATAATAAAATAGTATACCTACTTAGATTTTAATTCATGAGTTTTTTTCTTCAAGTACTTTCGAGCTCCCGTCGGAAAAACAAAGTTAAGCTAAAGTAAACATTAGGATAGGATTTACTGACTTCGTCGAAAAAAATAATGATCTTTCAAACTCCATCTTTTTTCCACGAAACAATTGCATTTGTTTCATTTCGCGTTGGTTCATAGTTCGATTAAAATTTAACGTAAATCACTCCCATAAAGGGCATATGTAATATTTTTTCCGTTGAGGAACGGTATAGGCACAAGGTTTTAAGATCGAAAATATTTAAAAAAAATTGGAAAAAAATTAGTGCTTGCAAAGGGGGTTGCTTTGATTGTCCTTAAGTAATTTTTCACTGTGCCACAAAATTAAACTGACGGACTAAATACATTATATTCCACCACTTAAAAACATAAGCCTCATAATCTCAATTTATCACCAAAAAAAAACAGTTTTTTTAATGCTTCAACGATTTTTTAATCAGTAATTTTTCAACTTATACCTAATTTTTTCTAAATTTTCATAAAGAAAAGTATTCGTCCTTACTCTGTGTAGATTCTGGTATTGAATCTAAAATTACATTTATTATTTATGTTTTTCGACTTAGACCGTTATAAGCTAAATATTGAAGAATGTCTTTGATTTAGAATTTTGGTGTTTTTGAACAATTAAAAAATTAAATCTAAAAAATAAAATTAAAATATTCTTATTTTTCATTGGTGTTTTCCAACCACAGTTTTTTGAGTCGGAAAATTAAGCTTGAAAAATTTATTTTGAGAATTTCTGACTCAAAGACAATCTACGCTTATTTCCAAAAAGATTTGATTATGAAATAAATGGACAGCTCGATATGTCGACACTTTTTGAAATGCCGTCGCTGAAAAAGCAGTTTTTCAGAAAATCTGCAATGCGTGGCTTTAATATCAAAGTCGAAAGTTTGGTACATAGAATGAAGCGCTCAAAAAATACTATTTTCCTATCCAATATTCTTAACTGCACCTCTTAAGCTTGCAGCTTGAGAGCGTTATAGCCGGTTTTCATTAGGCCAAATGAAATAATTTCGTTCTTAATTTTCAATTTCAATTATTTAATCATGAATAATTTCCCATCATTTGCATCAGTCGTATCCAAATCAATCAAATTAATTACTTTCTATTTTGGTAAAGGTTTCCCTAAACGACGAACATGCTCGTTTGCGTTTCCCCCTACACGGCAAACACATTTTCCGAACGTTCATTGCTTTCCCGATTGTCCAAAGAATAAACATCATGTGCGACAAACAAGCGCAAAAATTAAGTTCAGAGCAAAAATGAGGTTTGCTCGCGAACATGGCGGTACACGACGAACATTGAAGTCACCGAACACGAGAAAATCGAAATGTTACAACGAGCCGTTCGCGAACAAGCCCCTACACGACGAATATAAAGCGAGCACGATCACGTTCGTCGTTTAGGGCCACCTTAAATAAGCATAGTTAGAAGTAGGGGTAATCCGGTGCAGTGTGTTATTTTGCAAATCTAGCGGAACTTTATTCAAAATATGAAAGTTGTCAGAATAAAAATATTTTAATGTGATATAATAGGTAGAACCCTAGACCAAAGCATGCCAACAAAAAAAGGCCCTCAAGGCCATTTGAGGAATGTACATTGTACATCCAAAGTTCAAAAACGAAAAATAATAGAACTGGTGTGTACTAAATCGACCAGCAAAATTGCTGTTGCTGCAGAAGTGACTTTACGATCAGCTGGAAAAAGATATACTGGGTTACTGCATTTGCTTCCCCGTCACACAAAATTAAGTACGTTCCAATACAAAACCATGCGTCAGCTCCTTAATGGATGGAACTCAAACGTCTACCTGGCTTATTATTTAGTTCCTTACGAAGAAGCTTTTAATGTGACTGATGTATTTATGTATCTGCGGAAGTAAACGTGCAAGCTTTGCTCAATAAAACTCATCAAGCACAAAGTGATCTAGCTGATTTATCATCTTTCGTTACGAATGATTTATCTACGATTTATTTATATCCAAATGGGACAGTGACGCGTCATGACAGCAGCTCAGCACAAAGCCCATACAAGCAGACAATGCATGATGCAAGCTATAGTGACGAGAATTTTTTATCAATCACATTCATTCTACTGCGACTGGTTGATGGTAATTCAAAAAAGATATTTTGGCAAAAGCCTAGGCCAAATTCAGCAAAGAACTTATAAACATCGAATAACATGAAATGCAAGATTTTTAATGACACTCAGGTACAATGCAAATATTATCTACTTTTTACGATGGTCAACGGAGAAGTGTGTAGCGCCTTATCACAATATGACTTTTCCCAAAAATGTTACATTTGTGGAGCAACTCCCAAGGAAATGCATATTGATTTAACTATCAGATCGAAAAATGTTGAGCTTTGGGATGCCCCCATTGCATTCTTAGATAAGAGCATTTAAATATCTTGCACATGTCTTACAAGTTGGATATGAAGAAGTGACAAGCAAGGTAAAAGTTTAGTAGCTAATAGGAAATCCAATATTCAAAAGCGAGTTAGGGAAGAAATGGGATTATTAGTAAACATGTCAATGCAGATAGCCATGCAATACAAATGATGGCAACACTGCACGCAAGTTTTTTAGAAACTTTGAAACAAGCGCAGATATAACAGGCTTATTTTATTTTCCATATTTTACTCTAAGTACTTTCGAGTGAATGTGAAATCGATCAGGATAAATTTGAAAGTTATGCAAATGAAACCAACTTAAGATTCTCATACACTAAAAAAAATTCATCATTCAAACTTATATACTGCCACTTGGGCAGTTGTCCGAAGAGGCGCAAGAAGCGAGCAATAAAGAATATAAACGATTCCAAGAATATTACAGCCAAAAGTCTTCCAGACAATATACGAACAGAGTTGTACTAAAAAGAATTTTACTTTCCTCGGATCCATATCTATCGAGCCGTAGCCACCTACAGTGCATCATAGGAAAAGGGAAAAGAAAATCACTCCCTTATGAGAGTATAATTCTTTCAAGCAAATCCTAGGAAAATCCAACTTGTAGCAGTAATGATGACAACTAGGTAGATAATAAAAAAATAAATAAACTTTTAAATTTAAATAAAAATAATAATTAATATTTTTCAATTAAAAGTTAAAGAGTTTATGTATATTCATAATTATATCGTCAAAATCGATCCATTAGTCTTTGAGTTAACATTTGAACCTAAGAAGAGAACGCACTAGGAGTTAAGTATGTAGTTATTTCCTCTTATCTAAATATAAAATGCTTAGACTAAAAAAAAAAAACTAAATATAACTTCATAAAGGGTGTCCCAACAAGAACGCAAGATTTAAATTTGGCGCCATTCGAAGTGTCATTGTTTGACATTTGAACAATTGTTATTGTTTGTTAGTATAAGGTTAATAAAAATGGAGCGCTACACGAATGAACAACGCATTCTCATTGTGAAATTGTTTTACCAAAAGTTCAAAATGATGAAAGTTTTACGGCTACAGTTCGCAAATTGCGATCAATTTGGGGTTACAATATCAAATCAACTGTAAAGCGATTAATGGAAAAATTAGCTGAAACTGGGTTTGTCACTGATGTAAAGAAAACAAAGCGCCTTCGACCAGGTCGATCGACAAACTCCATCAACCTCAATTCGACACCGAGCAAATTGGTGTTTCCAAATACACTATATGAAATGATAACCAATTTTTTCGTGCCTAGAATTAAAAAATTAATGTGGAGGGGATGTGGTTTCAACAAGACAGCACCACATCTCAAAAACAATTCAATTGCTGCATCAGTCATTTCCCGGTCGTGTTATTTCGCGTTTTGGAGACAAGAATTGGCCGCCTAGAGCGTGTGATTTAACACCATTGGACTTGTTTCTTTGGGGTTTTTTGAAGTCGATGATTTATGCGAATAAGCCGACGACGACTCAAGCCTTAAAGAGGAAATTGGAAATGAAATACCGCAGCATTTATGCGAAACGGTCATTGAAAATTTCATTAAAAGATCGCGTATGTGCCAGCAAAGCCGCGGCTGGCGGCGGCCATCTGCCCGATGTGTTGTTCCATACATAACCTCATCATGTCTACTTTACGATATAATAAAGAATTCGCAATTTTTTTTAAATATCTGCGTTTTATTTAAAATTTAAATCTTGCGTTCTTGTTGGGACACCCTTTATATAGCATTATACAACAAGTAAATATCTACTAATTTTGTTTTATTAAAAAGGCCAAAGTTCCGCTTGATGTGCAAAATAACACACTGTGAGGTATATTTTATGTTTTTTTTATTTCCAGTTTATATTTCTTGAGAATTTACACTCTAGAAAGCTCAATATTCTCAACAAAATATGAATTCGCTACAAAGTTTCGCTATTTAATTGCTTAGTTCAATTTAACAGTGCAAAGATTTTTTATTGGGAGATTAATAATATGTTACATCTAGAACGCAGATCGCAAATAAATAATCCAGACATTCTTTCACGTCGGAAATTGAAAACTATAGGTATCACTTAATTTTTTTCAGAAATTTATAACGAGCTGCATACTGAACCTTATATTCCAATTTAAGTCAAGATACTCTGAGAAGTTTTCTTTAAGCTTTTACAAAAGAGAAAATTCACGAAGTTCTAAATACCCCTCTTGGTGCATTATATGGGCAAATTCTTAAACGCAAAACTTGCGCAAATTATGCTAAGCAAACAATTCCAAAATGCAAACGTAAACATCCCTGCTAAGCAGATTGTCCCTAAATGTAGTTGATTTTATTTTCATGCGCAAATGCAAATGTATTTCGGCAAATGTCAAAAATATCTTGCGCACTTCACTTGCTTTGCCTTTTCAACTGCATTCTTCATTTGCTTTGCATGTGGTTTGCTTTGCAAATGTTGCGTTTAAGAATTTGCCCTATTATTTCGCTTTTAGCATTTTATACAAAAATAGCAGTGCTCATGCGTATTTAACAAATACCTCCATAGCTTTCTACAAAATTATAAATTCAAATTGGTCTTATATATGCAACAATTATTCCGTTATCATATTTAAAACTTTAAACTTTTAATCTAAGCTTATCTTCCTCTTCAGAAATGCATTTATTCAAACACTATAGCTTACACCTTTTCAAAAAAAATAGCAGTGACTTTGTTTTTTCTGTTGCAAACTATCAAAACATTTTTTTTTTAATATTCGATAGCGTCTTTTTTGGTAAGCATTACTTTTAAATTTCATTAAGCTTATTAATTGAGTTCAACTTTAGAAAAATGGGTAGATTTAAGCACTGCACTGAAGAAAAAAGGAACATAATACAAAAATTGCGTTTGGAGGGAAAAACTTACCAGTGCATCCAAGAAATTTTAGGATGTTCCGCCAAAATGGTAAGAAACGCTTTAATTTTTGAAAATAAGCCCGAAAACCGTGGTCCAAAGCGAATGACTGGTCAGCGAATTGACCGAAAAATTATTCAGTTGGCAAAGCAGAACCCAACAATAAGTTCAAGGCAAATTAAAGATGAACTGCAACTGCCTGTGAGTGCTGTGACAGTAAGAAGACGCCTATTTGAAGCGAAATTACCAGCCAGAAGTCCGCGCAAATTGCTACTTTTGACCAAAAAGCACGTTGCAAGAAGAACAGCTTTCGTGAAAATTCATCGGGATTGATCCTAGGAAAAATGGAGGAATATTCTCTGGAGCGATGAGAGCAAGATCGTCCTTTTTGGGTCCAACAGTCTTCGCGAGTACGTAAGAAGACCCCAAAACACTGCGAACGATCCCCGATACACCGTAAAGACGGTAAAACATGGCGGAGTGAATTTGGGGCTGCTTCTCGTATCACGGAGTTGGGCTTATATATGCAATCAAGGGTATAATGGACGCTGCAGAGTACGTCAAAACACTCGATGAAGTCATGTTGCCGTATGCGGAGGAGGAAATGCCAGTAGTTTGGGTATTCCAGCAGGATAATGACCATGAAGCATACTTCGAAACGAGCAAAATCATGGTTTAGGCAAAAGAAAGTAGCCGTTCTGGCGTGGCCTGTACAATCCCCCGACTTTAACGCCATTGAAAACTTGTGGGGAGATGTTAAAAGTGCTGTCCATGAGGCGAAACCACAAAATGCTAAGGAACTGTGGGACGCTTTGCACGCTATACCCGTAGTACATATGTAGGTGTCAGACTTTGGTTGACTCTATGCAACGTATGTAGATGCACAGCGGTCATCAAAAATAAAGGCTACGCCACAAAATATTAATCATGTTATATAAATGCCATAAGATTTTTTGAATAAAATTGTTCGTTACCATTGAAAATGCTTTTTACCGATATTTTTATGAAGAACCTTAAAATTTTATTTTTGTCACCATTCCTTTATAAAATGTTATAAATAAGCGATTGACATTTCTTAAGATGGAAAACAGAGATACTTTAACTTGATGTTTGAAGCTAATTCAAATTCGTTACAACTTTGGTAATTTAAAGTTAATTTTTTTTTTTAGAGCACTGCTAGTGAACACCTATGTCTTTTAAATAATTGTTCTATATTTCATTTTGGGAGCTCATCAGCTTTGTAATACTAGATTCTCATGAAAGTATTTTCACCATTTTTGGAGCTATAAAAAAATTTTAATAAAAGTCCTAATTTCCCTTCTGCAAAAATCAGTTTCAATCTATGTATGTATGCTAAATCTTTTCGAGATATCATTAAATAATAGTCTTGGTAAAACGCTATATTATGAAAAAAATAATTGAAAAGCTCCGAGAGTAGGTAATTAAGATAGGAGAAAGATTTTAATTGATTTTCAAAGAATAAAAAAAAAACTTTTCATTTGAAAAAAAAAACTTTTTTGCATAGCTTCAAAAACATCGAATACTACATTTTTTTTAATTTCCAAACTGGTATATCTTGAAAGAACTTACTTGATATACATAGCAATTTTGTTAAGCGTGCAGATATGTACGACAGCTTTATAAAAGTGTGCTTTTAAAATTCCCGGAATTTGAATATAATCTCAATTAAATTTAAAAGCCTTTTTTGTTTAGGCGCTTGTAGGTACTGTTCTAACACTAATTGTAATTTAGTATATTTTCAAAGGCTCCACTTAATTTAGTACGGAAAATAATGTGTAAAACATTTTTTACTGATAATTTTTTACTGCGTAAATAAAGGTTGCAGAATAAAAAAAATGGTCCAAATCTGTTTTTTTAATTTTAATGGTAGCAGAATAGGAAAATGTGTTTTACTGGCTCACTGTATTTAACAAACAACTAACAGAAGCGAATAAAATTCAGTTATTATTCCGGAAACAATTCATGGTTCTGTCGATAAATAACATTCATAAAAGGAGTTAAAAATATCTCCAAATAATCTGCTTTAGTTCATCATTCACAACGGAAATTCAATGAAATTTGTTGTTTAGATTTTGTTATGTGCACCTATGAAATTTTTTGTTTCGCATCACCAGCTAAAAACGAAATCATATTCATACCAAAATATGTTGCGAAACCAGACCTCGACTAACTTCATGCCACGAAACGAGTCTCGGGGATTTTTGCAGCAAGAAGAATCTTCGGTCTCTTCTTGTATCCAGCCTTAACTAGGAGAGTGAAATGCTTACCAAAAATAAAACGGAAACAGTTGCAAGAAAAAAAAAACAAAAAAAAAAATTACAGATGAAAGAACAAACAAAAAATAAACACGGCTAAAACTCAAAATTATTTCACGCACAGTAAAAATAAAATAATGGAACAGCATTAGTTTTTTCCGTTCATGATTTGGTTGCGTATGATTTTGTATGGGATTTTTCGTTTTGGCATCAACAGACAACAGTGTTATAGAATTTATGAAGTCCGTTGTTCAATGAACGAAATTTTCAATTGCACAAGAACAGTTTGCAGTTTCTTTTGTTCTAGTGCATTTTGTTGCAATTGATGAAAATCTAAATAAGGCATTGGCCGCTGTGGACCCCTTTGCTTTTTTTTCTAATTTTAGATCCCACAAAAAGAAATTTATTTTGAGTCGCGAAATGTAACACCTAGGTATCTACCTACATATTGTATTTGTTTTGATAAAATTTCAAATTTTTCAAATAAGATTTGTCGGAACGATCCACATCCAATTAAATTTTACATTTAGGCAACTGAAATTAAAAAAAAAAACTAATATACCTAGGTACCTACATAGGTACAAGGTACAACACACTTTTCTAGCTCAGAATGAAAAGGGTTACTCAAATTAATTTTCGACAGGAGCTCTTCTGTTATGAAGTTTTGCGTTTAAGTGGTTGGGATAGCAATATGCTTTCATCCTTTGTTTTTCATGTTTCAAAATTTTTAATTCTAATTGAAATTCACCTTTATAGTATTTTTACATTCTCATTGGCACTACTCGTTGTTTTTTTTTCTGTTTATCCATCAATTGCTTTAACAAAAAAAATTAAATTGATTTAAAATTCAATTAAGATTGAATACCGGTAAACTCAAGTTTAACAAAAAAAAACATAAAGACACAACAACAACAGCTCATCAATGGAACATAAACCGCACTACTAATTGCACGCACTCACGCAAACGACACGCAATCTAAGGATCAATTGATCCTCTCTCATTGATGATATTGCACGTAACGTAAACTAACACGGATGACATGACATTCTGTCATCGAAGGTAATGGTAAGTAGGTATCCATGCGTGTGTGTGTTAATATATATTTATAATAAGCTCTCAAAATGAAATCAAAAACATGCACTAATTCACCGTCACAAAACACGAATTGCAGTAAAAGCTCATAGCTTAACCTCCAAATGTCACACTGAAATATCCTTGTATTTTTGAATCGCGTCGGATATTCAACCGTTACCGTTTATACTCTTTTCATCAGGAGATAGTTGATATCCTTAGTTGTTGAACTAACGAATTATTTTTAGAGGGAGCAGACAAATAATAAATTGACAACAGATGAGCGAGCGAATGCAGGAGTCACAAGAAACAACAACAATAGCACAACCGATATACCAACAAGATACAAACAAAAAAAAAAGTTACACGCGAGTAACCAACGGACCTCATTTATTTTAGTACAATATAAGCCAGGCTAACTCTTTGAGAATCCAACAAGAACTAAAATGGGAAAACCAGTCCTGCAAGCCATGGGCGAGTTTCATTTTACACAATTCCTGTTGTTTGTCCGTCCTCCTCCTGGTCCGGTTGTTGTTTTTTTTTTCTTCGTTCGTTCAAACAATCGACCAGGTACAAGGAGATTATTGTGAGACAAAGAAAGATGATTCGTATATGGTGGTTGTACTTAGTTATACTGTAAGCGGGAGGCAAATGGAAGCCAATCTCATTAGTTGTAGGAGGTTACCAATTGACTGGAAGAATGGAAGTCTGACAGCAGTAACATGAGTATTTTGGAATTGAAACAAAGCTTATTGGAAGAAAATGGTTGCCGGTTTCTTTATTTCAAGAGGATAAAAGGAGACAACAGCTTTTGTTGTGTATTGTTTGTTTGTTCTGTTTGCTCAAAGGGGTGGAGTCTTGATGGAGCTATTAGAAAAGCTTTGGAAACACCATTAAAGAATCAGTATCTCTAATAGAATAAGGGGGATATTTGAAATCTGACTGACATTTGAGTGGAAAGTGAAAGTTTCTAATTGGAAAAAATTTAGTGTAAGCGTGGTGTTTTGTTTTTATATAGATAGATACCTATATAGATACTGGTTGACACTTGCAAAATGTCAAATAAAAATGCCATCACTCCACCGCTTATCGGCTTAATATCTTTGTAATTTAATTTTTACGCAATTGACTTGGATAGTTGATGCCAAGGTAAGTCGATAAACAGACAAGCAGGCGGTCAAACGCAAATGCTTACCCCATGCCGCTACTTCTCTTTGACCGATGACGCTCCGTAACTAGGTAGATATAGGTACATACCTATATATGTAAGTTCGTTGAGGATGGCATGTCACGCATGTGCGGTGCACATCAGTTATTTATTTTTTTTTCAGCTGTATGACGTCAATTTGTGTTTGCGTGATAGATAGATAAACGTGGTTTGGGTAGGTACATAGTACCTACCTACAAGCTACAACCTACCTTACAAGAAGCTATAAACTTATTTTGTAGATGTGTCCAATGTCCCCCTCAGGATAAAAATGCAACAAACAGCATGAGACGAGGACGATTAGAATGCGCTTGGCGGTTCGCGTAAATTTCAAGACACTATCGCTATATTATCGTTCGGAAATGTCAGCATAGTAACTGGCATAGTGACGTCTCTTGGATGAATGGAAACTACACAATACTATAGGTACCTTTTAGGTAAATACTAACTAGCTTAGATGGAGTAGGTAGGTACCTAATACAAAACTGAAGCGAAATAAGATTAGATAAAATGGCCTTTTGGAATTTCTGAACTTTCCAGTTTATTTGATTTTGCAAAGAAGTACCTAGGTATATATGTATGTAGGTATAACTGGAATTTAATAAATAGATTCATATTGGTTTTGGCCTCTAAAAGCGGCATGGAATTACATTTATGAATGGAAATGTTTGGCAAATTACCATTTTCCATAATAAAAAAATTAGCGTAGTTTTAAAATGAAAGATCACCCCAAAACAAAATTAAACAAGCCTCAAAACTTTTTTCGGCTTTATTTTAAATATGAAAATTATCTAGGTATAAATTTTTATGAAAAATGTAGGTACCTACCTTTTGTTAAATTTTCAAGGCTTATGGTAAAACTGCTCAAAAAAGCGGCTTCACTCTCCATCTTGGCTATAACAAAAAATATATTTTTGAAAATTTAAGTATTGAACATTTTTTGTGTAATTTTTTTTAGAATTATGATGCAAAATAGTATTTTCGATTTCGTTACCGTTTTAAATTATTGTTAAACCTTAATCCATGAAAACCCTTCTAGTTGAGTAGTCGATTATTCAAATTATTCAAACAATTTCTGATAGTCTTCTGAACGGGTCTTACCTACCTTTAAAAGTCAGTAGGTAGGTACAAGTGTCCTTAGTTCCATCTCACAGAAAAAAAAAACAATTACCAAATGATGATTAATATAATATTTGGTTTTAAGACCTTTGTTAAATAACGACTTGGCAACGAAAATGCATTGAGTCCTCATCATAGTCAGACAACGACTTACTGGTATTTTCGCCCAGTATCCTTCACCACGACACCACCTTCCAAAGATCGCGGTTATTCGATGGCTTAGCCATCCTTACCAACATCCGGTTTAACATCACCCCACAAGTTTACGATCTGGTTGAGGTCAGATGATTGCGCAGGCCGAGCCATAACCTCAACGTCGTTGACCCGAAACCATTCTTTAGCCGTTCGACTTGTGTGTTTCGGGTCATTATCCTGTTGGAAGACCCATTTTAATAACATTTCATACTCGGCGGCGGGCGTAGGGAGGCATCGTCCTATCCAATATATCCACATAAATATGTTGATCCATTATTCTGTTTACACCGGAGTACGAAAAGCATACCCAAACCAGTATTTTTGAATCTCCATGCTTAACGGTTTTGGTTGTGTACCTTGGCTAGTATTGCGTGGACAACGGACGATGTATTGAAGGGACCCAGTACCACCAAAAAGAACAAACTACTTTCGTCCGTCCAGAGTTTAGGAATATTTCGCCATTTCTCCACTGACCAGTTGAGATGAGTTTTAGGAAAGTGAAGACGGTTTTTTTAAATGTCTTTTATTTAAAAGTGGCACTTTTCTGGGAATTCTCGCGTGGATAATCACTGCACTTACAGATAAATTTAAGTTCCAATTAATCGTTTTCCTGTTTTAATCTTCAATTTTGTGAATATGTATGTATATTGAAAAAAACCCTCCCTGAGAACCTATCTAAAGTTATCGTTTGTATTATCTGAGCTTTCTATAGTTAAATTTTCAATCGTTTTCGCTGCTTAGCACCACATCCACTTAAAAACTGTACCAAATCAGCATTGACAACCGGGAATGAATACCCTAAGGACGTTAAGGTCAGTTTTAAAAGTATATACCTACCTAACAGTGATTAGAAATAAATCTCAACGTTTTGATGGGTTCTCTAATAACTGTTATTTGATGAGTTTTTCATAAATGCCCACTCAGCAATATTTGATATTGCACAATATTTTTGAGCGTCTAGGGATAATAGTGCAAGGCTCTGCAATATTATTTAAGAAAATGAAAACCCTTTTGATATTTATTGCACAATATAAAATATTGTATCGTCTGGATACAATTTTGAAATTTCGAAGAGTACCTAAAGCGGTCCCTAGACTATCAATATTATTGAACAATATATTCCACAATATTATTGAGTGGTACCCCACACTAAACAATATTTCGCACAATAAATCATTTAACAGTTCTTTATTTGTGCTTCAACACCATGCTCGATGATATGGATTATTGTTGTGTGGCACTTGCTCTTGCTATTTCATTAAAAAAAAAAAGAAAAAAACAAACGCAGATGGATGAAGGACTGGTACAAGAAACGAAACGTGTTTACTCATCAAAATTTATTAAATGAGCTGGCTTTGAACGAACCCACTGATTTTAGAAATTTCCTGAGAATGGACGACGGATTTTATAATGAACTGCTTGAAATGATTACGCCTATAATTATAAAGAAAAATATCAAATTGCGAGATGCTATTCCCCATTCCCAGCATTTGTCAATTACACTACGATTCCTTGCTACCGGAAATACTTTCGAAGACTTAAAATTTACATTTAATTCAGAGAGATGTTATCACTATGAAAATTCAAAACAAATGACAAAATATGGTGCAAACACATCCACACATACAATAAATTTGGTTGCACAATAAATATCAAAATGATTTTGATTTTGTACAATTGCACAACCCTTCAATATGAGCCCTAGACTCTCAATAATATTGTGCAATATCAAATATTGCACAATAATATTGATAGTCTAGGGACCGCTTAAAGACCTCCGCGAGTGGAAGTGAAAATGTCAATTTATATTAGAATGCATACCAGCTTTGTGGAATAAAAACATAGACTATAACTATAGCTAGCTTATTTAAATAAATTTTCATGATTAAGCACAAGTATCAGCTTTCAAGTAAATTATTGAAGAAATTTTTGAATAATATTGAGCGTCTAGAGACCGCCTAAGAAGCATAAAAAAGTCTTATAGCATAGCCTGTTTTCATTAGGCCAAATGAGGTAATTTCGTTCATAATTTCCAAATTACCTCTGAAATTATCTCATTTCCAACACAAATTCAATTTCAACCAAAATTGGACAAAAATAATTCGGAATTTTAGGTGAACGCATTCAGACACACTTAAATTTGGATTCGATTGTGACCAGCCTCATAAATTTGAAATCTCTCTATGAGACAGAAAAGGATAACAACAATAAACTGTCAAACAAAGTTATACATTTGTAATGTGAATTGTGAACTCTTTTTTCGTAGTTTGCGAAGTTACCTCATTTCGGCTCTAATGTGAACGTATAGCATTGCTATGCGTACTGGAGGGAACTGACCTTTTTATAAAAAAGATGAATATTTTTTTTTAAAACAACGGTAGACACTAATTGATCCATCAACACTGCCAAAACAGTAAATATGTTTGTCATTCCCCTTTTTCTGTCAGAACTAAATTGCAAATCAAATTTGACACACTACACTTGATCAGGCAAAGGATTTCCAAAACTCTACTTCGTATTGCTTTTACAAGTGGGATTTCACCAAAGGATCCTTTAACGAACAAAAGAAAAAGTTAAACATTCCAACAACCAACTACATGAGTTCATTTTGATTATTTTACTGCGTCATATATGTATATAGCTACCAACCGGGGCGCTTGACCTGGTCTGTTTTGTGGTGGCTCCTTTTGCGCCAGGAGTTCCTCGCGCTTTTAACTATAGATATACTCATGGTGTACCGGACCAACAAACACCACCACGCATACGCTTGGCGCGTTCAGCGGCTGTCTTTCTGAAAGTTATCTTCTTTTTATTTCCTGTGATGTCTTTTCTTGACTTACAACATTTTTTCTTTATGTCGGTGTCATAATTTTTGAAAAAAGAAGCCCTCAACCGTGAAGCCACAGATTAGGGCATCCCTCGTTCAGAACAAATTTTCTGGACTACTGGTATAAGATACAACATTGTTTTTTTTAATTTTTATTTTGCGTAGTCTTAACTCTTTCTTAACTCACTGCGGGCGTTCGAAAGAGACCCAAAAAAGAAAGAGAGGTCCACACACTGTTGAGCGAGATGCGAGAGACGAATCATAATTTAATGAACATTTTTCCAGAATTTATTGCCTTGGGTATTGATTTCAGCGTTTGTTCTTTCTTTGGTCGAAAATTATTCGGTAGTTGCCGACATAAATAGCCACAGCGAAACGCGTCGCCTCTGCTATGAGCTGCGCTGAGTGTATATACATATGAAGGTATGTGCTGGCTGGTTTTGACTTGGCTTCTTCGGCGTCGCGTCGCAACTCGCAAGCATCAGCGACTGAGAGAGAAAGGGGTTCTAAAAAGCGTCTCGGGCTTACGAATGTTTTGGCCTTTAAACACTGCAAACGAAATTAATTACATATCGGATGTCTGCCTCAATGGGGAGTCATGATATTTCAAAATGTGATGTTTCGCAGCCTGACCGTTCCGTATGCTGAGCAATATACGTGTGTTAATGTGCACCCATCGCAAATTCCTTGTCCTCCCCCACCGATTAGGCTTGTGTTGCCACTTTACCCAATATCGATCTTTGTGCAAGAGGAAGAACTTCAAAATCTCGGTGGCAATATTTTATAATCGGCGTCGATCGGGTGACGTATTTGTACGGTTATCGCTGATGCGGTTTTCGATTCGACGACAACGTTGTTTCATCGGAAGAAGCATCACCATTTATTAAATCATTCAAGATCTCGCATATAATGTTCACATTCCTTATAACAAAGAAAGAAAAAGAAACTACTTTTCTAAGCTGGAGTTGTATGAAGGAAGAATAAATCATAATTTATTGAAATTGAAATAAGGAAAAAAGAAGCTATAGAATCTTGAGCTGAAATTTTAATCATTTTTACATTGCACTTAAAATCGTCGGGTCTAGAGCAATGAAATAAACTTCACTTCCGATTTGGACGTCTTAAATGACACTCCTTAGGGTTGTCGGACATCTGTACCTCATGTTATGATTATAAACAGTAAAAACAAACAATATGCTTAGAAGAGTTTATGCTATTCAAAACCGTTTTAGTACATTTACCCTTAACTTTTCCAGTCAGGTTCAACCACTTAGTGAACACCTTATAGCTCGCCATCTTCGGAGTTATACTATTGATTTGAGTTTCCAGATTGGTGCTCTTGCTGTCAAGGAAATCAGGAAATCAGGTCACATAAAATTATTTAGTTGAGGTAGCAACAACAAGCCGGATTCACTGATGATGAACCAAGCAAACGAAAAAAGGAAACCGAACTTTCGATCTGCACGTGGAATGTTCTCTTGATTGGCTAGGTGGATCCGAACAACTATAGCGGAAGCCCTAAGCTACTACAAAGCAGATCTTATCGCTATCCCAGAAATGTGATATGATGGACCAGGAAGATGAAAAGTAAACAACTGCGACTGTTACCTAGAACAAAGGCAGCTATGATTTCGATGAAGATTTGTTTTTGGCAACTAGAATCCGCGCATTAACCCCAAATTCTGCATTCCCCCACAGAGGAGAAAGATGGAGACACCAAAGGGATATTCTACGACCTCCTGGGCTTGGAGACTTTAATGCCAATCTAGAAAGAGAGGACATCTTCGATTAGGGATACCATGCGTCCTCTTTTTGGAGGACATGTCCTCTTTTCTGGCCTGGCGCGGAACGTCCTCCAACTTTTTAAGAAATTGTCCTCTTTTTCCCCTAACAAATTATTTCGAAAATAAAAAAAATCATCGAACTCTGAACTTAAAAGAAAAACAGAACCAAAACAAATCTGATAGAGAACCTTAATTGAACCAGATATTATTTTGACTCTCATGTGTTAACCCCATAAATGTCAAACTGCAAAATTTAATTGAACGCGCCCATTCGTTTGGCTTCATTGGCCACGTTGTAATCTTTTTTTTTTTTATTTTTTTTTTTTTTATTTTCATTATTCTTATTATAATAATACATTTATGAAAGTAACAAAGGATAATTATACAAATTTTAAAAGAGATATTATGATAAAGAATAGTTATAGTGACATTTTATATTTAACAATTTAAATAGTGATAAATGACACTCAGTATAAATAAATGACTTATGTGGGGTGAACAATATTAAGGAAAAATTAATATAACGAAAATACAAAAATTAAATACAAGAATTAAAAAAGAAAAAATAAACATTATTTTTGATATATAAGACAATTAATTAAGTTTAAAACTAATTGATGTAGGTCAACAAAACTTCGATTTGGTAATGATCAATTTCAAGAAGCCATATTTTAGTTCTTTGCAAGTATAATTTTAAGGTTCGAATAAAACGAATATTTTCAGGAAACATATTAAAAAGCTTGTGGGACACAATGGAGTAGAAGTTTCTAAAGTGAGTCGTTCGAAATGAGGGGACGGATACATAGCTGTCAAGGTTGCTTCGCAAATTGCGGATCTCCGAGTTTGGACTCTGTAGATATCCACTTCTCATAAAGAATATTTTAGAAACTTTAAAATAATATAAATGTCTCACAGGTAGAATGTTCAGTGATCTAAAGAGCACCATAGAAGGATACAACCGGTTGACCCTGCAGATTTTTCTGATAGCACATTTTTGCAAAATGACCTCTTGAGAAAAAACAGCTGATTATAAAACATCTGTTCTCAAAATAAAAATCTCAACCGATCTAAAAAATTCTCGTTTATTCAGCTATCTGAAGAGAAATGTCAAAAACAGCTGACTTGAATTCAAATCAAACAGCTAAATTAACCTATCCGATTTTAGTCGTTCACAAACCTATACGGATACTCGAGTATCTGAGATAGCATATCTCAGCGCAATGTGAACGCGGCCATTCTTCTTTCATACTTCTTTGTAATTTGTTTTGTTTTTCACCCTTTTATCAGAAAAATAAATAAATATTGAATCTGGCCTTCTGTAAATTGTAAAAAAAACCAAGCATTTTTATTTATTATTTGGTGGTTCAAATTATTTTCTTTTACATTTGTACAGGATTATTTCAAAACAAAACCAAAACCCAAAAGAATGTGCATGTTTAATGATGATCTACAAAAAAATATTCCGAAGTAGATTGCAGTTTGTAATTCAAAGATTTTCATTGCAAGCAAAGGAAAATACAAAATGAAAACCAAATGACATAACATCTCAAAAACACTTAAATAACATAGGAAATTGAGCGGGTACATCAAGAGTTTTGGAAACCTTCGTTTTAAACAAGTCAACACAAAAAGATATCCAGGCTTCCAGAGCAACAATTTCTTTTCACACTGTATGTTATTAACAATCGTTTAATTCTCTTCACTACAATAGTTACCAGTGTAATCGCTCCCATGTTTAGTTTATCTCTAAGGTCTTATCAGATTTAAAAGACATCAATGTTATAAGCGTCCAGACCGATGCCAGCAATCATTTGCGTTGAAAATGTTTTCAGTTGTTCAATCAATTTTATATTCTTAAGCGATTCCTGGGTGCAGAAATCGAACAGGGAACTGATATCAACACTATACGAGTAAGTGGGTTAGCTTTTAAAAAGTTGTGTATGAAATAAACTATTACCCGAAACTATTAGGGGTACAATTTTAACTAAATTTAATTGCAAAAAACTAAGCTGCAAGTCATTTTGCATTGATGAAATATTGAAAAAAATTCAATCTGAAGATAAATATAAAAAGACTTATCTAAAAGTTCCTTTAAACTATAAGTTATTTATTTTGTGTGTATTAATTTATGTTATTTTTTAAAAATTAAATATATTTGTGTAAGAGTTCATGGACTTAGTTTTTGTTTTTATTTTGCCCCCCAAAGTCCGGGATTCATGGCAACCCTATCTTTGGTGGCATAATCAGAAGATACAGCCTGCACTGCAAATCAACGTCTCCGACAACGGATATACGCTGATCAATGTCACTGTGGGACGAGACGTTCTGGTATAGCTAGTACTCGATTCCAGCACCTCAATATCCACAAGGGGATAGAAGATCTGCTGTCAAATCAGGCGTCAACTAGATTGACCACATTGCGATCGACGAACGATATGTCCGAAATTCGAACATGAGAAGCCAAAATTAAATCGGACAAAAAGACAGCAAAAGAGGATATACCGGCTTCTTAGACGAAAAAAGGAAGAGCATAAGAAGTGCGCCATAGAAGATGTTTTGTCAAGTGGTGTAAACAACATTGTCAGGTTATAGACCCCGAGCCGATTCCGAAGGACGATTAGAAAGTGGTATAGAACCGCAGTAAACGCTGAGGACATGGAAATTCTAAATACCTCTTCAAACTCTTTAACGGAAGACCACAGTATCCTCAGTCCCGAATTATTCAACACAGGTGATGACTTGATTATTAGTACTTTCTTATCCCCGAAATATGTTTGGAAAAAAACGTGTCCGCTGAATGAGACCTCATACCTCAACCTCAGTATTGTTTTTTCAGTAGTCCTCAAGAGAGGAACTGTCCCAACTTCTTAACATTAACAAGTTTCAATTCAACACAGCCAAAAGGATTTGTCTCCAATAGTGCGTGCTTTCCGACTATGAAATATAGTTCTACAATGAAATAAAAGAGTTCCACACAAGTCAGAAGCAGCCTCAAAGGAATTTTTCTACAAAAAGTAACGAACTGAGTCGCAGAATCCTTCCCCAGGCCCAAACAACGTCCAGCTACAAATTTGATTTCGATCACTAAATTATTTTTGGGCAGACGGTTGCGATCAATCTCAACCTCCTAACGCAAATGAATACACTGAAAGTGATTCAACGTTTTATGTATATTTACATACGGTAGCAATTTTATATATTCTCGTAAATATCTCATATCACAAATCAACTGTCACAAATACCGTCGTTTAATATTAAAATTAAATACCCCTTCATACAAATTACATTTAAACACCATATTTTGGCCAAACATTTTATGAGAATCATAACCATCACCATATTCAAACCACAGCCTGAAGCATTAAAAAGAAGACAACAAAAAAAAACACCACCTTATCTTGATCTGCCTCAAAAAGTTGTATTTTTCCTCTTTGGAGCATTCGTCCGTGTACGTCAAGTTGACATCAAAAATGTAATTCTACACCTTGGAAAGATTCCGCACTAGTTACCAACATACAAACATTAATATATAGGTACCTAGTGCCAAAACCTTCCGACTTAAACATGACCACAAGAGATGAAATGATGACAATGTAAACCGCTTCTTGCTAATTGCAGGACAACATGCGCATCACAAAAAGGTTAATTAATCCCGTTTGTTGTTTGACTCAACACTCTCTCCTGACTTCGGTATACATAACATCTCGGATCAATTACAAAACGAGGGTGGATCGTCATCGTCATGATGTGTTATTCTTTTTTGCTTAAATCATAAAAACCGCAACGTAACCCAACTCGTGGCACTTGACCCAAAAGGTTCCTACATTGATACCTTCGAAGATTTGTAAGGCTTTGCATAATCACATGGCCCATTAGTCACAATACTTGTTTGCATATCGAATTTCATGTGTGGGAGTCAAGTTGTATCAAGTAGAGGAATCTTAAATATTGGTGAAGCCGTCAGGATGTCGCGATAAAGTTTTGCGGTTTCTTGTGGGTTCACTTCGCTGCGGTTTTCGAAATGCAATATCTTTTTGTGTGGTTTTTGGCATCAGATCAAAACGGTACCTGCATACTTTGATTTGCGCCCACACAACGCGGATTTTGACACCGCCTTCAACAAAACTCAGTCAAGTGTTGTCCTTTTTTTTCCTTCTGTGCATCATCATCCGAATGGACATCCATTCGAATTCACTGGACTGTGAGTCTTAACGAGGAAGTATAGCTTCTATAAACCAAACCACTCGTTCTCGTTGGGTAACTGAAAATCCACATTCTCCTTTTTTTTTGCACCAAACTCGGTTAGATCTCCCTGGGATCTCAAATTAATTAAAATTCGAATTAAAAACCAACAAAACAACAACAACAAAATCCAAAGAAATTATAATTTGAATTCCAAAATAATTAGAGAGACCCTATCGAAAATGAGGGTGACTGGAATGCACTTAAAGCAAACAGCTCACGAGAGATGTGACTGCGACCACTATACGACAACGAAGCTACGCGACGACGACGTAACGTACAAAGAGATAAGAGGAGGTATAAGAACGTTTGACTGAATGGGCCAGGATCAGATCGGGACGGGAGTTGGACCGGCACTGTCTCTGGGTTGTAGTTTCATACAAACTTTTTACAATTGGCATTGGTTTGGTTGGTCCGGTCCAGCAGTGCTGAAGCTGATGATGCTTGAGCGTTCGAGCTACTATGCCTGCAAAATTTATATCTTCCTCAATGAATGTGGAAGCCAATTAATTTTTTTTTGTAACCTTTTTAACCTGAATCGAAGTAAACGATGTCGTCGATGTGTACCTGGAGCCAATACCTACCATAACCATAGCATCATTGCCAATACGAATAGGTTCCTCAATCCATTGGCATTGGTTTTGCTTCAAATGATAATAATGGAGAAGGTGATGATGACGATGTGAGGTTGTGAAGTGCTAAAGTGTAGAATCACTTGGTTGCATCTTTCTTGTATTTATTATTTTTTTTTTTGTTTTTTTTTGCATCTTCAATTTCCGTTCACAACTTTTGGAGAGAAACGTTAGTAAAAGCAAAAAACTGAAAAAATTATACTTTAAGTAAAAAAGAAAAAATGGCAAATATAGTTACTAACAACCAGGAGAAGTTTTGAAGTAACATTTTTCGCTTACCTTTTATAGAAATGTTTAATCCTCAAATTAATTTTTTTGTGATTGATAAGTGCCAATACGTAAGACCAACTACATTCTCTCATTACACCAACTCCATCTAACCTTTCTTGATAACAGATCTTACCAGTGTTCCAAGCTTCTTTCAAGCCGATTTCACATAATGAGGAAAAACGCAATACCTATGCTTCAAAAAGGCAAAAAAAAATTCAAAAAGGAAAAGACTCCTTTCTTATTTTTATCTTGAAATGTTATGTTTCCAAAAAGATTCGATAAAGATTATACAATAGTCGTGTTTTTATGGAAAATCTATTCATAGTATAGTAATTTTTTTAATGAAATACAAAAACAAAATCGGTTTTTTAATTCTTGAGCATCTTAATAATTTTGACATTTGAACAACAAATAAATCAATTGAATTTCCTCAAAAACCGATAATTTTTCTACCAAGCGTGGCCAAAGTAGCTTTAAGCTATAAGTAAATTTTCTACCATGCATATAATTTGAAGTTTTAAAGAACTGATCAATTTAAGTTAAGTATACACTCCCTTCACTTTTGTTTTCAATTCGAAAATCAATTTTCGTTTTTTTTCCAAAAGTCAAAGAAATATTTTTTGAAAATTTTGACATATAAATACCTACATATATTAAGATTATATTTTATATAGGATCTCATTCAGAAAAAAATGTATTTCAAACAACGCACTTCAATACAAACATTTTTTACTATTGGAGGAGGTTCTATCTCCCCCCGTTTGGGCGGGAGGGGTGATTTCATGAAGAAAATTACAAAAAATGGGGAACAACCATTAAAAAATAATAGTAACACCCACAATTAAGTATTATACCATTTTCGAAGCCAATACTCTTTTCTATAAGCCAATTAAAAAAAAAAACGAGTTTAAACTCAAATTTTGGGAAAAAAATAACTTTTTTGCAAAAAATCGAATTAAGTGCTTCTGCAATCTCTCCTGTTGAATCTACTGTTATAAAGGGTGTCCCAACAAGAGCGAAATATTTAAATTTGGCGCCATTCAAAGTGTCATTGTTTGACATTTGAACAATTGTTATTGTTTGTTAGTAGAAGGTATAAGGTTAATAAAAATGGAGCGCTACACGAATGAACAACGCATTCTCATTGTAAAATTGTTTTACCAAAATGGTGAAAGTTTTGCGGCTATAGTTCGCAAATTGCGATCAATTTGGGGTTACAATTGGCGTTTTTCTTTTTTAGGTCAATTCTGAGCACTGAGCAGAGTCTGAGCGAATAGAGTAGAGTTCTGAGCTCCGTTTACTCTGTTATTTTATTATTATTATTTATGGAAAAATTTGCTGAAACTGGGTCTGTCACTAATGTAAAGACAACAACGCGCCCTCGACCAGGTCGATCGACCGAAAATATCGCAGCAGTACGTGATGATGTCGCTCAAACTCCATCCACCTCAATTCGACACCGAGCAAATTGGTGTTTCCAAATCCACTATGTGAAATGATAACCAATTTTTTCGTACCAAGAATTGAAGAAATGAATGTGGAGGGGATGTGGTTTCAACAAGACAGCACCACATCTCATACAGCCAGAGAAACAATTCAATTGCTGCATCAGTCATTTGGAGACCAGAATTGGCCGCCTAGATCGTGCGATTTAACACCATTGGACTTTTTTCTTTCGGGTTTTTTGAAGTCGATGATTAATGCGAATAAGCCGACGACGACTCAAGCCTTAAAAGAGGAAATTGGACGCTGCATTAATGAAATACCGCAGCATTTATGAAAAACGGTCATTGAAAATTTCATTAAAAGATCGCGTACCTATGTGCCAGCAAAGCCGCGGCGGCCATCTGCCCAATGTGTTGTTCTATACATAACCTCATCCTGTCTACTATACGATATAATAAAGAATTCGCTATTTTTTTTTTAATATTTTAATATTTAATATTTATTTAAAATTTAAGTCTTGCGTTCTTGTTGGGACACCCTTTATAACCATTGATATTTTTTTAGAAGAGGATTGGGCAATTACACACAACACTGTTGTCAAATAGAGTACAAAATCTATTGACTTTATTATTTATTTGTCCCATATATATTTATAAGTATTAACTATTTAATTTTAAAAGCATCTCATTCCCACTTTACAACATTTGACAGTCATTCAGTAAACGAAATCAAGGAACAAACCTGAACATAAGGAATAAAAAGTTTAAACACACTAAAGTAGATACATATCGTCGGTGTGCTGCAAAAAGAGCTCATGTCCACTTTTTTGTGAAATTGACTTAATGGTGCAAAAATGTCTCAAAAGCCATAGCCTATGGACCTGTAAAAAAATCCCATGCTTACTTCAAGTAGTTTTGTAGTTATTGTATTGAAACAATTCGTTCTATGTCCAAAACACAAAAATTTGTGGAGCAAAAAAGACCCAAGTGGACTTGGGTCTTTTCTTCATTAATGTTTTTTTTCTATTTTTGCTGCAAGAAAATCTCAAGTCCTCAAATTCAAAGAAAAAACATTCAGCTGAAAAAACCATTTCATGGCCTACTCAGAAATTTCTAAAAAAGGGGATTTCCCAATACCTTTGCTATGATTGGTTTTGAATTTGAATTCAGGAAAATTATCATTCTTGAGAGTTTTTGATGTGAAATGGTTTAGCTTCTATTTAAAATAAAATGAATTCCTCAAGCCGAAGTGCTATGATTCTACAACTTGCATTGAAAAAAGGTAATAATTTTGTTTTATTATAGCAAGTACCAAAAAGTTTTTTTTTTTTAACTCAATGTAAAATACATTTAGGACACTTCAATAAAAGTAGTGATACAAATTTGTGTAATCCTAGTACATCCACAACTTCAAATGGAAATTCTACGGTATTAAATGGTACGTCCCGACTTTTACAAATAGTTTGATGATGTAGGTGATTTGAGTGTTTTTATTATTTTTATTCAAGAATTAATTCCTGGATGCAGTATAAAATACACTGAAAGAGAATGGGATGAATCAAGCGTTGACCAAGATTTTTCAGGTGATGACGATGACCTGGATTATATCCTGGAAAACAAGACTGAATCAAGTGATGATGAAGATTTAGAAGAGGACATGGTTTTGGAAGCACCACAAGAACCTACCGCAGAAACACACACACCACTTACTGAAAAGAAAAATAGAAGATGGAACAAAGCGTATCCTGAACTATGGAAAAGGAATATTAAACACGCCGAAATTATACGAAGGAAGAATCCCAAGAACTCAAAGTGCGAAAAATGTCGTTATAAATGCAAGGACAAATTGACGGAAGAACAGCGGTTAAAAATTTGTAAGGACTTTTGGAAGTTGGCATATCAACGCCAAAAAGAATTTATTTTAAGGGCGGTCATCGATTCCAAAATACAAAGGCCTCGAGTTCGATCTTCAATCAGAAAAGTCAATCGCAACACAGCGAGGTCATACTTTTTTGAAAATGAAAACTCTAATGTAAGGGTCTGTCGCGACTTTTTTTGTGGAACTCTATGTATTTCATATAGTACAGTTAAAACGGCATTTAAACATAAGGGACCAAATGGAGTTTTTTCTAAAGAAGATGAAAGGGGCAGATCAAAAGCCACAAATAAGACATCGGATGATGACATTACCCGCATTAAGAACCACATCGAAAGTTTCCCAACAGTAGAGTCTCACTACTGTCGCAAAAATTCGAAAAGGATGTATTTAGATGCCAGTCTAAGTATATCGAAAATGTATTCCTTGTTCTCAGAAAAATACAAGAGTGACACGTCAAGAAAGCTACCTTCATCGACCACCTACAGGAAAGTTTTCGGTGAGTATTACAACTTATCGTTCTTTCATCCAAAAAAAGACCAGTGCCAAGTATGTGAGAAAGGCAAAGAAACCCAAAATGAAGATTATCTAGCCCATTTAAGAAGAAAAGACGAATGTTCAGCTGCTAAATCCTTGGACAAAGAAAGGGCCATCAAGGAGCCTAATTTCATGGCATGCACAGTTGACTTACAGTCTGTGTTACAAATTCCATCTAGTGATGTAAGTCCTATGTACTACAGCCGAAAATTATGTGCATACAATTTTACCATCTACAACGCTGCTCCACCAAACGATGCTTTCTGCTATTTCTGGACCGAAACTGATGGGAAAAGAGGAAGTAATGAAATTGGTTCGTGTCTGTATAAGTACTTGCTTCAACTTTCACCGGAAATAAAAGAAGTATCTTTTTTTTCTGATACTTGCAGTGGCCAGAATAGAAACAAAAACATTTCAATACTATTTCTCCATTTGATTCAAATTTTAAATTTGGATATAATTGAACATAAATTTCTAGAAAGTGGACACAGTTATATGGAAGTTGATAGCATGCACAGTGCCATTGAGAAGCAAAAGAAGAATGTACCAGTATATACGATTCAAGACTGGCTAACTATATTCAGACTGGCACGATCCAAGAGACTAAAAAGCAAAGGAAATCCTTATAATATAACCCAAATGCGGTATACTGATTTTCTGGATTTATCAAAACTATCGGAGATAATGAAAAACAAAAATTTGGACGAAAACGGACATAAGGTGAACTGGTTGAAAGTAAAATCCTTCAGGTACCAAAAGATTAAACCTGGCGTAATGGAGTACAGATACGACCACAGTGAATGCTATAAGGAAATACGCGTTTTTGGTAAAGGTCGACCCATAGACTTGAAAAAAGTCAACATCAAAAAAGTGTATAAACGCAGCTTGCCTATAAGTATTGAAAAGAAAAAAGATTTACTTAATCTTTGCAAGTCAGGAGCCATTCCGAACGAGTTTCATCAATGGTACAAAAGCTTAAATACAAGCAAAACCACCAGAAATAAGGCCCCAGAACCCGATATAAATGATGATTCGGAATCAGATAATGATTCATAAATTTAAAATAAAAATTAAAAATACAAAAAATTTAAAACAAAAAAAACACATGTCCATAAAAAAAAAATGTTATTGCAAAAAAGGTCTATGTCCAAGATGCATTTTATTCTTGTATAAAAAAACAGTTGAATAAATTAAATTGAATTAATTTTTTTGGTTTCATTGTATTAAGAAATACTTTTCCTAACAGATATTAATATCGATTTATAAATCGAAATTATTTAACGACTTTTCAAGTAGACATAAACTTTAAATCTTCATTAACTCCGAAACACAATAATGTGACTTGAGCTCTTTTTGCAGCATACCGACGATATATATCAAAAATATACCTACACTACATATGCGAAAAAATAATTCTTAACTTAATAATTTGCATATAAACAGTTCCTGCACTAGTTTTGATTCATTACCTCGACTACATAAAATAATAGCGACTTTACAATCAGCTAAATTCCACGTCTCAGAGTTATCATTATGCATCGGGCAGCCAATTTACATTTTTCCACTTCAATCAGAGTTTCATGCCTGATGTTTAAAGTGTTTTACTCTGACACTGATTCACCAGGCAAGGCCTTATATCAAAGTGGCGTCCGATAAAAAGCATTAAAAAAATTTAAATGTTGCACGAATTCATTTGACCAGCAGAGCACACACACTGAGTCTTAACTTTTTTTTTCTTTTTGCAACCACACACTGCACCAAGGATGAATGTGGAAAAAAAGCCCAAAACATACCACTAAGTCGCCGCAAACAACAAGGACAGCGAACCAAAAAAAAAGCAGAAAATGTTACCAACAGAGTCTTGATTTAGAGCTCAAAGTGAACTGTGCAGCAAGTCCTGCAACCTCATGTGTAGATCCACACAAACACAAGCACCTGTACGCTTCTATGAGCAAATGTGCGTGCTCAGTGATTCATTTCCGTATCGAGCATACCAAGTTGCAATTTCTGTCACGTCATCGCATCTACACGGGGGCTCTATGAGTGGGTGGAAGCAGTCACTTGGTCTGATGCCTGGGGTAGTCCTATAGCCTTTTTGCAACATATCCTACCCTTAAACAGAATTGTGTTTGCTTCAGAAGTTAATAGAAGAATAATTATTTTACGAGAAATTCTCAAATCAAGATTCAGTTAAAATTAATTTTGAATCTTCTCTAAAGTCAGGAATTTTGTTTTTGCAGAATCTGTCGAATTTCTTCACAGATTAATTTGCCAATCGCATTGTTGTCCTTGAATCCTTGATTATTTGGTAGAACATATTGCGGTCTGCGGTGAAAAAAAACAACACGCAGTTGGTTAAGGTGATCGAATTTCGAAGAAATTACCAAAAGAAGGTAATCTTGTATTTAAGCTGTCAATCAGACACAGTTTTGTTGTTGATGTTGAGGGTTTTGTCGAATTTCGGCTCCTTTTTGAGATTATTTTAATGTGAACTAATCAAAATTGACCTTACAAATCGAATACAAACACTTTTTGTTGCAAGAGATTGAGAGGAAAATTATAGGGTATATGCTTGCTTATACTTTGTTTGCTACAGCCATAAATTGGTCGATATTTTCTCAGATGAAATTTTTCAAAAAAGATGGATTGTTAGGAAAATAATGTTTGAGTATTTGAGACACAAAAAAAGTAACTTGATGGTGGTCCTTACAAGATGTAAATATAAAGTCACTCACTCATTATAAAATGGTAAAATCTAAGGACGATTTGTTAATGGCAGAATGTTTGTACTTATGATTCTCAAAAATAGAAAAAAAAAAGCAGCAATGCAAATGTAAAACTGAAAAAGATTTATTGTTTGAAAGACAAATAATTTGATTAAAGCAGATAAAGTTTATCAATAATTCAACAGTTACAAGGGTACAACAATTCAATTAAAGTTAAAAGAAGCGAAGAAATTTTTCTTATGCCCTGTTTACAAAAAAAATGCGAGTGTGGGACGCATGGAATTAAAAAAAAAAACAACGGCTGGCACAAATTGATAAAGTAATAGTTTTACTTGCAGCCTAAAGGTAAGAAGCTAATGTCAAAAGCGAACAAAGCTAGCTTTCCGAACACTCAAATGGAGAAGTCAGCCATATTATATGCTTCCACCATTTTGATTTTTGTATCCATCTGTCAATTTCCTTTCGCAGGAGCGGTCGATGAGTGCTCTTGCTATCGATAGCGAAAGCGAAGCCTTACGAAAGGCACCTAATCACAATAATGGGCGCGTCATATGAATTCCCCGTATTCGCTTCGTTTCTTACGACCACTTCAGCTGACTTTCGACATAAAAAGATACTGTAGGAAATATTGTGAAATGTTTCTTGCGCGAAGAAGTAATAATCCTGAAATGTTTCGAATCCATAAGTTTCTTTTGAAAAGTTGTTTAAAGGTTCTCAAACTAACAGCATTGTTGTTTTATCTATTCAAAAGTCCCACACTCAAGACACCGTAGGTATATAAATGTTTACTTAAATAAGCTAACGTGTTCCATACGGTCCTCATATTTTAAATCCGCATTTATATCTTCTTTATACCATCTTGAAAGTGTTCAAAGACAGCTTACAGTTAATTCTTCGACTACAACTTATTGAATCATTTATTTCATTTGGACAAAGTATCTGCTACCTGCATCTCATTTTTTATTGCGACTTCGCGATATACTACCTGACGCTGGTAAGACATAAATTTCAACACCTTTAACAGTCCTTATACTATAGGTGTAGTTTATATGTCCCTCACTCAATATCAGTTCATTTTAAAAGCGACACACTTCGGTTTCGTGTGGAAGAACAAACAAAAAAAAAACCATTTTACCAAGGAGAGAACAAAAACCCTTTTGGTGTTTGGCCAATTCAGCACTTGGTACATAACTTCATAGAGCACCAACAAAAACGGTGAGCAAAACTAAGAAATCCACAATACAGCATCCATAACACAAGAACCAGCGAAGACAACGACGACGACAGAATCCTCTTGAGATCTTCGCTGAATGATATGACATTTAAATGGGCTTCCTCATGGCTGCCCACACTTCAGTTGTTGGTGTCGTCATCGCCTTATTATTGCAAACTGCACAGTAGTTTGCTGAATGATTTCACGAATCCCAAGAGTAGCTAAATACATACATATATATGTTTTATACGACGACGACGAGCTTCTGTATTGCGCTGCGCTCTTCAGAATCGGAACGTATCTGATAAAAAAGTCCCATGTTTATTTCTGCTTTGAATTTGGACTCCCGAATCCGATTCTGTCCAAGTAGAGCTCAAGGCTCAACTATAGGTAAGTTTCGTCACCTTATAGAATCGCTTCCAGTGCCACCGATACTGATGAGAGGGTGATGAATGAATGAATCACGGTTGATGCTAACTATATAGGTTGGGAAATGGGATTTAAATAAACAGCGGCTTGCATTGGTGTTAAACAAATTCGAATGCAGTAAAGCAAAAATGTTAAGCGATCGCTAAGTCGTGATATTGCGGCAAGAGGTTATTTCGTTCCTTCCCCATGTTTTTCTGTATATTAATCAAATCTCTAATTAATCAGACACAACCCCCTCTTTTAGCTGAATGACCAAGTATACCTCGGCCTCGGAGCGATATCAGATGGAGCCAAGAGGTCTGCAGTGATCCATTGCTATTGCGTCGCGTCGCTTTCGGTCGGTTAAGGTAAAATCTACAAAAGGGTATACGTATGTATATAAATATGTACAAAATGTGCGCACCACAAAGTGGAATCAAGAGAATTTTATACTGCCATCTGATAACAAGTTGTGGAATTATTTTTGCAGTCTCTTAAAAACGATAATGCGCGTGCTCAGGAGATTTTACTTCCTAAAATGATCTGACGAATGATTAAATTACCGTATGCTCATTTTGGTTCGTATAGTCTTCTTCATGGCTCTATTTGACATATTTGGGGCAGTGGGAAGAAGCCAACAATGAAACTATTTTAATCGTGCTCTTAACGCAGCTTGAATAGTTAACGATAGGTCCTGAGGCATAGACTCTTTAATACGGAAACGAGACGATGTTTCAATAAACCATTACGAAGAAGTGCGCATGTGCAACTGCTAATGCGGTACTCTCCTTTCCTGATTTGCTGAGTACATAGTCAAGACTCAAGATCAGTATTAAATCAGTTGTTGGGCACTTTGGTTATTACACCTTGTAAGATGCTGCGCGTGCAGTAGTGCAATAGCAGGGGTTGGCAACGTTTTTTATATCCTTTTCTTACATTTATGCTTTAAAAACTGATATCATTTTGAGTTCTCAGATTCGACATAATATTTTAAAAAGAAAACAAAAGTTATCAGTCTAGTTCTATTACATACATCTGATTTGATTACGGATAGGCAGTATTTTGTTTGATTTTACTACATTTTTCCAATGCTTTGTTGGCATTATAATTTAAATATGATATCTGGCATATGATCACTACGGCTAGCTCGAACGTAATTTAATATGGAGCTACAATTTTCGATCACTTTTTCCAAGATTTGTGGCCATATTTCGACAATGTTGTCCTCCAAGTGGTCGATCTTTTTGGGCTGTTAGGCGTAGACTAGCGAATTCACATATCTCAAAAAAAAAAAAAATTGTCTCGGCGTTAAATCGTACGCTCTTGGGGGTTAATTTTACGAATCTGAGACGTGAAACTACCCGGTTACCAAACGTTTCCTTCAATAATTAAATTGTGGCGCGAGCTGTGTGACATGTTGAGCCGTCTTTTTGAAATTAAAGCTCCTGCAGGTCATAATTGTTCAATTGAGGAACAGAAATGTCAATAATCATGGCACTACAGCGGTCACCGACCATTGACTGTAAAGTCCTGATTAGCATCGTTTCTAAAGAAGTACGGAACAAGGATTCCACCTCCCCATAAAGTCAGTGTAATGGATGTAACGGTGACTCAACATACACTTGGGTACTATCTTCAATCCAAATACGGCAGCCTTGCTTATTGACGTAACCATTCTTTCTTCTTATAAAATACAAAAAGCCTTATTTTTCAACAAGCTTGCTCCGCAGTCAAAATGTTTGCATCCCATTGCTTAAACTATTATGATCCACTTATTGGGTTGCCTTTTTTATGCAAGCATCTCTTTGGGCGCCGGCAATCGCGATTTGTCGGGTTATTTATGACTCATTGTTTGCACAAGCGAGCCACGGAACGATCTCTTGGTCGGTCGGTTGAGTTAACTGATTTCGGTGCCGCAACTCGCACCATGCATTTTTTTGTTCATTCAATAGTCAATACCTGCAATCACCCGTGTCGTCGTCGTCGTTTGCTTTTTCTCGCGCAAAATCTCTTAATGGCAATTGTACGGCGATATGATGGGACTATTTGGCTGGGAACCACTTTGATTCAAAAGAAGATGTTTCTGTGTGTTTTAGAGAGTTTGTGCTTGGATCTCTGGTATACGCAGCAGTGAGCGTACAGGCTTGTGCGCACTCAAGACCATAAATCATCCACCTCATCCATCCAGATATTGCCTTTAACCTCTTGGCCGAAGCCGGATGACGGGTGGATTATTTTGCTTTGGCTGTGGTTTGTTTGAATGGCTAACTACCTAGTCGCCCGTAGATCAATCTGTTTGTTTCCCGATCCAACTATAGAGTGCACTCTCCCTCTCGCATACTCTCTGTGTAAATTTCATAACTAAAATGCAGTTTCTGGCCACTTTATCGGATTCCCATGATGCACTTCAGCTAGCATGATGGTTTTCTATAAGTGTGCGCGCATTCATTGTGACTTCGACTGCACTTTGGGAATTAAGAAATCTACATTTGAAGATCTACTCGCATCGCCAATTGACCTTCGGGGCGTAAAAAACAACCACCGCGGTCAATATAACTACACGTTCGCCAAGTGTACCATTAGGCAGTACTCGTGATTAGATATCTAGGTAATGGCAATGCGGTACATCCCCCTGCAATGGAGCTATGAGATACAATTTCATAGATACTCTTGTAATTGTACATTGTACAACAGCCATCGTTTTCGAACCGCGTTGATACGGTTTAAGTTTAAGTAAGACAAATATTCGCCGACCGACGGCGACGATTAAAATAATAATTATTGCTGGTTGGTTCCTTGGAAAAGGCTGATGGCTGGTGGTGGAAGCGTTGATATATAGATATGTGACAACCGTTTTCCCGCTTAGCTAATTACTGTCGGTCAGCAGCATCGCATTTTGACCGACAACAGCAACAAAAGCTGCCGATGAACCGACTCGCCGCCATCATCGCCACCGTTACGTTCAAAAGCATTTTTCGATGCCGCAAACAGCAAAACAAAGATTAATTATTATGATATACTGTGGGAAGACTAATAAATCATTTTGATTGACAGTACGGCGCATTGGCTGCTGTCACAAAGCGCATCCCTTTCATTTATCTGTTGTTATTATTTTTTTGACGGCCGATGCGAAAGGAGAAGAGGGAAGTTTATATTTGGGGGAAGATATTTTACAGCGCTTGTGCGGCTAACTTCAGCCTCTGGTGGCGCTAAACCTAAAAATTATGTTTTGTTGTCGATCGCTGCGCTGCTGGGGTAATCATAATCACTTGTATAGTTGTCAGTCAGTTGGTAATAACAGGGCTGATGTACATCAGTCATAGAACCTTGCGTCATATGCTATAGATTATTATGATGCCTCTTGATGCGAATGAAATGACTGATTGAATGCTGGTTTTAGATGAAAGACAAAGTAATTTTCTGAAAACTTCAGTGAAATAAGAAAAGATGACCCGACTTGGCATTGGAATTTGTATAGTAATTATTTTGTTGGGATAAAAACAAAATGCTTTATTTTAGGGTCTAGCAGAAATACAAAACATTTTTGTAATCATAAAATTAGGGCTACATACAATTAATTATTTTAAAAGCTATAATTGGTAGGTACTTTCTAACCACTGTAAAATATAATGCTTGGAATAAAAAGTTCTTGTATTCTTCAATTTGGTTAGGTTATAAATATCTTGAGAATAATGTGAACGACCCGGTAGTGATTCAATTTGCTGATGGTGATGAATCCATGATAAGTGAATATCCAACATGGATATTGCAACGAACACTTGAGGTATAGATAGATGGATGTTTCTGCTGCAAAATTAATTCACAGGCCTATTCCGGACAATTATTTGATGAACTTTTTTAAGTACAGAGGCGCTAGAGGGAGTTTTGGAGAAGATGGGAAACTTCGGGTCTAAATGACTCATGATTCTCTTCCCCAAACTTATCAGCAATGCCTAATAATTTGAGGGAAAATTACCTGCTTCCCAATCTGAAAGGAGAAGAGTGATACCAAAAATTGTAACAGCTACAGTTCAATCAAGGCATTCGTCTAAAAAAAATAATAATGCTGTCTCACGACCAGTGCGGGTTTGCTTCTGGTACATCAACACATATGAAATCTAAAGTATAGAGGCCCAGCTCAAGAGACCGAGCCAGTACATAGTGTTGTCAAGCCAATATGCTTGCACGATTTGCTTCGTTTTGCTCAGTTTCGTTCAGCTTTGCTAGCTTAAGCAAGACAGACAGAAATGGTTCATTGCGAACGTAAATGTCAATTTGACAAGAGGTAGTGGTGAACAGCTGCTTAAGTAACGACGCAATTAAGGGTAAACTTGATTTTAACGATACTTCTGATACCTTTTCATTATATTTTATCACTAGCTGAAACTCACGTAAGCTGATTATGGTTGACCCTTTAGAATCAGAATAGAAAAACATCGGGATTCCTGAAGAGATTTGCAAATAGTAGGGGAAAGCGGGGCATATCGGGCTCCTTAGGGTTTAAAACGCCAAAAACTTATTTCTCATGGTTAAAAGAAATTATTTATTTAAGCAAACATTAATAACATTAAATAAAAAGATAAGAAATGAATAAAATTAAATATTCTTCAATTTGTGATTAAAAAAAAAAAATCGCTTCATTTGCCCATTTTCCCCGTGTCTGGGGCATAATGGACACAGTAAATGAACGGTGGGAATTGTCAATGTTTAGCACAGCGTGTGCAAATGTGGCTCAATTCCACATTCTCCATCGTCTTCGCCGGCACAAGAGCAATGGGCCCACTTTCCGCAGGCTCTGCAAGAAACCCATCCTTCTTTTGATTGGGAATACAAAATTACAAATGCCCACAATAAAGACATTCCTCGTCATCTTCACTTTCAGAAAACTCTATTTTCCTCTTTGTTTTTTTAATTTTCAAAGCGATATTTTCTTTTTTTTTTTAGGCAGATTTGAGGCTTGGAGTTTCAGCCTCAAGTTGAGCCTTGTACGGCGATTCCGTTATGACCGCTGTTTTGCCTCTGTGCCTAGAAACTCTTTTTTTTTCCTGGTGCTTTTGGAATGGGATGACTTCAGTTGGAGAATAGTTTTTAAATGAAGATGTTGAAGGTTGTGCATCCATAGATCTTGAATTCTGTTGGGAGACAGACAGTTGGTGAATTATTCGCATCCGAAGGCAACATCAATGGATTTCTGGCATTGCATAAATTTGAAATTGCTTGAGCTTGTGAACTAAGACTAACTTAATGATGTTTCATCTAAATTCGATAGATTATCTTCATTTGGCATGTTTGTTGTTTCGCATTGTAAAAAGTCATAGTCTTCGAAAACATCTGGATTATAAGGCCATATTCCTGTTTTTTTGAAACCGTTTATAGCCACTGACATTGTAGCCGATTTTAGATATGCTTGATCAAACAATTGACCAACTTGAAACTGTGTTACTGTCCTTCCCGGATTTTGTCCTAACCATTTTTTTATCTCATTGCTGTAATATGAGCTCAAGGGCTTGATCCCTTGCTGTGTCAATGACTTCAACGCTTTCAACGTGGCTTGCATGTCCGTCAAGGAGCAACAAAACGGGTCGTTCTTTCGTTGCTCGTGACCACTCAACAAACTTTTTAAGCCACTTCCAAAATAAGTCCTTCGTGATCCAGCCATTCTGATTGCACTTAGCCCATGAATTAGGAGGTGCTTCATCCATTAGCTCAACTTTCATTCTCTTACGAGGGAAAATAGACATTGGTGGCATATACGAGCCATCAGCACTCATGCATATTTCCACCGTAATAAGCTGTCCTCGTTCTGCTGAAGACAGAGATCCAACTTGTTTCCGTCCTTTTGTCGCCAAAACTTTTCCAAGACTCTTTGCTACCGTTGTGATCCCTGTCTCATTTAGATTACGAGTATATATTCTGTCAGATGAAAATCCGTGTTTTTTTATGCATCCCTCCAGCAGCTGGAAAAAGTTCGTGACAGCAACCGGGTTAAAACCCAGGAAATTATCAGCCCAATCTTGTCCAGCCATTCGTGTCTTAGTGTCGAAGTTGTTGGATATATTATTTTTTTCTGCCAGTTAAAATGCTAGTTGTCGAAAACTAGAGAGAACCCAAACAAACGACCTTCCATATCCTTGAGGTAATTGCTTAACTTTTGTTCCTGGGACACTGAAAATACGGACTTAAAACCTCCTATTTTTAATATTGAAAGGAGAAGTCCGGGATTTAATTCTGCTTTTTTTTAAAACCTTTGAAGAGTTCTTCGGAGAATTTCATAATTTATTGAAGTTGCCTTACAGCTCTTTTTTTTACTACGATCTACCAATGTCACTTTCACTTAAAAAGGGAATTCCCCCGTATTGCTAGCGATAATTTGAACTTTATACAAACAAGAAATACGAGGGGGCCCAATATACCTCGGGCCGAATATGCCCCGCTTTCCCGATTGGTTGATTTTGAGAAAGATCCTTCGTGAAATCCGTCGTTAAACTTTGTAGCCTGAGTTATCGTATCTACTCTCCCCGAGAATTTTACAAAAACTAAAAACAGCTTCATTACATATAGAAATAAAGTGTTCCACCAAAATTCAGATTTTTGTAATTTCTTTTTAAAGACCATTTTCGATTATGCTCAAATGCTTACAACGTTCAATTTACGCCTAATTGTTGCAAAATGTAGGTATACCTTTTCGAACCTGCCATACATAGAAAGTTTAAACGCAAAAAATTAAAATCTAAAACAAATTATGGACACGGTAAGCAAGAAATTGATTTTAAAAAACAGCCGTTGCTCGAAACAATAAGTGTATAGATATGAACAAGAACTATATTCATTTTGGACCAAGATAACTAATACACCCTGTATAATGTATCATTTGCACTACATTTTTAGTACCTTTACAAAAAAAACTTTACGTAATCCAAATTCATTTATAACAAACAATTTTAATTCAACCTGCAGCAGGTGACTATTCAATTGCTGATATTTGATGTGCTACGTAATAATAGTTCATTATATGTATATGTACTTGTACTTTCAAAATAACTTTATGTTATAAGTAATGTACTATAACAAAAAAATAGTTATACCCTCCCACTTCCACGCAGTCATAATACCTAGTATCCAAACGCAGTGTTAGCTTTAGAAAATAAGAAGGTTTCTCAGACCTTCCGTTGGAGCTGCAAAAATAGCTTTGCTGAAGCTGGGGTGGGTGTATTTCTGGGAGTATAAAAAGTCACGCTCGACCGGACTTCTTGTGTTTTTCTCATTGTCATCGTTTGTTCCATTGTCGTTGTTTTGATGTCACCAAGCAAATATTATAGGTATAGTATTTTTCAATGTTCAACAGGTGAAATGCGTATATTATTCTCATCATGCATCGTATCGTACCCGGCAATTTTCTTGATGAAAGAGTTTCTGTGTGAAGGTAACGTGGGACGTTGGACTATTTGTGCTGGGAGACCTTCAGGTTCGTGTATATGCCGATTATGTGCCTTTCAGTCGGCATTGCTGACAACAACGAAAACAAACGCAATTTACGCTTTTATAATGTAAGTGCATTCAGGTTTATAGGTAACGAATGTGATTGTAGGAAGTTTTCAGCATGCTACTTCTTGTAGGAAAAGTTTATGAAGCGGGTAAATAATGTTATTTCTACGCCCAACCAGTTCTTGAAATATCTTAAAGCCAACAAAAAAAAAAAACTTTTACCTACTTGTACTTATAAGAAGTTGATCTGTATTGCAATTGAAATGTAATAATAATTTAAAATACCTCATTGAAGTGCGAAAGAGATCTACATTATGTATAGGCATGGTAAACAAAAGATAGACGAAATTGAATTGTTTAAATTAAAAGGCTTACATTTATTTAAAAAAAAATTTTATTCGAAATAATATTCATTCATTGCTAAATTAAACAAAATAATAAATTTAAGCTTTAAGTATAAATAAAAATAAATTTAATAAAAGACAACACATAACGCAAAAAGAAATTAAAGAAATTACTTACATACATAAGCACTTAAAAAAGTTTTTTTTTGTTACTGAATTGTTCAACAATTTTTTCGTTTTTCAAATTTATAGTTTGTCATTGCTTTAAACTATTATTTTTATTATTTATTTCTACAGAAATTCGGTGGCTTTTATTGCATCTGATTTCGATTACTCGTCCAACAAGGTTTGACGTTTGTCTTGTTCGTCTTTATTTAAGCATAGTAGGTATACTGTTTTAATGATTTTTGCGCAGAAATAATTTTTTTGACGTTTGATCCATGGCTTTTTTCGCCTAAAACAATATCACTGCTATTGTGCAAATAAAATGGAGTTTGAAAGATAATTTCTTTTGAAGAAAATATTTGTTTTTCTCAAAAAATTACATATGCACCGTTAAAAAAATTACCTGTACCTATATTAGGCTTTAACAGTAAAACCACACATAGAAATGATTTAAAATGACGTAATTTGTATGGAACAAATGCCATTTCAAGACTTAAAAGTCAGTTAAATTTTTAAGAGCGTTTGATGTAACCGGCCATTATTAAAGAAAAACATAATACCTAATAAATATACATAATATGATTTTGATATAAAATTTATTTTTTGAGTCTTTTGTGGTCGGACTCTAGAAGTAAAATTAAAAAAGGAATAACTTTTTTTTTAATATCGTTTTCGATTGGATTTGTAAATTTCTCAACTTTTTTTGATTCCAATCGAATTCTGAAACACTGTCAACGGTTTCTAGTGTTTCATCATAGCCGAAAGGCCGCCGCTCCACAAGTGTTTTTGATTTTCTTATAAGACCTGCCATACCTACATTTTTTTATATCTTTGAAAAATCTGATTTTCTCAAAAAATGGCTCCGACAATTAAAAAAAAAATAAAAAATTCACTTTAAAAAACAAACTCGAAAATGTGAAAGGAACCTTTAACTTTTTCATTTTATGTGAAGATAATCCTCAAAAGTGTGTTGTGACACCTTTACATCCAGAAAAACTAACTGTTTGGTGCGCTTTATGGGCTGGTGGAATCACGATGCTGCCCAAAACGTTACAGTCAGAGTCATGATTACTGAATTTTTGGTTCCCCAATTAACCCTCTAATGCCTTATTTTTTAATTTTATTCAAAAAATCAGTTTATACTGCTATGGGCACGATAAAAACGAATCTGAAATTAGATTTTCAAAAAATGTATGTTTTTACCTTTTACTTTGTATATGAAAACTATAGTCCTCTCATGGCGAGTTTTTTTTAGGGTTGCCCGGATCCTGGTGGTGGCGCTGCAAAATGTGAGGTGTAAAATTCGATTTGGTGAGTCTTTAAGCGTCGAAAGTCGAAAATTGGTGGTAGGGGCAAGAGGAGACTATTTTTTGGATAATTGCATCCAAAAAATATCAATAAATATCATTTAAAACCTCCATAAGCTCTCCGCAAAAAAAAAGAGCAAGGGTTGCCGGAATACACTAGATGTCGCCCCATTCGACTTCAACCATGAGAGTACTATAGTTTTCATATACAAAGCCTTTTACAGGTAAAAATATCTACTCCGCCTCCAGGCGGGGTTGGGTCGTTGGGTTGGGGGAAAAAAATACAGGTGAAATTATGAAAGTAATAGTTTATTGAATAAATAATCATTAAAACGTATCGAAATATCAAAAAAGGAACTGAAAAATGTTTTGTAGTTGTACATTATGTATATTACCTCCAACATTAACGTTGGTGGAAGTCAAAGAAACACGACTTTGTTGTGGAATTGCAGAGATTCAATTTACATTTGGTGTTTCTGACTTACATCCTGGATTTTTACACAACTTTTTGCCCTTGCGTCCGTGAAATACACACCAATGGCCCACGTTATCGTATCGAACCTCTAGAGGTGGTAAATAACACTTTTTTGGCTTGCGGGTTTGTGTTACTGGGGATGACGGTGGACGACCTCTCGGTTTTTTTGATTCGTTTGAAATCATGCACAGTGATTCCGCAACTTCAGAGCGAAAATTTGGCAACTCGATTTTGACTCCCTTGTACAACTTATGAAAAAGAATGTAAGCGTTGACCATTGCCACATCTAACAAGTGGAAAAATATGCGGTTAGTCCATTTTCGTGTTTTCATATGTATATGATAACGACCAAGAAGACCATCCATGAGATCGACACCACCCATATGTCGATTATACTCTTTTATTATAAATGGGCAGTCAACTTCTATTTGTTGATGTGTTTTTCTATCCCATCGAGAAGATTTGGAGGGTGGTGGAGCAAGCTCTTGAGACAGAAATGGTTTGATACCAACATAAGTTGAAAGAAGTCGAACACTTTTGTTGTCCATCCACAAAACGCTGCTTATATCTGTTCCGTAAGTGTTAGCTACATATTCCTCGGAATATCCTCGCTCAACTCCTTCATCAATTCAACGACTTACTTCTTGTAAGTCGTTGTCATTGAAGTCGCGTTTACGTTTTCTATAACGTGAAGAAGTAATATTAGCCTCAGGTATTCTAGCGGAACTAGATGCGGCATTAGCTCTGGAATTTGAATTCAAAGCAGCAGAAGCAACGGATGTTGAAGGAAATGATGCTAAGACTGAACTAGGCTCTTGATGACTAATGTCTAAAGCGCTAATGTCCAGATTTGCGTTTACTGCATCCGTCAGGATCTGACTTGAATTCATCAAACATTGATCAATCAAGAGCTCATCTTCAGGGCAAATAAAATCTGGATCGTCAACATTGTCGTCGTCGTCGAAATCATCTTCACCGTCAGTGTCTTCAGAGCTTGAAATTGCATTCATCAATAATTATTATAATTTCTTTTTTATAAATGAAAATCGTGTTTTCAAAAAAATATTTAAATTTGCGCTTACAAGGGTATTTTTCACTTTGAACAAACTTAGCTTGCAAACGAAACGGACTACAGCTATGATATAAACAGCTATACATAGAATAATATTTAAACTATATGTAAAGCTCAACAGATTGAACAAATGATCAAACCGTTACATATAAATACTTATTAGCTTTACCCCGCCTAGAGGCAGTTGTAGGCATTAGAGGGTTAAACAACCATGATGTGCAGGAGGGGTTGGGTTCGATATCCCGCTTTTAATAATCCTGTTTTTTTTAAATCCCGCTATCAAAATCACGTTTTTTATAATCCCGCTTTTTGTAATCCCGTTTTTTATTATCCCGATTGGCGCGCATAAAAAAATCAAAACAAATTAAATAATGGGATATTTTTTTAAATGCATTTTATTGTAATCTTTAACAAATATAACATACAACGTCCCTTATCTTGGCGGACACTTTTTGGCGGAATCGATTTATTTTGTTAATCAAATATGTAGCTAATTAAATGCTAATTTACATAAGAAAAAACATAAAGTAAAGTAATATTATTTTAAAACAAAAAAAAAACATAAATTGAGGTAATATTTAATTCAACATTATACCATATAAAGCTATACGACGCAAAAAACCTGTTTTACTCATTTTCTGCCTATTTCTCATGAAATGTCTTCAAAGCTCGTTATTTAACACATTAGTTTTTTTTAATAATTTCTCTTGTCCATTTCTTTACTTTTCTACTTCATTTTTAACTACAATAGTTTCCTTTCTCAGATCTCCAAAGATTTTGTACAAGCCAGCACTTTTTCTCCCAAGACGAGATTTTGAAAAAGCGGGATTTTAGAAAACGGGATTTTAAAAAATCGGTATTTTAGAAGACGGGATTTTAAAACATTTTGTCGGGATTTTAAAAAGCGGGATTAGGATACACGCTCCCGTGCAGGAGCTGTGGTTTCAAAAAGACGGCGCGCAACATGTCACACAGCTTGTGTCAGAATTGATTTATTGAAGGAAGCGTTTGGTAACCGCATCCAAGATTTTGCGCCGCTGCTAGGCTGTTTTTTTAGGGTGGGTATTGCTTTTGCATTTTCTCAAAAGTCGTTTATCTGATTGTAGATAATCAAAATTTTTATAGAAAGGCATCTAAAACTACAACCGGCAAATTTTGAGTATAGAACCAATAGCTTATTGTCTACTAGTAACAATTTCATTATTTATCGGCCAGTCTCAAAAACCGCCGGAGAACAAAGATATTATGGCCAATTGAATATCTAGATTTTTATTTATGAGCACGTGGTGGTCAACACCTTTTAGCTAGTTTTTCTAAAATACTCAACGGATCTGTATGATATATATAGTTATAGAGTGACCATCCGTTCATTATTATACTGAAACGTTCATTATTTAAAGAAAGTGTTCATTATTTAAAGAAAGTGTTCATTATGAGTTATTTTACTTTCCAAACGATCAAAACGTTCATTATTTCAAACAATGTACATTATTTGTTCAGTTTTTTTACAAGAGTATCTAACTGCGAAAAGTCTTCAAAGAATATAAATTGTAGCAATGTTTGTTGTTGGTTTAAGAAATATTTGACACTTATCTACTAGTTGAATTGTTTCAATTCAAAATCTTTTCTCAATTAACTTCAATTCGTTTCAAGATATTTTCCCCATTCGTTGACAATTTTGGCTTATGTCTACTAGGGTTAAATGTGAATAATCGGGATTTAACTTTAACACTGATATTTTCCTATGTCCTATCGATATTTTGTATGGCAACACAATTTTCCCTCTGTCTTGGCATCCTTAAACCCAGAAATCCTTTTTGTCGTTCAATTCTCAGGAGTTAAGAGAAAAACACAACTGTTCTTAATTTATCGATTATGATTTTTTATGTCAGAATATACCTATTGACTAGAGTAAAAAAAAATTCAATCACCAATTATTCTAATTATTTTTTTAAATTATTTTACTACAGACAGAAGGTTCAAAAATAAGTATATACATACATACCTACATAGGTATATAAAATTACCATCGAAACAAAATGATGAATTTAAAAAAAAATATGATTGCGATCAAAACCACCACCATTATCTCATCTGACGCTGCATATAATCTTTAGATGTCTGGAAAATTATATAGATATGATCCATGTATTCTACTGACCGCCAATGTGGTAATAGCTGCGTTTTGGGTTGCGTGTTTACTGTACAAGCGTACGTGCATATACATAAGCTAACTTATACATTGATGTAAAAAATAAGAGAAACAAGCATTTTTTGAGACCTTCCATAGCCTTAAACATATGCTGCAGTTTCAAATGGAATAATAGCCGCAATTATCATAACCGTTTTCCATTCGGATTTGGAAAGCCGCATCGCATACACAGGCAAACATGGATCTAGTCCCATTGTACCTAGGTATTCCAAATTTGTATCTGTTGTTTTGTTGCTCATCAATAGAGATTCAACCAATTAGTGGCGAGTATAAAATTGAAAAAAAAAAAAATGGCGACGGAAGACAGGCCAGAGAAGAGCATATAGGATGCTACCTTACCTACCTATTTATATAACATTTCTGAAAACAAGAAGTAATTTTCAAAATTGGTTTTCCGAACAACAAATCTGATATTTCTTTGAAAACCATTTGGGAAATTTTTTTTTTCAGTATTTTAATAGGTTTCAAAATATAATTGGGTATGAATAGTAGGTAGGTACCAAATAAGTGCCCTTGAAGCTTGAACTAAGGAATATGAATAAGAAAAAAAAAGGAAATAAGAGGGGCTGACTACATTGTGACTGATACTACATTAAATTGGCTTAATTCCAAGTCTCACACCAGCCCACAAACAAAAAAGATTGGGGCATATTCATAGTCAAATTTTAGAACCGAGTCCAACTGGCCTCGAGTCTAAAGTTAACACACAGGTTAGAAACAGCTGCTATTCATAGAGAATTTTGCAGCTCTGTTTAGTAAAAAACAGAAATCTACTACAATTTTAGTAGTATTGCCCGTCAATCCATTGAAATTCAATACATTTTTTGACAGATAGAAAAAAACAACTTAGTGACAGAGTCAGCCGTTTTCAAAGTTGAGCTCCAGGCTCCAGTTTATCTGGACCCGGGTCCAAATTGTCTATGAATAACATAAACTCCAGCTTAGCTTAGAAGAGACAAAGAAACAACTTGTCAGACGACTAAGAATATGCCCCATTGTGTTTATGATTCTACTAAAGCATAGGTATAAGTTGCCGAACACGTCCACTCGCAACTAATCTTATCAGCCGCGGAATGCACTCACTCAGAATGTATTCTATCAGGGAAATTAATATATCCACTTAAATGTCAAAGTTAATAAAAAAAATTACTAATGTTCATTTTGTTATAAAGCAGAAATTAGTCATATTTTTAACGGCGAATCGAGATGTTCTTATTTGTCCAGTTATTCATTACGTTCTCTTAAAAGAACCAACAGATTGGGCGCATTCACAAAGCTAGTTGTATATGATGTATGTTATGTATGTTCTGTGAAACAGGCCCCAGGTTCTTAAATGTTCGTAATATTTTATTCATTTTTTTTGTATGTTGAATCTGTTTATAATAATAGTTTTTTCCTTATTTTTCGGTCTCTTCGTTAGGCTTCATGTGCATATAATAATATTATTATCTAATAACATAACTAACACCACGCTAAATTATCATTGACAAGTTGGTATATCTAAATGTGAAAAACCGCGGAGAAAAAAAATAATTGTTACAAATATGTACTTACATTAAGCAGTACCTACTGATATTTAAAACGTTTTCAGATTTTGTAAGTTCTGTAGATTCTTTAGTGTAATCAATTTCGATGGGATGATAAATCACCTAATAGATAAGGGTCGTATATTTTCCATATTATTTCCGTTTTGACCAAGTTTCACACACAACAGAATTTATAACCACACTTTAATTTTTGTTTATAAGAGCAATGGCCCAACTGCCATCTAGGCCTCACAATAATGTCAAACCAGATTCAGAATAGGTAAACTGCTCATCTGTCAACTTTAATATGGCCTCTTTCTTGTATTGAACCTTGACCATAGTTGCCTAAGGGCCATTAAACCACTTTTTGCAGTTCCCTTCCATCGTATTGATTACGACCAAATTGAACCGATATGACTAGAATGCTTCGGAAAGCTAACGAATAATCCCATCTTAATAATTCCTTCTAATATCTTGGGTACCTAGTTCTTAGTTTTAATTTCACCATTATCAAGGCCTGGAACTGGAACAGAAGCTTACTATTTTCTGAAGATGGTAGCCGAAACCGCAAGGATATAATAGCACGGATTAAACATTGGATTCTAAGAACCCAAAGCTTGAATTTATGGCATATTTCCTTTTTAGCTCTGAACATGCGGCTGAGCAGACTGGTGCAAAATATGAGCTGAGGCCCCCGATTTAATTTTTAAAAGCAGTTGACATCATTGATCACGAAAAAGTCAAATTTCATGTAAAGTCGTGTGAATTTGGCTGTGCTCAGCCTTTTGTGCTACATTCAATTATGAACAAGCTCTGAGTTAGCTCCCTTGGAAAAAATAAACACAAATAATTTTGGATTTGTTATGTTTTTTTTTTAATACCGACTCCATAATTTGAATTGAAATTTTTTCCAAAAGTAGATGAAAAACTGCAAATTGAGAGCCCTATTTTAAGTTTCCATCCAACTCAATCGGTTGCAGAGAAAAGGGAATGTGCTTCTAATTTCAAAGTGAAGTCGGGTAAAATATGATTTTTTGGATTTATTGAAGCAGTATTACCAAATACATTCCAACAAATTTCTGGCCTCAGGACACTCTTATTTCCCTTCACATTAAAATACCTTGAACATTATCTACATACCTACCTACATATACCTATTTTAATGTGAACGAAAATAAGTGTGCCCTGTCACCCTCAATCACTAAATGATGACATACGAAAGATCTTCCGCATTTAGGTCGTGAGATCTTCGAATATCAATGAAGATGAAGCCACGCACTTATGACTTATCTAATAAATCAACATGTTTTAATGAAGAATTATAAGTATTTGTATGTTTAGCAACAACTCTCTGTCTTTAACGACCTAATGAAGTAGGAAGGTACCTACCATGGTATTTAACAACCTTAATTCTTCTACATACCTACCTACCTACTTCCTAATAAACCCCTTTTTAATTTCTTTATTAAACTGAGCTTAATTGCCTACCTATTTACAGCTAATTTATAATATCTGTTATATTTTTATTGCACTATTATACAATATAGGAACAAGGTACAACATATAAATATACTAATTTAATTTTCATTGCTTTGCTCTTAATTGCACGCAACATAAACTTTTTTCTTATTGCAACAATAAAAAAAAAATAAAAGTGTCATCTTGCGCTTGACATGAAAAACCTGGCCATGTGCTTGCTGTTTTCCAAAAACAAAAACCACTGCGTGTTTACCATTCCAATAATGCAGTTGTGCAGATGGCATGACTGGAAAAAGTGGAAATATGTCGGTAAATTTTCCAGTTTATTCATGAAACAAACTGAAATCCAAAGCGGAATTGAAAAGATAGAACATGAAATGGAACACTGGAAATGGTTTTCTCTGTACTTCCAGTTTGTGAGTGCACACAGAGCGCCACAGCGGCTATAATCGGTATGACGTGTTTCTTAATTCTCACTCATATTGAATTAATCATTTCTCAAGGGAGGAGTTACTTTTGCCAGTATGGCGAGCGGTAGGCGTTTCCTTGAATAGAATTTTGATTTTCACAGTCGAAAACAATAATTTTCTATTTGTAGTTGCAGGGGTTAAAAACCGGAGAGGGAGAATAAACCTACATAATGATAATACGTATAATAATGCTGAGCATTGTTTGAGTGTTTGTGGGATGTATGTGTTAAAGCCGGATTTAATTTAGTGATAAGAAACTATCATGGCTGCCGTCTTTTGGGGATGTCGTGGATGATATTATGTTGGTTAATCGGCAAAATGCCTACGGTTTTTTTTTGTTTTGTTTTGTTTGTCTGGTGTTTGTTGAAGTGAAGTAACTAAATACAGTTATGTATGAAGATAACTAGGTAGGTAGGTATTAACTTGGTGAAAATGTGATTGCGCAGTCAAATATTTGTCAATTTGAACTGATTAATGATTGAAAAGGTAGGAATAGGAATATTAAAACGACCTACCTATAGCAACTTCAAACATAAAATGAAGTTGATGCTGGAGATTGCCTGGCGAAAAATGTGTGTGGTGTTTCTATAGGTATTTGAATAAAAAAAAATTAAGAGTTTATGAAAAATTTGCAAGAATTAAAGGTAGGTACAATGAACCAAAAACTTAACGCTTGACAAGAGATAGGTATAGCTAGGTAGGTACCTACTCTTGGAGAATTCCTCACTTTTTGCGTGAGGCAGCAGTCTGGGACAAAAATATTTCTGATTCTTAGGTAGACGAGGCACCTCCGGCATGACAGTCATACGCGTAACCATTACAACACGGACTATTAATATCATGTGACAACAAAATTGAAAATTTATTAAATTAAATTAAACTTGCTTTAATAGATAGGTACCTACCTATAAGATATACTATCTTACTTATAGATAATAAAAAAAATACTTAGGTACCCGATTAAGACCAGCGAACGACTGATTTTCTTTATTTAATTTACTGTTTTTAATTGTGCTCTTAGGTATTTTGTCTTGATTTTCATATCGGGAATTGCAATTGTCAATACGACAATTAGGTGGTACCTATAAAAAAGTGTTTTTAACATAGGTATTCAAAGCGCTATTTTGCTGGACAAATCTTGACGATTCAAGTATACTCGTACCTACCTACCTATGAGAGATTTCTGTGTTGTTGAATAAATTAAATGGAATGGCTGATTGTTTGATAGTTTATAGATAAAGGGAAAACAAATAACAGACATTAAAAGGCGCACACATACTGCTTTCACACAAAAACGTTGATATTTATTGTTTTCAATATTTCACTAAATAAACAACCAATTTTTATCGAAATCTAAATTTTATTAAAACACCACAGCCAAAAAAAACACGCCAAGTTGTTCAACGCAAGTACATGTCTATTTTCTTCCCTATACTCCTAAATTGTCTATTCCAAATTTCACAAAAATGCTCTACACCCCCTTTCCAAAAATTTGAATAGGTATGTATAGGTTGGGGAAAGCGGGGCATACCGGGCCCCCGGGGTATATTGGGCCCCCTCGTAGGTATTTCTTGTTTGTATAAAGTGGGAGCTCCGAATTTGCATCTATCATTTTCAAATTATTATCCCTAGCAATACGGGGGAATTCCCTTTTTAAATGAAAGTGACATTGGTAGATCGTAGTAAAAAAAATATGCTTTTTTACACAGTTGATGTATTAATAAGGTGCAGTAAAGTGTGTGCTTTTAAGCGTGGAGTACATTTTAAGTTTAATCAAAAAGTAATCACATCAAAGTAAATTTATTTATTTCATATAAATCCAGTTATTTCATTTTATTAACTTACAAAAAACATAAAAATGAAATTGTTATTAAAAAATAGCACATGGGGCATAATGGGCATATGTGTGCTCATTATGCCCCATTTTTTTTGTGATTTTTATGTTCTTTGAAACACTTTTTCAGATGTTTCGCAATTACAAAAGAAAAACAAATAATCAACAATGGCACAAAGGTAACCTTCGCCGAGCTGTTGAAGCTGTAAAAACTAAAAAAAATGAGCTGTACGGCAGCTTCAATAAATTATGAAATTCTCCGAAGCACTCTTCAAAGGTTTTTAAAAAAAGCAGAATTACCTAAATCCCGGAGTTCCACTTTCAATAGAAAAAATAGGGATGTTTTAAGTCCGTATTCTCGGTGTCCCAGGAACAAAAGTTAAGCAATTACCTCAAGGATATGGAAGGTCGTTTGTTTGGGTTCTCTATAAAAGAATTTCGACAACTAGCATTTGAACTGGCAGAAAAAAATAATGTATCCAACAACTTTGACACTAAGACACGAATGGCTGGACAAGATTTGGCTGATAATTTCCTGGGTTTTAACCCGGTTGCTGTCACGAACTTTTTCCAGCTGCTGGAGGGATGCATAAAAAAACACGGATTTTCATCTGACAAAATATATAATGTACATGAGACAGGGATCACAACGGTAGCAAAGAGTCTGGGAAAAGTTTTGGCGACAAAAGGACGGAAACAAGTTGGATCTCTGTCTTCAGCAGAACGAGGACAGCTTCTTACGGTGGAAATATGCATGAGCGCTGATGGCTGGTATATGCCACCAATGTTTATTTTCCCTCGTAGAGAATGAAAGTTGAGCTAATGGTTGGAGCACCTCCTAATTCATGGGCTAAGTGCAATCAGAATGGCTGGATCACGAAGGACTTATTTTGGAAGTGGCTTAAAAAGTTTGTTGAGTGGTCAGGAGCAACAAAAGAACGACTCGTTTTGTTGCTCCTTGTGGACATGCAAGCCACGTTAAAAGCGTTGAAGTCATTGACACAGCAAGGGATCATGGTGCGGTTATGCTATGTTTCCCACCACATTATGAAGCCCTTGAGCTCATATTACAGCAATGAGGTAAAAAAAAAATGGCTAAGACAACATCATGGAAGGACAGTAACACAGTTTCAAGTTGGTCAATTGTTTGATCAAGCATATCTAAAATCGGCTACAATGTCAGTGGCTATAAACGGTTTCAAAAAAACAGGAATATGGCCTTATAATCCAGATGTTTTCGAAGATTATGACTTTTTACAATGCGAAACAACAAACATGCCAAATGGAGAGAATCTATCGAATTTAGATGAAACAGCATTAAGTTAGTCTTAGTTCACAAGCTCAAGCAATTTAATTTTATTCATTTCTTATCTTTTTATTTAATGTTATTAATGTTTGTTTGAATAAATAATTTCTTTTAACCACGAGAAATAAGTTTTTTTTTGTTTTTAAACCTTAAGGGACCCGATATGTCCCGCTTTCCCCTATAGCTCCAGTGCAGAATGTTTAAAATCATACAAGAATATTAAAAATTGAAGATTTTTAACCAAATATGTACAGTAAATAGAAGATTGATGTTATTTTTGTAATATTTCTTCTAAAGTGCTTATTTATCACCACTTTGTAAACCGACTTGACGAACACTTAGTTTCTAAAGGCAATTTGAAATCAATAGTTTAAAATTTAAAAGAGTCCATGCATCGATCTTGTATCTGTCACTAACGCTCCTCTGTTCCACTACCATTTGCTTCAAATTGCCTTTGGTGCTCCAAGAGCTATCAAACTTAATTTAGGAAATGGAAAGGCTCCTAGAAAAATCTAAATTGGCGTATTTGTCAGCCCAAATCAACGCTGCTGACGTGGGCCGTATCAGCAGCAGCTATCCACAACATCAGCAGGAAACAACCTTTCACTGGAATTGAACCAAAATACAAAGATCAGTAATCAACCGTCAAAGCGATCGAGTGGTAATTGCCCCTAATAAGCTATAGGTTTCAAGTATACAAAATACAAGACAGCCGATACACAGACGGACGGTTCAATGGCGGCGTCTTCTAGCCCTCGAGGTGATTGACTGAAGGCTCAATTGAGGGGCATAACACCGTGTCTATATTTTGAGGAAGATTGACACTTTTTGTCATTTTATCGTACGAGAAAAAAAAATTGGGCCCACCACCACCGATGGCGACGATATAATTATATTTATCGACAATGACCATTGTATATGCGGTTGTGGTATTGTGGATATTTCAGCAAAACAACGGATGAAACAAATTGGATTTATATCCAATTTTTTTCTTATTATTTCTGATCCGATCCTTTAAGTTTTTGAACCAAAGTGAAACAAAAAAAAAACGACGCCGGCCGTCTGTATTTTGTTCAACTGTCAATCATAAGTGGTGCTCTTGGTAAAATGTGTTGTGTATAAATTGTTATTCGGAAACAAGAGGATTTGGTAAGAGACACCATGTTATTATTGTAAGTTAATTATTTTCTGTTATTTTGTGTACGTTTTCCATTGTATTCAGAGTTTAGATATACAAAAGTTTAACAATGGGAGAATTAAACAAAAATTGTATGAAACAATTGAGCGAAAAGAAAAAAAAAAACTTCATATGCAAGACGTTATGAAGAGCCATGTTTAAGAAAATTGTGTGTGTACAGCCATCCACTGTTCATCAATTAAATAAAAATATTGATACAAGCAATTAAATTAGGTCTGGCCATGAGACAAGACTTCAAAAGATTGAAAAAATTGTTCCTCGTCTCGTCCTTGTATGACTAAAGTTGGTATTCACCGATCGCTCTTAGCTCCAAAAAAAACTTCTCTCAAATATTGTTTTCATGAGTTAATGAGGAAGGATGTTTTGAGTTAAGAGGCTCTCTAACTCAAGAGCGCTTGGTCTGAGCGAAATATTCAATTTTATGTTTTGAAAACACAATGTTTTTCTGGAAGCACCATAGAGACTCTCGGTAAGTCTCGGTCCAAAAACTACAGTCTCGTCTAGGATGCATGAATGATATTTTGAATAAGATATAGATATATAGGTACCTACCCAGTTTTAGGTTGAGTTAGTCTAAGAAAAAATGCTACAGGGAGGGAAAAAGTATTGACTCGTGTAATAATTTGATACAGACGTACTTAACTGGTTTGTCTTGTCTTTTATGTTGATTTGTTGATCTTGAATAAATGACGTTATTGTCAGCTGCCCAATTTAACATCGCCGATCGACAACACATAACACTTTAACGCCAAAGGCAATACTTACAGCAAACATGTTTTTTATAAAATTTATCTTTACCTACAAGAAAAAAATTTTACATAAAAAACCCATTCATAACTCTAAAAATCTGCATTTGAAAATTTTACTAATCCAAAATTCTGTAAGGCCAAAATTAAGTTTTCGAATTCTTTTTTAAATTTTTATTCTTCTTCCGAATTGTTTTCTAAACTTTCGTTTTTCTTTCACAAATAACTGTATTTATTTTATCTGATAAGTACTTGCTCGAAATCTTCATTTTCACATAAATTTTGAATTTTTAAAACCACTATTTGTTCGTTTCATTTAGAATTTCGGTCATTGATTGTTGCTCTGTTTCTAAAAAAAATTTAAATTTTTATAAAATTAATTAAAATTCTATAAAAGGTTGTCCAATCAGTTTTACTTCATTGATTTTAATTTTAGTGGTTATGTAAATATTTTTAAAAACTTCAATACTTGTGGCATCTTGTTGAACCTCAGAAAAATGTTGGATTGCATTCTCAATTTTTTTTATAGCTTGCATTGTCTTTCTTTTCATTTCATATTCGTCTATTATTTATATTTTCTAATTTAAATGTTATTAAAAAGAAAACAATGATGAAAACCTGAAGTAATAAAAAGGGGAATATTGGAAGGTATGTATGTCTGTCACGTTCGTTATGTTGCAAACGATTGCCTAGCTCGCAACCACGCATCTTCTAATCACTAATCTCCTTGCGCATCGCTCTGCTGACTCTTCCTCAGCATGTCTTCGAGTCATTCTTTGAAGGGATCGCACATTTGCTGTTGTCTGTTCTTGAGTATTATTCACAAATACTCGTCGCATTGCTTCAGCTCTACGAGTATGACGTCCTATGTTTGATCTTCTGCGAGGCATTGTTTTGATAATCTAAAGCAGATTTTTTGTTGATAAAATAATGTTTAAAAAAAGCAATCAAAAAAAAAAAAAAAACCAAACTCATCCAAAGGTGATATAAGATATGCTCAATAAAATGATAGGCAATACTGAAAAAGTGAAAATCGATTGTATTAATCTAAGAGCCGGCATCAAATTTTTGGAGTAGGGATACAACCAAAATTTATATGTATAGGTATAGATCACGTTATGCCAAATTCAATTGTCTTTAACGATTGTGGGGTCGACGTAACCACCTTAATCAACATACATAATGTAAATATATGATCAAAAGAGGATGGTGCCGTGATGTCAAAAAACTCGGTGTAATACCTACAGCCTAACCCTTGCCAGACTACTGCAAAAATGCTAAAAAATCAACCTTTGGGGAGAAATGTCGAATGATAGTGCCCTGATGTCACCAAATTCATTTAAAAAAAAACCTTAAATGACGTCTGGCAAGGTGAGGGCTGAAACCACATCGTCTTGCACCGACTTTTTGACATCAGAAGATGTTTTCTGATTTTTTTATATATCATTTAGGTGGTTACACCTTCCACCCCAAAAAACGAAATGTTAAAAACCTAACGAAAAAGTAAAAATAAAAATAAAAAGAACTTACATATTATGTAACAATTAAACGTTTTGGTTAGTTTGTTTGTATTATAAATCCTTGTGTCGTATCGAAATTTTAAAATGTATAAACTGGAAAAAAAATGGTAAATACCCAACGCAAAAAGAAAAATAAACATGGCTTACCAATTGAAAGTTGTGATAAAAGTATCTGATAGATGCATGTACCTTTATTCTTTAACCTATTTAATTTTCAGAATCTATGAATGTATAAATTGAAAAACAAAATGGTAAATACTTACAGAAAAAAGAAAAATAAATGCATGTACATACTTACCAATTAAATGTTATGTTTATAATCTTCTCCTTAAAGAAATGAGAATTAAAACATTAAAATTATTTTTTCTCTTTAATTTATGAATTTTCGACAGCTTAAACTTTTTTTGATAAATAAAATTTCTGGATTGCTTATATATCAATAATGCGAGTGTTGTTTTTTTTTATACCTAACGTACACCATTGTTTTTGTTTTGTTTTAAGTATATATAAACACGACCGTATTCGAAACCAATGTTGTGTCAACATTGCAGTCCAAACTATATATAATAATATATAGAAGATTTATAGAATTGAGAAGTATAGTATATAATATAGTAGTATAGAAGTAAAACGCCAGCCTAGTTGTTTTGAAGAAGATGAGGACGCAATGAAAATTTCAAAGTGTTTTAGAAAAACTAGTATATTTCGGGCGGTTGTTATAAACCCATCGAATAAAAGGAAGATCTTATCTTGGCTAAAAGCTTTAGTAGGCAGAAGTAAAAGTGGAATTTATAAGCGTGAAGGATCTTAGAACGGAACTTATTTCGTCAAATGAACTAGCAGTTAGAGTTCAGAATGGGGAACATTATTTTTAAAAGGGAAGAGCTGTAATTCACAAAGATTGTTTGAGAAGGTTAACCAGGTATCTTCATCTTTATTTTTTTTTTAATTTTGATTTTGAAAAGTTATTTGTCATAAACTATAAAAATATAATTTTGGCTTTAAGAAAACATACTTATTGTTTGATTTTTTAACTGTTCCCATTGTTTCATTTTTATTTTTTGTTAATGTTTGTTTTTTTTCCCCATATTTTTGTCTTTTATCGATTCAAGCTAAACTAAAACTTTGCACAACATATTTAGTCCATTCAAAATACATTTACATATTATGTAGTTGAATAATTTCAATTTTAAGGCACTTCCCGTTGACAGTGGTCGGTCTTACTAATAATCTAGCGGGCAAAATTATTTTTCAGCAGAAAAATCATGTTTTAAATAAATTATTTTATGTTTGATGAGCACTAACAGACACGCAAACTTGCGATATATGTATGGATCTGAAGAAATCAACAGCGAGCCGGTTCAAATAATATGTATTTGTATTTAATCTAGAATTCTTCCTTTAAACTTTCTTGTGTCCTTATTTCTTGAGCGTTAGGCCTCTCCCGAAAGCTGTCCTAAAGGAAGAATGCAAGATGCACTTTGTTTTTCTTTTTAATATATCAGATTTCATGTTTAGGTACTTTGGTAACAATATAATATATATGTATATGTAAAGATATGAAACAGTAAAATTATTTAACTTTTAGTATTTATGTTATTAAGAAAAAATAACTCATCAAAAGTAAATGAAAATATATTTCAAAAAGTATTGAGGAACAACAAAAAATTAGCATTGGTTTTAGTTTTTATTTAATTAAATACTTTCCATCTACGAATTTATATTTTCGAAATAAGCCAGTTTTTCGGTGGGTCAAATATTTCTTTTTTAAATTTTTTTTTTGGCTGATTATTTCTTTGCAGAGCATAATACTTTTAACAGTTCCACAGAGGAGCTTGTTGGTGGTTTCGTATTTGATAAAGTTCATTTCAGAGAACTTGCGCTCTGCTGTGGCAGAACTATGGGACAAAACTGCAAAGTTTAGCATATAATCAGAAAGCTCTTGAAACATTGGTTTTTCGATTGCATTTTTTTATATAGGAAGTAGATTTTATTTTTTTTTTTGCTTACCATAACTGTACAGATAGCTTGTATGCTATGTGTAACATACTTTCCATAAAGCTTATCCATGAATAAAGAGGCGACAACCCAAGAGATAAAGATCTTTTGAACACAACTTTATTCAAAATCAAAGACAGACTATTCAGGGGCCCTATTATGTAAAACGATACTCGTTGAAACTCTATCGTTTTCGATAAAATGCGATTACGTAAAACGAAAATCGTTGATGTTTAATGATAATCGTTTTTACTAACGACTGACATTTGGCAGTCGTAAAGCTTTCGTTATCGTTCATAATTTCTTATAAAATAATTTGTGTCTGCAGACCGCCGGTAATTTTTTTTTTTAAGTAAAATATACCTATAATCATAGTGGAATATAATAAAAGTGAAATATATCATAGCATAGTGAAAATTAACATTTTAGGTTAATATTTATTTTATAGGCTACCAAAACAATCAACACAATCAAAGCAATTAGATTTCCTCATAGCTTTTATGGAACGCAACCCAGGTGTTGCGAAAAATTATTTTCCCAATAGCCAATCAAAACAATCAAAAACAAGCGTGAAGTAGGTTGCGCTTCAAAAAAAAATAGTTTTTTATGTTTTCACTTGGCAACATCTTTCTAACGCCTTTTTCGTTTTACATAATCACTCTTTGTCGTGACTATCGTTTACTCCAGTATCGTTTATTTGACTTTCGTTTCGTTTTACGTAATAGGGCCCCAGCAACACTTTTGTGATGAGGTTGTCATTGATGATAGTGTAGTGTAGATTTTTTCGTTGATCATTGTGAGCATAAAATTTGGTGTTACTACCAAATTAAGGTTGTCGATGTTAAGTTTTGTAGGAGAGAGGTTGCTTATTTCTTGTTCTACATATTTCACTTACTGAGAAATTAACTCAACTGTCTCTTTGGCAAATATAAATTTGACTGGTTCACAATTACTGGTAGAATAAATGCGGCTCCAGTCGGATTTTGCCACACAACTTGTCTTTTTGCCCAAAGCTTAAATTCATCTGAAAAGGAACCATGCTAATACTGAATAAATTATCATCTATCTGAACTTCCGACGAAAACTTCTGTTTGTATTGTGTTTACTGAGAACCATATCAGAGCCCATGTTGATCAATATTTCAAGATGCTTTTCGCCACCTTGAAGTTCATTTATTTTAAGTTCCCGATCCAAGCAGAGCCGTTCTATGGTATGATCGACCATCAAGTATTGACTTTTAGCATAAGCTTCGGTAACTTCAATTTTGGCGGCTATCACGCTTCCGGTTTAGAACTTTTTCATAACAAGGGAAGAGTTCTTTGCACTTCAAGTTTATTTTTTGGCGTAAGTATAGATAACTTGATATTGATGTTTCAATAAATTAATGTCAATCATTAAAGCCAGTCCCAGTGGAGAGACAGAGGTAGATGGGATTCGTTATAAGAACTTCGATTTTTAAAAAATATTTTCACTTCAGTACCTTTACCCGATGAGGCTTGCGAAAGATCCTTAATGATGTTTGCTGAGTCCATTTTACCCAATTTGCGAAGTACAACTTCACCAGCTTTAATTATTATTTCTTCAGGGCTCGATGAATTTTTAATTTTTTGAACTTTGCGTGTTTTGTTTTTCGCAGCATTCCTTAAAACTCTTTCTTGTTCTTCACGCAACTACCGCTTTTCACTCATTTTCCACTAATTTTGAGCAGCAAATTCTTGATGGATGAATTTTTTTTTTTTTTTTTTTTTGAGCACCTTGAGACAGTTCTTTAAGTTCAAATTGGTCAACAATAAACGCTCATACCACATCAATCCTTTTTGTTTCCTCAGTTTTCAGCCAAATTTCAAAAATTTGATTACTCGAAATATTGGAGACCATTCTAAAAATGAAAATACTTGTATGAGTGTGACAAAAACGCACAAACATTTTTTCTCTTACCTGATAGACAACACTCCAAAGAATCACTTTTTATAAGTTTTGAGCCAGAACTCAGTGGAACTTTGCCATTTAACTTCACTTGGAAATTCCACCAAAAATAAAATATCAAGTCGAACTTGAGCAACTATTTAGTATAAAAAATTATTTTAAGAAAATATTTATTAATGAAATCGTTTTTCTATTACCCATAAGTTATTCCTTTCAAGAAAACAAAAATACTGCGATAAAGTCACTGTTACACTTTTGATAGCTAAAAGAAACCACACAAAAAAATACCTTTCTCTGTAACCGCTAAGTGACTTTCATCAACTATTAACATCTGAGCTTAATATAGCCTAATTAGTGAGAGAGATAAAAAAAATATGATTTACAGTTACCTAAAGCTATCCATATCATTTTCGAGCAATTCGCTCTACTTTGAATTTTACATTTTTTTTTTTATAATTTGCGCCCCACAGTGGCGCCAATTGACTTTTTTGGTTGCAAAAATCATAGCTCTTAAGCGAATACAGATATCGTGATAATTTTTTTTCTACTTAAAGGTAATTTGTGAATTTTAAGAAAAAATATTTACAGGGTGTTTCAGAATCTTCTGCTAAAATACGACTTTCTTCTCATAGGAAATAAACTTAATATTTTACCTCAAAACTTGTCAAAAGCAAATAACTGAAGTAAAAACAGGGTGTCTCAAAGTCAAACAAAGTCACAGTGGTGCATAAAGTAAATAAAAATAATTTTTTTAAATATTTCTGCTGGTGTATAAAAAGCCTTTTTTTAGTATTTTGCTGCACTTTAGAGTGAAAATATACAACTTCAATAGTACATTTTAAGTCAAGGTATAGTGAAAGTATGTAAAATGCTTTAAAATAATAAAATTTAAGAAAAATTCCTTACAGGGTGTTCCAGAATTTCATATTAAAAAATTGTATCCAAAAAAGTAAAGGTTTTTAATTAGTGGCACATCAACATAACAAATTATTTCAATAATATATTTTAATAATAACAGTGGAGAGTAAATAAATTAATAAGCAAGTAAAAATAAATAAAAACAAAAAACTAGATTTTTTGGAAACTTTCGTCGAAGTCCGAGGTGATTTCTAGTAAACTAATCATTTCTGGAGAGTATCGTGCTTTGAGGTCTTTTTCAGTTCTAACATGCATTAGCGAAGAAATAAGAGGGTCCGATGAGGCTGCAAGCATGTTTAATAGGTCTTCATTCTGCCGCATCCTTGAAACCTTGCAAGTATTTTGGTACGAATATTTTTTGTAGTCCTTATTTTTGGATTCCTGAGCTTCTTCTGACAGTTCTCCGATTGGTAACGACTAATACTCGATTATACTTTGGCCATTAGAAAAAAATTTATTTACTTTTCTTTTGTTAGTCCCAGATCCATAAACAAGGCTAAGGCGTTTGCACTTTCATACGTGATAGGATCTCTTTGAGCAGTGCGAATACTTGCTTTAATCCTTTTAACTCTTAGTGGACTTGCTACTGATACTGCCTTGATTATATCGGCCTTCTGCTTCTCATGATCCTTTTTATACTTTATAACTAAGGCTGTTGAAAGATTTGCAGTGGTGATGTCGTCAGTAGCATTGATCAATTTCTGTTTCTTGGTATATGACGAGCACTCCGTTATAGATTTCCTTGGCCTTCCTCTAGAGTTTTTTAATGTACTTTGTAAATTATCCGCGCCCGCTCAAGGGATTTTTAGTGTACCCTTTATATGTTTCAACACAGCTCGGGCGTCGCGCTAGATTAGCGAATTCGACCATTTCGTCCGATTTTTAACATGTTATTCAGTAATTACGTATATTACTGATTAAAATGGCTTCTGTTGCAACTTTTCCCACTATCAGGGTAATTTTCATATTTTGGCTGGTTTTTGAAGATAAAAAATCTTATTAACCATTGTAAAATAAATGTTTTTCTTTCTAAATTGGAGTATTAAACCGGGAACCTTCTGATTACCAGCAGAGCACTGTCTGCGCCAATTAACAATAAAAAATTACAATTGATTTTTGAAAATTGGATTGAATTTTAATAAGTAATCTTTTTAAAACAATATGTTTTTGATATTATGGATAATATTACTCCATAAAAAGCTGTTGTTGATTGTTTAATAGTTTTTTTTCTTTGTGTATGATTACGGTTACTGTGAATTTTTTTTGAAAATTCATTTTTATTAAATTCAAAGTTAAAACTATCATACAGCTATACAAAAATTCATTCAAGTTATACTCGATAATATCTAGCTTTTTCGTTCCTCAATCGAACAACCATGATGAGGAAGTGTTGTGGTTTCAACAAGACGGCGCGGCTGCGGCGCGGCGTAACATGTTTCGATTTAAACACCTCTAGACCATTTTTCTGTGGAGATATGTTAAGGACTTGCATACCCGCCTAATGGAAAGCTTTAACGTGTAAGGCTCATCATCATCAACATCGGCTCGACAACCGGGGTCCGGTCCTGGCCTCCTTCAACAAGTCTCTCCACCTATCCCGGTCTTGAGTCGACGCCATCCAGTTGCGCACCCCAAGGCTTCGGGCGTCCTGTCCTGCGCCATCTCTCCAGCGCAAGCATGGTCCACCACGCTGCCGTCTACCATAGAATGTACCACAAAGGACTTTTCGAGCAGGTTCCTCTTCACTCATGCGAGCTAGGTGCCCTGCCCACCGGAGTCTACCGAGCCTAATTTTTGTCACTATGTCTGCTTCAAGGTAGATTGCGTACAATTCATGATTGTACCGTCTCCGGAATCGTTCGTGTAAGGCTCACTTTGTTGTTATTTGCCTAGATGTGATTTATCCCTTAGTCGCCTCTTACGACAAGTGGAACTCACTGCTGAAATATTCTTAATCCGTCAAAGATTGAAACTTTAACAACTCTGGTGGCATTACATTTCATTTATGAGACACCACGCTCAATCCAATTCGACGTATACAGTACACTGACACTCTTCGTGGCTCTTCCTAAAATTTTTAAACGTAGTCTATTACCAAACCTTAAATTTTAATATCTATCCTAATTAAATAAATTTCTCATCATTTTAATGTATGAAATATTTTTCTAAAACAAGATTTAATTTTTAAGTAATTTATTAATTCCTGAATGTGGAGCTTTTAAAAAAATAACACACCTATTTATAAATAACACAAGTTTATGTTTTTTTTTTGTGGACCAATGCAAACCTGAACGTAGAACGTAGCACTTTAAAAAAATCACCCAGTATAGATATGTATAAGAATTTGCTGCTGTGATAATGCGTTAAGTTAACTTCTTTCATCGTCATGATGGCATGACACTGTGCTCGAAACAATTACATGTATCCTCAACGGGTGGTATTTTCAAGAGAGTGCTCTCTCGCTTCTTTAAAGCGACACACGGTATAGGATGTGTTTATACCTTTATACAGATGGCGTGAAACTCTAAGCTATGCAACTGACAGAATTTAGACAGCTCTTGCACTTATGATAGATCAATATACCTAACTATAGTCTAGTTGCAAACAATATCAAAGAAGACCTTCATCATCAGATCTGCAAGATGCGACAAATAGGATCTCTTGGGCAGGACGATGATGACGACACGATAGATAATCCCAACTCTCGGTTGGAAAACCGCCAAAGGCCTGGTTGCCTGGGATACATAAGACAGAAAAAAAAATTCAAAAAGCAGCAAGCAGAGTTAAGGGAATAATACTAAATTCCTCAGTCAGTGTTATGTATGCGAAAGGCCAAAACATGACACGTTTGTGAATATCCACATGTTTTAAAAGCAAACTGAAGGGGTTCTACCTGCAAGATAAACTTGTTTTTTGCTAATTTACAGGACAGCTAAAACATGACCGGAATCCTTACGGCTTATTTAGTGGCTTGTTTTGGTCCAACCGAGGAGGTAAAAACTCTTTGCTTTTTAAATCGTTTGTATAGTATATTATGACCTGGTAGGTGATCAAGTCCCAACAACCCATAATTGCATTGAGCTGAGGATTTTAAAATTTGTATTCATTTAAAATTCTTAGCAAAGATACAAAAGAACAACGACATGGAATCTTGGCGCCTTCTAAAAATAAATGTTTAGATGTCGCTGTGCTTGTTTGAGTCGTGTCACAAATATTTGAGCTTGACCTAAAGCTCTTATAAAAAATTCTAAAAACTATAGGGAAAATATTGTAACATAGGGTTAGTCTGCTCTGTTTGTCTGCATCGGCACTATTTCAAGAAACCTGTTAAAAATTGTAAAAAAAATAATTTTGATGAATTTCAATGCGTTTCATAAGATATCCAATGAGTGCATATATGTATAGGTACCTATGCTGCGATAATTCTTTCAATAAAATAGTTGAAATGCTTTTTTTTGTGGTTAAAATTCTTTTTTTTTGTGTTTTTTTTTATAGGTTGCTTTTAAATATTTATTGCTTCGATACAATAGAATGACATTTACCGTTGGATCAAACAATATATAGGTCTGTATGCCAATAAACGACAAATGCCATTTTCCTTCGGATTAAATAATTTTAAAATCGAGTTCAAACGGAAATACATTATCCTACTGAGTATAAACACATGTATTATTTCTTAATACTTTTTTGACATTTAACTCAGTACGATAATGAGGAAGAGCTTTTCAGTGAAGTTTGACATCCTTCATATTGCTATTTCACTTGCACTGGTCAATCTTTTTCGTTAAGTTTAAAAAAATGCTAATATCCAGAGATGATTTGCAAAAAGTGAAGTGAAAAATGTATCAGGGCGATAAATTTTGATGCAATATAAAGGGTCATATTCATACTCGTCTGTCAAGTTGTTTCTTTGTCTTTTCTAAGCTTACCTGAAGTTTATGCTATTCATAGACTATTTAGACCCGGCTCCAAAAGATAAACTGGAGCTCAATCCTTAAAAACGGTTGACTCTTTGGCTAAGTTTTTTTTTCTATCTGTCAAAAAATGGATTGGATTTCGGGGGCAATAGTACTAAAATTGTAGTGGAATTCTGTTTTTTATTATATATAGCTGCCAAATTCTTTATGAATAGCAGCTGTTAACCTGTGTGTTAACTTAAGACTAGAGGCCAGTTGGACTAGGTTCTAAAGTTTGACTATGAATATGCCCCAAAAAGTTTTAACTAAATATGGAATTGAGGTCATCGACGAAAAACATCGCCCCAAAGGATAATTTTAGATTTTAATATACATATTATGTACATTGTACATACTTACATACATATGTACATAAGTATGACTAGACACCTTGACCTTTTATAAAGACCGGAGTTGGAGCTTGATGGCTACTATCTTCTTGTAGACGGAAAGGTCAATAAAAGTGAAAAATTTTTGCTTACCATCTGTCATATTTTTGACAGCCATTTCTCGTTTTCTCTACTGACTTATGACCAGTGCCTCCGTAAAAATTGCGAACAAGCTTCACTTTTTAGCCCGAAGTTAGGAATTTAGGTACTTTATCTATGAGGATATGTTGGTGTATTTTTTTGACTTCCAAAGCAAATCGGCATAATCGGCACACCGTCTTAGCTTTTTCGTTTTTTGAAAAAAAAATCCTTATTTTTAATATTGCCCGGATTTATGAACCAAAAAATGCTGTCAAATTATGACAGATGAAACCTTTTTTCATGTTTCTATTGCCTCGTCTCTATCTCCCTTATTACCAATATTGATTTATTTAAAGGTAGGGGAGAGTGGGACAAGAAGCACCACTTAAGCTTTAGACGCTCCTAATTTTTTTTTCTTTTCATAAAAGAGAAGCAAATATTTTTCTAAATAATACTTTAACCTTTGAACTCCAATATAGTTAGCAATCACAATAGTTAAACAAGTATATATAGAGATATGTATATACATAAGTATATGTATATGACCTTACCTCAAAAGTCCGTTTTGCCCCACTAGCGGGGCATAAAGGACCTTTAAAAGGGGGCAAAATGAACCACTGATTTTATTTAACTTTGATATTGAAAATAATCGGCATGGTATTAAAAACACTTATATTTATTTGAAAGTATTAAAAACTTAAAGTATAAAAACAATAAACAAACAAAGGAAGCGTAGAAAAATAAGTAAAAAAAAAAGGAACGAAACAATAAAAAATTTATATTAGTTATGTATGTTCGAACCATCTTTAAAAATAAATGTTAAAAAAAAGTTGAATTTATCTTGTGAAGGTCTTGGAGCAAAGCAGACTTATCTTAGAAAGTTGTTGCTTTGCTTTGAAATTGGAACCAGTACGTCATGGGGCAAAACGGACTACTGGTCGGTTTTGCCCCACGACGTACTGGTTCCATTTACCCAACAAGAAGTTTTTTTAAAAAAATATTTTTATTTTTTTTAACTATTTATTTACTTTATTTTTAGCTTTTTTAAACAACACAAAACGATCACAAGCAATAAAAATGCACTAAACAATGGAAAGATCCAACCTGTTGTTTTGGATCGGTTTTGAAAAGTGGTTGTTTTTTTAACAGATGGACCGTTTTCAAACTTTCTTCATTTAAACCACAACTAACTTCAGTTTTTCAATGAAACTAAGGGATGTGTTGGAAAAGTTGGTTGTTCATAAGTTCTCAACATTAAATATAAGATGGAGTTAGGAACCACGCTAAAAATCGGTTTGGTTCTTTTTGCCCCGAAGTCCTTCTTGTCCCACTCTCCCCTACTCAAATTGGTACGTGTATATATATAGGAATTATAATAGGTACATACATATGTAAATAACGTAACATGCTACAAAAATAATAATTTCAATAATTATGAATTTCGAGGCAAACAATTTCATCTAATTTTTTTTTTTTTTCAATTAAACAAAATGTCCCTTCCAAAGGAGCTATATCTTGCTCTTTCATTCATTACAATAATTGAATTTTATGAATAATAAGGGCGCCGTGGCTTAGTTGGTTAAAGCGCCTGTCTAGTAAACAGGAGATCGTGAGTTCGAATCTCGCCGGGGCCTTTGTGTGTCAATAGTTCATTTTTTATTAAATCAGACATTCCTCAAATCCATATCGTTAAATCGTTTTACTTCGCTCCAGAAAAGGAAAATTGAATTGAAATTGGAATCCGAATTACGAACAGGAGATTGTTATTCCCTTTTTTACTCATTATGATTTTGTTAACATAGAGACCATGAATGTACATATACAGAGCCTCTGGCTTCTGTTGGCCTGCTCGTAAGCCTTACCAGTAGAGAGGATTCCTGCAAGTCAGGAAAACTCAAGAACAACAAATCATATCATGCCAAGACTGAACATTCATAGATACCTATGTACGAGTATGTTTTACTTTTCTGATGAATCAGATGTTTTCGAGGACGGACATTGATACACATTGGCAATGGGGTGAATCGATGATGACATTGATTCCACCACTCTGTGACACCTTGGTAATATTTTACTGTTACCCCTAGAAAAATTTTGTCCGTCTCAATTCACTTGTCTTCTCGACACCCCAAAAAAGCTTCCTTGCTTGGGTTCTCAGACCTAAATTATGTTATATCCCTGAGTGTCCCCTCTACTGTGAGACCACCACTACTCCTATGCGCCATCGTGAACGGTTCCCGCAAGATGTACTTCAGCTGTCCCCAACTATCCCCAGTTGTGCAGATTCTTCTACCGTCTTTCTTTGCCAAGCGCTTCTTGGTCGACCTGCTCGTCGTTTGCCAATCCACTGCCACCCATTGATTTGATCATACCAAGAGGAAGTACGAGTGTGATAGAACCAATCCTGACCTGTTCTCGTATGAAGTTCATCCTTGGAGAGATGTTTTTGCAGACATCTTTTTATTACCTTTTGCAGCTTTCTTGTGACAGCTTATTCGTCTTTTCAAGTGCTGAGCACAACTGTCTTGGCTTGGTCTTTAAATTCTGTTAAATAATTACTTTCCTACGTACTTTCAGACAGAAAAGCATTTTTAAAAGTAAAACTAATAAATGCATGGCCATAAAAGCTTGAAAGGAATTATAACAACAAAATATTTCCAACTTTCTCCAATGTTGCTGAAAAATTCTAAGTCTTATTGGAAAATTCTAGAATTTCCCCATTCAGGGAATTTTCTTACAGTGAAAGAATTTTTAGAAACAATCATAATAAACAATTGAAAATCGTAATTTTTGAAATAAATAAATACTTATCTATCTCTGCATGTAATTCTTTTTACACTTTTTTTAACTACATATAAGGCCTTCATATTGTTTATGTTCTTAAATGCCTTCATTAAAATGACTTAAAATAATCTATTCTGTTTTTTTTTTTTTTGTGAATTCATTCTTCATTGGATATGGTAAAAGGATATTCCACCCGACAATGGCAACCCCAAAAATAAAACAAAACAAAAAAACATTTCTCCTAACAAATTACCATAATAACAATTTTTTCTTGACCAATGGTATGAGAGCTCAAGATCTTTTACCTTGATAAGATTCTGCTTTTATGTGCCTTACCTTTATTCTGCATTTTTGTTTTCCATAAACTTACTCCATTGTTTTACCTTCCGCCGACGGATAATCTTCCACCAATGAATGCCCTATGCACTAAAGTTCTACCAATATGAATTGAATATACATAGTACGTGTATGTACCTTCATCCAGCAGTAGCCCATGTAATGAGTTCGCGTATATTCGTTTTACAATTTTTTGGGGCGGTTTAACTTTTGTAATTTGACTCAAATTAGCTGGCTATATCGTATATAGATCTCTACTTAAGGGGTACCTTTCTATTCAGTTAAAAAGTGAATTATTTAAATGCAAACCTAAGGTGCAGTAGGCTGCTGTATATATATGTACTACTTTGCATAAAATGCTATAATGATTATAGTCTCCATAGGCATAAGTAGAAAGGTTGTGTGATGGTAAACTTTGATGGCATATCAATAACATGTATTCGCATTACAAGAGTTGACCTCTTTCACATTCCATCAACAAATTGAGTATCAAAATATTTACATTTTTAATTGCTTCGATACATGTTTAAATTTTGAAAGGGTTGAAGAAATTGGTTGTAAGGAATTCATCGGAAGATGTTCTCAAACAGCTCACAGCAAAAATGCCTCAGGGACGTGCGTCGTTAGGGTTGCCATACCTATACACTCCTGCACGTTGAATGCTTTTTTTAACATAATTCTTCACAATTTCAGGTCTACGTTTCTTACATTTATCTTTGAACTTTTTAAAATGTTTGTATTTGAAAGAAAATATTTATATTTTGTATGGAACAAACGTCATTTTAAGACTTTAAAGCTTGTTAAATATTTAAAAGCGTTTAGTGCAACTGGCTATAAATGATTTAACTTTGAGTTTTCTTCAAATAATAGGTTTTTAAGTCTTAAAATGACATTTGTTCCATACAAAATACGTCATTTTAAATTCATTCAAGAGCCTGTTAGATATTGGTGCAACCGAACATTATACTTTTATTATTTAAAACGAAATTTGGTTTGTTCTTTCAGTAGTGTTATTAAAAATAAATTTATCTTCAAACTTTTCAAAATTTTTATATTTCATAAAATTTTCATATTCCTAAACTGTCAGACTTTTAGAATGTATTTTTTTGATTGATGGTAACCCTATTTGCAATCCACCTTTTGCTGTTTGTTAAGTTATACTCAATATAATTAATATCACTCAAAACATTGAGCTGTGATGCGTTTGACATGTCATCGTACCAAAATTCCGGTCCCGGTAATTTTATTGCCATAAAATATTAAAGTTATTCTTCTCAATGTTATAAGAATGATAGGATTAATTTACTGCCCCAAAGGATGCGTCCGACAGAGGCAGTGATGCGGCTTATTAATAAAAGGTGTATGTGTACCTATTTTACCTTCTTCTGCCTATATCAAGTTATCCTTGTTTGGGGTTGATATTATGGAGAATACCTGAATTGCAGGTGAAAATTAATTTCGCAATTATTATTATTAAGGCGTGTTAATTAGTAAGGTATCATCTGTTTCTGAAATAATAACAGTTGCGTTTAAATTTGGAAACATTTGAGCTACATTTATAAACAGATAAACATAAGGTGTTTTAAAGTAGGTTTGAGTTGATATAAATTAAAATATTTGTATGTTGCAGTAAAAAAATATATCGAGCTGATTAATTTATCTAGATTGTACCAATATCTTTCACAGATTTGTTTAACTGAAATTTGTTTTTAAACCTGTTTTTAAACTTCACGAAAAAGTTTCACCGATAAAAATGAGATAGCAATATGAGAGATATCAACCTCGTGTAACTCTTGTGTCATTTAACAGCATTGCGATTAGCAATTGGGTTTCGCACTAACAGGGTTGTTCCATAAGTACCAAGTAGATACCACTAAAAGTTGTTCTGAAACTGTAAGCCTAAATTTAAAATCCATAAATGTTAATATTTTTAGAAAATATTTGCTGTTTTCTGTTTACTATTGACGGTGCTGTTGATGTTGCTGATGGTTTAATCTGTTTCGCGCTTAATTGTTATTATTAATTTCTCCTATTTTTATCTCGTTTGCTTTTCAACTACATATTGGGGCATATTCATAGTCAAATTTTAGAACCGAGTCCAACTGGCCTCGAGTCTAAAGTTAACACACAGGTTAGAAACAGCTGCTATTCATAGAGAATTTTGCAGCTCTGTTTAGTAAAAAACAGAAATCTACTACAATTTTAGTAGTATTGCCCGTCAATCCATTGAAATTCAATACATTTTTTGACAGATAGAAAAAAACAACTTAGTCAAAGAGTCAGCCGTTTTTAAAGTTGAGCTCCAGTTTATCTCTTGGACCCGGGTCCAAATTGTCTATGAATAACATAAACTCCAGCTTAGCTTAGAAGAGACAAAGAAACAACTTGTCAGACGACTATCAATATGCCCCATTATATACAACCGACGCATAATTCTGTCAACAAATTACATTATTTTAAAAACTGAACATAGACCCAGTTAAGTGGTTATCCTTTATTTATTTGGTGCAATAAAGTTTAAACGGGTTCAACAAATATGTGGGCCAAACTTTCAAACGCACAAATAAATCCACCATTCAAGTTGCCAGAAAACTTTAATCTTGCTCCAATTTCAAAGAAAATTTTTTTAAAATGTGGTGTTGAAATCAGGATTGCTGATTTCTGAGTTTGGTGAAAACAAGTAGGTCTATATTTTGAGACGCCATGACCTAACCTATTTCCATTTTCAGTTTGGACCATGATAATTGGGACACACCTACAAGAACGTAGAATTCCAAAATTTCTTTCAAAACAGAGAAAGTGACGACTTAAAATTTTTTTCATCAATATTTCCGCATGCGTGATTTCTAACTCCATGATAACCAATTACTTATTTTTTTAAATGTCTAAAAATTATCACAAAAAATTGAAAAGTAAAATAAAAATCTTTAACAAAACTAAACTAAAATTGCTAAATAAACTGACAAGAATGTTGCAAGTACAAATTATATTTTAAGTTTATTTTTTTTTGCACCAACAATAGGTTATTATAACTTTAACTATACCAATTTTTTGTTGACATTTAAATCAACAAGAGTTTTAACTCAAATAATTAACTAACTTCAACAAATATGCTTCAGAAAAAACATGAGGGTGATAGCTTCCGACAGCTTCGATGAATCCGAATCCGACATTGTCAGTCTTTTTATTGCGTTCTTCTTTCTTCGTGCAATCGCCTAATTCTTACAATTAAATCAAAAATCAAATAACCATTACATAAATTTTCTTTACTATTAGAAAATTTCACAGCGGTTTGGCCTTGCTTATGGTTTAAACCAAACTGACCTCAAAAACCGGCCATAAGATTTCAATATACATATGAAAGTCCCTTGTGAAAGATATAATATAAATAAATATGTTTGTACATAATGTATGTAATATAATTTGTCACAAAAAAATATTGTATGCAATTTTAATGACATTGATATCAATTTGAAATTGCGTGATTGTTTGACAAATTTTGCAATTTCCAAAATTGTGAATTTTTAACCAGCGCAGCGTAGTGAAAAAGTTAGTTTTTTTATAATTAGACCGCACTCAAGGGGATTTTATGTACCCTTTATATTTCAGACACAGTGCGAGCTTAAGGTAAGTAGGAGGGGATTTGAAAGGAGATGTCGGTGAACATTTGTCTTGAATTTCGTCACATCACAATGAGAGGGAAAGACAGAGCATGGAAGGGTATTCCACATTCGCGTAGTACGGGTAAAGAACTAATCCCTGTACTTGACAGTACGGCCGAAATTGGGTTCAAGAGCAAACTGATGAGCATTCCTACGCGAGTATTACGGTTGAACGTTTAAGGGGAGGAATGCAACTGGCTATTTAAATAGAGCACTTACCGTAAAAGTAACGATAAAAGAGTGAGAGACAGGAAACGTTACACCGGTGTTCGATTGACGTAAAAGTATCGATGATGTTCCTGTCTCCGATCATTTTGAAGGCTTGTCTTTGTATACTGTCCAAGAGGCTTAAGTAAGTTGCTGGAGCACCAAGCTTTGGACGTATATAACTTTTATAGATAATAGCCAGATCAGAAGGGGAAAAGAATTTCTTGCATCTCCAAGGGAAACCTAAACATCTTGCAGCATTTTTGGCGACGTTAAGTATGTGATCATAAAATCGCAAGCTGATTAGTTTCTTCGATGCAAGTGCCACTCATAGATAATGGAAGGGGGGGTATGTCTCGCTTTAACGACAGAAGGCAGCATTGCGTTTTCGAAGCTTTAAATTCTACGCGGTTTCTTAATCCCCAAGACAATTTAGTGTGTCATTTCGGCTTTCAACTTTATAACTAACTGTGGATTAATTTCGCGATTCCTAACAGCAATTGGGGCAAAAGACGTCATTTCGTTCATAAATTCTCAAATCAGTTTCGAAGTTATAACATTTCCAAATGAGGTAATTTCACACAAATTTCCACGAAATTGCCTCGGAAATCAGGTCAACGCATTTAGCATAACATAATTCGATAATTTGAAATTTCTTTATGAGACAGAAAGAGAAAACAACAATGAGCTGTCAAACGAAATTGCCTCATTTGTAATGTGACTGCCTTTTTTCGTAATTTACAATGTTACCTGTGAAAACGTAGTGTTAGGGCAAAACACATCCTGAGAATTGAATAATAAATCTTGTATCAAAAAATTGTGTTGTTTTTTATTAATTAATAAAAAATGTATTGCATTAGTAATTAATAAAACAAATATTTTATCGCACATCCCTCATCGCATTTTTTCCCACGTTCTAAATTGAATAAAACAAATAAACAAACAGAGGAGAAACGACACACTTACAATATGTAGATACATTTATGAGGCTCGATCGATATATGCACGAGTATGTACAGAGGAAAGATCAAGCTAAGACGAAGACACACTCTTGCGAATCTCCTAAGACACCTTGTCGTCCTACAGTCGTACACCAAGTCAGCAATGATGGGCTTACTCTCAAAATTCCAAAGCTGTGCAACAGTTCACAGATATCCATCTATTTGGCATTTTATTTGGTTCGGTTTGCACACACGATGTATCATGGACTCATGGTGCAAGATATACATACTTAGTTGGCCCAAGCTGAAGGGAATCGCGCACTCAGACAGTTTGGCTGGCAGCCTTACTTAGCTGGTTCCTTCTTCGTCTTCGATCACTGGAACTCATGATGGTGGCTTACTATATCCGTCTTAGTGCTTCTTCTTCAGTAGCCAATTAAATTAAGAAATCTGTTTTTGCGATTTCATGCACAGTGCTTCTTCTGAGGTTGGTTTTGCTGCTCATCCTTGTCTGCTTCGGTAGATTGGGGGGACGTAGAACAGGGACACTTTGACTACTGTTGAGACTTAAAGATTTGCCATTTAAACGATTTTAATATTAAACATAAATCGTTGCCACTTGACTGGAATAGGACGAGTAGTCGCGACTCGATTCGTCGCGACAGACAATCTGAACAAAATTCGTTTTCATTGAGAAACTTTTACGGCATGGTGGTGGGCTATTTCGCATTCGCATTTAGAAGAGACGACCTTAAAAACGGTAGCATCAGAGAGGATATATCTTTGCTTTAAGTTTTATATAGTAAGTATGGGAAAACACTGTAGGTACACATTTTGACTGAGTTCCTCCTCTGTAGGAGCATTGCTTGCGAGTTGCGAGGTGTATTCTTCTCAGTCTGAGTAGGACGATTTTCACAGGTGATATGAAAACACAAAATGTTAATGAGCAATTTGAGATGGTGCGAAGAGATTTGTTGCCTTTTTTCTTGTTTCCTATTTTTTTGTTTCTTTTTTATTGCTAAAAGGAGTTGACTAGTGGCTGAGCAATGTGATGAAGAAAAAATATTTAAAAAAAACATTAAGAATGCTAATGTTGGTGTTTACTTTCCAAAATAATTATCTACATTTCTCATAAGGAATTAAGTTTTATTACTAAACCCTAACAACAGAGGGAGTTGCAGGAAATGCGACACAGGCTGGAATTATTAATTTAATTCAATTATTACGAAAAAAAAAAACAAAATACAAATTACTAAAGTTTAATTAAATTTTTTGTCATTTTTTGTCTTCTTTTGCTTTACCGGCGATCATCAGTATCTTGAATAGGACTACAACTCCACTACTCTAGAAAACGTCAACAGGCTTTCCGCTTTTGGAATGTTCCATGTCTGAGGTCAACTAAATGCAGGTGACGTTACATATGTTTCATCCAGCAATTTTTTATGGCAATTGCCATGGTACATGATTGAATCAATCGTAAAGTCGCAGCTTGAACATTTTCCACATTCATAATTTATAAAACACAAATTTTGCTCAGACGATTGATGGAAATCTTAACATTTAGTTACACCCTTAAATTAAATATATTAAAAAGTTAAACGATATCTAGGTACTCAGAAAGCCATTGGAGCCGAAATTTATAAATAAACGCGTTCGATCAGAATCGTTTTTAATATCGTACAATTTTGGTGGAGCCGTGTTGTTCCTTGAATTCCTTCAATATTTTATTTAATATTGAATATTGACGAAATTCAAGTGTTGAATTCATGGTTTGAAAGTTCAAACGGTAGATTCATAGCTATGTGACTGTTTGACATGACGCACTCACGTTGCTTCACCAGCACCCCTTAGCTTATTCTCCAGAGATATGGAAAGATTTTTATTTCTGTTGCTAGCTGTCAGTTCACTTTCACAGGAGCGGATGATGAGCGCTCTTGCTATCGATTATCGATAGCGAAAGTTAACGAACACTTAACGAAAGACACTCAATAGCAATTATGGACGCGTCATAAAAATTCCTTGTATTTGCTTCGTTTCTTACTACCGCTTTTGCGTCAAACAGGTTAGACCAGCGTCGTCAGGCAAAAGTTCTAAATTTACTGTTGCTGTTAGTTGCTGCTGCAGTTTTGTTATTGTTTCAAAAGGAAATGCTAGTGGCTGGAGCCGTTGGTCTTGGTAATGTGTTTGGGAAATATTTGCTGGCCAGCTTGCTCTTTGCTGTTGACGGCGCACTGTTGATGTTGCTGGTTTACCTAATCTGTTTCAAGCTTTACGCTGACGTCTGATGATTAGAGTTATACCTTAAGAATTAAGCTCACTTTAAGGTAGAACTATAACCGTCCAACGTGCTGAAGTGGTCGTAAGAAACGAAGCGAAAACGAGGAATTTATATGAAGCGCCCATGATTCCTATTGGGTGCCTTTTTGTTGTGAAAGTGAATTGACAGATAGATACAAAAATTAAAATGGTGGAAGCACATGGCTGAATTCTCCATTTGAGTGTTCGGAAAGCTAATTTACGTTTAGTTTTGACATTAGCTTCCTACCACGTCCGACTATTATAGTTCTACCTTTACACTTATTATAGTAAAACTAATTTCAACTTGATAGAATTTTAATTTTCTGCGGGGTCTCGAAGTTTAACTGCAGCAAACGTATTACTTATTGATCTATTTTATGTTTACCTAGAAGAGAACTCTTTCAACCTCAGAAATTAAACTCTCCTTGTAAAGTTCATACATTTACAAACACAGATTTATTTATTTTTGTACCATAAAATGTATTATTGAACTCGGAAAATTGCATTCTTTTTTATGTTTCACCAAACCCTTTTTATTACACCCCAAATGGTCAAAATATAACTTGTGTAGGTAAATACATTTAGTAACAGGTTTAAGCACTAAAATGCATGTTTATTGCATGATTATGTTAAATGCAAACTAAATAAGAAAACAAAAACACTCAACGAAGATGTAGAAAACATTTGTTGTTGTTATTCTTTTTTTTTTTTTAATTTGCACAAAAATACACAGAGAAACAACAAGAGAAAAACAAAAACATTTTTTAAAACCTCGTGCGTGAGGTGATATGTTAATAACTTTTTTTCTTTTTTGTTTCATAAATCATTAATGAATTATGACTTTATTTCATATGCTCTTCTCATTCTTTTGCCATAACAGAGCTAATTCTACCTCTAGACCCCTTTAATCCCGCGCGCAGCCATCAGAATTTTTGTATACCAAACCAAACCATTGTATTGTTGGAACACTGCCAACCAAAAGCCTAAGAGCAGAATTAAAATGGAGTGCACTTTATATTGCTTAATCATATTATAACGCTGGTGGTGTGGTATAGAACAATAGAAACAACGCCATATTATGCAGCGACATGTTCACTCATTGCAACTCCAGTCCGAAGTGAAAAGTGGAAATTTTATCGCAACTTTGGTATCCATAAAAAAATGCAAAACAAATAAAAAGACCTGATATGAAATAAGAATTTCTTCCGCACAAACAATTAACAGGTAAACCGTTGGAACACTGCATACATAGGTACCTAAAGTATGTATCTCTATGTGCATTGTACCTAGCTGTATTTACATAACTCTAATCCAACAAATAAAAAACATCACATAATTTTTTGAGTTTTATTTTTCGTTGTATCATATTCATAGTTCTTACCGTCAATATTAATGAAGTCCAAATTACCGAAGTCTATTGATTTAAAGTTAATGAACTTTTACAGAAAAGGACTTTTGAAACAATTGAAATATGTTCTAAGTAATTAAGATCGAACATCGGCATAATGTATGACGTTATTATAATTTTCGAAATTTCAAGTTGAATGTTTTTGACATACTTTTTTGAAGCTATAGCTGTCGAAATTTTCAAAGAGGCAGGTGTATGGGATTCTTCTTGAATTCTGCTGCTGGGTTTTCAGAAAAAATCGACATATGTACATATTACATATATCATTTCACAGCTATCATTCTACTATTCAGCTTTTCAACTCCATCTGCTTGCACTATTAATTTACTCTGAACTCATAGAGCGCAATGTAAATTAAATGCAAATTTAATTGGTTATAGTTGAAGGAACAATATACATTGTTATACCATTTGGGAGAGCTTGACAATTTTTATGAAATTAGCCACCTATGTTCTCATAATTTTCTCTTTAATTTTAAAATTTTCGGTGAAAATAAATATTTAATAATTTTTGTATGAAAAATGAATTTAAAAAAATTATTTTACAAAAAATGCTAACTAAGCAACTAGTGCCAAAAGTAACCAATTAGTGTTAAAAAAGTGAAAAATAGGAATTCTTCATTTGTGGCTCAGGTTTTTGAAGAAATACAATTTTTTTTTAATTTTTGGAAAAAAAAATTAGGGAGCGGGTCGAAATGCTGTATTTTAAAATACTGTACCTATTGTCAAAATTCTGTATGATACTGTATTTCAAAATCCTATATTTCAAACTACTGTATGTACAAAATACTGTACCTCGTAATATTGTACATAATTCATAATACTGTATCTCAAAGTACTGTAGATATCTCATAATACTGTATCTTAAAATGCTGTATGAGCAAAATATTGTATCTAAAAGAAATATGTTTGCATAATTCCGTTCTTAAACTTCCATTCTAAAAAAAAAAGCAGAACTCGAATTATGTATGTATATGTTTTGTATATCATTTATTGAACTGTATTAACAAAAAAAAGTAACGAGAAATTACAACAAAACAAATTAAAATCACAAAATTCCTTGTACATTAATGCTAACTAACATAATACGAACTTAAGATTATAAGCAAAATTTTAGTATAAACTTAGATTAGGATAGCAATTCTTTTTAAGTAGCCAATATGGTTTAAATCATTGATCTTTTTCATTACACGTCCAATTTTTTTATTTCTAAGAACAGTTTTCTTCTTTTTCCGAATATGTTCACCATTTCTAACCCTTTCCAGTTGCGCTTTTGCAAATAAAAGCTCGTTTTTCAGGTTAGTAATAAGCTTATATATATATAATCCTGCTTTTCTTTTTCCAACCAAACTTTTCAACCGGCGCGCGATGCCAGGCCTCAACACTGTTCTGGGTCCTCGGAAATACTACCGTGTTTGTTTTTGTACTGTCAAAAATGGACCAAAACTCTGGTAGATGCCTCCCTTTTATATAATTTTTCACAACCAGGTTGCAAGTTTCAAAATGTCGTCATCTTCAAACTGACTACGTAACGAATCGTAGTATTGTGTGACCTTATCAGCCGGAGCGAAGTTTTCATTGTTCCCATACTTTTGTACTCATCTGAAATAACCGTTTAAAATATTTATTCATAGCTAATAAACTTTTTTTTACTTCTTAAACAAACCTTTCTTTCTGAACTCTTCTCCAAATGATCTGCCCAAAGTGGAAAAGGCAACCTCTAACATCAGCTTCCGGGAAACATTTTTTTGCAGCTGTTATTATACCATTTTCAAAGTAGCAGATGATTCTTTTTAGCTTAAAAGGAATGGAATAATCAAGAGCTCTTTTGAGTAGGTAACTCTATTAAAAATGCTTCGTAGAGCTTCAAAGTTTTTTTTTTTGTCATCAAGCAGAAAGCAAGTGGCACAATTTCTCCTTCAACTTTCCCGTGGATTGAAAAAAGCTGTCTCATTATGGCTGGAACTACGTCAAAAGTTCCATCCATGATTCAACAATCGCTGTCATACAACAATTGCAATGACGATTTTGTTGCAAAAATCAAAATTTGTTAATCGCCAACAAATTTCTCCGACTGAAAAAATAATTCTCCTTCAAAGACATATAGACTAAGAGGGATATCTATGTCTTCCAAAGTTTTAGGTTCTTTTGTCATTGGAACAGAAACACCGACTGCAAGATGGAGTATTAACTACAGATTGTTGGACAATCTGACTTGTTGTCATGGCACCTCTTTGAGCACAACTTTTTAATGAGTTATTGGCTGCTATCACATCTTTTTCACTGGCTATTGGTTCGTGCGTATGGCAAATTTTTTGTTTTAAGATACTGTGCACGTTTTCTTAGCTCTCGTCACAACCCGTGCTTTACATTTATATTTTATTCTTATTCAGAACAAACCCAATTGTATGTTCCCATTTTCGTAACTCTTTCTAAGCAAAATGTATATCCGTCAACTAATAATAATTATTTGTCTCTTCCTTTATTTGACTTAACAATCGATATATTCATTTTAAATAACAAAATAGCACTTAACACTTAAATTTGCACAAGGTCTTAAACATCAGCGAAATGCATGAACACGTGGAAGTTTTGACAGTTCAATTAATTCGGTGCAATTGTTGGTTATGAATTTATGATCAAAACAATTCATGAAAAATTGTGAGAGAGATACAAACAATTAAGAAGAAAATGAGAAAGAGAAAATAAGAGAACGATATCATTTATTTTGTTTTTGTTTTAATAAATTCAGACACAAATTATCATAGGTACATGTTATTGTTCAAGGGAATATTCAAAATATTATGATAATAAAAAATTTTTATGATTTATTCATAAAAAAAGTATTCTGTATTTGAAAATGCTGTAAATAGGCTGAAAAATAAAAATCGTTTTGATAATGTAAAAAAGTGCACACTTTTTTATTTTATTTTTCAGTATTTTGTACGTACAGTATTTTAAATACAGTATTTTGACCCATACAATATTTTGACCCCAACCCAAAAAATTATACCACGGAGACCACAGGTGAAATATTTGTGTTTATTGATTTTCTGAGTGGTCATAAGAAGACCTTATATTACAATTTGCATATACAGGGTGTCTTCTGGGCATATTTTTTTTTCGAAAAATATTGAATAAAATACGCTCTTTTAAATACCTGATTATTATACGGCCACAAATAAAAGTTTTGTAGGTTAATTATTGTGATATACTTGAATATCCGTTCTTAAAAAGCATTTGTGTATTGAAAGTTTTTAAATTCTTCTTCAAGATAAAGCAAAACTAATTGAAAATCATGTGGAAATTTTTTCGAAGTAGAATGAGAAACATATATTGTATGAGAAACTTGTCCAATGTTAGATATCTAGTTAAATATATTATAATCTATAAAGTGAAAACGATTACAATCAATATGTCGCGTTAAACAATAACAAAATATTTTCATTACTTACTTTTTATATTCGATTTTTTTAAAACAAATTATAATCTGCCACTGACATTAGACTGACGTTTATGAACATGAATTTATTTTGTAGCAAACATAACTTTTTGAAAATGAAAAGCAATAAACGTGTATTTGTTACCTTTAATACGATATGCTAAAAGTTCAATAAGTTTTTCTTCATAAAATCAATTGGATTTCTCTATGCAAATAGTGTGGAAATATTATACTTATTCTTATAATAAAATATAAAATAGCCCAATACGCGAATCTATTGTTCATTTAAATGTTTTTTTTTTGTCATATATCTATTCAAAATTACCTATATAAAAACATTAAGAGACATTTTGTAAGAAAATCAATATGGGCTTTTAAATCTCATTACAAAAAAATTGTTGTTAAAACAAACTTCATTTCGTAGCACTGCGGTACCCTATCTTAACGAATCTATTGAAATTAAGTCCTTTAAATATAATATAAGTGCTGTTTATTTTTATTGAAATTCCGCTATTGTTTTTTAAAAAAAAATTCTCAATACTCAGACACACGCCATTCTTGTTCGAAATATAGTAAGTTGGTTCTCTTCATTCGGTTACACCTCCAAAATCCACCCATTTGATTTCGATTACTAACTTAATACTTGTTACTGCCGGCTAATCGAGCTCAATTAATCTGAAATATGCCACAATGATTATTTAAAATGAGAATAAACCGAATACAACCTCCTAACCAACTATATAGGGTGTTGGGCGTAGTTGGAGCGATATACTAAATATGGTCAAAAGCTATACAATGCAAGGCTTCGCCATTGCAACAAAAACCAAATAAAGTTCCATGTGAGCTTATGATGTGGGTAAGGGTTGAAACAAAACAGTGTCTTAAATATGTCTATGCCTTCCATGTTTTTATCGGCATAATTACCCTTAATTGGGACCACCGTTACACTGCTGTTGTTTGCATTAGATTATTTTTAAAAGATTAAAATGAAAATATCTACAACTATTTTCTACAAGCCAAACGGACTACATATGTACAGGGTAGGTAGCTATATTTTTTTTTCTTAAAAGAGTATATCAGGCCGTTACGAAGAGAATATCAAATAAATAGGTAGATACATGTTTGACACGTTGTTTTAGTGTTATAGTTTGAACGCTTCCATTTTTTAGAAAATGGGTGCAAAAGAAAAAGTTAAAAAATACCAAAGAATTTAATATGTGTCTAAATCGCATCGCTTTGAAAAGTGAAGCTCGGTGAAGCTGTGTTAACTTGATATCAAAAGTGTGTTAATTTTTTGATAATAGATGACACATTTAAATGTTCACTTTTTACCACTCATTAACTTTTTCATGTTCATAGATATGCAAGACTATGACGTCTTAAATTCGTATTTCGTTAAAATTTCCATCCGAAAGCCTTATAATCGCACTTTTCCTGCGTAAAAAAAATTTGAAAAATTTTGAATTTTCAGATCAAAAATCTAGATTTTTTCGCGTAATTATTAAATTTGACCAATAACTTGATCTTCTGAAATTCGCAAAATACAGTTCAGTTTCAACCACTCGTGGCCATGGTATCGTTCAGCAAGTTAAAATTTTCCACCGCACGTATTTTGAACTGAGCAATTTAATTAAAAAATAGTTCACTTCTGTTTTATGGTCGAAAATCAATTTTCGCTCGGGAAGATAAAAAATAGGCAAAGACTGAACTTGAATTATATATGTATGTATTTGATCATGTAAAAAGAAGAAGCCCTGAGAAAGGCAATACTATTGAATTGATGTTCATAGCGTTGGAACAAATGCAGGCGCAAAAAACTCCTGGATGAAACAAATGCAACGACATCAGCTTTTCGTTGGCCTCAGACATGGAACAAGTCCGTGAGGCCTTGCGACATTTTCTGAGTCTCACACGTATAATCTTCTTGTGAAGCAGTGGAGTGAGAGATATGATATTCGGGATCATGACAGTCGCTGTTCGGCAGCTAGCCAACTAAAATCTTTTCAACTAATCAAAAAAAAAAAAAAAACATTTTTAAATTTTGTACATTTTACTTTATGAAAATGAAGTTATTGAAACACAGCAAAGTTTTAAACAGATTTCTATTTCTAAGTTTAAAAAATTCTAGATTTGCGAATAAGTACAGTATAACTCGCTTAACAGATATGGCAAAATTTCCTTAGAGTATATGTAATATGGAGTGCTTGTTCCTATATCAAATACATTGTAACGCCAGAAGCACAGATAGGGGCGCTATAGTATCTACTTTCTTACAGTTTCGGGAAGCACCAGCGCGGACCTGTCAAACTTCAATCATAGTTTTTTTCGTATTTTTTTCAAGAGGGATGGAAATAAAAAAAATTAAATTAAATTTAATTAAATTCTGGAGAGGGATAACCACTAATCAGTGGGGATAACGCACTCTTATTCGAGGTCCGCGCTTTTGCTTCCCGAAATTAGTGAAACTAGCGCCCCCTATAAAAGCTTCACGTTTGAAATTGAACAAGCACTCCAAGAAAATTTCTCAGTCTTTATTTCAACTAAACGGTTTTTTCACAATAAATACAATATACATAAAATAAATTTCACAATAAATACATACATACATATGTCATACATATTATAATAACACAAAAATAATTATTATGCCAATTTTAGTTTATTCTGTTCGGTCATTTTTTTTTTTCAATGAAAAATATAAAATTTAACTGAAAATATGTTTCAGGTATCCTGGTTTTTTGCTTGAGCAAGTTTCGCTTGAGCGGCATGTTTTATAGGTTATTGGTCGACAAATATTCGGAGAAGAAAAAATTCTTTCAGATAATCGTTTTTTTTCTCCAAAGCGAGTTTCCCTTGAGCGGGTTTTACTGCACCTTTACTTAAAATTTTGCAATTCAAAGTACTGTCATCGTGAAACTCCCCTTTGACCTCCAATATTTGAAAGAAAATGTTCTGGCCAAAAAAAGTAATATTTTTAAGCGTTTTTTCGTTTTTGCGATTTTTTGTATGTTCCCCAATCTGAACCACAGCTAATCCATCGAAATCGGTAAGCTTAAAACTTCAACCAATGCTGGGCCTGACGGTCAGCAAAATAATTAGATTTCTCTAAGTGAATTCACCAAAGAGCTAATATCCTGTTAACATGCAGGATCAATGTGCTACATACCCCAATGTACAAAAAAAAACACACACACACCAAATGGACTTAACACAAAAAAGTGTCATCATTAACATTTCTTCAATCAAGAACTCTCCCATTTATATCTACATTTAAATTTAATTATAACATTTTTAATAAGCCTTGTTTTGCAAAAGTGAAAAAAAAAGTTGTAATTTGTTTGCATTGATATCCACCGCTTCTGAACTTTGCAAATTATTCCCATTCCCATTTTCTTGACAAAGTTCATTCATTTGTCATGTTGCTAACTGACCATGGTTCTCCGTAATTATCTCAACAAAAACCGGAAACTACTCTGCCTATGCATATGTCCTTTTTTTTTAGAGGACAATCAAGAGATAACGGTCTATGTCGATATTTGTATTTTGCGAAACAAGACTTAAAATTGCACTTTAATTAAATGGACGACTATTAGTGGCGAAATTTGACATTCATCCGTCAAGGGGGACACATTGCCATTATTTGATGCGCTGCACATTGTGCATATTAATTGTAGCACAAAAACTTGAATATGTATAGCAAACCCCTAAAACATAAGATATCCACTAAGTCAGTTTCCCTTTTGAGTTTTGACAAACACAATTTATTTGATAGTGCGATTTTCTTCCTTAATAAGGTTCAGACTTCGGGAATTGTGGTGACGTTGTGAGTGCGGAAAATGAGGATCTAGAAGTTGCGTTATATTTTTATATTTGTGCAGTGCAGTAGATGTGCGTGCGCGGACACTTTTTCTGGCATGGTAATCGGTGGCAGGTGAACGTTTGCATTTACTTTCGCATCCGCGTCCCATCCATCCTCGATGGTTGATTTAAATTAATTAAAATTGGTTCGAATTGTGAAATATACACGTGTGCATATTACCAGTTAGACAAGTTTGACGATGGGAATAATTCAAGGAATCGTTTTAAATTTTTTTTTTTTGGTTCGGAATTCGGGTTTTTTTCTTAAACAAGAACAAAAAACAATGTCCTGCATTTGCACTAAGAAAAGTAATATGTAGTTTTTTGGTATAAGGACTTTGTTTAATCCTCGTCTCGTTGGCATGGTAATTTCCAGGAGCAACAAGGATATCCTATATAATTACAGTGACGATGGCTTTTCGCAATGCTCAAAGATAAGACTTAATCAATTTAATAATTTCGTATACCTATGCCGGCGAATGTTTTTCAATGTTTGTAATTTAAATGTAGATAGGTAGGTACGTACTTTTGACTTAAGCAGTTTTATAGCACCTGGTATGTATTTTAATAGATTATGGGTTAAGGAAATTTTATTTGCGAATAGATACGAATCAAGAAAGCGTTGCACAATTAAAGAAATTAGGTACTTGTTATTTAAACATGATCATATCTTCAAAATAATTTATCAAGTATACCTATCGATACGATAGGTAGGTACCCCAGATTAAAAGTCATGCACTGATACACTCAAGCACATTTCATTATGCATATAAACCACCTTTTTTCTTAAGTCGCTATCTTAATTTTGGAAAAATGACAATTTTCCAACGTATTTTTCGGAGACCCCTAGGATAGTCTCCATCATGGCATTTTTTCCTTGATTTTAGTCCGATTTTGCTCATTTTTGAGCATTGTAAATAGCTGCAAATCTCTCATAAACATGAAAAGAATTATTAACTAGTTTAATTGGTTAATTGATTGGATCGATATAAATTCAATCCTTCTTTTTCCACAACGTTAATCAAATCTTTAAGTAAATGTTTATTGCACACAATTTAAAGATTCAGCGTTATCCGTTCTGAAACATTTGATCGGAGAAAATGTTTGCTTTGATTTGTAGGTAGTTGTTTCTTTGTATATATAAACTATAGTACCTACTCTCATGGCGAGTTTTTTTTTAGGGTTGCGCGGACCCTTGTGGTGGCGCTGCAAAATTTAAGGTGTAAAATTCGATTTAGGGAGTCTTTAAGCATCGAAAATTGGTGGTAGGGGCAAGAGGAGACTATTTTTTGGATTATTGTATCCAAAAAATATCAATAAATATCAATTAAAACCTCCATAAGCTCTCCGCAAAAAAAAAAGAGTAAGGGTTGCAGGCATACTTTAGATGTCGCCTCATTCGACTTCCACCATGAGAGTACTATAGTTTTTATATACAAAGGTTGTTTTTAATTACATTTCGTAGATTTCTCATAAAACAAAGCAAATGTTTGTTATTTTGGAGAAAATTTATAAAAAGAAATTCGCTTATTTAAAAATAAATCTAAACAAAACAAACAAAGATATTTTGAAAAAAAATAAACATTCAAAAGCTCTAAAAAAGAAAAAATATTTCCGTCAAAAAAAATTAAGGAATAGGAACATATTTTTCCTAAACATTTTGTTTATTATTTTGTATATTTTTGTATATTATTTAAAATTTAAATAATAGCTCTTAGATGTGTCCGAATTGTAAGGTGAGTTACCATGGATTAAACTAAGTACGTTCCTAGTAATGAAGTTGACCAGAACTTCGTTTGCCACTACCGTCTTCTTGGATTTAAAATAAAAAACAATAAATCAATGTCGTCTCATAACAATAAATAAATTATTTTGCACTAAATAAATATGCTCATCAAACTCTTTCTATGCAATGTCGACATTCATCAATATGAGTAATGAATTCCCTACTCCAGACATTGTTGTTGGTTATAACTCAAAGTCTGAATCAAAATGCAAAAAAAAACTACCTCCTTGAAATCTCTTATACGAGAAGTTAAAATACTATATTTTAGGTACTAAGATGCATCGCTGATGATACGTGTGCCACAGTATTTCTATGACCGACGGATACGGAAGCCAATCGAACCGTAACGAAGGTAAACATAAATCTTAATCTCTGATTTTTTTTTTTTGTTAATTTTACAACAATGTTTGCGGGCGTTGAGTTGTACAATAACTTACAAAGTCTTTCGCAGGTACATAATATTTACATGTATAATAATTTAAAAAAAAAAGCATCTCAAAAGTGAACACCGACTCGTAATTAAATTCATTTAAACCTTACTCATTAATTATGTGTTAAGGATTAGTATATGAACTGGAGCGTTTATATTTTTCTTTCCGAAGTTATGTTGACTGACATTTTTGATAGCCAATTGACGAGAAGGAAGATGCAAAAGCAGACAATGGAATAGACAATAATTGTTGCAATCACCTGTGGAAGAAGAAGAAAAAAAAAACACTTTTGTTTGAAAAAAAGAATAATAAAAAATTAAAAAAAAAAAACAAATAATAGCCTCTTTTCATAAGGCCAAATGAGACAATTTAGTTCATAATTTCCAAACTAGCTCTGAAATTATATCATTTTCGATACAAATTCACATTTCCACATTTCTACGAAATTGTATCGGAAATTAGCAATGCCGTAGCGAGACAAATATTTCGGGGGGGGGTTATGTTTTCTGAAAAATATCTTTTCACCTTTTATGTTGTAAAATATTGAGGGTAGTAAAAAATCTTAAATTTCAAATTTCGGTTATATTTAATGAGTAGTATTTATACATATGTTACATACATATAATGGAAGAAGGTAAAATAGGTTAAAGTACTGAAGGTATCAAAATATACAGTGATGACAGGACAGACTTATGGTTCTCAAACCGCATTTTAAGCTGAGTTATGAAATCATCTAGCAGAGGAATCATAACAACTATCCTAAAATGATTTTCAGGATCTGAGGTGTTTACATTGGCTCGGTGTTGCTGCCTCAATGCTGTTCGTGGAGTTTTTAAAGTTTCATTTTCATCCACAATATTTACAAGGCCTTGCGCAGCGTCAAAGATATCTTTGAATTCAGCAACAACATTTTCTCGAATATGTTTGCTTCTATTATTTTCTTTAGAATTGGTCTCCACTACTGTCGGAAAGGCTTGCAGTCCGAATCAAAGTTTTTGTTAAAACTAAAAGAATAAATTATCGGATTGTAAGTCACTTTCTTCTTGAAGAACGTCAACGTTTTTCTGCCGCCCACTTTTCAAGCTGCTTCTCTGATAGAGACTTTTCGTTTTGTAATTGGAGCAGAATTTGAAGTTTGCTTTTTATTCTTTTCAATTTAAAAAAAATATGTATTTGGTTGTCTTTGATGTGAACATTATAGTTATTGTGTTTTGATAAAAACAATCAGTATTATAATTATACACAAGTCAGTGTTCAACAAATAATAGGTACTTTATTTGAAGGGTCGAGGTGTCAGAAAATTCAACATGAATTCCTAGAAATTTCATATTTCACCCAGATTAAAGTGTTGAAAAATTCAAATTCAACTATGGTGTGGATAGTGAATGATTTAATATTTTTCGATATTTGAAAAACAAAATTGATAAAGGATTTCGGGGGGGGGGGAGGTTCAAACCCCTGTGAACCCCACCCCCCTGAATACGGCCTTGGAAATTAGGTGAACTGGGGAATTGAGTCATGGGGGTAAGTACTCATTTTTAAACTACTGCCAGACCGATCATCAGACTCCTTTTAGTGGTTGTATTTTTATTGAAAATCTTTTTCTCCGGTTGTGACTTGGAAATAAACTAAACTCCATCAGTGCCATTGCCATATGCACTAGGCATTGCGCTACCGAGGGCAAGTTATCAGGTTCGGCCCAGATAATTTTTTTATTGTGTGACCATCGGATTTTTCTTTTTCTCCATACTCGTTTGGAGTCCCAGTAACCAACTGTCAAAAGGTTTTTTAATTAAAATTGAACAATTAAAAGACCACTAAAAGGAGTCTGATGATCGGTCTGGGAGTCCTGAAATAGTCTATAAAATCTTGGTGGTAGCTGACCCAAGTGTTGTTGTTTCAATATTTAAAAGGTGTTTTGTTTACCACACAATAAGAAAACCCAAACAGTTTAGAAAGTTGAAAGATAACTCAAATGAATATTTTAATCAATCTTACTATAGAAAGTCCGCTTATTACTTCTGGCCAAATAGTTGTTTCCTTGGCTTGGCGACTGGCCTCTTCTTTGACTAACTTTTCATTGCTTCGTTTAGCTTCTGCGTTGTCGGACTGATGCTATAAAATTCATAAAACAAAAAAAATAAGCTTAAGTCCAAAGTATAATTTGACAATAACAAATTTATATTATGACATTGTTAGGGTCAATTAGTTCACATTGGGATAAGTTTGTGATACAACTTTCATGGATGAATGGCCGACCCAACAGAGTTAGGTCAACAGAGATATTTTCATATTTTATCGATAGTTTGTATGGAAACTCCATTTCTGCCCAAGATGGCATCGTTTTTACTAATAGGCCCGTTAAACTTAAAAAAACCGAACTAAAGATTCCCAAGAACCGGATATAATACATAAAACCTGTCAAAATTATTGTGATTTAATAGTTTAAGGTGTCCGAAAAATGGAATAATATTTGTAGGTATGTATGGAAACTCCATTTCTTCCGTCTTTTTTTTAACAGGCCTATCTGCTGGTACAGCTACTGAACATACTCCAAAGTGAAAGTGAAGCAACAGAGTTGCGTGATCTCAAAAAGGGTTTTCAAATTCTCATAACCCGCGAAGCTGATCAAACTCAGGCAAAGTAATTTTATCAAAATTCTAGGTCTTACGGGGAAATTCTAGAATTTTAGGTTTTTACATACGTGTCTAAATAATTAATTTGTGCATGGATTGCGTATAAAATGTACGCAATTATGCCTTGAGCACAAACAAATTATTCATAAGTAGGGACCTAATGTTAAAATTATGCATATAAAAATTATTATGTTTCATAAAAAAAATTGGTATGCCTTAGTCAAGAGCATTATCTAATATTATTATAGAGTTAAAAATATAAATTACAAAAAATAATCCGCCATTTTTGAATCTTGAAAATATGTAATAAATTCTTATACCTATGTATGTAATATTAAAATTTTTGTTTTTTTGAAAAATCCAAAATATAGTTATGTATTTGAAAAATTTGGGTATGTAATATTAGTTAAACATTTTAAAATCTTCTGCATAAATATATTATCGACAAAGTGTAAATGAAAAAAAAAATCAAATATTTTGTTCTATGCAAGGTATACCTACTGTCCATAATCTTGTAATTTAAAAAATATTGGTGATACTATAAGCCACACAAAAATTTGCATCGAAATTCTTTGAGGCGTTTTACGGGAAATAAAAGATTTCTTTTAACGTTTTTGTTTTTGAAAAAAAAATATTCCATGTTTGTTTAAAATGTTAAGAATAAAAATTCTGTAATCGAAAATGAGTTTTACAAACATTAAATTTGCAAAAATGTTTTTTTTTTCAAAATGTTGGTTTTGAGTAATATTTATACCAAATTGGTAGCAACCAACCTAAGTTGCCCGTTACCTTTATCCCGCTTTTATCAAAAAAAAAAAATGTCAGTGAACAACTGATCAACTTTATTTGAACTCTGTATACTGTATACACCAAGAGTTAATACATATACATAATTATTGCTATTTGGTTGCAGGGCACCAGAGTACCCGTGTGGCTCTATTGCTCCGCTTAGGGTATGTTCAGTCGTCGGTCGGCCGGTCCCGCGCTATTATAAATATTTTTTCAAACTATTTTCCGGTTTCCAAGAAATTTTCAAACAGAAATAAATTTTAATATGTACGGAAATAAACATTTTAGAAAAATGTTGGGAAACAAAATTCTAATCTTAAAAAAAGAAATCGTCAAAAAAATTGCAGTTAACAGCCAAGCCAAGTGAGAAATTGAGAAATTACTGAAAAGATAAATTGTGGGAAAATGTTTAGGGGAAAATATTTATGTTCGTTCGTAAAAAAAATGCCAAAAAAAATTCTCAAAAAAAACAATTTTGTCAAAAAAAGATGTTTGGTCCAACAAAGTGAAATTTTGTTTAACCCTGATGATAATAAACTTGGTAAGAAATAAACTGTGAAAAAATATTTCACCCTTAAAAAAATTATTAATTTAAAGAAAAATTCTCGTGCAAAAAGTGGATACCTATGACATTTTTATTTGAAGTTATCGTATATGCACTTTTTTCTCTTCTCTATCTTAGTAATGTCAAGTTTGATGAAAATCTCCAACAAATTTTGTATACATACGAAATTATATTCGCTAATTTTAAAAATCAATCATAAATACAAGAAATGAACACCAAAATCGTTAGATCCATTTTTGAGATAAAAATAGATTTATTTTTTATTGCCAAGTATCAGACATACCAAACAAAATTTTTTGATAAATCAACGTATAACCGGTTGAACAGAATGCGATGTCTAATTGTCTACTGGAACTGAGATTTACTCTAAATTTAAATTGTGTAAAAAAAAAATAAAAGAAAGTAAGGTTCTCATCACCTTAGGCCCCGGCGAGATTCGAACTCACGATCTCCTGTTTACTAGACAGGCGCTTTAACCAACTAAGCCACGGCGCCCTTGTGGCACTTGCTGCCGCAAAAACAATTTGATTTTTATTGAAGCTTTTACGATATAAAGTATACTAACTTCATTTCGGATAGTGTTGTGCTATGTAATATTATGTCACGTTTTATGTATGCCTTTGGAAATTGGCAAAATCTCTTATATGACGAAAGTATGAATATTTTTTTGCAAAGACCTTTGGTAATGAAAGCAGCATTAGGGAAAAGACCCTAATCTCTTTGGGTTTCCAGGTTATTTTGGATTTCTTTAACGTCACGTGCAGAGACGGTTAAATTTATAACAGATTTGAATACATAATACCTATTAATTTCAACAGAAGCACCAAAATACTTTTGAGCACTTTTGTGTAGTGTTCTACAAACCTTTGCAAAATCCAAAGTGTTATTTTCGTAATACCCTCTTCTAATATTTTCGAGTTCTTCAGGGTCCAATAGTTGATCGAAGTTTAAACATTCATTTGAGTAAAAATTATAAATCTAGAAACGAAAATTGAGATTTTTAAAATTATTCTTCTATAAATTCTTTTCACATCGAAGGAGTTGCCAGCAGATTCAGCCAAATATTTATGTGATCTGCGTACTAGGATTTAATGTATGTATAATAATAAAAATAAAATAAAATAAAATAAAATAAAATAAAATAAAATAAAATAAAATAAAATAAAATAAAATAAAATGAAATAAAATTAGCGTATTAGGATTTAGTTTATAATAATAATAAATAAAATAAAATTAGCAAAATAACAAAATTCTACTTGATTTTGTCCTTCACATCTGGAAGCTGGTTCACACATCATCGTTGTAGCATTATAATAGTTTCTTCTACCAAAATATTTTTCTTGACAGTTAACTCGTGTACAGTTGTTTAAAAAATTCATATCCCAATTAAGGCACTCATGATATTCTGTACCTAATTTATCAAAAAAAAACGAATTTTTAAAAAATTCGCACGAATTTGTACAAATTTTCAAAAATCCAAGTTTGGTAGGCTTGGTGAATATTTCTAGTTTCCAAACAGTGAAATTACTTTGATACTTGATATACTTACGCCTTCTTATTGTAGTCCCTGTTGGATCTATTTGTATGAATCTAGTGTCAAATTGAAGTTGTTGAGCGAAGTGTTTTTCTTCGTGCTTGACATTATTTGTTGAACTGATGACGATGTCACAATGTCCAACGCGATTAAATACTTCCTTTAAATGGTTGCAAAAAAGAAGGTTTAACTTTTATAAGAAAATATTTGAATCTTATTACAGTTGTTGGCCAAATAACAGAAACAGTTTTCATTTCTCCTGGTTCAATCAATCCAAAAGAACCACCAATAATCTTTCCAGCCTAGGTTTAAAGAAATTTCTTAATATTATAGGGGCATTTATGCAATTGCGTTAAGTCATGTAATAAATAAATAAATTTCACAGTTAGTTAGGTTAGGAACCTCAGCTGTCATAATTTTTACAATTGTAATATCCCATATCAAAACTGTTTTTTGGATTTAGAAAAAAAATCTAAATGGTTTTTTGAAAACATGGTAGGTATATATCAAAAGTCTAAAAATGTACATACCAATTTTTAATTTGTTTCTTATAAACATACTTTAAAAGTTTTACATTTAATGAATTACTTCAAAAAAACGGTTCTAAGGATTTTTGAATTTTATTGTCAAAAACTCGTGTTGAAGTTGTTAAAATAAGACATAAAGGATCATATTTGCGATACTAAAATATGATTTCCTAATGACACACAATTATAGTTTCTTAAAAATCCAATTCAGGAGTTTCCCCTTTTTTTAAATAATATCTAACCTGTCAATTTTTGAATTTTAACCAGCGAAATAATTTATTATACCTACCTTTTTTAGTTTATACCTACATTAGCAGTAACTGAACTTTCAGTCAAATTAACACAGCATTCCTTTTCCGAACGTATGTGATATTCTAGTAGTTCCTTTTCTTCATTTGCTGTGTTGATAAGGTTTATGTCTTTAAAGTAAAAATATCGTAAAATAAACGATAATTTATTAATAGCTGATCCCAGAGAGAACTGGGTAAAAAACGATCATGGATGTAAAGAATTTCCATGTTTAATCCAACAACAACTAATCTGACATGCATGTTAAAGCAACAAGAACCAAGCCTTCTGTGGCTTCGTTAAGCCCAGAAATTTATCGAGGCTTAACTTAAGCCCGTATGGAAGCAATTTTTTTCAAAGATGGTGTCGTTTAGACCATATGTTGCCGTCGGTTTCTTAACATTCCGCATTGACACTTAAAAAGCAATTTTAATGTTTGGATTAAATTAAATTAAATTAAATTTTCATTTTTTTTTCTATTATGCTATCCTTAACCGTATAATATTTTATAAGACCAAAAATTCTCTCAGGGATTAGCAAAAAAAAAAAAAACAACCAAAAATCAAGCCAATGTCGTTGTCCCTTGGTGTCCTTGTTGTAATTCTATTAATTGAAATTGTACACATGGTAGATGAAATTAAAATAGTTGCGCTAGTGTAGAAAAGCCACTGAGCCATACTGAAATTAAAAAAGATTGATTAATCTTATGAGGTTTTCCCATTTCAGATTGATCTGAAATGACGTCACATACTTCTTAAAGCATAAAATTATTTTTATTAGTTTGTGTCATCATCTTAGACCAATGTTTCAAATGTGAAATGGTTGAATTGAAAAAGTTTTGGGATTTCTTTTGAAATCTAGATTTTGTGTGACTGTGAACAAGTAAAACAAGCTATTTACACCAAAACCCCAAACTCAGTTTTGAGCCACATGGTTTCTAAATCCGTAAAGCGTGCTTAACGTGTTTTGTTTGACATTTGTATGTGACACTCGGCTGTAAAATAATTTTTAAAAAAGAAAACAAATTGTACAAATAAAAATTCATTCCATTTCAAGGAAAAAAAAAACATAATATGCAGTTTTATAAGTTTATTTTGAATTTCAGTCGGTATTCGATAGGTTTAAATTGAACTTGTAGCTACAAAAAGAGTATGGGACAACTTGAGTGATTAGGGTTTCGTCGAAAACCGACATTTACGCTTTGGTGTGAATATCGTATGAAGTCATATTGAAAATTAAAAATCAAACAATACTTTTATTTACATTTTACGACATCAAAGAACGTAAAAACAACACTGCAAGAGCTTTTTCAATCTGTCATTGTTGAGCTTTCGCAGTTTGACACATTCCGATTTCCGTCAAAAATTTGGAGTGCAGCAAACTGTTATAAAAAAAACTCGAAGTAGTCTCTCATTATTTTCAACTATAATAGTAAATATAATTTATTTCTTTTCTTTTTCATTATTTGTTTGGAATTTATAAAATGGAAATCAATGTTCGAGATTATTCAGCACTGAAAGATTTCAAATTTGACGATGAGCGTGTATCCACAATCACATCGCGTGAACAGGTAAAATACAAAAAAAAAAAATTAAAAACAAAATTTATTGAGTTGTGATTGGCAAAACATATGAAATATGCGGTTTTTTCTCAGCAAAAAACTGAGAACAGTGTGGAAAAATGTTTCGATAGATATCAACAAGCATTGGCCTATTCGTATCATTCTCCAAATTTGACAGAATTCTATCGTGAAGAACATCAGCGCTATGTTGAGGCATATCTCCGTCGATTGCCAACAAAGTATGAGTGCCTCGACTCAAGCCGTCCATGGAATGTATATTGGATTCTAAATGCAGCCCATTTGTTAAGTTTTCACTTTTCTGATGAAGTGCTTGGCCATGTTATAGGTTTTCTCGAAAAGTAAGAGCATATTAATGATGTATAATGGGACAGATAAATATTAGTCTGGCATTTGTTTATTCATTTTTGCAGATGTCGATCGCCAGTAGGTGGCTTTGCTGGAGGACCAGGACAACATGCACATTTAGCACCCACCTATGCAGCTGTCAATAGTTTGTGTTTAATTGGCACGGAATCTGCTTACCGTGCAATAGACAGAGATTCACTAGTAAAATTTCTATGGTCCATTCGGGAGCCCGATGGCTCCTTTAGACTACATGTCGATGGTGAGACTGACGTCCGAGGAGCATACTGTGCTATTTCGTGCGCCAAGTTAACTAATGTTCCTGAAGAAGAGATGAGCAAGTTATTTGCCGGTACTGCCGACTGGATTGCCAGATGCCAGACATATGAAGGTGGATTTGGAGGAGCACCTGACCTGGAGGCACATGGTGGTTATACATTCTGTGCGATATCAGCATTGGCTTTGTTAAACGAGGGTAGCAAATGTGATACTGAGTTGCTTTTGGTAAGTAAATATAATGTAGGGTTTTTTTTATATATTTTCATTAATTTTAATTCATAATTATTATATTATTATTTTCTTGTTGCACCAACAGAAATGGGCCCTTGGACGACAAATGCCTTTTGAAGGCGGCTTCCAGGGAAGGACCAACAAGTTGGTCGATGGATGCTACTCTTTTTGGGTTGGAGCTATTTTTCCAATTGTTGAAGCAATTATATCAAAAGAAGGTAAAAAAAATTGTCTTTTCAAGAACCGCAATAGTTAGAATAGAAGACCGAAGATGGATCTGTCATACCAGAAATGTTTGCCATGAAATGTTTATTATATTATTTTTCTGTGGTAGTACGAATCTATCAAGGCCACAACCTTAAATTGTCTTAAAATTGAACCTATAATTTTATACTATATTCTATAATGCCATTTTGTTCCCGTATGTATTTTCCTCAACTTTTTTAAAGTTTTTTTTTTTTTAATGAGTTTCAAAGATATTCTTCATATTTTCTAATTTCAGGACACCCTATTAAAAAATCACTTTTCGATTGCGTTGCACTGCAAGAATATATACTTCTATGTTGTCAGAAACCAAGTGGCGGCCTCATAGACAAGCCTGGGAAGTAAGTAGAAAGAATTGTTTTCGAAGAATTTATTTGTTTTATCTTATTTTTTTTAGACCACAAGATCTCTACCACACTTGTTATACTCTTAGTGGAGTTTCGATAGCTCAACACTGCGAATCAACACTATACCCAAAAGTACTGGGTGATCCTTCCAATGAACTCCTCCCAACCCACCCACTTTTTAACGTTCCACCATTATGTGTAACAAAGTCACTTCAATATTTTGCTGAAATCAATTCAAGAGCCAGCCGTGTAGATCGCTCCACACGATCTAAATCAGCCGACAGTACGTCCAAATCAAAAAATGGCAAAGAATCAACCTACGAGTCGGAAGATAATACCGAGGACAATTCAACAACACCATCATCTGTTAGTTCGTATTGAAAAAACAATAAAAAAAAATCTTGAATAGCAAAACAATTTTAAGGAAAACAAAAATCCTACATACACTTATAAGTAAAAAAAAAAAAAACAGTTTACTGTACCTGCTGTTTATATTCCCCAAGACTATCATGATTGTTATTCCACAAAGTGAAGAAACCGTTCCGGTTGCGTTGTAGTCTTGAGAGAGAGAGAACAGCTGTTCTGTTTTATAATATTATTATTATTATTTATTGTTTAAACAAAATAAGAAAAAAAGATTCTTGAGACTGTGTTGCGCCTGGATAAATTATTAAAAATTATATATTTTATGTAAAACTTTCCAAGATCTATAAACAAAAAGTAAAAATTTTTGTATGAAGAAATTTAAAAATAAAACTTTGCGATAGCTTTATCCAAGATACTTTATTTTTTTTTTTATCTTAAACTTAACAGGTTATCAAATTAAAATTATATTTTATATATTAAGTATGCAGACACGGTACAGATATTAAAGTTAAATATCATAAGCGTTTTTATATTTGTTCAGCTTTGCGCAGCTATTGAAAATTGAAATCGTTACAAAATGGCAACAACTTGTCTGATCTCAAAATTTATTTATGTGTTTACGTGTTATCTAAGCGACACTCGAGCAGCCATTTTCAAGTTCTCGGCACTTTTAATTTGTACACCCTGCGCAGTATATTATTGCTTTTGATTTGTGTACTGTGGTCCGTGGATATAAAATTTAACTGATAACGACATCATCATTGCTTATTGCTTCCACTTTGGTGTAAATATTCATTTGGGCTTCTTTCTGCTGATGGATTATTGTAAGAAGATGCTGTTTCAATTGATGGGTACGAGAGAATGTCTTGTTGCAAATTTCACATCTAAAAACAAAATATGAATATGTAAGTATAAAAATTTATAAATTTTAAGGTTTTATATTTAATATTATTATTGAAAAAATTAAAATCATTACATGTAAGATTAAGGCCGGTTTTTGTAGAGAGATCGTAAGTTTATAAGACTCATAACCCAAAAATTCTTCTCTCATTACCACGCAAGGAAAGTTATCTAGCCAGTAAGGCCTTCCGTCATACAACCAAGGAGACGTAATATAAGACGTTATTCATCCCAGTTATGGTATCTGGGCAGAAGCATGAACCTTGAAAGATTCGGATGAAAACCAGCCTTGGTGATTTGAATGAAGGATTCTTCGAATGATTTTTGGTCCTTTGTATCAAAGGAGTGTGGAGAAGAGGATTTCAATACGAGATATACGGGGTACACACTATACAGCGACGTCGACCTGAGACTAAGAAAGATGGGACACCTGGAGCGTGTCTTCCTCTGCTGGAAGACTCCCAACAAATGCCCCACACAAGTGGAAAACGACCTCAACTAACTCGAGGAGCTAGCTAAGGAAAGAGGTGGCTGGAAAGGCTTGTTGTTGCGCCATCTAATGTAAGTATGTTTGAGTGGATATACACTTCTAATTTTAGACCGATACCTTTCACTCAAAGTTGAACATAACTTAACGATTTTTATTTTCAACTTCTTAATTTGTTTTTATTCTCATTTTGGGAACATATTGCTTTAGCAGTGTGTGTAAAAGTGTGTTTTGAGCTTTTTACATATCTTCTCAAGTGAAGCCTAATCGGCTGCATGATGATTATAAATATGTGTTGACAAAGTCCGCTTTCCCAACCCAAGTGAAACTGTCGTTTCGGTTCGTTTTCGCCAATGACGTGACGCTCGCCGGCACACGATTTCGCTTTAATTTCATTCAGTTTTAAATTTGAAAATGAAAGTTCTCAATTAATTTTTTTTAAATAAATAGCAATTTTTTCTACTTCAAATCTAATACTGTAGAATAAGTCTCTTGCATTAAATTGTCAAATTTGATTCAGTTTTCGAGTTACATCAAAAATATTAAAAAGGGACCATTCTCCCAGAAACGCACGGCTGAATTAAGTAGTATTTTCGGTTTTAAGCATCCGAACATAAACAATCATAAAAACCTTTGAACGAATTTGTTCCTTTCTAATATGTTTAATCAATAGCCAGTAAACGGCTCAGGAAAATTACACAAAATATACATATGTAAATAAGGGTCATTACTAATAAGTTTGGAGTTATATGCAACACTTTCTCTAAGGTAGGCTTATTTAAGAGACTTAAGAATTTTTAAAAAATACCCTAAATTTGGAATGTATTTTGGGTGGAGAGGGGTGACAAAGATTGAAATTCAGGTTTTTGCAAGTAAAGTAAAGCAAATAAAAATTTAATTAAACTTACTTAAACCGTTTTTCCCCAGTATGCGTAAGCATATGATTCTTCAGCACATTCGAATAGGTAAAGGCTTTTCCGCATGTCCCACACTCGAATGGACGTTCATTTGTATGAGTACGTTCGTGTTTAATATTCGTGCTGCGATCACTGAATCTCCTATCGCAATATTGGCACTTAAATGGACGCACACCGGTATGAACTCTCATATGACGTTTGATCTCTGATTGGCAGGTAAACCTTTTCTGGCATATTCTAAATAAAAATTAAATTTTAGTATCTGACTAGTCAATAAAAAATTATAACTTACTCGCAACTAAATGGTTTCACATCTGCATGTCTTCTCATGTGCATTACTAAAAGACTTGGACGTGAATAAACATTTCCACACAATTCACAAATTTGTATTTCTTTTTTATTCGGCCTTCGTCCCAATCTTTTAGCTGGAAAAGGACTTGCAGCTAATTTATTTTTCTTTTTAGTTTTTATGACTGGTTTATATTCTTTGTCATCTTTATCATCTTCGACTTCTTCATCTTCTTCATTTTTAATATCATCCCCACAAGGGATATATTCGCTAGAATCATCTGACATAAATGCAGGAGCATCTTGAATTTCCATCACCGAAAGACGATCCGTTGATGGTTCGATTTTTATTTCTAGCTATTTCAAATCATATATAAACAAAACAAAATTATAAATAAATAAAATGATAGGTATAGTTCCAAGGAAGATGGAGAAGAAAAAAGACGATAACAACATACAGCCGAATGATGAATAACCATTCATTCATGAGGTCCAACCTCAATCCAAAACAATTGAATTCCCGCAAATAGGTATGATGTGTTTTTAATCCGTACAAAGAAATCATAGCAAAAGCACTAGGCTCACTTAGCGAAAATTAGATTCTTCGTAAGGACTGTCATTTTTTGTTGAACTTTTAATATTGTTAAACACCAATTGTGGCTTCTTGAGCGGTGTCGTTTAATAAGAGGAAAACCATTGATTTGATTTACTCCTGTTGTTATTAAACTGTTGTTAAATTAAAGAGAATTAAGACAAGTAATTTTCAATCAACTCATCCTAATATTGTTAGAGTGGAATCTCTTAATTTTGTAAACACTATTATTTTATATTTATTTAAATAGTGGATACATGTTTTTTTTGTCATTTTTGTGTTTAACAATACAAAATTATAGATTATTATAAATATTCTCAGAACACACTCAGCTTAGGACCAGGAACAGCCACTATTGAGAGTGAATCTCCTATTCATTATCACGCTTGAGCATTTCTTTAAAATTGGTTATATTTTTTTCTGCTCTGAACACTATATGTTGCAAAACTGTTCATAATATTAGCCGAGTAAACATATAAAAGCACATCTTCTTGGAAGCCTTCAGAATGAATGAACAATTTAAGTACAACAACTGGGAGTAAGAGGCAGCTTATTCTTGAACTGATTGGATAAGCTGCTGCATAACTGCAAAATAGCTTTTGGCTTGTTTTGAAACCCAGCTTAGGGGCAAATATTTATGCATATCTACAATGTTGAAATTAATTGTTTATTTATCTTTACCTTTTCCGGAACATAGACAATATCTTTCAATTTTAAGTCATTGGTTTGGCAAAGGTTGCGAAATTCATAAGAAACATTGAGGGAAAATAAACACTCTCCACAGATTTTTCTTGGCAAATCATCTCGGACTTCTATCTGTAATAATTGGTTGCAATTAGAAAAACATAAGCAGATTATTTTAAAACGATATTTACATACTTTTATTCCACCGCAGAGTTCAATTTTTTCAATAATTACATTTTTTTCGGGGAATTCTTTGAAAAGAGACTCCATTACACAGTTTTCATCAGGAAGCAAACAGATTCGGCAAGAATCTACCGAATTCATTTTATTTATATTTAGTTTAAATGTATGATAATAAGCAAATTTAGTTTAAGAGCTTTTATATATTTAATTATTTCAAATAGAAACAAAAATATTTATGGCGTTTTCAATTGGCAATCCGGAATTGGTTTTAGATTCGGAATCCCAATTTCGATTCTGAAAAATTTGAAGTTTAGTGTGTTTGTATTAGTATTTCAAGCAATCACTTCACAGTTCGCACAATTTGTATATTTAAAAAAAAATATGACATTTATCAACATTTAAATCTTTGAGTGTGTGAGTGATTCTGTTTTGAAGAGAAATTTCTCTTCTTTTCAGAATCAGAACTGTCACTTTTGCCCAATTGAACGCATTCAGAATGCTTTTTTCTGCTTCCGCCATTTAAAAACGCAATTAGTTGGCCAGTTTATATTTCTAAGAACTCTGAGAATATTCTCAGTGAAAATGACAAAGATTGAGAAAGAAATATAAACAACAATTCTCAAAGAAATAAAAATTGTTGTTGTGACGCCTTTTAAAAATACAAAAGCAAATAAAATTAAATTATTTTCAAAAGTCAAAGCTATCACTTTGTAAAATTGAGAAATCGAATCGAAAAATTTTCATTCTCAGGGTTTTGACAGTAGAATTGAGAAATTTGTATGAGAATTTTTGTTTATATTTCTGAGAATACGAAGATCTCTGAGATCTTAGAAATATAAACTGGCCAAGTGAATTGTTGACGTTTGTCAAGTAGATCTGTTTGTTTTTGATATTTCAGGCTTTGCCAACTACTGCAACGGGGGCTTATTTTAGGTCAGTTCGTATTGCACAACAAATAATTTAATCCCAGGGCCTGCTTTCATAGATAAAATCCGTCGAGAATCGAATTACAGAACACAGGTGACACAGATAGCCTCGGGCACGATGCCTCGGCTGAACGTCGTCTTACTCTCATGAACACGTTCCACACGTCGGCCACCTAGCGATCACACAACTAACTAACTTTCTGGTTGCCCAATCTGTGTATACACAAGTGCGCACCCAGACGACCACACAACACAACTCAAAAATCATCGTGATGATAGTACTATAAGTTTTATATACAATGGCTATGGATAAAAATATGAAAATATCGCAGATTAATTTAGATTAATTCTTTATTAAGTTTCAGCTATTTATAATATTGCTAGCATAAAAACTAATAAAAAAGAAAAAAAAAACTTACAGATAAATTAACAATAATTAGAGCTTACATACATATAAATAATTTTTTTTTTTAGATAATAATATATTCTTAGCTTACTTTAAATCACGCAAGTTTTTGAATAAACGGAAACTTTTATGGGATACATTTTAAGTCCTCTTTGTTGTTAGAAAAGGTAATCCAAAATTATATCCGTTTCTTGATGACTATATAGCTGTATTTCATAGAGCCCCGAGAATTTTCTGAGCATGACATGGTAGAATGTGTTTGCAACCCACAAATCATGTACAAAGTATGCCTTTCTGTTTCCAGTGATTTAGTCATTGCCGTTCATTTGTTGATTGAGATCGCCACCGCAAACTCATAGGTTTGTACCAAAATTCGCAGAAAATTTTATGTTGCCAAACACACATAGTTGAACAAACCTTTTTTATATTTGACGTTTCCCATAGGAAACGTTAAAAAGTCAAAATAAGAAAAGATGTGTGTATTTGTTTTTGTGAGATGTAAGCACTAAGCACGCTCATTAAAATCTATTTTTTAACATTTTATATTTTGTAAATATTAAATAAAAAAATATGGAAAAGAGTGGCCCTAGACTCTCGTCGACTACAGCAAAACCAGGGAGCAAAAGTCAAGAAGCTGTTTGTGATTTAAAAGCAAAGATACCCGAAATTGAAAGCATCTTTAATGTTCTTGGCCGAATTGGAAATGGAACATTCAGTACAGTTCTTCTTGCAACCTTAAAAAAGGATCATGATCAGCAACACAAGCATCGAAGAAAGTACGCCATTAAACATCATGTACCGACAAGTCATCCCGACCGAATAATCAAGGAGTTAAAGTGCATGACCGAGATTGGTGGCAAAGAAAATGTTGTCGGAATCTTCTGTACCATACGGCACAATGAGTCGGTTGCGTTTGTTATGCCATACTTGCCGCATGATAAGTTTCATGATTTCTATGATAAAATGCCACTTGAGGAAATTCAGTGCTTCATTAAGAATCTTCTGATTGCTCTGCGTCGAGTACACAAATTCAATGTCATCCATAGAGACGTTAAGCCCAGTAATTTTTTGTACAATCGTCATTCCCGCCAATTCCTTTTGGTCGATTTTGGACTAGCTCAAGAAGTGGCTCCTAAACCAGTGAAAAACAATGTACCAGTAAAGGTAAGAAGACGGGATTGTGATTTAGATGATAACATGATCCCAAGCCCCGTTGAGGCAAGCAGTGCAAAACGTCTCCGTTGTTCCCAGCAAACAGAAACACCGAATACACCTTTCAAAATGCCACTACGACAACTCAATGTCATCACAACCCCAACGAAGAACTTAAATGGCGATGCTCACCTTCAATCACCACTAAGTAGACAAGTTAAATCAGTTCTTTTGGGTGTAAGCCTAACAGACCGTTTACAACAGAGAAACAAAAACAATACCGCACCACATAAAGCAGAAAACTTTGCCGCAACACCAACATCAGGTGAAACCAGCCGAACACCTCAATACAGTACGAATCGCAAATTGATCGCGAAATGTTTTTGCTATGGAAAACCGCAGATATGTAATATCTGTTTGATTAAAAAAGAAATCCATGCATCTCGTGCTGGAACACCTGGCTACCGCTCACCGGAAGTGTTAATGAAATTCCCTGACCAATCGACGGCTGTGGATATCTGGGCGGTAGGAGTTATTTTTCTTTCGATACTCTCATCCGCCTATCCGTTCTTCAAAGCTCCCGATGATTATGTTGCATTGGCTGAAATGGTAACTATTTTCGGAGACAAAGCTATTCGTAAGACTGCCTTTTGTTTGGGACGTCTTGTGACACTCAGCCATTGTGCTAAACCGCTTGACTTGAGGAAACTGTGTGTTCGACTTCGCAATCACAAAAAAGCTGATTTGTCCATCGAATTGGAAAAAAAATACATGAACGTAGATGGCAGCAACGCTGAGGTGTGCAAAAATTGTGAAAAATCATTTTACAATTGTTTATGCAAAGACTCACCTTATAAGGCTCAAGAACCCGTATGCAACGATACCTTTCCAATGAGCGCTTACGATTTGTTATACAAATTGTTAGAACTAAATCCGCACAAACGTATTTCAGCTGAGGAAGCATTGGAGCATCCATTTTTTGATGCTGCCGATGCTACCTCATAGCTAAATATGTTTATTTCAATGGTTCATTTTGAATTGTAGTGCAGGTAGACACCAATTTTTTTAAAATCATAATTTATAAGTAAATAGCATAAATAATTATTAAGTTAATAAATGAATTTGCACCAAGACGCCTATTTTTGTCGTTATTTGATGTTAGGTAAGTCAGTCAGTTCGTTATTTAAATTTGACATATTGACTCCATCATTCGAAGACGGTAAGTTTCAGTGGAGTAAGTAAGTACCTAAGCGATAGATAAATGGATTTATTAGAGTGTTAATAAAGTTGTCTTCTTCGGAGTTATACTACTAAAAGGCTTTAAGTATAACATAATGGAAACTAAAATAACCCAAAGTAAATGATGGAAAAATGCACCCCCTCCCACCAATGTCGACATGCATTAATGCGATTAAAAGTAAAATATATGGAAAATTCAGCCATAATGACTTATTTTAAAATTAAATCGAAATGCATAACGCCCAAAAAAATTTCCAAATGACCCCTAATGACCCCTCCCCTCTTTTTTTGAGAGAACTTTAGATAAAAAAAAGTACGCTGATTATAGTGTCCAAGTTTTTCTTAAAACTAAAGCTCTGAAGAAAAAGAGTATTGTAATTTTTTTTGTGTATAAATTTATAAGTAAACATTTTTAATCTGAAATTTTTCAAAACAACTATTGGTTTTTTAGAAACTTATTCCATTTGACAATTCAAAATCACGACCATAAGTACGAGTCCGAACTTGCGGTAGTAATTGATACAACAGGGAAAGTATTGCTTAAATGGTTTTACGCAGAGCTTTAAGTTGTAGAGCGTCATCTTCTTTTTGTATTTATTCATTTAATAAAACTTAAAATTTAATTAAACTTATATACTAAAGCCGTTTGCTGATACGAAACTTAAATATTTATGTTCCACTTAATCTACAGCCATATTAATAAAAACGTTTATTACATCTTTACCTCACGACTTAAATAAACCATGGAATAAGAGTTAAAATTTTCCATTAAAAATAATAAAGTTATGTTTACAAAATATCATATAAGAAAATTTACGATAATATGTAAGATTTTCATTGTTTATTGTCGCCTACCTATTTATATGGTCAATCGCTTATGCCTGTCTCTATCTTTCATTCTTTTCTTGTTACATATAATGGCATGAAAAATTTGATAACAACAACTTCGAATTTCCTTCGAAAGGTTATCCTATTTCTAAAATTCTCTTCACGTAGCTCTTTAATTGCATCCAAACAGATCTTGGTATTCTTTTTGATAAAGGCCGATAGTATATATTGCAAAACCTATCTCAGCTATTATTATTCTTGCTAAAATTGATAACGAACATAACTCCTGTTCTTATTATATTTTTTAAGATAAAAAAAAATTGCCACATGTAATGCTATTCCTTCACTAAGCCATCATCTTCGGTGAGTTAACTTTCTCGGTGTTAGTAAACGCATTTTGCACTTAGTCCATGGAACAAGAGGCGTAACATTTTGTAATCCACGTTTATTAATTTGGCTATAATGATCTATTTTTTGCTCGTCGTAAACTGTCACATAATCTCGTATGATTGATCAACTTAAATATTTAAGTTTCGTTTCAGCAAATGGCCCTCAATTGGTAATGTGGTTATTAATGGTATAACTATCATCCTTTTTGACGGGGAAATTCAGTTTTGCTTCTCTCTGCTTGTGTGTAATTGTGGCTAGATGTTGTTTCAACTCACATATTCGTGAAAATTTTTTATCGCAGACATCACACCTGTAGATAGAAAAAGTAGTTAATTCAATTAAATTTTGTATTTTTAATATGCACCAAGGATATAAACTAATATGAATATGTATTTGTTTTTTTTTTTTTTTTGACTACTTTAAAATAAGATTGATTGATTCAATTATTTTTAGTAAGAGAAATAAGTCACTTTTTATTGAAAATCGATTTATATAGTAAAAGCGAGTGAATAGATTTTCCGTTTTGTTCTTAACCTTTTTGCTTTCACTGATTTTCCCTGTCTCACTGGTTGCTTCGAATTCAATTTCCTCAATACACTACTCATAAGCAGTGGTAAAGGAAGAGAGCTTCGTTTCAATGACAGAAGACAGCTCTTTCTCTTGGTAGAAATACCTACTTCTAGTTCTATGAACATTGAAAAGACATAAATATACATTTTAAAAACTAATATAAAAAATTGAGAGTATAATCATCAACAAAACAGTTTAATGTATTAGTAAGTTTCAGACAAGATATCAGCCATAAATGCAAGCAAGCGAGTAGGAGACAAAAGGGAATCCTGTGGGACAAAAGCATTTATTGTATGCCCTCTTCTCTGGGTGTTGAAAAATCATCAACAATTTTCTTTGTAGAATATTGGTTTGTTATTTTTCGGATTACAACCTAACAATTTCGAAATTTCGTCAAACAAGTGTAATTTAAATTATTGAATAAAACTTACTCAAAACGTTTTTCGCCGGTGTGTGTCAACATGTGATTCTTTAGCACATTCGAGTACGTAAAACATTTTCCACAAGTATCGCATTTGAATGGTCGCTCATTGGTATGTATACGTTCATGCTTGATATTCGTACTACGATCACCGAAAGTTCTATCGCAGTATTTGCATTTAAAAGGTCGATCTCCAGTATGTACTCTCATATGTCTATCGGTTTCTTGTTGGTTTGCGAATTTTTTATGACATATTCTTAAAAATTAAAAAAAAAGAAATGATGAATTCAACAAGTAATAAACGAATGGTACGAGCATACTCGCAACTAAAAGGTTTCTCGGAGTCGTGTCTTCTTCTATGCATCGTCAATTGGTATACTGTGGGATAAACATTGCCGCAAAGTTCGCATATTTGACTATCTTTCGTTTTAGGCCTTCCTACTTTTCTTGAAGGAAATTTCTCTTTTTCTTTTTTCACTTTGGGTGCTTTCTTAGCCACGATCTTTTTCAATTTTACTTTTTTCACATTTGTATCTGATATTGACACATCACTATCATCGGAATGATTCGAACGTTCCGACAGAAGCAGATTCTCAAGTGTCCCTAGCTCTTGTACGTATTCAAAGTGTGGCTCATCTTTTATTTCAAGCTTCAAAAGAAAAGTTTTTAAATTAAAATTAAACACATTTAAGTTTCAAATGTAGTAATTCTATTGATTTACCTCCTCCGAATCATTTAGCATTTGTTTAAGCTTTATGTCGGTGGTCTGACAAAGGTCACGGAATTCATAGGAAATGTTGAGCGAAGTTACGCATTTGCTACATACTTTTTTCGGTAGATCTTCTCTTAATTCCAACTGAAAGAAATTTTATAGATATGATTAATCTTTTACTATTGTTTACAGTAGAATTCAAAAACATACCTTAATGCCTCCACAAATTTCAATTTTGTTTAATAAAATACTTTCGTCAAGTATCTCTTCAAAGGGTAGCTCCATATCGGATCCTTCGTCTGTTTTGAGACAAATTCGGCAGGAATTTATGGGATGCATTTTCTATCTATGTTTGAATCTGATAACTTTACATAACTTAATGCAACATTAAATACAAAAATTCTTTTGAATTTTCTTGTGGAGTAGAATAAAATTTGTTTTATAGTTTGAATTTCATTAAAGTTTATTTATGAAAAAAATAAAAATTGACATTTGAGATTTGACGTTTAAACAGATTTTTAGTTTTGTTTGTTTTAAATTAAATAATACGTCCGTCAATGCTGTTACCGAACCTAAGCTATCACGGTCATGAAAAGGAAATTTTTGGAATTAATGAGAGAGGATTTTTGGAGTAATGAGTCTCATAAACTTATGAGCGCTTGGCAAATACCAGCCTTAAAGTAAGACGGCGGGACTCCACTGCACAACGTAATCGTATAAAATTGTGTGAATAAGTTGCCGCTAAGTGCGATATATGTAACTCATACAATTTCATACAAATTTTAATTACAAAAAAAAACAAAGCTTCTCTGTTTGTGTCAATTTAGTCATTTTGTTCAATCTGACATTAATAAAGCTTAACTAAATTCTTACTTTTAGCCACAAGTGGCAAAGTTGCAAAAGTAAAGGAATCTCTACTTCATATTTAGTTTTTCGCTTTTGCACTTTTTGCCAGAACAAAAATTTCACGTTACCAAACATACTTTTTAAGCTCCTCAGACAAAATTTAAAGAAAAGTTCAGCGTACCAAAACAACCTGAAGAAAGAAATACATGTCGGTGTGTTTTGTTTTGGTTATCATTTTTTATCTTGGTTTCTTCTTTTATATTTCTCAAATATAGTTTTGTTTTTTTTTTTGCAACAATTAAAAAATAAAATAATTTTCTTTAATGAAACGAATTAAATTCCACGCAAGTAAGAATACCTACATATGTATGTACATACAAATCCTAGACTAGTCGCTTATTTAACCTTATCATTTATCTTTAAATGCATATTAACATGACCTTTAGAACTCTTATCATTAAATTATTGATTAATAAATATTGACGGTTGCCTAAAAGCCTGCGATAACCGATTGGGATACCTAAATTTCTTATCAAATATAGTTAGTTCTTGCTACGCAAAGTAATTTTGGTCAGTTTAAAGTTTAATCCATAGTCAATCGCACAAACCTATCAACAAGGTTGTTTTCGATCAAATATGGGTCTTCTAAATATACTTATTTTCTTCGTGGATCCCTTTGGGATTATGCGAAAATTGTTCTTTCGGCCGGCTTTAAACCTAACATCAAACATTTTTGATCATTTTCGCACACAAACAAATAAAGGAGTAGTCACGATCAAGGAACTTTCCCTGCGGCTTTTTATTGTTAGCTTTGCAGTTGCCCTGATCATCTGGAGTGCGGTTTTCCTATATGTAGCCTTTTATTATGCTTATATGCCAGCTATGTCGCATATCAGACCAGTCCACATGCAATTCAAGTGAGTAATAGAAACCTTTAATAATATGATTATAAACTGAATTTATAACTTAATTCCAATTTATTTATCTACTAGATTCGTCATTTATTTAATATACATTTTATTTATCTATTCCAGAACTTGTTTGGATACCAGCGGGCCATGTACATTCCCACACGCTCATGTAGCTCTTACAAAAAGGCAACAACTTCTTATGGTTGGCCAGGCATATAAAGTATCCATAGAAATCGATATGCCCGAATCGCCTCAGAACCAGGAGCTTGGTATGTTCATGGTTTGTGCCGAGATGCGTGACATCGAATCTCTTCTTCGTGGACATTCCTGTCGTTCAGCTATGCTTCGTTATAGATCTCCTCTCATTCGCACAATATCTACCTGGGCACTCAGTCCACTTTTCGTACTTGGTCTCAGGGAAGAATTCCAAAAAGTTCCAGTGGTAATATTCGCTCGATACCTTGAAGAGCGTCAGCATCCTATAACTGATGTTTATGTTGAGATTCAATCACACAAGATACAATTCTACACCGTTACACTTCACATAAGTGCTGACTTCTCAGGCCTCCGTTATGTCATGTTTAACTTCCCTGCAATGTCTGCGCTTGTTGGTAAGCAATGGCTTCTTCCGGTCTTTGATCCATTATCCATTCTAACCAAAAAGATATTCTTTCATTTTTATTCCCTTAGGTATCAGTTCAAATTTGTTCTTCATTATGATCGTGTTCGTACTGAGTTGGTACCATTGGTCTGATACAACCTGGGTGAAGAATCTCCAAGCTAAGTATATGCAACTGACCAGTATTTCAATGCCGAGCAGGTCTTCAAGACGAAGGGTAAAGGGCAAAAATACTTTTGAGTCGCCTGCACTTAGCGATAAGAGTATAATCGACGATGATGAAATGAGCTTTTTCGATGAAAAAGCAACAAGTGACTCGGAGGAGATCGCTGAATTAAGCTCATCGCTGCCCCCAATAACCGATGATGCGCCACAAAAAAGTTTGCAAAAACGCCGCAAAGAAAAAGAGGCTTTATTAAATTCATAAAAAGAAACATCCTATAACCACTGCGAGATGATTATTTCAATTGCACAAAAACTACTAAGCACAAGGATTCTTTATTTTTTAAACTGAATTCGCCGTTTTAAATTGAATTCAAGTTTTAGATTATAAGAACCTTTAAATTATTATGTGGTAGGAAATTTCTTATGTATACGTTTATTGAATATTTTTTTAATATTCATTGGAACAAGTTTGTGATCAAATTAAGAACAACGATAAATGCTTTTTGTTTTTTAAAAAGTAAATTTATCAATTTATGTAGGAGAAATATATTTTATACAAACTGAAACAAATTAAATGGATTAAACTTGATTATCTTTTTCTTAGTTATTGACTTGAAAGCAAAGGTCACATAAATGAATCATTGAGTGAATGGCATGACAAAAACAAAATAATTGATAGTTCCAATCAAGATCTTGAATCTTGTTTCAGTATCAAAGTTCAAGAACAAAAAATTGTACTACATATATTGAAAGCATACAATTTTACAGACATGTGGCGCACGCACACTACATTTTCTATACTTTTTCGATAGTTTGGTTTAAAATGAGAATACAGAGAAACAGCCGGACGATGAGAAAGTTTAAAGAGCAATACGATTCCTTCCACTCACAAGCATGCTCCAGTCGGACTAAACTTTATTTCAAAATTTTCCAAAGAAATTACACACAATTTTCACGAATGTGAATGTTAACGCTAATCATTAACGTTCCGACTGAATCAGTTAGTGAGATTGTACTGTGATTGTGTGTATAAATAAATCTTCTGTTTATGCGATTGTCCACCATTACCCATCATCGGAATATAACCAATATATGTTGAAAATCCTGTTATTGTAACGGATATTAAAAGAATAAATTGTTTGTTCATAATATATGTACATGAATTCTTAAAAAACAATTTTAAGAAATTCAAATAACCACAACTGCCTTTTTGAAAATCGAGTTTTGAAATTTTCTGTAAAAAAAAAATTACTTCTACCTATAGTAAGAAGTAAAATCAAACAAATTATTCTATGAGATGTAGGTAAATTCTTGAAGGCGTATTTCTCAAAAATATTTGTTTTAAAGTTTTCGTTTTATATAAAGGCACCGTTATTTTTAATTTTAAAAGGCTGCCCATTTTCTGTTCCATCCGGGCATCTATTTAAATGGAACAGAGATTTCCAATTATTAAAAGTTTTAATATCATAAACGTACGATCAGTATTTTCTATCAATATGACGACATCATACATCGCCTAACCGTAGGGTGGATGAAGTGGCGGAAAAACTCTACCAACTTTTGTGATCGAAAATGAATCCTAAGGTGATAGCAAGCCTCTACAAACTATTGGCGTGATCGAATAAGAAGGAAGAAAGTTAGACAAAATACAGCTTGACCAACTTAACTGGTACTAGCATGTAAATTGAAAATGAAATGAAAACCCATAGCAAAATGCAATGGCACAGGACGTTCCTAAACTATCACAAAAGGTGTAAAAACTCCTTGATCAAACAAATGCAACAACAACTGCATTTTTTTCCAAATTTATAAAAAAATATTTCTTCTTTTTTTGGCATCGAATATTTATAGTTTTGGCATGAAAATTTCAAATTTGAAGAAACAGTTTTGGGATGCAATATAATCCGAACTACTCCTAGGACAACAGGCACCAGAAGTATTTTATTTTCTTTTTGCTACAAAATTTAGGTTGCAAGTCCAAGAAACATGGTAGATGAAAATTCCAGACAAGTTAACACAAAAATCCAACTTCTTAAAAAATAAACCAAACTACCATTTTATAAATTTTATTATTAATTTTATCCATACAAAAATATTAAATCAGTATAAAGTATTAGCATTAAAACGTGCATTACAATTTAACAACACTACGAATGCTCTTGCCTTTGTGCATTAGATCAAATGCTTCATTGATATCATTCAGTTCCATATTGTGTGTTACAAACTCATCTATCATCAACTGATTTGCCATGTATTCTTCAACTAATTTTGGAACCGAATCAACACTTTTCCATCCACCAAAAGCTGTACCCTTCCATGTGCGACCGACAACAAGTTGGAATGGGCGTGTACTTATCTCTTGGCCTGATGCAGCCACACCTATAATCACCGATACACCCCAACCCTTATGGGTAGATTCCAGAGCGGCCCGCATTGTGTTAACATTTCCAATGCATTCGAAAGAATAATCAAACCCACCATCCAAAAGATCTATGAGAACATTTTGAATAGGACCCTTACCTTCGTGATCCTTTGGATTGATAAAGTCAGTAATTCCGAATTTTTTGCCAATTTCAAATTTATCTGGATTTATGTCGATGCCATAGATTTTCGATGCTCCGGCTTTTTTACATCCCATTGCAACGGCTAGACCGACTGCGCCGAGGCCCCATACAGCACAAGTACTTCCGGGCTCGACCTAAAAAAGATGATTTACAATACATATTATATCGCGTTCTATTGTGTTTTAGGATTATAACGTAGATATATGCACTAAGCAAAAGAACTTAGGCTCAACACAATCCTGTTTAAGCCCGAAAACTTTTGCTGCCTCTTTATATTGATAAGCAATTTAGTTTAATATTGACATTTTATAAATAAATAAAACATATGGAAACCTTACCTTAGCGGTATTTAAAGCTGCCCCATATCCAGTTGGAATACCGCAACCCAATAAACAAACTTTGTCAAATGGTGCCTTCTCATTTATCTAAGAAAAAAAAGTTAATGTAAGCGAAAAAATCTCAATTCAGCAATGTAAAAAGTGTTATTCGTACACACCTTGCAAACGGATATATCAGCAACAACAGTATATTCTGTAAAGGTTGACGTTCCCATAAAATGGAACAACGATTTTCCCTTGCACCGGAATCGAGAAGTGCCATCCGGCAACACTCCCCTGCCCTGAGTTAGACGAATTGTTTGGCATAAATTTGTCTTCGGACTGCGACAGAATTTACAATCATTGCACTGAGGAATGTACAATGGAATGACGTGGTCGCCGACCTTGAATTTTGTTACACCAGGCCCAACACTCTCAACAATACCGGCACCTTCATGACCCAAAACAACGGGGAATACACCTTCGGGATCATGACCGTCTAAAGTGTAAGCGTCTGTATGACAAACTCCAGTTGATAGAATTTTTATGCGAATTTCATTTGCTTTGGGTGGATCTACTTCAATTTCTTCAATAGATAAAGGTTTTTTTGCTTCCCAAGCAACAGCAGCCCGACATTTAATAACCTTTCATAATTAAAAGCAACACTTCTAATCAGATATTGCTCTTTATAAATGATTTTTGGAAATCAAAAGTTACCTTTCCTTCGGTTGCAGACATTTTGATGGAAATTTATTTAGGTAGATTAATTAAAAGCAATTCGTATAAAAATAATTAATAATTAGTACTGAAGTAATCTAGTCTCAGATCAGAAATAATTACAGATAACAGATATTAATCCAAATTTATGAGACTGAAAAAGTGAAAAGTGTGGAAAGCTTTTGACAAGTGACGTTTTCGATGTTAAAGCTGTTAAGGTGAGAGCACACGGGATCGAGTATACGCCATGGTGACCAAACACACAGTACTTTCGGGAACAGTTCCATATGGATGAAATACATGGAGAAAAAGTATCCCGTATTTTGTATTGACTACTGAGTTCCAGACATGCATAACATTATACTCGCTTAATTTTTTTTAATTCTTAAGACTACAAATAATAACGGTAATTTTTTTTGAAAAATTGCCAAAAATTAACGGTTAGTACTACCATTACCTTTTCTCCAAATTTGGTTGATTTCAACCAAAGGTTTAATTCAAAAGCATGTACAAATTATAAATAGTGTTCAATACATAAATATTCATAAACATATTTTTCTGAATTAGAAAAAAAAATCGGGGTATTTTCGAAATAATACGTTCTTAAATATTTGGACAAACATATTTTTTTATTTTAAACACACCGATACCTCGTATAAATGTAAAAAAAATTCATCATCGCATTTTTATTATTTTTTAAAGGTCCTAATTGTTTTTATTTATTATTAAGGTCATGTCCTCCCAAAATTTAGTACTAGTTCTTTAGAAGCAGCAGTTTTTTTTTAATTTGGACCCCCCTTTGGAACCCCTTTTTTGCCGACGCCGTCAATAATAGGTTACCTAGTTATAACAATTTTGTGCATCAAAATATTTTTTATTGGTGTCACCATTTGGCTGAAACAATAAATAATCTTAAAACGTTATAGACTTGAGTTTTTAATTGAATTTTAGAATGGAACCCTGAAAATAATCGTTTAATCCATTGTGAGGATGGTTTTTGAAGGGTAAAATAGAACCTTTTTTAGTTGAAAAAATGCTTGAAAACCGTTGGATTTTGAAAAAATCAGGTAACAAATTGTGGCTTATAAAATTAAAATACTAAAAAAGTATTACTTTTTTGTTCTGAAGAAAAATTGTCCACACTTTGCTAGTTTTTTTTTCAAAATCTACAGCTTGGGGAAAAAAATATTTGTCAAAACTAAAACTTAGATTTTTCAATATAAGCCAAATGGTGAAACTTATTTAAAAAAAAATATTTTGATGCACAAAGTGGATATTTGTTTGGTTTCCCAAATTCCAAAAAAAAAGAATCTTTTATCAGAAAACCTAAAAAAGAGGCCTGTTTTTCTATTTATATGTTGGATGGCCTGTATATAACGCAACAGTCATGTTGATTTTTTTTTTTTTTTAATTTATTGCATCTACAATTTTTTCAAAATCAATCAGAAATTTGTATCGGCCGCACAACTTTTTTTGTGCGTAACGATAACTTAAATTGCTACGCAATTCAATGGTTAAGGCCTTTTTACAGAAAATTATATTTTCTACAATTTACACAATCAACAAATTACTTCCAGAATCAAAGCCACTTGGTATAATTTACCCGATACTTAGCCACAGTTACTGTGATATGAAATCACCAATTATGTTGGATTAACCTGGATTAACTGTAAAAAAAATCCTGTTATTTATCTTACACCCCAAAAACCCTAGTTTAACTCACCAAGGGGAAACTGAAAATGTTCTTAATTTATGAAAATATATACCTATTTCTTCATTTAAGTTGAACGAATGGGTTTCCAGAACCATTTTTTTTTCAGTGCAAGATTAAAGTTTACCTTTTAATTTGAATTTATTTTTCAACAAGGTAATTTTTGGTTTCCGATGATATTACAGATCGCTGACAATCGTATCTAAAACTCAGCTGAACCATTTATTTGTAACTATATTATCATCGGTATTCAAAAAAAAAATCTTTAGAGGTGAAGTATGTTTAGAAATAAAACTAAATTTTTAGCAGACACAAATAATGTTATTGTATATATTTTAAGTTTGATTTCTCAAAAACACTATAATTACTATGTAATGCTTAGCTTGATATATGCTAATACCGATACGAGCCAACACTTATTTTTTTTTGTCATCCTCTTTAAGTGAATGTTTCGTGTAGGTTACAAATTTTAAATTAGTCAAGAGAAAAAGTTAAGATATATGTAGCTAGTCTGTTTATGTTATAAGCACACGAAGTGCAAAATATCTTAAAATTACTAATATTTTTATAGCCGATGTATTTTTGACACTTGATTCTAGGTCTGTGACGATGGTGAAGGTGGTACCGGAAGGATAGTTGGAGGAACAACTGAAGGTGGCTGTTGTGGCTGCATCGGAGGTGGTGGAGTTTGTTGAATAGCACCTGCATTTACTGGTGGAGGTCCTTGTGGGGGCAAAGTGGGCTCTACGGGAGCAACCTGCGGCATGGGGGGTTGTTGGGAATGTGGTTCTAAAAAAAATGTACATGTAATAATTCTACTTATTTTGTTTTGATTTGCCATACCTAAAACAGATGGGCTCTGTAAAACACTGGGGGTTTGTGGTGGAACAGAACCAGATGGTTGTGCTGTAGGTTGAGATGCAGTTGGTGCTGTTACACCTGTAGATGATGGTGGAGTCGGTCCAGTTGTGCCAGGCAATGGGGTTGCTCCAGCGACACCTGGTGGTGCTTGAGCTGCATTACCCTGCCATTGCTGTTCTTGTTGCAAACGATGATGAGCTTGCTGTCTTGCACGGAATTCGGCTGCTTTCAATTGTTCTAGATGGAATTGCTGGCGCTCTGTTATCAATTGTTGTCGTTGATATTCTAGACCTTCACGTTCTTTTTCCATAGTTGTCTCAAGTTCTTCAAAGTGTCTTAATTTAATTTCCAATTTCTTCATCTGCGTCTCTACTAACAAAGCCACTAGAGATTTTATTTTACGCTCTTCAAGTGCAGCCAGATGTTTCGCTTTAACTGCAGCCGAAGCAAGAGCTGCTGCAGCAGCAGTCTGAAGATTTGCTTCGTTGAATATTTGCTTGCGACTTCCATCGCCATTCTCCTTTGAACCATTGGTTGCTTCAGTGCTACCCGATGTTGATTCCATTGAAGATTCTTCAGTTTTAATTTCTTTTTCATCAATACCTGTTGAAACGGTGGGGTTTGAAGATTTATTAGGCTCAACTCCTGCAGAAGGTTGGGAGGAAGATTCGGATTTAGGGGATTCGGGATTACTAGAATCAGCTATAGGAATTAAGGACATATAATCAAACAAAAGAAAACAAACCAAAAAAAGCAAAAAGTATTTAACAAAAATAATAAGCAAATTTTACCTGTCCCTTCTTTCTTCGTGAGATCTTTCATTTCTTCGTCGTGAGATGTACTTGGTGGCATTATCATTGCAACTGGAGGCTTGGTCGTATCTTCATCTTCTTTATCAGCTCCGGTTCCAGCTATACCACTGTTAGACAATCCTGCATAGGGGTCAAATTTTCCAGTGGAATTTAGCTTCTCTACATTTTTGTAATGAGTATCCATTATAGACGATGGAACCTCATCCTAAAATAAATCATTGAGAAATTTTGTTAATGTGATTTTTTTTAAAAGTAACTTTCCAAATCCCTAACCTTGATAGCTGCAAATTCTTCCATAGCAGCCTTAGCTGCAGCAGCAGCCACCCTTGGATCAACAACTGAAGCTAAAAATGCCACTGTCGACATAATTGGATTTCCAGACTTGCTAAACGGAATAGGTTGATAGCCAAGTGGACCCAAAAAGCCACCATCATCCTCCAAGTAAGGATCTTCGATGGGCAATCGAAGGAAATGCAATATACATTCGTCTTGAGTACGCGTGCCGACATGCTCGCACACTTTGTTCCAGTCATCTTTATACATCTCCAATCCTTCGAGCAGCAAAAGAGTTTCCTGATCTGTCCACTCACGGGCCATATTAGCTGCAGTGCGATTTTTCATGGCAGCCGGTTTCTTTGTGTACTGATCCAATTTCAATCCAAATTGACCGCCACCATTTTCAATTGTCTCAACCTTGACCGCAGCTCCGGCAGTAAGAAGTGCTGGCTTTTCACCTTCGCCTTCCTTAGTACCTTCTTTCTTCTTGTCAAAGTCAAGTAAGGCTTTAGCAGCTGATGGTTGTGGTGTCTTTTGTGGATTAAGAGACTGTAAACCAGATGGCGTGTCACTCAAAATGTGGAAGTGCGATGTTGGTGGTGGTCCCATGGGTGTGGGACGTAGTTCTGCATCTATTTGATAATTAATCAAGCCCCACTGTTCTAGAAACGCATGCACACGCATTATAGCGCAAACGTCACCAGCTAGATTACGTCTACATGCAGTGCTGGTCAAGTATTCTGTTGGATTTAATCTGAAATTTAAATTTGATGTAAATATCTATACGTATATACTGTGTTAAGAGATTAAATAATTGTATATTAATTTAAATAGCTTGGTTTTAATTAAACTTGAACTTTGTTTATTTGTTTTATTCCTAACTAGCATCTCGGCTCGTCCTGGCTTTGACCGGGTAATTTTTTTTTTTTTTAAATAAATTGTAGGACATGTGTCAATATTCTTAATAAATAAAGGTACGCACAATACTGATAGGATGATGGTTGAATTTGTTGACCAATTTTTATTCATGTTTTTTTTAACCTTTTTTTAACAATTTTTTCTTTGAGGATACATTTTTGAATAATATTTCTATTAAATTAATTATTATTAAATTTGTTTCTGATATGATCTGATCGTCATGAAATTTTTGTTCGAAATTTAGCATGACGCCTGCCTGGCGATTGAACATAACTTAAACGGAGCAACCTTCAAAAAGTAAGTTAACGGTATAAAAAGACACGGACACTTTAAGTGCCTTGCAACCAACTACATAGTTATTAAGGAATATAATGAATTTGGAAAAAAAATAACCATATTGATATTAGATTTGAAGTTTAGCGGAATAAAGATTCGTGGTGCGTCTGAATAATTCATTTTTTGTGTTTATTTGTTCAATTATATTATTTCGTTTTTATTCAACATAACAAACTAAAATCCTTTCTTTTGTTACTTCTTGGATTAAAATAATTCTTAGTCAAAAAAAGAAATCATTTTGAAATTTTAATTGAGTTAACTCAATCACTTAAAATAAAAACAATCGGATAGAAATCCCTTTGTAAAAAACACCAAAACATTTTTTTTACAAAATTGCTTCTCCCCAAATGTTTTCTTCTTGTCTCAGTTCAGCCCACAGACTCTAAATTTTTGCCAAACCTTATGCAAATCAACCTGTATCTTGCTTCGGATAGGTCTGTTTTTTTTTTTTTTTAATGAGTTAACAAATGTTATGATAGTCCGTGGCATGCCGCAGGTCTGGGTTTGATTCCCAGACTCGTACATCTAAAATCAGAAATGTTTTTTCACGGGCTGCTCCCTTTTGAGAGAAATTGATAAATTATCCAAGAATAGAAATATGTATTCTCACCCTGGCTGTTGGGTTTCGGAATAAAATTGTAGGTTCCCTCCATTTCTGCACTAAGTTGTAAGTCACTGATTCAACAAGTACATTGTAGGAATAAACAGTATACCAAGAAATTCAAAATCAAGATAAATCAAACTCCTAGAACAGGTAGGTTGGGTCAAAAGAAGAAACAAAAATATAGGAGACGGAATTCTATATAATCTTGTTCAATCATGGAAGGGATCATTTTCTAAATAAAATGACTTAACATAGTCTTATCAAGTTTGAATATAATCTACAGATTTTTTACAAGAAGTAAAAACTAACCTTAGTTATTGAATAATAACAGTTAATTTAAGGATTTTAAATATTAACTTACCTATAAGTATCAATCATAAAATTCCTATAAGCCATATAAATTTCAGGAGTCTTTGACTTATTCTTGCTATTAAAGAATTCTGGCATTGCCCGCTTCTCGATGACATGAATCGAATTATAATCAAACCAAGCCGAATAAGAGGGCACGATTATATGATGTGTCTGCTCTGTGACATTGTCTTCCATGTCCTCTTTCGAGGTGAATTCTTGTGTGTTGCTATTTTCACTTGTTTTACCGGGTTGAGAATTTTCTCCTTCGGCTGGAGCCATAATCTGATTAACGCCGCCGCCAGAACCACTACCGGCGTTACGTTCCATGTCATCCTCCAAGTCTGTCATTGTTCCTCCCTTAATGGGCATCATTTCGTTGTCTCTTGACTTCGAAGCTGGTGCTGGACTGGCTGTACTCTGCATAGAGGACGGTTTTATAACTTCTTGGATATTCGGTTCGGGGATGGGGTCATCCATGTCACGAGTTAGATCTTCATCATCATCACCGTCTCCACTGCGTGACTTCTTGTGCAAAACCGCAGGCGAACGTTTCCTTTTGCCCGCTTTTTGAGTTGGCGATGGTGAACGCCGACGCTTCTGCTTGTTGCTGGATCTCTTCTTTTCATCACCAGAATAAGCCATTAGATCTTCAACGGACAAACGATGCTTATGCATTTTTTTCTTGCCACTATCATCAACCTCGTAATCTTCCTCAGCCATCCATTCGTTATATTGTTCGAGATCCAGAATCCACGAAGCTGAAACTCGCCATCTCTCTGAAGGAGATTCCGGATTATCTGGAATATTTTCTGGCAAATCGAAAGTGTTTAGAGTCCAAGAGTCATAGGACTCTGGGAAGCAATACCAATGCAACATGATATGACTTCCACGTTTGAATATTGGACGAGCATACTCGTCCGGGTGAGGATCAACCACAGGATAGATTACATGGGTCACCTCGTCCTCTTCGTCAGAAACGATCTCAACACGTCTAGTTGATAAAATATCACGCATGCGAGTTGCCAAAGCCTTATCCACTTCTGGACGAATGTAAATGTAAGGAGTACGATAGAGATCGGCCTCAATTAAAGCTTGCTCGATATCCATCATCAGTTGAATGTTGGGATCCTTGCGTTGAGGGTTTTTTCCAATAGTAAAATCAAACTTCCGACCTCGCTGCTCGGCACGGAATCGAAACATGGTTGCGAAGATGACGCATAGTCCGCCACTCGGTTTGAAATCCAAGAAGCAACGCATCTAGAAACACATTTTTTTTTAAATCACAAAAGAGACAAATAAAAGTTGAGAAATTTAGATACATACTGGTATCCGAGTTGTAGCTGGTTCTGCGGTGTTCTTGCCTAACTTTGCCTCCATATATTGGAGAAATTGAATTAGCAAATTACATAGAGATTGGCTTGTAATAGGATCAGGGCTATTGGCGAGATACTGAAAAATAAACATTTAAAATAGTTTTTTTTTTAATTAAAAAATAAATAAATTATAAAGTATGCGCCAAAGTCCGCCATTTTTGTTTTGTTTCTATCAGACATCTCGTTTTTAGGTATATCACTCACTTTTTTACAATTCTTTTGTAGCCACACTCTTATGGTATCGAATCCTTGCATCGATTCGGGTGATTGGAAAAACTCCACATTTGGATTTCCGTCCTTTTTGGGACCTAGAGTAACCATTTTTTAGGGTTTTCTATTTATTTTTTGATGTAGGAGATATTTTTCTTTAGTAAAACAACGATATAATAGACGCACACGCAAACAGTACAAAAGCAAAAGCACGAACAAATGACAGATGCCACTTTTTGTATACCGAACAATTTTGTTGTTGTTTCGTTGACATTATATTGGTGAGTTTCTCGTTCCAGAGATGATACTTGAAAATTAAAAGGATACGTTCCAAAAATATTTGTGTTAAGGCTTGGCCGGACCAGTGCGAAGCATTCAGATACGACGACATCGGTTTGGGTTGGCCTTAAATCTACGCAACACAAACTGATTTTGTGTGACCGTTCAGTTTGTATAAAAACTTACACACTGTGTTGGCTTTTTTGTGATTTTCCTGTGAACCTCACAACTTGTGATCATTGTGATTTGTGGTGAGCCATCACAACACCAGAATAAAGCTGTTGGCTCTCCCAAATTAATGTGAAAGCTTTAAGAAACTTTCTTGACGATGACTAAAATTGCACCAAATGTATGGGTTTTGTTTAATTTTTCACTGGGAAAAGTTAGGCACTGAACTTACTTTCAACGCGTGGTACAAAAAACAAAACTGTTGTTGAATTTACGTGTTAAAAATTGATCTGTTTCAGATTATGATGATAATAAAATACAGGTATTATTTTATGGTCGTCTCCGAATATTTCGCATTTCGGCCAAACCTAAGCGATTCTTTGACAACAATTCCAGTGATACGGCGGCGCGGCGGTCAAAAATTTAGTCCATGCTGCGTTCCACCGCGTCTGAAATTAAATGTACTCATCCAACACACTCCTTAAACTCACCATTGATCACCACAAATGAAAAATTTCTAGTTTCGCGCATATGGCAACACCTATTTGACAGCCACAAAATCGCCTTACATCGTCGGAATGGCTGACAGTATAAATTTGACTTTCAACGATGGCTGCTTTCCCTGGGAAAAGTGGAAATTTATTAAATAATATTAAAAATACAAGTTTTTCTTTAAATAAGCCAAGTGTTAAATTAAAATAATTGTGCGGTTGTATCATTGACTGTTGGAAAAGCCCTTAAGCAACAAAAAAAAAAAAACAAAAGCTGCCCGAGTGCTTGTAAATAAAAAAAATAATGAACTAGTCTCCAAGGTAAATTATGATCTTCCTTCCTCCGCCCATCATAATATAGCTAGTTTCACAAAAAAAAAAAACATCTCTGAGATAATCTCGACTGCCCCGTAGCCATGAAAAATATTTTTTTTCTATTTACTAACCCAATTGTACAATGGAAAATTCTGCAGAAATACCTCAAATAAGTATCGGAATACAATATTTTATAGAATTGCAGAATTAATTCCAGGGCATTGTGCCCGATTTTTAGTTTTTCTTTTCGATCAAAATCAAGAAAAAAATCCTCAAACGCTGATTAGAGAGGTGCATTGCATGCAATGTCGAAGTTAATCGATTTGCCTGCTTTTGCCTTCATCCACCACCACTATTGCCGTCGTTGTTGTTTCATCGTCACACGCATGCAGTTATGTTCTCATTTATTTTATTATTTTCTTTCAAATAATATTTAACGCATTATTTATTGGTAAAGATGATTAAAAGAAAAAAAAATACAAAAAACCAAAAAAAATAAAAACTTGAATTCTAATGTGTACTCAAATGTTTTTGAGGTTTGAATTTAAATACCTACTCTGTTTTTTTTTTCTTTATTTGAATGGCTGGAGCTATTTGTACTATTTGTACAGATGGCTAGGCCAGCTTTCAGATGAGATTCTTATTCCTTCTTAAAACATAAAGATAAATGTGTTTGTGCAACAATTTATGCACTTATACTGGCGCAATTTGGTATCAGTACTTGCTGAACACCCCTTACCCTCTTAGAGATAATGCTGAGTCAAGAGAAGTGGTTTTTTCTTTCTTTTTTTTTTAAGCCGGTTGTATATTGAAATAGAACCCATGTTTGCTAAGTTGAAAGTTTACAGCTAGAAACTGTTTTTGAGTGACGAAATAAAAATATCATTAGGTCGCATTGAAGGGGTGGGGTGGTCATGTTGTAACTGCATTATCTGGAATCATTAGTTTCCATGTAATGAGCATGTTTACTCGTCTTCTGCTAATCGTTATGGTTCTGGTTCATATTATCTAGAACAACTAGAATCTATGTACATACATAGGTATAACTATCAAAATATTGTAATTGCTATTTGGCTCAAAAAATAACAAATGAATTAATAAAAATTTTTTATTAAGATTCACAGTTCCAGAAAATTAGAAGATAAATTAAAGGAAACGTTTTTCTATCCAAAAAAAAAAAATGACAAACATATTACAACAGGGACGGAGTGTTTTGATAGCAAATAACTAAGGCACTAGATTCCAGTTTATTTGGCACCCTATCAACTTATAAATAATTTTACGTTTTCCTTTTCTACTTTAATGTTAAATTTAAATAAATATTATTGAGTATTAAGAGCACCAATAGATTTTGTAATATTCATTAAGTATCTTGCTAAATTTGTATATTGTTTCAGTTGCAATTTGAAAATTACTTACTTTAAGGCATGAGGAAAGTTAAACACCATTAATATGATTATTAACACAGGGTGTTCCCTGTCAAAAGTGTTAAAGGGTATGATTTGGAAGTATATTTTATTAAAAAAAGTAGTTAAAGAGTAGGGTCGTCTATCTTCCTCCTTTAATCCGAGGGAGGCAATTTTCAAAAACATTGGCTTAAGTTAGATCGTTGGATAAATGTTGATCCTTTGTGATACCCTGATGGATTGTACCATCCTTTTTAGAAGTATAACTTACGAAATCCTATGGGGGATCAAGCCATTTGGAGGCATTGATGTAGTTCATTAGACTTATGATACCATTATCTGTTGCCTTCGAGATTAATGCTAGATCGTTAAGGAAATAGCTACCTAATAATTTTTTTTCTCATATTGCAGAGTGCCAGACAGAGATAATCTCTTTTTCAGGTTCATGATTTTGTCTGTTTTTTTTTTTCTTATTGTACCTGGGCCACAAATTCCTTGTAGTGGTACAAGTTGCAATATAGTTGCAAGAACCAGCCCTTGCCAGCTCATCTGCTTTTTCATTAACTAAAATTTTACAGTATCCAGCAAGAGTTTGATATTGTGCTGTGTGCCAAGAACCTTTTGCTATTCGCGACAGCATGAAACCAGTTTGGATTTAATTTCGGTGGCATTGATGGCCTTGATTACTATTTGGCTGTCAATGTAAAAGGTTGTATCAGCTCGTGGTATCGCCATCATTGATATTTGTTCAGCAGGCTTTATCGCTGGAAAGCACTGCTGTAATCAGGGAGTCTATAAGAGTTATCCAGGTCGAGGGACTCTGAGAAGAAGACCGCACCAACACCATTGTCAATTTTCGATCCGTCGTTGTATATTTCTACCATCGGTTCATCTGATTTTTATAAACCTGCAACCAATTCCGCTCTTGTGGAAACTGAAAACGGTTTTACAAAATCTGTACGGGGAGTTGTGTAATCCGTGCAAACATATACCTCCTTAAATTTGTTGATGATGTGCATGACCTACAGAATTACTTTTCCAGCTATCGGTCGGGCTTAGTCTTAGAGCACTGTAGGCTATCGTTTCTTGTATTAGTTGATCTAGGAGTATGGTGGCCATTCCCGCAGTGGGTGTGAACCACGGAAACACGGAAATCCAGATTTGGCGCCACAAGAAAAGTAAGCGCCAAAAATAAAAAAGAATTGAGTCATATTTGAAATAAATTTAAGAGAATAGAATTCTGCATGTTATGCTGACAATTGACAACACGAAGTTTTTGCAGCCATCTCGGTTGCTGGATAAATTTGGGCTTAGACCAAAAATGTGCATTTTTTAGATTGTTGAAAAAACTCGAATTCGATATTTTGATCAAACTGTACATTACTGTAATAGGGAAATCGAAAAAGTTGATTCTCGAAATTCTGTCTGTCTGTCTATTGAGCTATAGCGTAGTGTTTTTTTGGCAGTATCTCCGCAACCTTTTTTGGTTTTTTAAAGACCAACAATAACGGCACTTCCATACATTTTTTTTTACTAAACCTCAGCCGAAAATGCTTTGATTATTCTCACAAATAATCATCGCTCAGAATTTCTCCATCATTGGTCTTCTTCTTCTAAATTCAATTTCCATCTTTTTATCATCTGTTTTACTCTTCAAGAAATCAAAAGTTAGTTGTTAGTCTTAATATGATCCTTCATTACCTATGAGAATATGAAAAGGATGTAACAAAAAATCATTTCCAATTTGGCGATATTAATTATATAGTTAATTCAGGGAGTAATTCAACAGATACTGGTTACAATATTTTTATTCAAATTTAAGGCAAAGGTAAAAAAGGCGCATCTCCATTTCTTCGGTGATGTTATTAATACTAAACAAAAATAGCACCAAGTGGTTGGTGAAATATTGCCCTGGTATACCTAGTGTCTAGAAACGAGACCTATTAAAAGGAAATATTCTAAACAATATCCAGTGTAAGTATTGCGTCGCCCTGAATTGTTTTATGTAGCACTTCTTGCCCTTGGTTATTTTTCATGTGCTCGATGTGAGCCCGAAATGAACTCTGAGTGCGCTCTGAACAACCCAAAGTATTTCTGTGGTTTAGAATTATTAAAAACTGTCAAAAGCCGAATCAGCTGTTAGAATTTTTACTACAAATTCTGATCATATCAAATATTTTTTTAATAAATGTTTTATTTATTTAACATCTAAAACAAATATTCACAAAAAATGTGAAAACATACAAAACTGCACAGCTGATGAAATTTTTAGCTCTGAAAGTCTTATAGATAGATAGAATCGAATAGACCTAATGTTAGATGGCTAAAATAAGCGGCCGAAAAATAAGAAAAACTGCAACTTTGAATAAAGGAAGACGAATTGTTTTATATTATATAATTTTATATGAATGTTTCATCAGGAATTATGAATATAATGCAGATACATACATATATCATGTTGTTAGCTAGGTTTTGTCAGCTCATGTTTTGAACCAAAGTGGTGGCTATTTGAAAAGTACAAACAATCGTATCGTATCAACTTTAAAAACTTTTAAATTGCACTAGAACATAATGCCTTCCGTTTCCACAAAAAAGTTCCAGATCATAATGGTTTTTTCCAAAGGTCACTTGAAGCCTCTTAAAGTGTATTTTTATTTGCAGCTAAAAAAGTAACACTGTTTCGCATTTTTGAATTTTATTTTGATCCTGTGAATATTTAATGTATAATTATTTTAAAATAAGGTAAGCCGTCAATAGTATGGGTCGTAGCAAGCACTGCACTCCCGAGAAACGGCAAGCCCTCCGCCAACTTCTTTCTCAAGGAAAAACGTATAAAGAAATGCAAACAACGCTGCGAATTTCTGCAAAATGATTACCAACGCAAAGAATTATTGTGAGGGAAAAACCCGATAAAGGAAAAATGTTTTATGGCCAAAATCGGTTAGAAGGAACGTGATGTTCAAAATCCATTAATTCGTATAATAAAAGTAACTGAAATTAAAAAGCAATTTATAATATTTTTGGTATATGTTTATAATGCTATTATTTTGACCGCAGCTGTACGTACACACGTGCAGACATCTATCTAAAAACGACGGAATGTGTTTTTGAATTTACTGGTTATTTAAAATTAAATATTCCGCCTTTCTTCAGCGATTTTGTTGAAATAATATTATAAAGAATAACTCGCTGATAACAAATGTATGTATTTATAACTCAGCAACATTTGTTGAAAACAGTCTAATATAGAGCAGCAAATTGTTCGGTTACGAAAATTTTTGTTTTATTAGAACAACAACTGTACCTATCTACACAAGCAAGTACTGAAAAGCAAATTGGAATAAACACTGTTTGCTAACATATGTATTTAATGTATTTAATGTATGCACATAATACAAAACATACAAACATGAGCAGCTTGTTTGTTAACTGGCATAGAATTTCTAAAGCCATTAGAAAAGCAAGCACAGCAGTTTTGAAATTCTTGAAATGAGGAATCATTAGTACTTCAAAATTTCATAGAAAAATAAACTTAAAAATAAAATAAATCAAATATAATTTTCCAGGTGCGAATTCTATACATTTTTTTAAGCTTCCAGCTAAAAAAATCCAAATAAAACCTATATTTAACTAATTAATTTTTTACTGGATTTGGATATCCATAATTATTTATTTTTGATACATATTATTTTCTTCTCTATATTTTCCAATAGACTATTAAGCAAAGTTAATTAATTCATTAATTATTATCTGAATAATCTGACTAGGTAATATGTACTTTAAAAAAGGGACAACGCGCATGACAAACATTTTCGTCATCATAATATCAACACCATATCAACGAAATTGACTTTCTTCATTTATATACCACGTAATCTCTTGTGGTTGGTTGACACTAAAAGCAGGTCACTACATCAAATCATGATTAGCATCAGATGTTAAAATATTTATTTTTGCTGCATATACATATAAATTGTAGTACACATACGTGTTTGAATAAGGTTCTCCCGAAAAATATTTGACTATGAAAAGCTGTGCAAATAAACTTTAAAAAACTCATTTAATCAAATTTAAATAGGAACTTATTCAATGATAAGCTATGCTTATAATTAGGTTTTGAAATACATATAAAGCTTTTGACAAAACCTTTCCATTGTTTTTTTTTTTTAAATTAAGCCGCAATATTGGCACAACGTTTTTTTTCTTATCTCTTAAAAAACACTACAACAATAATACATTTTTTAAAAATTGTTATCAGTTATAAATTTTTTCTCCTTGTACTTCCGTGATGCTGAAACTTTTTATATTTGTCTTATTTTATTTTTAAATTTATTTATACTGTTTTGATTAGAATTCTTATGTTTTTTAATCAATATTAAAAATATCTACATACACCTTAGCTAAATGACTAAATACGATTCGAAATATTCGGTGACGGGAAACAACAATAACAATGCGCTGCTATGATTGCCAACGACACGTTGTTATTTTTTCTTCGACGTCACGAATGTTTCACATCGGCTTCGCATTGTTTTGGCGAAAGACTTAACTCAATAATATGAAATTTAAATATCTTGAAGTTTTTTTTTGATACAAAAAAGTGAGTGCCTTTGCTGATATGAAGCTTAAACTTAACACAAAGCTTATGTGGGGTACAACAAAGGGGTTTTTTAATGAAATTATTCTTTGTTAGCGCTAATAAAAATTTGTGAATATTTTCTCGGGTTTATCTGTAATAATTTTTGAACAAATGAATCGAACGATATTCAAAATTAGATTCAGAGAAATTGTCTCACAGGGACTCGCTTACAGTCCAGAATGGGCCCTGGACGCAACCAGCCGTCCCTAGATGGCTCTAGTTACGCATAGCTAGTTGACTGGGTTATCCTCAAACGGTTTACCTGTCGTATACTCTCTCCATTCCATAGCACTTTTTCGTCAGCCTTTAGCCTTTATTCTTGTCTCGTTTTCTAGATTCGTCAATTTAAGAAACATCCATATCATCTATCCTTAATGACCAGACTCTTAAATAGCATCAAAAGCGGAGTTATAATACCACTCCTATATTAAACCTAAGGCCTTAGCTTCGAAATGTAGAAGTAGTCCGTATAACGTTTTCAGCAAGTCAAATATGTCATAATTAATTTATAAAATATAACGCGATTGACCTGAGGCAGGATCCTAAATACTAATATTCATCTAAATCAAATTTAAGATAAAATATTCCATATTAAAAAAAAATTTATTTACAGAAAATAACTGCATTCAGTAATACAAAAAAAAAATATTCGCAAATATGACTTCCAGGTAATATGTTTTAAACTATTCAATGACTTTATTTTCTTTACTCAAATGTTTTCTTTTTTGTCTAGACTCGATCGTTTGTTTATCCTACTTGAGTCAGGTTCTTCCGCAGTAACTCGCAGAGCTGCAGCTGAACAAATAGGCGAAGTTCAAAAACTATATCCGCACGAACTACATCATCTTTTAAATAGATTAATAACTTATTTACATAGTAATTCTTGGGACACGCGCATAGCTGCAGCTCAAGCAGTTGAGGCAATATTAAAAAATGTTCCCGATTGGACACCAACTGCCATTAAGAAAGAACAACACACAAATAGTGAAAGTGAAGAGAAGAAAAATATCGAAGCGAATTTGTTATCTTTTGCAGAATTCAATCTATCACATATTCTGCAAAAAGGAGCACGTTTAATAGGCTCCGAAGGTAGTGAATTTGATGTTCATGAAGAGAATGATGCCACTAAGTCGGCAGAACGTTTAATTAGACAAAGAGCGCTCTTAAATGAAAAACTTGGAATCACGCAAGCATCAAGACTTGGTGTTAATCTCACAGACATGATTACAGATGAAGATGTAAAAGGAGGACCAAACGATTACCATATAAATGAAGAAAAGGTACTTTTAAAATTTGAAATTAATGACTGAAAGAACCTTATCCCAAGAATAAATATATTATTTAACTTCTTAGGTACCCGTTGAACATATCTTAAATATAAATACAAACACTAGCCATTCAGCTGGTGCATCATCCAATGGAACAATTCTTAGCTGTCGTGAAATAAATCGCGCTAAAAGGAAAGCTCGACAAAATGTTTCGATTAATGCGAGCTCATCATCTGCAAATCTCAGTCGTAGTAACTCATCCAGTAATGGAAGTATTCCTCCTGATGAGCCTGATAAGAAAAAAATTAAATCAGAAACAGTTGGGCGAGCTTCCAAAGAGCTTTTTTACAGCATGAATGGTAATATTGTATAAATAAAAAAGTAAACATTAAATAACGGTTTAATTCACGTTGGATAGCTCCAGTCCCTGACGCAACCGGTACATGGGTTGATGCGGTGTCCTGGCCGTTAGAAAATTTTTGTGCTCGCCTTTACCTTGACCTTTTCAATCCTAAGTGGGAAATTCGCCATGGAGCGGCAACAGCTCTTAGAAAATTAATAAACAATCATTCAGCAGGCGCTGGAAAGTCAATGAATGTAACCCAGGAAGAGGTAATCTTATTCTATTTATTATAATTTATTGTTCAATCTTAATTTACTTTTTTTAGATGGATAACGGTCATATTTTATGGTTGGAGGACGCAGCTTTACGACTTTTGTGTGTTCTTGCTCTTGACCGTTTCGGTGACTTTGTATCGGATCAAGTTGTAGCACCTGTAAGAGAAACATGTGCTCAAGTCTTAGGTACCATAGTACGTGATATGCCAACTGGAAAAGTCCACGAAACAGTTAATGTTCTTCTCGAGTTAATCAAACAAAATGATTGGGAAGTACGTCATGGTGGATTACTTGGCTTAAAGTATATATTTGTTGTTCGCGAAGATCTCCTGCAAATATTCCTTCCCCTGACCATATCTGAAATCTTGATTGGATTGTTTGATGCAGTGGATGACGTTGGTGCAGTAGCAGCTTCCACATTAATTCCTGTAGCATCATGGCTTCCAAAATTATTAAATCCCGATCAAGTGTCAACTATTGTTAAAATGCTCTGGGATCTGTTGCTTGATCAGGACGAATTGACATCGGCTTGTAACAGTTTCATGGGGTTATTGGCAGCTATTCTTAGTCTGCCAAATGCCTCGACATGGATTCAGTATGTTCTAATTATTTGTACAATACGCTTTGTATTAACTAAATTAAACTTTATTTTCCATTTACTTATTTAGAATGGAACCCATGTCAACTCTAGTCCCACGATTGTGGCCATTTCTCAGTCACAACACAAATTCTGTTCGTAAATCAACGCTAACAACTCTCAAAACACTAACACAAGGAACAAAAGGTGAAGATGGTCTCACATCATCCCAGAAATTAGAAACAGATACCAAAGATGATATAAGTTTCGATTCTAAGAATCTAAAATTGAATTTTGGAGTTATTGACTGGCAGCCACCGTTGTTGCAAGAAGCACTTCGTCATGTCTATCAAAGAATCCTTGTAGAAGCTCAATGGGACATACAAGAGCTAGCCAAGGAAGTTTGGATGAATCTTATAGATTACGCAAATTTGTCAGCATTACTACATGCTGCATGTCCCTATGTCTCGCCTTGGATTTGTCTTGCAATGCAACCTGCGCGCTTGCCATTCGACACAAATATTCTCATTCAAGCCACGCATAACCAAGTTAGTGAAAGGCGACGAATAAGGGACGATTTAGGTGGATGTTCTAATCTTCAACAAAAGTTATTCCTGGGTGGAAATGAAGCCACTCCTGCGGAAGTAAGGGAGAAAAATTTTGTTCGTGCTCGCATAAATGCAGCACGGGTTCTGGGCGCACTTTCACACTTTCTTGTACAACCAGCACCTGGAGTTGAATATAACTCGGTTACAGAAAGCCCAATGGACTGTTATACCAAAGTTTTACAAGGACATTTGCAATCAAGATCAGCTGTACAGCGCACAGTTTGTGGACTGATCATTGCCTTTTGGGCACAATCAGATTCTACAGTGAGGCCAGCTTGTCCAAAGCTTCAAGAAAAACTTCGTTATTGTGTAATGGAATACGTTTACTACGATGAAGTTGCTATGTCCTTAACAAAGTTTGTATAAATTTATTCCTTTTGTTTCTGCGAGAAAGTTAATTCTTATTTTATTTTAGACTCTTACAAGATGCACATGATTTCATTGCAACTTTAAAGCAATATAAAATTCCAGTTAATGATTTTAACAATGCCAAAATTCTTACGCTTGAACAAATAGATGCCTTAAGCACAAAAATGACTGAAAATCTAAAATCGAAACATAATCTTAAACCCAAACTGGGGGATATGCTTGAAGAAAGACGTAAATGTCTGCAGAATTCTTATCAGCAAACTAATATGGAACGTAATATTTTTGATATCAGGTATTTTTCAGAAAGTGTTTTTTTGTTTTGATTTAATTTTATAAATTCCATGTGATTTTAGTACACAAGCTGCTCTTGCTGGTGCTATTGTGTGTATGCGTTGTCTGCCAGAGAAATTAAATCCGGTTGTTAAGCCTTTAATGGAGTCAATCAAACGAGAAGAGCGTGAATTGCTACAGCAATTGTCGGCTGAATTTTTAGTATATCTTATGGATCAAATTAGTGATAGGAATCCTAGTCCAAATAATAAAATAGTAACGAATTTGTCTACATTATTGAAGAGTGATACAGAATTTACTCCTCCAATTGTAAGTAAGACCGAATTAAAAAAAAAACAACATTAAACCATGTCCATACGTCAAAATCGCAAAATTAGATTTACTGAAATTTCATTTTATTTGTTTAGTTAAGATTTGTTTTTTATTATTTTATCATTATGTGCTGTATTTTATTTTATTTTATTTTATTTTATTTTATTTTATTTTATTTTATTTTATTTTATTTTATTTTATTTTATTTTATTTTATTTTATTTTATTTTATTTTATTTTATTTTATTTTATTTTATTTTATTTTATTTTATTTTATTTTATTTTATTTTATTTTATTTTATTTTATTTTATTTTATTTTATTTTATTTTATTTTATTTTAATTTATTTTATTTTATTTTATTTTATTTTATTTTATTTTATTTTATTTTATTTTATTTTATTTTATTTTATTTTATTTTATTTTATTTTATTTTAATTTATTTTATTTTATTTTATTTTACTAAACATTCCATTCACAACAATAAATAATTCAAAATTAAGTCTATCGTGGCATTTCCGGGTATATTTGTAAAAACTGACACCTGACTGGTTTTGAGTATTTGACATAAGCATTAAGAATGTCATATATTTTTTAAAATTTTAGGTAACCCCGTTTCTGCCATTTAAACTATCTCCAAAACCAAACGGAACCGATACAAACGATCATTATTATGGAATACTCACTCTGTCAATACAGCAGAAAATCGGCGGAAGTCATACAAATAACACAAATGCAACTAGAGGTCCAGGTAGACCTCCAACAGTAATAGAACTTCCGGCTGTTGAGAACGGCGCTCCAGTTCCCGATAGCAACGTAATGAAAATTTATTTCTTCTTTCAACAGCAATTTAAATGGTATTTTTAATTTAAGGAAGCAAAAAAATGTCGTATACAGCGTATTGGTTCAACATATACCGTTGAATTCATTTGTAAATATTTTGGAGCAAGGTTAAACACAAAAATTCCAATTGTCTGGCAGATTATGTTTTGCAAAATTGATAGCTTTCTCCAGGATAATCCTACAATGGATGCGGTGGAGAGTAAATTAATAGATCCAATATCCACAAATGATCTAATGACGGCTTTGCAGCTTATTGAAATCGCTGCTCCCTGCTTTGATGTTAATTTACACGAAGAACTTTTCCAGTTACTTCCAAAGTTAGGAATACTAATAACACATCCCTTAAAAGCCGTAAGATAATACATTCTCATATGATTAGTTTTATTTATTTTTATTTAAATTTCAATGATTATTTTCAGGTGCGACACATGGTAGCACGTTGCTTTGCAACTATTGGTAATATAGATATATGCAGAACGATGAATTTCGTTGTTGATCATTTGATGGATCTTTTAAAGAAAATTGAAAATGTCATTTGCCGACAAGGAGCTATCGAGACCATTGAGCGAATGGTTGAAAAGTTGCAAATAAAAATGGTTCCCTACGTTGTACTTCTAGTCGTTCCATTACTTGGTGAGTGCTTGTTTTGTGTTTGTTGTCTTAACTTACAGTTAACAAATCTTTTATTAAAAAAAAAAATATTTTAAAGGTTGCATGAGTGACCCAGATGAAGCAGTTCGTTTATTATCGACACATTGCTTTGCTACTCTTATTCAATTGATGCCTCTGGATAGTAAATTTGGTAAAAATGAAATTGCCTCAAAGGTATATAATTTAATTTAAATTTAAGAATTTTAAGTAATATCTATTTACTCTTCCTAGGAGCTACAAGCTCGAAAAACTCGAGATCGAGAATTTCTGGATTATTTGTTTGCACCGAAAACAATTCCCGATTTCAAGGTTCCTGTACCAATAACTGTGGAGCTACGATGTTACCAGCAAGCAGGTGTTAACTGGCTTTGGTTTCTTAATAAATATAATTTACATGGTATTCTTTGTGATGACATGGGTCTGGGAAAGACACTTCAGGCCATATGCATATTGGCGGGAGATCACCACCAGCGAATTGTAGACAAATCTACGGAGTTGCCGAGTCTTGTGATTTGTCCACCGACACTAACTGGCCATTGGGTTTATGAAGTTGAGAAATTTTTAAAATCATCCTTTCTACGACCATTGCACTATGTTGGATTGCCCGGAAGTCGAGAAAAACTTAGACCAAAAATCGGTAAATGTAATTTAGTGGTTGCCTCATATGACACCGTCCGCAAAGACATTGATTATTTTAGTACAATTGATTGGAATTATTGTATTCTTGATGAGGGACATATTATCAAAAATGGCAAAACTAAAAGCTCAAAAGCCATTAAGCTATTGAAAGCCAATCATCGTTTAATTTTGTCAGGCACTCCGATCCAAAATAATGTCCTTGAGCTTTGGTCGTTGTTTGATTTTCTTATGCCAGGCTTTTTAGGAACAGAAAAACAATTCATTGCTCGTTTTAGTCGTCCAATTCTATCTAGTCGTGATTCAAAAAGTTCCCCCAAAGAGCAGGAAGCCGGGGTGCTAGCCATGGAATCGTTGCATCGTCAGATATTGCCATTTTTATTGCGAAGAGTTAAAGAGGATGTGTTAACTGATCTTCCACCAAAAATAACCCAGGACTTGTTGTGCGAGTTAAGCCCTTTGCAGGAACGTCTCTACGAGGACTTTAGTCGAACACATATGAATTCAGAATTAAAAGACTGTTTGGCAAATCTCGGCGAAACTGAGAATCTAACTAAGAAAACACATATATTCTATGCGTTGCGTTATTTGCAAAATGTCTGCAACCATCCAAAACTTGTCCTCATGCCTAGTCATCCGGAGTATTCTAAGATAACACAAGAATTGAGTCAGGACAATAGTTGTTTGAATGATATTGAACATTCAGCAAAGTTACCGGCTTTAAAGTGAGTTTTTTATTTTATTTTTTATATTTATTTAATATTTCCATTTAAATGTATTTTTTCTTTTAATAGACAACTTTTGTTAGATTGTGGCATAGGAGTAGAAACGGAAAGTGTGAACCAACATCGTGCTTTAATATTCTGTCAACTCAAAGCGATGTTGAATATTGTGGAGAATGACTTATTGAAGCAACATTTACCTTCTGTTTCGTATTTGAGATTGGACGGAAGTGTACCAGCATCATGCAGACAAGAAATTGTGAATAATTTTAATAGCGATCCTAGTATCGATGTTTTATTACTGACGACTAAGGTAAAAATCTAGAAGTGCTTTTTTACATTTTATTATTTTTGTGTATTGAAATATTCAATTTTTTGATAGGTTGGTGGATTGGGTTTGAATTTAACTGGAGCAGACACCGTAATTTTTGTCGAACATGACTGGAATCCAATGAAAGATTTACAAGCAATGGACCGTGCACATCGTATTGGTCAAAAGAAAGTAGTAAACGTTTACCGCTTGATTACAAGGAAATCTCTCGAAGAAAAAATCATGGGATTACAGAAATTCAAGATTTTAACAGCAAATACAGTAGTTAGTGCTGAAAATGCCTCCATGGATACAATGGCCACAGAACAGTTGTTTGATCTCTTTAATTTAAGTGACAACAAACAGAAAAGTGGCACTGGAGAAGGCGCTAATGCATCAGCAAGTAGTTCAGGTGGACAGATGTCAGTGGCTAGTGTTTTAGAAAATCTTCCGGAACTATGGTCAGAGAATCAATACGACGAGGAATATGATATATCCCAATTTGTTCAAGGATTGAAAAAGTAACACTTGGTCAATGATTCCATCTCCACTTAGCGAACTGCTAGAGATATTTATACTGATATATTTGTATAAGAAGCTTTCTATTATCTCTTCCACTGTCGAAGTTGCTTTGACTACACTTTCAACTTCTATAGATTTAATAATTTATTCTCATTTCATTTGTATACCTTTTTCCTATTTTTAATGAACGAATAAAAATGAATTTATGAAAACTATGTTAAGTGTTGTATATTTATACAAGATTAAATTTAGTTGGAACTTTTTTTTTTAGAGAGCATGTGTGTTGAACCTTGACAAGATAAAAATCGTATGGGAGAGGGAGGTCTATTTCCCGTCTATACTTCGTACAGTCACTACATAAAATATTTCGAGAATTTATTGAGATCCCTGTTTCTTGGTTAATCTATGTATATTTTTATAAACATTACATGTCCAGTTTCAGAGTGATAAATCTATTCCTTTACAAGATATAGAATTTTAAGTACGTCGTGCTGTCCAAAGATCAGTTTTTGTTTTTTTTTTTGTTTAGAGGATCACTCAAATCAAGTTTTGAGTACGTCAGAGTTAATTCGTTTAAGTGATACGTACAGTTTGTATCGCATTTGTTGGGTGAGAAAAATAGTTTCCATGCCAATTCTTGGCTATTGAAGTGGATTGATATTTGGTATACCAAGAGTCAATTTTTCTGTATTTGGTTAAACCAATACCACTTACTTATTTTCGAGATAAAGCAAAAATTGGACAGATTCCTAAACGCAACCCATGCGTAAATTATGCTAAGCCAACAAACAGTTCCAAAAAGCATTAACTAAAACCTCTGCTAACCAGAATATTCCAAGATGATTTGAGAGTGGATTCTGCAATTTAATTTTATTTGCTTTGTATGTGGTTTGCTTTGCATATCTGTGCTTAGGAATTGATATTTGTAATACTTATTCCTCTGATAGCTTAATTGATAATTGAAAAATCAGGATACAAAACAATACCTATCACCTTAACGAAATATGAAACCATACATAAGAAAATCAAACATTTGGTTATAACTGCAGCATTATATGTAGCAAAAGTAGAAAATAAAGCTAACACCGTTTTGTCCTAGTCTTGCTTTTAGTATCAATAGATAGAGAATCAAATTTTACTCTAAAATAATTTGTCATTTGCTTATTTTCTAAGAAAGAAAATACTTCAGTTTTGTAAACTTGCACCTCCCCCCGACTCTAAACCTCTTAAAATGCATTCGTATGAAAAGCCAATTTGGAGGTTTTGGGGGACTTTGAATATGTTTATGAAATTCTCTACCTATACCAATAATAAAATTATATTTTTTAATTATTTTCACATCATAAGGCCCCGTTTTTAAGTGCTGAGTTAAACCGTTAAATCCTTCAAATTAAATTATCGATAGCTAACTCAACAAGCTAATTCAGTCGTGGATGAATCCAGAAGTTTCTAAAAAACTCATAAGATAAAGAAACAGCAAAATTTTGAAATTAAACTAGATTTAATTCAACATATTTGGTGAGTTAACTCGGGGTTAACTTTAATCTCGCATTAAAAAATTGATAAAATAATGAAGTCAATATAACATGAAAATGCCATGATGATTTAATTTTGTAAAACAAATAGTACCTAATATGTATTAGTACTATATAAACGAATAATACTATATATGGACGCTCCTGATCTCCCTGAGTAGATTACATATTAGCTACATCATGATAGGTGTCCTGACTGGACGGGACACTGCTTAATAGGTAGACAATTAGACATGCACTTCGACTTGAAGCTTCTGCAAATGATTTTTGCAAGAGTTGCAGGGACGAAAGGAAGAAGAGACAGTCTCTTATCTTCTCTGCACCTGTCCCGCCCTGTCACAATGACGAAAACTTCACATTGGAGATTTCTTCTTCAATGATCTCAGCGATCTAGTAAACTCCGACATCACTTATCTCCTACGCTTCATTCGAAGATCAAACTGGTTCAACGTGTGAGGTTGGTCAATTGATCCATGTGGTATCACAACAAACTTTGGTCCAAAGTGAAGTGAAGTGAAGTTGAAGTGGCTGTTTTTTTGGAAAGTGGATTTCCAAACCAACAGCCACTTCAACCTAACCTAACCTAACCTACCACTATATGATTTATTATTTTCGGTACATTTGATTAGAGAGTACCTATGTATCTAAATATATTTATATATTTAAGTAATTAAATTTTATTCAAAGCATTTAGAAGCGGCTCAATGCAATTCATAATTTATAATTCTGATTCTATTTACACACTCGTTTACAAGTAAACGACATAATTACATTATTTGTGATATTTACGAGTGTTACAACTTTATTTTATTATTTGATGTGAATAACAAATTGTTGGTATCAGTTTGCTTGCGAAAATATATTTGTAACAAATCTAATAAGAAAGATTTAATCGTACTAATGTAAATAAATATATTTTTGCTTAACACTTATCAGTGTTTGTAACTAAGAGATTTTTATAAATGCATATTTCAGAGCACATAAGCTTTTATACCACTATTATTCTTTTGACTTGAAGTTTATAATTATTGTCCATCGATTTTCAGAGCTTTAATTATTTAGAAAATGTAAAAAATAAATATTAAAAATGCCAATACTAAGGATTTAAGTTATATTGAGGAAATAAATTTGGAAAAAAAGACTACAAAATTCTTTTTAAAAAACATGAATTATTGCTTATTCATTTTATAAAAATAAATAACAAAAACCAAAAAATTAACTCGAAAACAAAGAAAAATAAAATACCGACTAGATCACACGAACTTGATCCTTCAGAATAAAAGATCAGAAGCAAGAACGTAATAAGAAAAAAAATCATTCTTTGAATTGCTATAATAAACCAAAAAAGAAATTTTGAAAAATCGTTAGAACGGTTAAAAAATAATTTTCTCTTAATTTGTGGTTGTTGTAATTTTATCATTGAATAAATAAAAAAAAATAGCAGATATCGCAGTAGAATTTTACACGGAGCTAATGTCGTCCAAATAGGTTTTTGTATCAAACAAAATAAATATTTCCTAATTATAAAAGGAATGTACAGTGGATAAAAAAAGTATTGGCAATCATAGTTTTTTCAATTTTATTCCATTTTAACAACTTTTTACAAAATCAATTAAATTAAAAAAAAAGAACAGTAAATACAAGTTTACTAAATAAGGATATTTAAATTCAATATGATAACAATATTAACAAAAAAATTAAAAAAACAAAAAATCACATCTCAAAAAAGTATTAGCAAAAGAAACAAAAAATTACTAAAAGGATTGAAATGCAGCTTTTAGTACTTTGTATGCAATCCTTTGGCATCAATGACAGCTTGCAGTCTTCTGTTCATTGAATAAACCAGAGTTTTTGTGGTGTCACTCGATATTTTGGTCCACTCTTCCGTTAATATCCTTTTTAGTTCAGATTTAGATGAAATTTTATGTTTTCTCACTGCTTGTCCAAAATGATTCCACAAATTCTCTATTGGATTAACGTCCGGAGATTGTGGGGGAGTTTTAAGTTGTCTAGGAGTATTATATAGCAACCACTCGCGAGTTCTTAAGGCGGTATGCTTAGGGTCGTTGTCTGGTTGAAAGACAAACGAATCCCTAAGACCAAGTTTATCAGCACTATCCATTAAGTTACTTCGCAAAATATCGATGTACATAATGGCTGTCATATGACCTTCAATAAAGGTTAGATTGCCCACACCATTTGCCGCCATACAGCCCCAAACTAAAACATTCCCTCCACCATGTTTCACGGTAGACACAACATTTTGTCTTTTTAGTTCGGTATTACGTCTCCTCCAAACGTATTGCCTTCCATCGCTCCCAAAAATGTTGAACTTTGATTCATCCGAAAATATAACCGATTCCCAAAACTCCCTGGGTTTGTTTAAATATTTTTTGGCATAATCCAAACGTTTTTTCCGGTTCACTTCCGAAATGAATGGCTTTTTTCTCGCAGCCCTTCCGTAAAACTTTGATTCGTGCAAAACATTACGAAGAGTTTGCACACTAAAATTTTTACCGGTAGTGTTTTGGAATTCCACTGCCAGGTTCGGTGCACTTTTTTTGGGATTTTTTTGCACTTCTCTCAAAATATCACGTTTGTCCCTGTCAGAAAAAATACGAGGTCGGCCTGTTCTTTTAATGTTTTCGGTTGACCCGGTGTTTTCGTATTTTTTAATGATACTTCGAACCGTGAATAAACTTGTATTTAACTTTTCACCGATTTCTTTGTATGATAAACCATCTTGGCGCAAAATAACAGCTTTGTTTTTAACACAACTACTCAACTCCTTAGACTTTCGCGGCATTTCAATTTTTTTTATTTTCTTAAACTGAGAAGCATGATTATAGGTCAAAGCACTTTAACTGACTAGTTTTTTTCATGAACCAGCCTCCGGTACTTTAATAACGGCACTTATTTAAAGATCAATGAGTGTTGCCAATATTTTTTTTAGGACCATTTTACGTTTTTTTTTTATTCTCTTCTTTAACTTTTAATCGAAGAAAACAAAAACACACCTAAAAGGTGTAGTTTTGTTAAATTGTTAAGATAAAAATATATTTTTGAAAGAAACCTATTACAATCGCATAAAATCTAAAATAAATAAAATTGCCAATACTTGTTTTATCCACTGTATATTAGAAAGGGTTATTTCTTCAACAATATACATACAAATATAAACAAATTTCAAAAATAAAAATAGTCCTTTTCGAATGGTTTGTGCAGTAAAAATCGATATCTTCTTTTTTCGTTTCACCTTTTTGATGTTATTTTAGTACGGCTGACATGTTACACAGAGGGTTTTTGTTTAGAAGAACTAGGTTCTTTTTTTAACATTTATGTTTTTGGTCCGATGAAAATGATTAGGTTTTGAGTCGTATTTACACAAATGTTTTTTTTTGATTTTTTAAGACGAAAAATAACAGTACCTCCCAACACTTTCTTTAGTTTTTTTTTTGGAATATCCCACGATTAAAAAAAAATCATTATATTTTAATAGATGTTGGCTCAATGTTAATGCTCCAGCAACTTACTTAAGCCTCTTGGACAGCACACAAAGACGAGCCTTCAAAATGATCGGAGACAGGAACATCATCGATACTTTTACGTCACTCGAACACCGACGTAATGTTTCCTGTCTCTCACTCTTTCATCGTTACTTTTACGGTAAGTGCTCAAATAAAATAGCCAGTTGCATTCCTCCCCTTAAACGTTTCAACCGTAATACTCGAGCTTCCAGGAATGCTCATCAGTTTACTCTTGAACCCAACTTCGGTCGTACCGTCAAGTACAGGGGTTCCTTTTTTTAGCCGTAGGTACTACGCAAATGTAGTATTCCCTTCCACACTTTGTCTTTCCCTCTCATTGTGATATACTGAAATTCAATACTAATGTTCACCGACATCTCCTTTCACATCCCCTCCTACTTACCTAAAGCTCGCACTGTATCTCTGACATAAAAAGGGTAGATAAAATCCCCTTGAGTGCGCGCTAATTAAAAAAAAAAAAAAAAAAAAAAAAAAAAATTATTCCAAATTGTCAAATGTCTCAAAATAATAAAAAAATAATTTTTTGAAAATGAAATTTTTAGAATTTGGTACAAAACGATTCAAATAAAAAAAAAATAAATTAATGTTTTAATTTTGCATACTAAATCTTTTTTCTCAAAAACTTTTATTTACATTAAAGTACTAGTCTAGTTTATTTTAGAAATTTAAATACGGAATTTTAAGCTTTTCAATTTTTTTTCTGTAATGACAAAATATCATTAATGTAATTTGTTTATTTATTCAAAAGTTTTTTTTAACATAGAAGCAGGTTCGTGCGATTAATTTGTGCAATTTTATTTATGTAGGTATAGTATTTTATGATGTTTTTGGTTGATTTGTACATACATCTACATTGTACAGTCGCCAGGCTTTTTTTCAATTTTTAGAAGAGTTCAAACTAAAATGCTTTTATTTAACTGTTTTCTACAAATAAGTCATTAAACTTTGTCGCCTGAGGTATCGTACTCGAATATGGGCTTTTGTTTAAAAAAACGTCCGTCCTACCTTCGCCAGTTAAGAACGTTAATAAACTTAAAGAAAACATTCAACTATACTTTACGATCAACATTGACAATACATTGTTTGAAAAACAACAAACCCATTGCAAATACCTTCACTCAAATTGCATGATTCTCTTTCTTCTTTATTATGACCGTTATTGTTATTCATTTGAAATAACTGAATGCACTTGTTTACTTTAAAAAAGAGGAAATAGACCCCTCATAAATCTGATGATACTAAATACATAAAATTAGATTTCCACTTTAACCATGATAAGACCTTTATTGATGAATCAACAAATAAACGCAGTGATTGTTCTAGTTCTGATTTAGTATATAAGTCATGGCTATCAGGGGAATTATTATCAATCGTATCGTGGATCTTAATCTTCAAGTTCAAGAACCGCGAGAAATTGTAAATTGTAGTAGAATGTCAAAGATTGAATTATATCCGATTGCAATATTAATTTGTATCCTCAGTAACTTCTTAACAAAAATTAACGGTCATGGAATGTTATTAGATCCTGTCAGTCGTTCATCTAGATGGCGAGTTGATTCAACAGCCCGGGCAAACTACGATGATAATGCCCTCTTTTGTGGAGGGTTCAGCGTGAGTTTCGGTCTTTAAATTAATGTTTACCTTTTTTATGGATCTATTTTTGTTTAGGTAATGTGGGGAAGAAATGGTGGCAAGTGCGGTTTATGTGGCGATGACTACAGCATTCCAACACCTCGACCAAATGAACTTGGAGGAACCTATGGACAAGGAGTTATCACTAAACGCTACGTTAATGAAGTTCAGGCAAACCTAGGCATACGAATCACTGCAAATCACTTGGGTCTGTTTTACTTTAATATTTGCAACTTGGACGAATTTGGTGCAGAGTCCGAAGCTTGTTTTAACAAGTATCGTATTAATTTAGCTGATGGAAGTGATAAATTGTATATTGGTAGTAAGACAGGTTGGGTAAATGCAACAATAGTCCTTCCTCAAGGATTGAATTGTAAACACTGTGTTTTGAGATGGAACTATCAAGGAGGTAAGCCTGAATTTTATATGATTTGGAGAAAGTTACCTATTAAAATGGGTATTTTTAAAATAGGAAATAATTGGGGATATTGTGAAGACGGTAGCGGTGCTAAGGGCTGTGGACCTCAGGAAAATTTTAAAGGATGTTCTGATATAAGTATTACCGCACCTATATCTCGAGGTGCTGATGCTTTACCTGTTGAAGTTCCCGACAATGTTTTAAATCCTGAAGAAGATGTTGACGATGCACCGGTTGAGCCAGTTGAAGAAGCTTAAAAATGATTTTCATTGCTCATTTCAATGTTTTCAAAAGTACATTAGAAAACTCATTTATCCTTTGAAAATTTTTAAGCCTAGTACATATCAATGTTTGCCTATGTAAATTAAAGTGTCAACATACATATATGTATGCACATAAATAATACATTTCGACTCATTTTATTCTTTTTTTGTTTCATTTTAAAAATATGAGCCGTGGTTCTCAATGAGCTGTTAAACTAAATATAAGTTTTAAATTTTTTACTTTAAAACGGTTTTCTTGAATTTTTAGCTAAAATAAGTATTTTAACTATGCTGCCCATTTTGACAAACCTGCGAAATGAATAAATTAGGGCATTAAAGTGATGAAGATATCAAAGAGGGTAGGTTTAAGTATTCATAAGCAAAAAAATATTTTCAGACGTTCGTTAGAAAATCGTAAAAAGTGTTGGACAGAATCGGAAACACAACTTTCCGACGTCGTTTATAAAGAGGGCTTGGATTTATGGATAAGATTTCCTTTATAGATTTGCGTGAGATGTGACAAAAGGCTAGACAGATAGGTTGAACCTAGACAAGAAAACAAAGTGTGGAAGGGAGACGGGGTCTATTCTACCCCCATTTAAGTGGAAAGGGCAATTTTCTAAGAGAATGTATTTAATTGCAACAATAGATATAAAAAATAACAGAAACGCTAATGATGTTATATTTAAAATTTGTTGAAGTTAAAACTCCATCTTTCAATTTTTAAATTAAGAGTCTATGTGCGGGTGATCATGGACATGTAGAAGCAAAGCAAGCTAAAACAAAGTCAAGATGCCTCTCAGGAATCACCGAAGAGTTCCCAATTAGCGCCGCCGCGTCGGTCAGTGTTTAAGAAGGACGTGTCTTGAGTCCTCTGCTCTTGGCTTGAGATAAGGTAACGAGCAACAAATTGAATCAATTGTTCTAATGAGCACTTGATGTATGGGATGGGTGGATGTTCTGAAGGGAAATTGATATCGAATTAGCGCAAAAAATTTAAATATCTTGGATCTGTAATCGAAGCAAAGGATCTTTAAGTTGGCAACTTTTTTAACTGGCGGCCATTTTAACAATTGTTAGGTGATTTGTGTTTTGTTTGGTTTGGCATTTTAATAAACTGAAAAAGCTTCCAAATTGTGCAAATTTATTTTGAAAATCATGGTTCTGTTTAGAATACGTAATTCGATTTTCATATCAGAATTTTGTTTAGCGATGAAGCTCACTTCACAAAACTGCTGGAGTGAATATTATCCACAATAGTGTATGTTGAAAAACTGAATTAGTACCTACTTAGTTAAAAATGATGCTGGCCAGAACCGTACGGTCAATGGTGACAGCTATAGAGCCATGATTATTTACTTTTTTGTGAAGGAGGATTTTGGTAACCTTATAGTTTAACGTTTCGGACCCGTGATTTGGCCTCCAAGATCGTGAGATTTAAAGCCGCTAGACTATTTTCTGTATAGATATGTAAAGTCGCCGATAAGAACGAAACCATCAACCACTTACAGGAAAACATTCGCCGCGTTATCTCCGATATACGGCCACAAATGTTGGAAAAATAGATAGAAAATTAGATCTCCAGCCTTGGCGGTAATATGCCCGAAGTCATATTTAAACTATAATGCCAAAAGATTATATTTCGAATAAAGTCAATTTTATGTCAATTCAAAAAATGCGGTTTTGTTTTATTCCATTTCAAAGTCCTATACCTCTGCAAAAAAAAAACACATCCCTACACCATGTGAACTGTAGGTTTTTTGTTTGATGCAATTTGTGTCATTTTGTTATTTTAGAAAACGTGCAATAAATAGCTTTATAATTGTAATAAAAGATTTGTTTTTTGTTTAACTAAATGTGTATCAAAACATATGTAATTTATTGTGTATTGTATTATATGAAATAATCTGCGAACGGCAGATTTGAAGAAAAAATTATAGGGTATTACATTTGATGTTTGATAGGTTGCAATTAAATTAAATTTAAATTTTAATGCAAAATAAAATAAAATACTCAAATTCAGTGTTAAATAATGTTGATTGTAGTTCATAACAGGTATATACACAATACATCAATATTACCTTTTTTTATTATTGTAATAGTTATCGTTTCATGAAGCAAACATTAGTGGGAAAGAAATGTTTCATTTTTGTTCCGATCAATCTTAAATAAATATATTGTCTATTTCATTATTTTCTAATCCTTCCTCGTCGTTAAATTCATACAAAACAGCTGACTTTAGTTGCTCATCAGATTGGCCTTCTCTTCCAAGTTCTGTATCAATTTTTTGCATTAAAAATTCTGCATCTGTCTCATCAACATCCTGGTCTTCTTTGTAAAGCTGATCATTAACGAAAACGTTAATGTTCTCTTCATCCTCATCAGAATCAAAAAGAATATCATCAATATAGTTATTTAACTCTTTTCCAAATTCAAAATCAATATTATCGAAATTCTTGTTTTTCGAAGATTCGTACAAATAATTATCCAAATGATTTAGTTGTGGCTCTTTCCGTTGGACAGAGTCATCCAAATCTGGATTGCTATTTTCATTGAAAATACTTTTATAGATCTTGTTCTTTAGATTCTTTTTGGTTTTTCGTGATTTCTTTGTAATGCTAATATCTGAACATCCTTTAAAATTTTCTTGAGGTCCGCAACCCAAAGCAGACGTACCATTACCGCAAGGACCCCAATTATTACCTATTTTAAAGTAACACTTTATTAATATAAAATATAAATTTCATATTCATTACTTACCTGCTTGATAGTTCCATCTCAAGACACAATGCTTACAATTTAAGCCTTCTGGCAATACTATTTTCGGATTTATCATTCCAGATTTCTTTCCAATGTACATCTTTAAGCTGCCATCGGAAAACTTAATTTTATTCTCACTGAAACATTCCTCCGATTCTTTTTTGAATTTATCCAAATTGCAAATGTTGAAATAGAAGAATCCCAAATGGTTAGTTGTTATTTTGATTCCTAAACTGGGACTTTGAGATTGGGAATAAGCTTTTGTGATAACTCCTTGCCCATATTTTCCACCTATTTCGTTGGGTCTAGGCATGGCAGCAGCGAAGTCATCTCCACAAAGTCCACATTTTCCATTATTTTTATTCCATTGAGTCTATTAAATGTTGTAAACAAAAATACAGATGCTTAAGAAATGTAAGATATAGAGCATTCAAAGCTTATTATAACTTGGAAAGAAAAAAAAAAAAACGTACTGTAAATCCACCACAGAAGAGTCCATTATCATCATAGTTAATAGGAGCTGTCTTATCATATCGCCATCTAGATGAACGACTCACAGGATCTAACATCATTCCATGTCCATGAATTTCACTAATTGATACAATTATTGTTAATATTAGGAAGGCAATTAAATTAAATTTGTTTTTTAGCATTTTAGGGATAAAAAAAATTATAATTTGAAGATGCAAGAGTAAAATATATCTTTGAGCAACGAAAGTCCCGGGACTAATGCGGTTTTTATTTATATATGTTCTTGTTTCTTGTCACTTCGTTTGTGATTCATAACTTTGCTTTATCACTGAAAATGAAATGGAAACTGTTTCCATTTCTTTATTTATAATTACCCATGATGGTATGTACGAGTAGTCATATTTTTTTTTTCGTAAAATTTTATCAGCTCCTACAGTGAAAGTACAATCACAAAAAACTTAAAGATAGAGTTTTAAAAATGTACTAAGCTATGGGTTTCACAAAATTTATATTGTGGTTCAAGGCCAAAACGTAGCTAAGCTTAAGATTAATAAAGCCAGGTTTTTTTTTTTGAAAGAAGTGCTTCAGCTACCATAGTATTTAAAATATCACTTAGTGGATAAACGGCTACAGTGAAGAGATGAATAGTCATTTTTATGCAAGGTTGCATACATATTTAGTATACAAATAATTACAAAAACTAATTGAAAATATTAAAAATTGGAATTAAAGGACCATTATTAGTCGCACATATACGGTATCCACTTGCTTTGGGATTCTTTTGAATTTTCTATTTTATATATACAATTTGTATTAATATCAAATAAGGATGTCAGACCCTCCTCCAGTGCATTTTTTCACCGAATATCTAAAATTATTCTGTAATTTCTGGCGTTGTCAAAAAATATTTTTTTGAAATTTTATTTTTGTCTCACAGAAGTTTTTTATGTATATTACTTTGAATTTTAAAATAAACTAAAAATTGTAATGAAACAGCTCCAGGAAAATGTATTCCCAAGATTTTGAAATAAGAAAAAACTAAAATTTCAGTATTATTTATTTGATTTCTTAAATATTCTTCATTCATATTCAATTCATTCAATAATTAGTTTCTGAGCACAATACGAGTATGACTCAATTTTATTTAAACTCGTTTGTTTGATGAATCTTTTTTTGTTTATTTTAAGAAATTACTTACATACATACAAATGCGAGTACGTAAATATTTTCATAATTTTGATTAATTTTAGCGAATTTTATAAAGGAATAAAATTAAAGTGATATATCGAACTAACAACAAACATTTTCTTGATTACCGCCATGTTTGTGTGTTTTCTTTAGTTTTTGAACAACATTGTTGACGCTTATGACTTTCATAAACGTTATACCCACTGCTTGACAGATCCTTACTTTCCCACAAATTATTTATTTCTACCACAAAAAATTGATGATAAACATACTTTAATTTTATCATGATACAAAATGACCTTGATTTGCTGTTTTATATTTATAACTCAGAGTGTAAGCAAATTAGTTGTCGATTCAAAACAATATGCAAAGACTCTTCAATTGACGCATTTTCGTCGAAAAAAAGAAAAGTGTGTCCCACACACCTAGTCATGGCTGCTCAGAATTTCATTACTCTTCCATAACATAAACCCTACTTTGACCCGATGATTTCTTAACTTTATTTTTTTTGCCGTGAAAGTCAAAGCCTAGTGCAATCCAAAGATGCGTTCATTGTGGAAAATAACACGCACTTTCAAAGAAGAAATTTGTATAATTTTTCAGTTGTTAGTAAGTGTTGGTCATATTCAGAAAAAAAAACAAAGGGATATTAAAGTTTAAATTCAAGTCAAATCAACGGACAGTTACACAAAATAAGGGCAAAAAATTCAACTCAACAAATAACGGTTTCTAATAAGAATGAGCGAAGGAAAATCTTGAAAACTAGGAAAAAAATCTAAGTGAACATTTTGAAAAAGGAATTTGATGAACATGGTTATGTTAACTCTTACATTGTTATATAAGATTTTTTCAAAGCAAAAACTCTATTTTTTTCATTTGCTTTTAAATAAAAATTATTTAAAAGAAAAGTTGAGGGTTAAGTTGTAGGTACAAACATTGCTCATCATCGATTGAATTTTCAACTCACCGATTTCGACGGATTAGTTATGGTTTTAACACTCCAGCATGCATATTGGTAACTAACTAGTAGAATTTGGAATATTAAAAGAGCTGAGTCATTTTTTAAATATTTGTGCAACTGGGCCTTCGAAAAATTAATTTTAAAACCGAAAATAATAAAAAATGGCAGCAAGTATGTACCTCCTAATTTCCTTTTCAATACAAGTACTGCAGGGTCAGCTAGTTAAATTTAGAAAAGAAAAACAACAAACATTATTTTTTTATAATAATAATTTATTATTAACCATTTTAATTTCTAAGTTGTTTTGCTGTGCCTTTTACATAGATATAATTATTGCAAAATATTCGCAATATTCAATTACAGCTACTTAAAAGTTTAACTAAATGAAAATATTCATTTCTTTGTATTGTTATATTTTGTATTAATTTACTTATATTTTATGCTTTGTTTAAAATATTTCTAAGAACAATTTAATTACTTGTATTTTGTGTGTGGGTGTGTGTTGTACGTAAATAAACTCCAAGAACCATATTTCCTATATAAACTACAAAATATTAATTTATTGTTTTGTTTAATATTCATAACTAAGAATAAATGTATACGAGTAACTTAGTAAACCATCGAAAGATTGAATTGATAGATAGAAATATTATTGCGGTGATTATGCTGCATGATTTATGATTATGACGAAGTCGTTTGTTTTGTATTTTTTATTTTAAATTTTATACTCATGTATTTAAAACATGATTCGTTAAAAAAATGTGTATAATTTAATCTATTGAAAAATATAATTATCATTATGTATTTTAAAGCATTTAATATAAGTTTTTATTTTTTATTTGAATTTATTTTCCATATTTTATTTTTCATATTCATAGATTACAATATTTCACATATAAATAAATAGTGTACTTTTTTTACTTTTTAAGTTTAAATTTTTATATTTTGCGTCCGCTTAATATGTTTTTTTTTTGTTTTTGTTTCTTCCAGCCTCATAAAGGAAAATATATTTTTTGAGGTCATTTTTGTGTGTTTGTTTGTAAATAGAGGGTAATAAATAGGGTGATCAATTTACAACAATAAAAATACTTAGTATAATAAATTCTCTAAAAAACGGACAATTTCATTGAAACTTTATCTTTCCTTATTTGTTCCTAAGAACGGAGTTTTCTTTTTGTTCTCCTAATTTAAGTTTACCTTCTTTTAAAAGTCTGTTAATTTTTTTTTCAATTAAAAATATGTTTTATGAAAAAATATTACATTTTGTTTTAAAAATTTGTTTTTTTTTCATATAAAAGCACTTAAGATGATACATTTATGTTTTTATTTGTTTACTATACACAAATTTTTTGAATTTTTTTTCACCTGAATTTTAGAATTTTGTAGTCCGAAAAGTTTTGTCAGAGTTAAAATTTTGTTTCCACATAGTTACCTATTTTTAAATTACATGAAACTCTTTCATTTTTTTTTTAATTGCCAAAAGTTTTTTTTTTTATATGCCAAAAATTAGTTTTGCTTTTTTATTGTTTGTGTTTGTATACGGTAGTTAATACATATTATATATCCTTAAGTACCTTTGTCCAAGCAAATAAAGTCACAATTAACTCTTAATGTTTCAACTAGGCCTTAATTTTCATTTTGATAAACTTATTGAGAATATTTATGTACTTTAAATAAAAAACAGTAACATTTGCGTTTTATTATAAAAAATTAGGTTTATAAACTTTATAAAATTTATCTAGTCAAAGTAAAAAAGTCATTTTTTAACAAGTGCTAGATAGCCGCCAAGAGGGTATCTTTTTTCGAATCTTAAAACTTGAAAGTGTTATCTAATCAAAATCTAATGAAGTACAAGTCCACCTCTACACGAATTCTGTCGATAGTGTTTGCCATATATGTAAGTTTTTTACAGTATACTCAGTAGTGTTAAAAAATACTGAGTTTTCAAAATTTTTGTTCATAAGATGTCTTGATAGTTCACCATGTATTTTAATTCAATTTCATATTAAAATATTTCCCAAATACATTATATGAAAATGAAGGTTATATTTGATTAATTTGATCAAAAAGTTTTCGATATTCTTATTTTGCTCCTGGTTTTGCTTTTTAAATAAAAAAAAGGAATGTCAAAATATACAGAGCATACAACTTATAATTTGAATTGCTAAAATTGAATTAGAAGATGGCATATCATAAAAATACATTTTTTTGAAAACAAAAATCAAAAATGGTTAGTGCCGTTTTTTCAAAAATTATACTCTTACATATACGAGTATGTATACATAATTATATGTAGGTATGCTAGAAACAAATTGGTATACAAGTTTTTAGTATGCACAATGCACATACTAAACAAAAAAAAAATATTTTTTTTTAATTTTGATATGCAATTTTATTACGATTATATAGAACCACTTTCATACAAATTTTATAAAAAGTAAAAAAATCCGGTTCTATGACCGTTAATAACGGTTTCTTGAAAATAATTTTAATTAATCGTTAGTTGTTTTTGAGATATATATTTCTTGTTCTAACGGTTTTATGAAAGGAAGCGTTATTTTTGGATCGAAAAGAGAATAGCTTTTACTTTCAAGTTTAAAAACAAAAAATCCCTTCAGTAGCTAAGGCTGTAGCTCGGGGTACAGAATTGCGGAAACCACTTTTTCGTGTTCTCTAATATTATAATGTAGTATCGGATAAATATCTCGAGTACGATATATTTTTAAGAATCCAAAGTTCATAATATCGTAAGTAAAACAAGAAAACAGTCGTATTTTTCAAAAGTCTATAGTGAAAAATCAAAAATATTTTGGAAGTGTGTAATTTTTCCGAACCATGGTAGGGAAACGGGCACACTCCAAAGTTTTTGTAGGTATTTAAAACTTAATATCGAATTGCAACATTCGGTTTGGCTTAATTCTAAATCAAACCATGCACGAGGAAGCCAATCAAATGGGTCGCCAGATTATAGTCTCAGAAAATCAGAAATCCACGAATGAAATTTGCTCCGAGCCATTTGGCTCTATCGTGTATAGCCAGCTTTTGGGGTTACTACGGGAGCTGCAACACTTCTCATTTTGCGTTCGTTTATACATAGTCTTGTTTTAGAAATTTCTCCAACTATATTTGAACTTACATAAAAAAAATGATTTTACAAAACAGCCATCTTTTCCATCAAGTCATTTTTTCCACATTTGGAAATAAGAGAAAAACCGTTGAGAAGAATAGCTCGGTAGATTATTTCATGCCCAAATGCTGTATCCGAAAATCACATTAATTTAAAATTTTTACAATTAAAGCTATGTAGTGTAGGTATTGGCTCAACATTGCTATCGTCTCAGACAAAAACTTTTCCGCTCCGATATTTTGCGACACATAATTGTTAAATAGCACTTGATTCACTTACCGCCAAAATATTCAGTCTTGGATTAGTTTTTAATCAAAAAGTTAATCCAATTAATTAATTGGTTTATTGTTTCTGGATTAAATGACTGAATAATATGGGTGGTAATATAAACAAAATCAAATATCCCCAAACATATTAACGTACATACTCGTATGTCAGAAGCCTAAAAAGAAAAACATATACATACATACATAAATGTTCATACATATATGAGTACAGTTTTGGCCAAAAGTATTAGCAACCATTTTTTTTTGTTTTTTTTTAGTTGTTTGCAGTCGCCAGATCTGAACTGAATCGAGCACTTTGGTGGAATTTTAAAACTGCAAAGTGGAAATGCAGTTTTCCTTCGGGTTTTTTGGTCGCTGTATATTTGGCAATGAAACAATCAAGTTACATTAACTTAGAAAGCTACATTTCCACTTGGCAGCATTAATCACACAAATTGGTCAGAAAATCTACTTTATTGGAATTTTAAAACGACAAATCTGAAACTGACCGACAACAGCAAATGAGAAGGTCTGAGAACAAGATTAAAACAAAATAAGTTCAGGCGGTCAACAACACCTTGTAAACAACACCGTTGTTTAATTTTAACTTCGTTTTAAAACTTTGTCAACTCAGTTCGTATTTCTGTCACCAAGTATCGGATTATCTGAAGGCGCACTCTTTTTACATGGCTCACTCAGTTCATTAGTATGATTCTCATTACATTGGTGCCTAACATTTGACCAAGACTTAGGCTAGTATTCTCAACTTTAAGAACCTCTCAACTCAAAAATCCTCCCTCAGTTCATACATTTTTTATTTTCGTAAGCTAACTAGGGAGAATATTTTGAGCTAAGATGCTCTTAAGGTTGGAAGCGCTCGTTAAATACAAGTCTTAATGCATTCATTTTATGCTAACAGCATGTTTTAAAGTAACAGTATACGAAACGGATATCAAGAAAAAAAAATGTGCGATCACTAAAATTCTCCGATCGTAGATTTTGAAACGAAAAAAATGCTTTCCTTTTTTTTATTGTATGTATTCTAAAAATTAAGAAAAGAAAAGGTTAGATTTTAATATCACAAAGTAAACTGTTTACTTATTTCACTTGTTTCATGTTTTTATCTAAATTTGGTAGTGCAAAATTTTAGTGTAGCCGGATGAAAGGGGAGGAGGCATAATGGATGCTGTGAATTTCTTTCACGTTTTTTTTTTTTTTTAATTATTTATTAGATAGTTATATGTATTATAATTATTATGTATTGACATGTTTTTATTTTTATTTTATTTTTGTAATTGCAAAGTTTTATTTGTTCATTTATTTTTAATTGTTTACGTATTTTATTTGGTAATGATTTTGTTTTTAAAAACAATTTTGTAAATATTTCAAACCCTGCGATGTTGAAGCTTTTTGACAGTTTTTTTTTTGCTCTATTTTAAGTTTTGTTTTCGTGATTGGCACATTTGTTTTATTTATTTGTGTATAATTATTCATAAACTTATTTTCATATTCACATTTGAAATGCATATAATTTGTATTTACAGTTGTAGTTTAGCTCATTAATACAATAATTTATGTTATCCAAGTTTATTCCGATCTTGTTTTTTTGTTGATTTATCTTCAATTTGATCCAGAGGTACATGCTGAAATTTAAATTAATGTTCATAGTTTACATAATTTTGCTGTTGTGCATATACATATGTATGTAGATCGTATAACTTTTCCAACTAAAGTTAAAAGACATGCAACAAATAAGGTTAGCAAAAATTTAATCAAGTTATAATTTATATCGATTTTAATTTAATTCCCTACCGATAAAATTTAAAATATTTTTTTAAGGACTTCAAAAATGTATTCATTTTAATTAGTATTAAAACATGTCTGAAAAGGGTAAGAAAATTTTGTATCGCGTCACTGTATATAACCTTATGTTGACTCTTTTTAACATGTTTAGAACTCATACCAATCTGTAAACATGCCGCATAGGCGAACTTTGACCCGACATGATATAAAGATGAATCAGCTTACAGCTACATATTACTATCGTGGTAACCGTCGCGTCGGAGCGGAATTCTCTCCGAAATTCTACGAATCGGAGACATTTTGCTTCGAGGTAGTTCTCCGATCAGCTGATCGGAGATTCTCTCCGACGAAATTAAACGCATACCATTTGCATGCGATGAAGTACTTTAAATCGTTTTTTTTTTCTTTAATATTTTCTCCTAAGTCCTCCGACAAGTTCTTGGCGCGGAAGTTTTTCTTTTTTCCGATGACAGCTACTTCGAACCGAAATTGATTCTCCGACGAAGGATGCGTTGCAAGTTCCGCTCAGACGGTTACCTCGATAGGGCCGATTATAAATGACATGTGTATCTCATTTGGTATAAGGGTTTTATTGAACATTTTTGTGCAAATTGTAATGCCACTGACTCAAGGCTACACTTTGAGTAGAAAGTGGTTCATATAGTTTTAAATAATGTTGAATATTTTATTAGATACTTATTGTAAACAAAATTTGTGTTGCCGTCTCTCATTTGGTTACCTAAAATAACTTATAATAATATAATACATTTTCGGTGCAGAACAATTAAAAGGCCAGCTATAAGCTAAAAGGAATCACAATTTTTTTGAGATCAAATAAAATCATGCAATTTAATTTCATTTGACAATCGAAATGTAGGACATGGGCGTGGGTTCTGTAAAATGAATTCGACTATAAAATTGACAGACTGATTATGTTACACCTCACCATAAAATAACAGGTCACACCAACCCCGCAAGGTTGTGTTCTCCTTCAAATCAGTTCACAACTTTACCGACATTATTTAAAGTCATGATAATTGTAGCCCACTGCCAAGCCTACTTTTTTTCTGAGCTTATCTAACAAGGCTTATTGTAAAATGAAAATTGAAAAAAAAGAAAACCAATATTTATAAAAAAGATGTATGTATATTTATACATACATATAATATGTATATATTTGCAATTTATAATTTGTCGCAATATAATATGAATTTTTCTTCATATACATTGTTGTTTTATTTAAATAAAACTTTCTATACTTAACATGTTTAAATTTGATTATGTTTCATTTTATGTGGGTATGTTAAAAATAAAATAAAAATAATATAAACATAAATAATTGAATTGCAATTATTCATAAAATTAAAGCACTTTTTAATATGTATTTACAATAAAAATTTTAAATGAAAATAAAAAAATACTTAAAAAATAGTTGTAACAAATAAAATGTTTAAAACCTACTGATATATGTTTATTTTTTGTTTGTTTTTATTTGTTTAATTCATTTCTAGGAATTCTATATAATCTAATTAAAATTGGGAATATCTAGCTTAAGATACAATCTTTTTTTTTTATTTAAATAGAAACAACACTAACAAATTAAAATAATGTTTTTAATAAAAACAGAATTATACGATAAAATTTAAAAATAGCTAAAATGCCATTAAAATTAATAAAATTATAAATATTCAAATAAAGTTATACAAAATGATTTAATCTTTTGGAAGCAGTTGAAAAGGATATAACATGCTTGCTACAGTTTTAATAGGTGATGCTGTTTGTTTGTTATATATATTTTTTAATAAAATTGTTTCATTTTATTCTATAATTAAAATTTATATATAAAAAAAAACTAAATTTAAATAAAATTTGATTTGTTTTATCAAATCGTTTTAAAAAAGGAAAACGAAGTGTTAATTGATTGATTTTTTCCCTTGGGCAATTTTGAACTAATAAAAATAATTATTAGCATGCAAAATGCTATAAAACAAATAATTGGATTGATATTTACAATTAAAAATTTTTGTTTGAAAATTGGGGTTTGTATTATGTGTATAAAAAAAAGTTTGTAACCTGTTTCTTTTTTCAAAATTTAAATTACCTTATTTAAATTGCTAATACAGCATATTTTTCAAATTGTACGGTCAAAATTGGTTAGGTTTTAGATATTTTCTGGTAGTTATTAGTGCTGTTGTTTTTGCTGAGATGATTGACTCTGTTGTTGTTGCTGTTGCTGATGATGATTTTGTTGATTAAGATGTTGCTGTTGTTGTTGCTGTAACTGCTGCAGTTGTTGTTGTTGTTGCTGCTGGTTCTGTTGATGTTGTTGCTCATAATTTGGATGCTGCTGATGATCATTAGATCCTGTAATATAAATTAAAAGAGAAGTTGTAGATATATTATGTTGTTCGATCTTTAATAAACCAGTCGTGCAGCTTTTCAAAGTATGCACCAGGTTTTTTTTTTTTAAACAAAAGATTTTGAAAATGTAGGTGCATATTTTTTCTAGAAATTTTGTTTTGAATTGCATGTTATTAAATACTAAAAATTATTTGATTTTGATTTTTATAATTCGAATTTTTTAATTCAACAGATGGTATCTGCAGTTTCGCGATAAACTTGCTTTTTTGGCTAGTGTTATATTGTATATGTATACTTGAAATGTATGTAATAAATTTTAAGCTTTTTTCATGTTTTTCTGTATGACATTTTGGTTTTGTATTTGTTTTTTTTTGTTTATTGTAAATTAATTTAACATAGAAGCGAGTTCGTGCGATCCAGAAGTTCATTCTATTTCTAAAGTTCATTTACAAAGCACAGGTCCAAAGGTAAAACTCAGAAAATAATAATACAATTTAAAGAGACAACCCTGGTGGCTGAGACCTAACATTTTTATTCAAATTTTGCTATCCTATATTTCTATTTTATGGTAAATAAATTTTTTTTTTGTGGTTAAAGTTCTTGCAAATATCTGAAAAAATATCTCTCTCCAGAAGAACGTGCTACCGCTCAATCTAGAAATAGTAAATTTTCTTAGTCCTAATCACTTCTCTATTTAAACAGAAAATTAGAAATTAGTTAAGGTCATTCTGGTCTACAAGCTATTTGGAGGCACAGAATTTTTCAATGTATGTATTGTTGTGGATTTTACTCACACCTCAAATGTTTACACACAATACAAGTTAAATTATAGGCGTAGCCAAGGAATAAGACCAATCTTGAATCGAAAACAAGGATTCGTGAGCCGCTGCGATGTTTCAAAACGCCGCCGCACCGTTCGAGTTTACAGCATCCGAAAATGTATGCGGTTTTAATTGGTTTAAGATTTTGTGGTAAAAAATAGCGTTTTCTCAAATTAAATAAAAACTAATCATAAATCTCACCTGCATTTGTTTCACTAGGCGTTGCCGGTCCAGCTGAATGTGGTGTAAAACTGCCCATTTGTTTTTGACGCACTTCTCTTATTTTCAATTGAAGGTCTTGTTTCCTTGGAAAGATATCAATATGTTTTGTCTAAAAAAAAACAAACATTTTCTTAATACAATCGTTTAACTAATAGGAGAATTAAACCTTACATGAAACGCAATTGTAGCTTGTGTTGAGGGGAACATGCCATGTTCGCTAAAAAACTGCAATACAAGGCTACGTCTTTGTTCTAAAACTTTTCTATGGCCTTTCTCACTTGCATCCGAACGAGCACTTTGTAAGGGAGTCTGTGGCGTTCTTGGCGATCTTCCTGCTGGATTTGCTTCCATTTCTACAACGAAGAATTGATATATTTTGTTTTTGACAAAACAAAAATTTTATAAAAGAAAAACAAACCTCTCAGTTGATCAATATTGAAATCAGGTCCAAAGAATCGTTGCATTGGCATTTCTTCAGTGGATTCATCTTCGCTATCTAAAAAAATTGAAGGACAATTATATTTAGAAAACATTTATCTTAGCAATTAAGATTGAAAAGCTTACGAATTTTTTGCACGGGGTTCTTTTTTCGGTAGTTTGTTCCATAAACACGAGGCGATGATGGTACTGATATAGCACTTGGGGACTGACAATCTTCTGGTTTGAACTGTGGCAACGCTTGGTATTTCTTTTCAAAGTCAACTTGTTTCAAAACGCTGCATTAATTGTATAAAAGGTGTTAATATGAAACGATTCTTCTATTCATATTATAAAATTTACTCACTTATCCATATCATCGTTTTTCTTCTTCGAAAGATTATTTTTTTGTGGAGATTTTGGATGTTCATCGCAACTCGAAGTTGATGATGTTGGTGTTGGGAGAGCAGTTGATAACATTGTTGGGGTTGCGGCAGTTGGTGTTATCGTAGTAACAACTGTTGTTGAATCATTGCTGGTGGCAGTTGAATAAGTGACAGAAACTGGTACTGTTTCTGCAGCCGAGTGCGATACCGACTCATTTTTCCCCACTAATAAATGAAAATATTTGGGAAGATGAATAATTTATTATGATGTTGCCTAGAACGGTATTACTTACACATATTTTTTCGGCGTTGTAATGGGGCTCGACCTAATTGAGCTGGAGTTGGAGCTAATACAAATTGTTGACTCTCAGAATCATCATTATCGTTGGTTTGCTTTTCAACATCAGAATCAGATTGCACAAGGCTTCCTTTTGTATCACCAGAGGATTGTGGTGTTGTTGGTAGTGATTTGTAGCCAGGTGACATTGGTGTTGTTTCACTAACTAAAATATGGATAATATTCAGCTGACAAAATTCAAAATTGAAGTTAAATTAAATTCTTACCTTGACTATACCCCTGCAACAATATAGTATTCAGAACAGCACTTTGCTGTTGATTACTATGTGGTTGTTGGTTGGTTTTCTTAAATAAATATTGCACAGTCGGTGTTACCGAATTATTATTACTCATTGGCACTGCATTTGGAGAACTTGGATTAATTTTATTTTGTTGATCATCACTTCCTTGCATTGGTATAAATGCAACCTGAATGAACAAAAATAAATATAAAAACATTTAATTTAAAATATTGAATGAATTTGCATTGATAAAACTAACCTGATGATTTGAGTACAACATAATCTGTTTCTGTCCACACTTTGTTGTTACAATCTGGGCTGTTGGAATAACTGAGGATGAAACAACGCTTGTTGGTGGGGCCGATAGAGGTGAGGTTGTTGTTGGTAGAGAACATGATGACGACAACGACGAAGATAAAGAGGAACAAGAGGAAGCCGATGAGGAAGGAGTCGCTGTCAATGAAGCTGCATTTAAAGCAGTCGAATTAATCATTAAAATCGATTGTTTGTCATCAGGATTAGAATTGAATGTTAGTTTTTTCATTGATTGTATATCGCTAATGTTATTTAAATTGTTAGTGGTTAAGATCCTTGCACCATTATTTTTATTAGTATTGAAAAGAGAAACATTAGCTGCTATCCTACAATTATTATCGCCATTGCAATTATTACTACTGCCACCACCACCAGCACCACTACCACTACCACCCGAACTAACAACACAAGAATATGAAGCAGTGGTGTCATTTGCATTAGCTGCCATTGTCGATGTATTTTTTGTTTGAATGAGTAGAACTGTTCCTTTAGGACGATTTTGATAAGTCTGTTTTTCCAATTTAATTTGGTCGACTTGTTGTACTGGGGCATCATCTTCAAGTGTTGTGCCATCAAGAGCATCAAGGACTAATGCATCATAAAGCACAGAAGTCGATGGTAGTACTGCATTGCCATTTTGTTGTTGTTGATCATTGTGTGTAATGTTAGTTGTTGTTGTTGTAATTGTGTCATTTTGGTCAGAAGAATTTGTTAGTTTATTAAGGATCAAAGGACAATTGTTAGTTGAGGTTATGACAGTGGGATTAGTTTGATTATTATTATTATGGTTTTGTGAATGATTATGAGATGATTGGAGGATATAGCTTGAGATAGAACTTTGACGTTGATGAGTGTAGCGTTGCTGATGAGAATTATTATTATCATGCGATGATGTTTTACTACAATTTCGTGCAACAGTATTATTATTATTATTGTTGTTATTATTGTAAGAAGCTGACAATTTTGTATGGTTTTGGTCGAGACTATCGATTTGTTCGAGTTTTACTTTACCTTTAGCTGAATCAGAAAGAGAGTTGCCGCCAGCACTTGATGGCGGTCCTAAAAGTGGACTGCTCATATTCGTAGTGAATGTAAAGATTGTCGGCCCACCACTGACAGTGAAAGGAGAAATTTGTTCTTGTTTGATTTTTTTCTCACAATCTTCTTGTTTGATGACAAAGTTGTTGTTGTTGCTATTTGAATTGCCACCGCTTTCGCAGGGTTGTTCATCCTGTTTTATACCTTTTGGACTGATAGGCATGGTTTTGAACGCGCCACCTGTAGTGAGATGCATGTATTTTTTTTATTCATAAAATATTCTAAATTAATAAAATAAATCTTACACAGATCGAGAAAAATTGAACATTGTATTTTACCTGTTGGCTGGAATGGCGTCACTCCAATAGGGTTCTTTGGGCTTCTGTATGAGTACATTGGAATTTGCTGATAGCTCAAGATGTTGTTTTCGATTGGTCTTTGAGCTTTAATTGGGGTTGGCTTCAAAGTTATGTCTCTTTCTGAATTAGCTGTAGTTGCAGAATTCGTGTTTCTTGATTGAGTGGCAGACTCATTTTGTAAATGTTGTTGTTGATTCTGTTGTTGTTGTTGCTGCTGTTGATGTTCGAGTTTTTGATGCTGCTGCTGCTGTTGTTGTTGTTGTTGCTGTTGTTGTTGTTGTTGTTGCTGCTGTTGTTGTTGTTGCTGTTGTTGCTGATGTTGTTGCTGCTGTTGCTGTTGATGTTGCTGCTGTTTTTCTTGTTGTTGCTGTTGTTGATGTTGATGTTGCTGTTGCTGCTGATGTAGTTGTTGCAGTTGTTGTTTCTGTTGTTGTTGCATTTGTTGATGTTGTTGTTGTTCGTGTTGTTGATGCTGTTGTTGTTGTTGTGAATGAGAGAGCTTTTGTTGTTGCTGTTCTTTGCAAGTATTTTCATGTGATGCGTTATTATTTTCCTGCGTCGTTTCCATTCGATTCTGGTCATTGACAATACAATGTTTCTAAGCAAGTACATAATTTTAATTTAGTAGGTACATTTGAAGTTTTATAAATACTTACATTCTCAGCGTTAGTTCTATAATCAAATACAGAGTCCTCCATATCAGAATCAGCAACACGTTCCCGACATTTCAGATCAATCAGCTTTCCAGAATCTGGTGGATTGGGTACTTCCTCAGCGATTACCATCTGTGGAAATAAAATTTTAAATAATAATTTTTATTTTTTTTTTTTCAAATGAATAAATTTTAAAATACAAACCTGTTCATCATCAGATGGAGCTTCTTCACTTAAAGTCTCAGTCTTCACATGTACATTGTCTTGAATATAGCTTCCGTTATTTTGTTTTGTCGGCGATGTTTCATCAGTATTGTATGCAGCAATCGTAAGTGGAATTATATCCGGACCAGGAAGTGGCATATCTGTTGCAGTTTTTGGACTCTTTTCATCCAGTGACGAATCAGGGCCATCGCCAGAGTCATTTCTTACCCTGGTCGCATCACCTTTGGTAGAACTCGAAGATTTTCTTCGATCCTTAGAGCACCATTTCCACTCGGGATGTAATTTGAAGTGAGCATCCTTGACTGAGCTCGCTAATTCGTGGTATTTTGCTTTTTCTTCAGGTTTCAAAGCGTACCACCATTCACCGAGAATCTTACTCACTGTGCGATTGTCTTGATTGGGATGTTTTTTATGAACTAGCTTTCGATGTTTTTTGGAGAATATCATAAAAGCATTCATCGGTCGACGAATCTTAGTCTGAAAATTTATGTTTAAGCAAAATTTTAATTATCATGGAATTAAAGAAAAGAAAAAAAATTACTTTCGTCATAGGACTTATGGGTTCCTTTGAGTTATTTTGCAGTGAACTCAAAGACTGTGAACGCCTTTTGGCAGCCGCTGTTGCTGCTGCTGTTGCCTCTGCAACATCAGTCTCTGTTGTTGCTGCAGGCGGTGGTGGTCGACATGTTGTGGTGTTATCTGGTGCTACAAGGGTTTCTCCTAAGCTAAAGGTTACCTGTCTGTAGCCACCACCATTATTATTGCCAGATGAATTACTATGTTCATATCGGGATGGTGTCGTTGGTTCGAAGACATCATCATCATCAAGTTGATCGTCGCATTCATCGTGAGGTGGCACGGGCTCCGATTTTGCACTTACGGGAGATTCCATTGGGACCGAACAGGTCATCGATGTTGATGCTGCAGATGGCGTTGCTTGTGTCGACTGTTGTTGTTTCGCTGGAGAATTGATCAGTGGCAGGAGCGTGTGCCATTGAAATGTCGACCCATGGTTAATCCCTGTCAATAGTTACAAAGTATTATTGTTAATTCTTGGTAATTCGTTAAATAATAAAAGCTAAAGGACTTATATATAATTTAGTAAATAAAAGAGAATGAGCATTTTGGTCTACCTAGCGTCCACGAATAAGATATATATCGTTGAAAAGCTTAGCCCTAGAACATCAAAAATTGCAATAAAATCAAAAATTAATTGCAATAGAGTTCTATTGAGAAGACAGTATTGGTCACTTCCGATGAACTGAATAGATCCAAAAATAAATATTTTTTTTTATTGTAAAAATTGTACTTTTTTTTATTTGATTTAAGGAATTAAATGAATGGGAATAGTTGTGCGTCAAGAGCCCAAAAAGACTTATAGTACGTTTGAAAGCTTTGTTCAAGAGCTTTATTTTTCACGTAGTATGTATATTTAAAAAAATCTTACTTTTTCCTTTTTACAGTATAAAATTCAACTTTGTTTATTCAATGAAGCGAAATATTTTTTTTTTCTTTTGGTTGTTTATTTCAACCATTTCAATGTGTATTAAATAAAAAAGAATTGTCCATCGATCATGCAATCTTTATAGAAGAAATGTATTCAAGCACTACAACTGCAATTGCTTAACAGGACGTTGCGTCCTACGATCGGTACGTGTGCACATCTCATATCAATTTTGTAATATATATTATGTTGAATCCGATACCGAAACATGTTCATATCCCCAGTTGGAAAAATGAACAATGTAATTCTTGATGAAACATTAATATAAACTTATAAAGTATCTTTGTTTATTCAAATTTGCAGTGCTTTTCTAATTTTTTGGTCGCTTATTCAAGCCATCTCGAATTATTTAGGAGAAAAAAAAAATACTTATACGTTGGCACACTTCATTGTACCTAATCATTTTCATAGGTCTCGTTTTTGGACGCCAGGTAGACCAGGTCTCATATATTTTTGCCCATTATCCTCATAACACTAGTTGATGCATATTTTTTCAAATATTTAAGTTAAAAACAAAAAATATACGAGAACATACGTGACAAATTTTCCTAAAATTGGAGTGTTCAATGAACTTTCTAAAATGGCATAACAAATACTTTTTTTTAATATTCAAAACTTTTTGCGAAATAAAATATAAAATCATTTCTGAGCGAACAAATTAATTTAAGAAATTATAACGAAAAACACATCCTAGTGATAAATTTATTAGTATTTCTGTTCAAAAAAATAATTATTTATTCAATAACAAATTTCACATAATATGAAATTCAATATTTCAATGATGAACTACCATTTTATGTGATAGATTGTGTAAGTACAATTTACATCCTCGAATGTATATTTAATATTATTAAAAATAATTTCTGCTTACCGTTTTTTGGAATCGTTTTTTCACTTGGTTGTTGAGGTGGTGCTGTTGTCGTGACCACAGGTTGTTGCATTTGTGACTGTTGAGTTGGCGCAACAGGTGCTGCAGGTGGCAACACAGGCACCAGTTGGGTTGCGTCCACAATTACCGGATGAAATGTCTGGTAGCTGTTGGAAGCTGGTGAGATCCTTATTACACTGGTTGCATGGCCAACAGTCGTTTGTACTGTTGGCTGCTGTTGCTGAATTGCCGACGGCTGTTGTGGAGGTGGTTGTTGCATTTGTTGTTGTTGTTTTTGCACCAACTGTTGCTGTTGATGCTGTTGATGCTGCTGCTGCTGTGGTGGTAGCAGAGGTTGGGGTTGTTGCTGTTGCTGTGAACTCACCTGTTGAGCAGGTTGCTGTGCCCTTACCGATTCCGGCCGTATCACTTGAGAATAACCAACATTGTAGAGCACTGGGCTGGGAGAATTCTTCCATTTTGTTGCCGATGATTCTGGTGGTGCAGGACCACCTATTGGTGTAAAGAAGTTTTGTCGATTCGACACGGTCACCGGCGAATGAGTTGTATTCATGGGAGATGTGCCATGGTTGACAGGCGATGAAAATGATGGAGTAGCCGACCGCGAGCTACTCAGCGACACTATACATGGAAATAAGTAAAATATATACCTACAATTAATGCACAGCAAAACAAGCAAGAAAATGAAAAATAATATAAAAATTAAATATCGTACTCAAACATTGCAGGTAAAGTTTTGTGCCAATGTCATATCCTGAATATGTATTCATTGAGTTCATATTCATATACAAATAAATTTCTAAATAAATAACTTGTTTATTTTTAGTTTACATAAACTACGCGGGAAAAACCATAAAACAAACGTTGTTTATTCGATTTAACAACAAAATAAAAGTACAAAAATACATGTATACATGCGTGCACGCTTTCACAAATGTCAGATTTTTGCATCAGCAAATTATGTGGTTCCCTTACCGAACAGGTGAGCGCATTGATGAAAACGGTTTCGTTCAGCAAAACGAAGTATTCTCATTAGAGCCGAAAGAAAAATCATTCACATTACAAATTGCATTTGACACCTCATTGTTGTTTTCTCTTTCTGTCTCATAGAGAAATTTTAAGTTCATAATCAAATCTAAATTTAGGTTTAGTTCACAATTATTGAATCCAAATTTAGGTTTGGTTGAATGCGTTCAACTAATTTCCGAGATAATTTCCTGCAAATTTGCTTGCAATTACTTCTTCATTTTATTAATAATTTGTCAGCTAATTTAATTTAAATTATGAACGAAATAACCTCATTTGGTCCAATGAAAGCAGGCTTAGATGAACGCATTCAGACAAATACAAATTTCGATTCGATTGTAAACCAGCCTCATATATAATATAAAATTTATCTATCAAATTTATAAATCAAAATAGACGGAAGCTAATGTCAAAACGATTCGTATCTAGCCCTTGAGATAGAAAGAGGAAACTAAAGTGAGCATGTCGAGTGAGAAAAGTCGTGGGAATACACTTTTTTTTTAAATTGGCATCAAATGAGATGACTCGTTTTAACTCTTACTATATATAACAGACTTCGATAATAAGAAGAGACGTTAAAATAAGGCCAATGTGGACATAGTCAATTGTCTCCTAAGTATATTGAGCCTGCGCCTCTGTGAAAGAGCAGGGTTTTCTTTTCGTCCATGCAGCTTCTATAGCAGACGTTTGAGCCTTGTGGCATGCACTCGTTGGAAGCCATATTTAAGAAAGCAAACATAAACGAAACCTTACGAAAATTAAAAATACCTACTTATTTACGGGCACACAGTACGATGGAGCTCCGTATGAAGCGTGAGACACTGTTGATGTTTTTATTAACAAAATGGCTGGGAACGTTAAAATAGTATTATCCTAAGTGGAGTCTACGTCTTTGGGATGGAGCAGGCCACGTACAGAGAAGAAGTAATTGTTTCTTGCGTGCTGCTTGTCTCCCTATTAGAAAGTGTCCATCATATGACATCTATTACGGAGCTGATGTGCAATCAGTACGTCTAAGGTTTATTTGTGGCCAGATTTATTTTGTCGCCATATCTATCCTAATAGCAAATAAATGAAGATAACAATTTCTAACATGATAACTAGTAGGTTTTATAAAGTTTTATTTTCATGGGATGATCTAAATAAATCATCAGTAGGTACTTATCTTATCTGGGTTAGACTGACTATATTGTTCAGCTTTTTTTAGTTGAATTGTTTTTGATATATTTCCTGTTTTCTTTTTTTTTAAACCGTTTTCAAAAAGTAAGCTGTCAGAACTGCTAAATAGCCATTTAACCTCAAATATGAAAACTTTTTATCGGGTTTCAGAAACGAATCCCGAAAATCCACGATAAGGAAACCAGTATTGCTTTTTGGGGATCATAAAACGCACCTATTATAATTTCAACTTTATAGCTTATTGATATCAAAGGAATCTATATATTTTTTAACGATTCGTTCGTCAAATTTGTTTTTACAAAAAATCCACTAGTATGAAGGATGAAAAAGGACGATCTTATGTGAATTCAATTGTTTTGAGAATATATTCCAAAGAAATGATTTTCTCAAATTTATGTTTACTTACCTAGCATATTCGCGACATCAGTTTCTTCCTGATCGAATTGACCTGCCACTCGATAGTTCGGCGAAGTTTCCGAATCTCGGGAAGTCTCTTCATCAACTTGTGTTTTACTGCTCGATCGACTACTAATATCACTAGAAACAAAATTTGTTCATGGTAAGATTTGTTGATCAATCTTTTTGATATGCAAAAATCACCTTGGAAATCGACTTGGTCCAGTGGATCGCAATGTGCTACCTTTTTGGTTCAAATGTCTCGAACAATAACCTCTTCGCTGAGATTCTTTCAAACACGATTGATTTGAACACAACCGGCGCCATTGTTTTCCATTAAATTTCTTACGTACACCAGATTCCGATTGAACGACATCGCCCTTCTTAAAACGATGGGGTGTTGTCGCTTGAGATCTGAAAACAAAAATACACATTTTAATTTAAATAAAAGAAAATGAACACATACAATCAAAATGCTTACCTTGGAGTTGCTGGATGAGATCGTGGGGTGAGCCTCTGATCGAGCAGACTAGAAGTACTGCCCCGACTTTGCATGCTGCTCCTTTTACTACCACCTGAATGTTTCTCTACATCACCATCTATTGCATAGCCACTGATTTCAACACGTTTCAATTCATCATCTGATTCATAATCATCATATGATCTCTGTCGACGATGAATATCTTCTGTTGATGGACTCTGCACCTTGTGGGCTATATTCTGCGATACAATTATGTCAGGAATTTGCCCCCCATTGCCATTACCCGCTGTGCCATCATTGTTATTTAATATGGTCGATGACTGAAAAGGCGAGGTTGCTGTAGTTCGGTAATATTCCTCGTTATGCTGAAGAGTTGGCAGGACATGATGTATTTGTAGTGGAGCAGTTGAATTACTACTAATACCACCATTATTACTTACAGCTGTTGGGGTATGATGTCCTCCACTAGAATTGATTTTACCACATGGTTCGTATCTTGTTGTAACAAAAGCCAGCTGGTGAGTGGGTGCTTTGTGAAGGACATCACCACGGCTTGTGTAAATTATATTTGTTTCGGAATTGTTTATAACAATGTGTCCGCTTTTATTTATAATACGTTGGCCAATTCTTCCCTCAAGAACATCGGTGTTTTGCTGTCCAATTACACTATTGCTGCGTGAAGTTGAGTATTTTCCTACTTCATTTAATTCGTCCCACCATGGCGGTTGCAGTAAACGCAAATCAGCTCTTTTAACTGTCTTAATCTGAGGAAAAAACAAAAGATATATTTTTTTGTTGATTTTGTTATTAAAATTATGTGATAAGGTTGATTAACATACTATTTGTGCAGAGTTTGAGTCCCCAATTTGTACTGAAAATTGTTTGGTGTTCAGGTTTATTTCAGTCACGGAACCTTCGATAAAAACATGACCTCCACGGCCTTCAACTTGTGTGCGAACACAGACTCGGGTGTTAAGGTTTATCTAAATCATTAGAAAATTAATTTATTTAAACAAAATTAAATGTAGTAAATAAAATAAGAAATCAATGCTTATTAAAAAAAAACCTCAAGACTCTGATGATGTTATGAGAATTAGTGTTTTTCGCATTTTTGACAGTCTGTTTTATATATTTAACGGTACTTCCTTGGAATTCTTTTTCAGTTCATGTTCAATTCATGAATAACGTTTTTCATCCATTAAATAATTATTTACCTTTACAAAACGGTTTTTTTAGTACCATGATACACTTATAAGGGACTAATTAGTACCAAACCAATGTTTTATAAAATAAAGTATCAAATAAAAGTAAATAAAAAATTGATCTTATATCACTCACGAAGAGGGAATTCAAAGATAATAAGAGCTTTAGTAAATAAAATTCATTAATTACAACTAAAATAAATATTTTACTTATAATTAGGACAATTGTAAAGTGTATTCTTTAAATGTTCTTCTTTTGTAAAATAAAAAACTAGAGTTGACAAAATTAAAAAAAAAAAAAACAGTATGACTTGTTTTTTTTTTGTGAGGCCTCTATATAAGCAAAAAAAAAGTAAAAAATGACAGGTTTTGTTCATCGGAACATTCTTAAGGGACGAATCTGCAAGGTTTCCTCTTGAAAACCTTAACCCATCTCCTCGGAAGACGTCTAGAACTTAACTGATGATAAATAAACTAAGTGAACTTCTTGATAGTTAACTAAATGTTCTAATCGACATGTTCTTGGATATTTAAATCAGATTGAATAGAAATATATATATATATATATACACTTTAATGGTTAGCATCTAACTGATTTCAGTTTTGATTTTTGAAAAAATAAGTTTTTTTTTTTAATTTTTGAAGAAATACATTTCCTTCGGTCAATTTTTTACAATTTTTGATTTTTATCTTTTAAAAATTGGCAGATGTGAATCTATAGGTAATTTTGGACCAGACTTTCTATAAAATTTAATTTCGAAAAAAATAATACATATTTTTAGGTTAATTTTTTGTATACCTCTGCGGCTGGAGGGCTTGCATCCAAAATCACATAATATCGACCAGAAGCCAAAACATCCGTATACAATCGTGTGCAATTTTCAGGCGCATCGAACTCTACACAAACCGAATTTGGTGTGGTTTCTTCTGTTGGTCGAATAATGCCTGAAGCATAGTAGTTGCCTAGCTTAGCCAAAACCCTTGTATTGGTCCATTCACTTAAATCTAGTACTCCAACTGATGAAGTATTATTCTGTTGTTGTGGCTGTTGATAAGAAATATTATATTGTTGTTGCGTTGTTGAATTCGATCGACTGTTGCTGTTGCTATTGTTGTTGATTGTTGTTATGGTTTGTAGGTTTTGGAATTTGTAAGAATTTTGCGGGCTGCAAAAGACAGAAATAGATGTTGCATACAAAAATCACATACATTTTTTATATATAGTACTCACCTCGCAATGATGATTTTTTTATCGGGACTTTCCATATTAGTTAGGCGACCAATATTCTGAGTTGTAGTATTGGCTGGATGTGGGATGGATCTTATGTAGACAGTATCATTTGAGGTTGTATTAGATGTTGGCTGCCAATTGGGTGCGGACACAATGATGTTTGTGCCGTTTTTTAGCGTCATGGAACCAGCCTCATTGCCTTCGCAGGCACCTCCTTCTCCTGCTTCCGATATTAGTAGTTGCTGTACTTTTGGATGATCCATTCTTTCCAGCTCAGCTGGGTCGAATTTACGCTTCTTTGGATGAAGTCGTGGTGGTGGTTGCTGCTGTTGCAAATGTTGAGATTGTTGCAACAGTTGCTGTTGTTGTTGTTGCTGCTGCTGAGGGTTCGACTGCTGTTGTTGATATTGTTGTTGTTGTTGTTGACGCTGCTGATGTTGTTGTTGGTGCTGCTGCTGTTGCAACACTTGCTGATGTTGGCTAGTTGCCGGTATCACCATCTTGATTGGTGATGGAAGATTATGCCTTGCGTTTTGGGCGTTCGACTGAACTATTTGTTGATTCGTTATGAGAACTGTTGTCGACGCCGACGCAGCTCTAACCATTTTCGCAGCATCGCCAGTATTCTCAACTTCTGTACAGCCGCCGATGGTGGTCGAATTGAGTCCACCACCACTCCCCCCACCATTCGTTATAATAGCTGATTTGTATTTTGGAGTCGCAGATTGCGTTGGTGAAACAATATAAATTTCATGGGCAGTTGTAGTTGCGATTGTTGCTACTGATGCTGTTGAAAATGATAAGGGCTGTTTACGTTGGTAATTGATTGTGCCCACACTGCTTATCACGGAAGCTGGTATCTGAAAAAAAAAACAAGTTTAATGTTGTTAAATTATAATTTTGTTTTTACTAAAAAAAATTAAATAAGAAAGTTAATGTAAACATTGAATAGCCATGATCAAAACACGTCCATAAAAATTAGCATGACATATTGCCATAATATTATCACAATTTTAGTGATTTTTAACCATTCTTGAATTTAGTTTATTGATAAACTAAGAATAGCATATTGCTTTCATTAAATCTACCGATATAGATTAACGAGTTTTTGGCCAATCTCTCAATATTTTGTTTTGTAAACAAAAGTTTTGTTCAAAAGATAATTGTTAAAACAAAAAAAAATCGATGAAAACAATTTTTTTAGGAAAGAAAGTTAAATAATTTGAAAATTAAAAAAAAATGATCCGCATTTTAAAAACGTCTCATCCAACTACATACATGGAATTAAAACTTAAATCCTCATTATTATCGGTGACCATAGTTCGAATTTGTTACCCTGATACAATTTTAATACAACGAAAGCTTTGATAATATTCGCCTGTCAATAACAATAATTGAAAACAAAACCTTGGTCGTACCAACACGTATGTAGATACTCGTGTCTACAGTAGCTGCTCATAGATATCCATTCAATCTATAAAAGATCATCGTCAGTCAGTTACTCTATGGTTGGTGTTTCTGTTTAGGAAACGACAGCAAACAATGAAAAACTGAAAACTTTGAAAAAAAAAAAAAAACAACTAAAGATAATCCTAGGCTGCGTCATGGAACGCGTGGGACGATGATGGAAATTTATTCAGCGTAACCAATCGAGCTCCAAACCAAGCAACCAGTAGTTGTAGTTGTTCTCGATTGAGTCTGAAGTTTCACAATAATTTCGCGCCGCCACGCCAGTGCGCTTGTCTCGTTGATGTTACGTTGGCTGTGCCATGGATGGAGTTCACAACGGTCAGAGACATTAAATAAAATTTACTTGCGCGCTCAGATAAAATTACAAATTCACTATTTTCAATATAATTTAATTTGATTCGATAAGGCGCAGTGGCATGGCAGTGGTGCAACAGAAGCAACCAGCCAGCGTCTAAAGTAGTAGTCCACACATTTTGAATAATTAAAATAAATTGTTAGAGATAAACTGATTGTTGGCATCGAAAGTGGAGGTAGAGGAAATTCAAATGTGACCGTAATTTTTTAGTGGATACCACTGATGAGGTATGATTACAAAAATTATTTATGAATATGTAAAGTATTTATGTATGAGTCTAATAAAAATTACACTGCTTTTTTGTTGATATGTGATAAAGTATAATTCACTATAGTAAGTTAGCCTCCTTTGAGCCTTAAATTCTTTTTTCCTTCGTTATAGGATAAACGATATTGAATAGTTTTGTTATTGAAATATTTTGTGGACTCCAATATTGTTTCCCACACTGATTGCCTTAACTTGAATTTGTTATTAAAATTATTGATTCATTTTCCTTTTTTTTTATATATTTTAGGTTTTTCTTCAAAAATCGGGGGAACCAACATGAATATTAGTTTTTGAAAAAACGAGTTAAAATTTAAGATTTCGAACATTAAAATCGTAGAATCGAGAAACATAGGGCCTGAAGTTATTAGGTGCCCGTTATGATTTTAATCCTAGATCACAATGCAATTCTTGAATGCGGGCCAACTTGCTTGTAAAATTGAAAAACCCAAAAATATATTACTCGTAATGCAGACAACGCATTTTAACATGCTCACACACACAGGGTGTGTCAAAATGCATTTTTTTTTTAAATTTTCAATTAACAATTTCATAACGTATGGTTATACCCATACTAATTTCCAATTGTTTTTTTTTCAACTCCGCATTATGCATAAGCGAATCGATAGTTCGAGGAAGATAATTTAAATGTTGGAATTATTAATATTAGAATAAAATATAAAAACAATTCAATTCTGAATTAACAATATTCTTGAAGGAATTCTATTAAGGCCGCTAATGATTTTGTATAGAGCAAAATTGCGTTTTTTTTTTCATTTTTAAAATAAAATAAGGGCCTTCTTTTTAAAATAATGAATTAAAAATTGAGTGACAATAATTCTTTAAATGGCATGCAAAATACATGAGAATAACTGTCAATTTCGGCAACAAACAAAAAAAAATATGATAAGTAGCCAATGGAAACCCAAATTAAATCGATTTATTTTATTTACTTAAATTACGTGATTGCTCTCTGTGATTAAAAAATATAAAAACATCAAAGTTTCTAAACACTAATCAACGAAAATTAAAAAACCTTATACCGGTTATTAAGAAATTTGAAAAATCGAATAGGTACCCAGGTTCGGTTGGTTAGTCGAATAAAAATGAACACTTTTTTGGATTTTTTCCCATCATTTTAATATAAGATTTGATTAAAACCTTGAATTTGCTTTTGTAAATGAAACCAATGCCTATCCTATTGCAAGTAAGTAAAAAAGAAGCTGATAATAAAATTTAAGTTTAAAATCATGCCTTTTATATAAAGCAAAATAAAAAAAAAATTGAAGAATGAAAAGCTGAGTAGTATGAGAATTATTATAACCAAAGCTATAGTCGTGTATGCTTTGTTTCCATAGTGACTCACAGCTCAGTCACGGCATCTCCTCATAACATCATAATCGTAGTTATCGTACTTAGTATCAGGACCGGGACCAGGAGTAGTATTTGCGCGGTTGTACTTGCGCTACGGGCGTCTCTAGTGAGAGGTTAGTGAACTGACACCGCCACATATCAGCGCAATGATGCTGTTCTAGCCTTTTTTTTAAAGTGTGTGCAGCAGCGTTGTGTGGTGTCAGTGGTGTTTGAAAAAAAAAATATACTCCTTCTGTGGCAGTTTTTTTTTTTTTTTTTGAGTCATCTGTTGTATTTAGTAGAAAGAGCATTTTACGAGAGAGTGGGGTTATTGTTGTTGGGATGCAAAACTGGGTGGTACGCCACCGTTATAATTGTGGATGAATCATACTCGTAAAGTTAACAACGACTGTACTGTACATTGCAAGCTTATTAGTCGTCGATACAAATATGTATACTGACAATTTTATGCCTAAGTACATAAATACGTACCGTATGCAGAAAGTACATGTAGGAAGAATTTATATTTTCAAAATATCTACAGCTTAATGGCTGTTTGGGCATCGAAAATACTCACCCCTTGTCCAAATTCATCTATCTTCAAGGAGCCGCTTTCCCTAACAATCTAAGAAGAAATAACAAAAAAAAAAAAAAAAAAAACAGAAAATAGAACCACTCTCAAGGCAAGATTTGAATGCGCGCGAGAAAAGAAAGTATGAAGGGATATGAGATGATGCAACAAAAAAAAATATCATTTCGTAGTTTTCTTTAATATTTTGTTTGTCGTTTTTTGCTTTGGTTTTGCATTCGGTATTGTTTTCGAGTTACGTTAGCAACAGGGACAATTTAAATAATTTACAAAAATTTAATGTCTTGTTGAAGAGTTTTCTATTTATATATATATTTTTTTTTTGGAAACTACAGATGCAAGAGATACATATTTGAATTAAATAGTAATCTCCAAATACATATAGTTTAGGTATTTAGAATCAATGAAATATATGAAACACATAATTCCAAGAAGAAGTTATGGCGATGATGAGTGTCAAAACCTCGATGGCTACTGTGGATTATAGGAACTGACTCCCAATTTTATATGGGAGCTTAATTCAGTGTTGTACGTTCAGAAAACTTGACTCAAAAGGCAGGTTTTGGGTTCGTGAAAAAGAAATCCAACGCGAGATATTAATTGGACCTTATATTGCAGTGATAAAGAACACGACAGATTTTTTTCATGAACACATTATAAAAGTTTTTATAGAATTACTACACTTTTCGTAGGTTAAAAATTGTATCGTTTAATGGAATTTTCTTGAGTAAAAACAACAACAAAATATTTTTAAAGCCTAAGCCGATTTTATTTGCCCAACACTAAAGTTGCATACATGTATTTGTAGGTAATTGAGTTTTCTACAGGATTGATTTGGTTTAAAATAAAAAAACGGTATAAGCCAAAATGTGAAAAAAGTGACGAATTTTCATGGTTTTTGGATGATGGCTCAAATTTTTTCTTCAAAGAACTGTATACTAGGATTCAGCAAAAACTTCACATGCATTTTTTATGCGAGTGATTTTTGCTCAAAAAATTTGACGTTTAGTTTTTTATCGAACCGTTAACCAACCGGAAGTAAAAAAAAAAGTAAGCGGAACGACTTTTTTTGCTCAAACGAATGTCACTGCCATTGTTTTTTTGAAAAAAATATGGATTTTTTTTTTCACCACATAGATTTTTTTCTCAAAAGATATACAGTTTAGCTTTTAGTTCAAAAAATTTAGAACTACCTAATCTTTCTTATAGTAACAGCCCTTTTTTCGAGTTGGGCTTTTTTTTTTTTAAATTGGGTCCTTTGTTCTCAAAAACGCAAGCGTTTATAAAAACTAATGTAAGCCAGGTGAGGGGAGGAACTAAAGTGTCATTGCAGAAAAATAATAAAATATTTGTTTGCGTTTAAATATTATTTTTGTTTGAAACATAAAATTTCACAAAATTAATAGCCACGAAGAGTCACATTATAAAATTATTATTAGATATCTGTGAAATGTAAATTTTGTATTTTTCCGTGAAAATTCATTTTGGCGCTGGTATGCTGTTTTTCCACTCGTCGAAGCAGTTTTTAAATTAATTAATTAATCCATTAGTTGATTTTAAAAGAAAGTCACAAAAAAAAGCACATAAAACCAATATTTAACATATTTGCATGGCTCACCTCATCTTCTGTATCGCATTGGTCTGTATCATCGGCTGCCGCAAGAGGCGTAAACAGTTGAGTAATCGATGGTGATGTTCTCTGATAGCAGCTTGGCTTCTCGATGTTATTGTTTTTATTAATGTTGTTGTTGTTGTTGTTGCTGCTGTTTCTTGATGTATTATAGATGATTGCGTTGTTGGTGGATGTCCTTCCACCCAAAATTTCTGCATTTAGAATTGACGCTTTATAGGTATCCGTTTTCTGTTTGTTTGTAAGTTTTTGAAACTACTTAAAATTTTCAGAATTAATCCAAAGTCTTAAAACCGATTATATCGTATGTACACTTCAAAATTTAGAATCTGTATTAGAAATAAAAAAAAAAAGAAATTTAATTATTTTTATAATTAGAAAAATACTCGAATTTTTTTTTTTTAACATCACACATGCACAATTTAAACATTCGATAATATCCACAAAAGTTATTTAACAGTCTATGGATGAGCTACCGCCACTGCTCTGGGATGTGAAACAATACCAACAAAAAAAAAACGGAAAAATGTACAAGGCGAGGGCCTAAACATTATTTGTGTGCCGAGGGTTTTGCAACTGCTTGCTATATTCTATATTCTACATTCTACTCCTATTGCTATTTCCTCTCTTTTTGTGCATTTTCATTTTTTTCTTCTTTATTTAACATCCAAATGCTGCGTTTTCAACACTCTTTTTTTCTCATTTCACGGTAAACATTGAAAATTAAAATTAAAAAAAAAATGCATAGAGAAAGTGCAGATGATTCTTTTTCTCACTCGTTCGTAACTTGTCTGAATCTGAATCCAACCAAACCCACCAACCACCCACCTTAACCAAAAACAGGGATGCATTTATTGTTATTGGAAATTCAAGGCGCAATGTTATGAATGTCTAAAAATTGACTGATTCTTTTATAATATTTATTATGTGTGCTTTTACATTTTTTAGCAGTTTGCCCACTCGACAAAAAATTAAAGAAGCACATTTTTTATGATTATGTGTGATGTTTTGAAATTCAGCAAATTTTTAATATTTTTAAAATGTGTCCTGGGGCTCAAAATAAATCTCTCAGCTTAAACAATACCAGGGATGTATAACTAAATTCCTTGTCTCTACAAAGTAAGTAAGCAATTTTTGTTCGTAAATTAATTTGTTTGTTATATATATAAGTATATATTTTATTTCGCATTTATTAATGCAAAATATTTAAAAAATCTATTACCATTTTGTTTTGAATGCAAGAATTTTATTAACTATAGAGCACTTTCATAGAAGAGGTTGAGAAGGCTATAGCCCGGCTTAAGAAAAACAAAGCCCCGGGAGCCGATGGCATACCAGCCGAACTATTCCACCACGGCGGGCCAGCCTTACGTTAAGCAATTCATGATATTCTAGTGCACGTATGGGAGCACGAATAAATGCCAGAAGACTGGCGAAAAGGTATAATTTGCCCCATACATAAGAAGGGAGATGTCACAACGTGCAGCCTAAAAGATACTCTCCTCTATCCTCCAAGAACAGATAGCCCCATAAGGCCGCCTTTTATAGCATAGCCAGGGTAGAACTTTACAAAGCCAGACTAATAAACATCTTTAATGGACTTCGACAAGGGAATGGTTTTACGTAATAGGGCCCCTGCCTCCTCTTCAACCTGGCGGTGAAGAAAGCAATCCGTGACTCTGGCACGGCAACAAGAGGGACCATCGTCAACAGCTCCAGCCAAATACTGGCTTACGCAGACGAAATTGACATCATCGGAAGGACCGAACAAGCTGTACACGATTCCTTCATCCAGATCAAGCAGGCGGCACAAAATCTGGGGCTGTACATTAGTGAAGGTAAAACAAAGTACATGGTGGCGTCGAATGCGAGAAGAACAGTTGGTCAAACAATCAAGGTAGTGGAGCACGAATTTGAAGTGGTGCAATCCTTTAAATACCTTGGGTCAATAGTAGCAGCCGATAATAATATAGAAGAAGAAATACGCAGGCGGCTGCTCAATGCCAACAGAGCCTACTATACTGTACCAAAGCTCTCCAAATCCAGAAATCTCACCATAACTTCAAATACGCGGGCGGCTGCTCAATTCCAACAGAGATTACTATACTGTGCCAAAGCTCTCCAAATCCAGAAATCTCACCACAACTTCAAAACTGCTGCTGTACAGGACCATAGTCCTGTCAGTACTCACGTATGGATCCGAGACATGGGTGCTTAGCAAAAGACACTCCGACCTCTTAGCCGCATTCGAGAGAAAAGTCTTAAGGAGAATTGTTAGACCCATATGTGAGGAAGGACGATTCCGAAGACGGTACAATCATGAATTGTACGCAAACTACCTTGAAGCAGACATAGTGAGAAAAAGTAGCCTCAGTAGACTCCGGTGGGCAGGGCACCTAGCTCGCATGAGTGAAGAGGAATCGGCTCGGAAAGTCCTTTGTGGTACATTTTATGGTAGAGGTCAGCGTGGTAGACCAAGCTTGCGCTGAAGAGATGGCGTAGACCAGGACGCCCGAAGCCTTGGGATGCGTAACTGGATGGCGTCGGCTCAAGACCGGGATAGGTGGAGAGACTTGTTAAAGGAGGCCAGGAACGGACCCCAGTTGTCGAGCCGATGATGATGATGACTTTAATTTTTACTTGTGAGTATTTTCAAATCGAAATCGTCCTTTTAAAAATTAAATTCAACTTTTTGTAAATAAAATTCATCTTTTTCAAATTAAATTTAAGAATGGATAAAATTCAATTTTGGTACAAAAATTTGCACTTTTTTGCCATCAAGAAGATCTGAGAAACTATTGCAACAACGATTTTCCTGTTTGGCATCTGAGTCAGTTTTTTTTGTCCAAGTTGTTGTTGGTATTAGAAAAATTGGAAATAAGGAGATATCAAAAAAACACCTATTAACTAATCAAAAAGATTTGAGTCGAAAATTTTTATGATTTTTGAGAAAAATCGAATTAAAGTCAGCAGAACATGGAAAAAATTATTTTTTTGTTTTTCAAAATATTTTTTTTTTTGAAATTTTTCAATTTTGTTTTATTCGTAGAGCCTTTAAATAGGTTAAAAATACTGGGTAAATCATTTTTTCGTCGTTTTTACGGTTTTTCAAAAATTGTTCTGCTAACTTCAGTTCAAGTACATTGATTTTTTCCAAAACTATTATTGGAGCACTTTAAAGTATTAATTAATACCATCAAAAAAGTTTGTTCTGCTGACCTTGGTCTGTTAACTTGAGGGACATTCGGCAATGATGAACTTTATACGAGAACAGGTCAGACAAATATTGTCTTTTAGCATCTTTTGCTAGGAATTATATCATTTTAAAAATTACTACTTTGGTTTGGCATTTGCAAAGAGCAACCTCCTCTGTCGATACTCGATAATATCTAAATTTAAAATTTTTTGGTGTTTATGATAGGTCAAACAAATGCTTGGAAGTATTTTCGAGGAATTTAAGATTTGTTTTAACGGTTTCTTAACATTTGTATGGCAGGTATTGTTACTTTAAAATCCAAAGTTCATTTTAGTGGAAAACATTAAGAATAGTAGTAATAAATTGATTTTTTTTTTTCAAAATTCCTAAAAAACATGCAAAATGTTCGTAATGAATATTATTTATATTTTTTTTATTGTTCGGATTGAAATTTATATACTTTGCCATAACATATACTAAATAAGAATTTACATGGGATTTTTAAAGGATAGAAATTCTATTGCGTTTTAAATACAGTCCTGTCACAATCACGAACCAAACCAAACCGCCCGCTATCTACATATCTTAACGGTTTCTCTCTTCGTCCTATCCTACAGTCGGTATTATACATTGTTTTGGTACAGCAACGGTAGGTCCCTCTATCGACTTAATGACACTTGAAGAAGTTGAAGTATAGAGACAGAACAAAAAAAAAATACACAAAGTAATCGACGGCATGGGGAGAATATAAATAAAAATAAATAAATGTAGAAGAAAGAAAAACAACAAAAAAAAAAAACCAATACATTCATATTGAGGGAGCGTTTTACATTTTCCCGCCACAATGTTGGGGCCTTCCATCTCAATTGGGGTGTAAATATGTGGTTGATGGTTGGGAGTGAGTCCTGATGATGAGGCGCGACGAGCGACTGTGTGTGAGGTTCTGTTTACAAGGGAAAAGTCATTCCTCAAAGAGCACTGAGCTTTTTTGCATACCTGCAGTCGCAGCAGTGAAGTTGCCTGGCTAGGCTATTGATGGCTGGGGCTTGGTTTGATACCGAGATGGATGCTTGACTGGTTGGATAGCTGGCTGGCTGGCTGTGCAACTAATCCTTTATTTTTCAACTTTGATAAAGGATGCATGAGAATGATGATGATGATGATGCCGAAGAAGACGGGTATGCAATGACGTTGTGTTCGCCGACCTACCCAAAGAGGCCTATGTTCGTTGCCAGGGAGAATTTTTTTTTTTCTAAATGGAGACAAACTCATACATAGAAAATTTTTTAACGGTACACAAAAAAAAAAATAAAAGGAAAAAAATCAGATATAAACAGCAGCTCTCGTTCTCTCTCATTTACTTTTTCTCTCATTTCTTATGATGATCATTAAAATAGAAGGCGCGCTCGACGCTACGCTAGCCCAACTTAAGTGGGTGTAGAAGTAGAAATGCCTTAAAAACGGGCGAATATTCCTACCTTACATAGTGAATGAATGAGTAAGTGGGTGGTTGGGTTGAGGGAAGTATAGTATAGTGTATACGAGATGGCTTATAGTGTAGGCATGTATGTAGGGTAGGTACACTGTACAGAGAACAGGTCCTGAGAGAAAATGGGAAAGGCTGGTTTTCTAGTCCTGTCCTGTGTGGTGTGATGTGCTGCAATTCGAATAAAGGATGCGAAAAAGGATAAATATTCAGATTTGAAAGAAAATGCATATATAGTTTGATAACCAGAATTCAGAAGATGACTACCTACAGTCTGCGCATCAGATGGAGTGAGGTATATCATCGGGAGCATGAACGCTGAACGCCTTGCTTTGCTGCAGCAGGAGACAAAGGCATTTGCACAGAAAAACATATCAGGCCTCTTTTGAAATGCAAAGCGTAATTTGTGTGTGGTAATGGTAGTGTCATGCATATTTTTGTTGTTGCCAGCCAAGGATATTTCTATGTACATATGTACATACATATATATATGTATATATTTTTTTAGTTTTCAATGTTTTTTTTTAATTTGGGAATGAGAGTATCAAGTGCAATGAGAGTTTATCTTTCGGCAATATAAATCACATTAATTGAGTATCTATTTGATTTTATGCTTTGGGAAATGTATAATCAAAAACTTAAGCAAGGTTTTCTTCACCTCAGAGATTTGAATACAGTAAAGTATGTATGTACAAATATATTATAAAAGCTCAAGTCAATTAAGTGAAAAAAAAAGTTCATCAAATGCACTTAGCAAAAATTAACTCCTTAAAGATGCCTGGAAGATTTTTTTAATTTTTTTTTTTTTTTTTTTCAAAGAGTTGATGGAGAAAACTTGGGCGTGGTTTTTATTTTCAAAGAGTTTTCATATGCCATATCAAGGTGAGGTGGAAGGCTTTTATGTTAAATGATTTCATGCTTACAATGAATACGATTTTGAATAATATAAGAATTGAAATGTTTACTAATGGTTATTATTTACTTTTTTTTTTCTCATTTTACTACATACTACTTACGCTCGATTGTAGAATTTATAATAAGCTTTTTTTTATTTAACATGAAAGAAAAGTAGTAGGTGCATTTAAAATTAATTTCAATATATGGTTCGGTTTTCTTTTCCCAAGTTAAATATTGTTAAATTAACCTTGCAACTAGGACTTCACGTTAAGCAAATGTTTTAAAAGAGGGGTTTTAGGGTGGTGGGAAATTACTTGAAAAGGATAAAGCAGCACTTACAATATCAAGTTTTTAGAGCGAGTAGGTTTTGAAAAATTAATTTTAAAACTCAAAATTTTGAAAAAAAAACTTATGGCTCTAGAAGTTTAGATTTCCCAAATCAATGACAAACATTCAGCGATGTGTGAAAGATATACATTTTGTAACAATCAATACAAAGCGAGGTAATGTGCACAAACAAAAAAATTCAATTCATAAAAAAGTTCGTATACGCTCAAGTGTACTGACTTCTGTAAAGCTTTTCAATATAAGATGGAATTGGCTTAGATGATTTGTGATAATTGATAACTAGCTTACAAAATTTTTGGGTCATGGTTGAAACTTAAAACTAATTTTCTGGACTAAAATTAATATTTAAAATATTTAGCCAATGTAAACGTTATATTATTGAATGCCATGAATATATTATTTTTAGTATTTGACTATAAATTGATAAGATTATTTTACACGAAGTTAAAAGATTTTCCAAGAACCTCAAAGATTTATATTTTGATCCAAGCAATAAATTTTTAAGAAGTTAGAAGTAGTTAGTATCAGCAAAAGCTTTCATTAAAGTCCATAGAGAAATTTAAATTCTAAACATAGTTCATTTCTTATTTATCAATTATTTTCCTTAAGAAAATATTTGTCGCTAAAATCTTAAAAAGTTTTTTTCTTGATTTTAAGCACTGAAAGTACAAAAATTTCAACTCAGTTGATAGGGTTTTACAGAAATGAAACGCGAAATGCTTTTAAAGAATTCACAGTAATACTTCTATTTGACTCTAAGTTATCGTTATATCGCAAACTACTACATATATAAAATTTCTGATTAAATCTTACTATAGCTGTATAAATGTATAATATAATTTCTTAATTTAGTTTATGAATAACCACAAAATCAAAATAATCAAATTTACAAATTTATATTTTTCTTTCAGTTCTACTGTAACAAAAATACTATCTAAACACATCACGTCCTCAAATAATCAAAACAAGTTTACAATACAAAAAATGTTACACACAAAAATTATATTAGTTATCTATGTAGCTAGTTGGTTCGTCACAGTCAACGCATAATTTCTTTAACCTTTTTTTCCACCCACCACCAACGAACGCATCGTCACATAACAATTTTATTATTTTTTCACACATAAATACGAAACACCAGTAGCACAAAACAAGAAGAAACATAAAGAAAACCCTACTCAACCGGTTTACAAACATCATACGAGTCAAGCTACGGATGAGCATATGAGAATGAGATACATTAATCGGCTTCGGCATTCTGCTAGATATACAACATTGAGATATGTACATATTTAGGTACACTTAGTTGTAAAAGATATCGAATAGTCAACACTTTAGCTTGTTTAAATAAGAACATAAGACATGTTGTTTAATCTTCGTTTTTAAAGGTACATAGTACTTGCGTGTTGGTTTCTTGACCTTTCCAACAAAAATATATAATTGTTGATATATTCATAGCGAACGCATTACCCATAATATTATGTATAATTATTAAATAATTTGGAGAAAATAATAAATGATTTTATTTTTGGAAAAGTTTGATTAGAAATGAACCAAACACTTACCTAACATTTTTTTGTAACTTAACTTAACTAAAAGCAAGATAACAATATAATAATTTTTTGTTTTACGAATTTTTCTTAGTCAAGTAAATCAAGGAAAAAATAGGGCTAACATCTAAAAAAAAAGTGATACACGAGAAATTCAATCCCCTCATTAAAGTGGGACTGCTTCTAAAAAAATGCAGAAAATCCTGTGTTCAACTTCAAAATTCACACGGTTCTAAATAGATCACATACTTAATACTTCCACTTGTACTCGGACAGCATTTAAGAAAAATTGATGTTTTCGAGTTATAAAACAAAAATTGAAAAAGTGCAATTTTGAAAAAAAAATCAGCTTTTGTATTTTTTATGCTAGGTCACCAAATTTGGTTAATGAACACTAGAATCGGATTCAGCACATTAAAAAACATATAGCAGAGGAAATATAAAAACACTGTCCCATAACTTACATCGAAATTTAATTACATTTTAACGTTTATTTAGAATAATTTTGAGTTTCAATTTTATTATCTTGAATCGAATGAGCTTTCATTTACCAAAATCATCAAAAAATTTCGAAAGTTTTAATTTTTTTTTTAGTGTATTTTCAGAGCATTTTTCCCTTTTCAAACGGAACTTATATCTCAATATAGGACGACCTTCCGTCATTTGATAATTAGATAACTAAGTACATATTATACAGTTTTTTGATACAGAGAAAAAAGAAAACTATTTTACTATGAAATCTTTTTAAAAATAACAAAACGAAAAGTTTTCCCAAATATTTCAGATTCATTTGATAAAGAAAATCTTGTTGAAATTAAAAGATTTTTATATTGTTTTAAGAAGAATGCTACTTTCAAACAATTATCAATAAAACACATTCAATACTCAGAGAAACAAAAAAATAAATGACACTTGGAAAAAAATTAAATTTAAAAAAATCCTTCGTTTGCCGTCGATAAAGCTCTGTGCAACATATCACTAATTACCAACAGGAACAGTATTGGTGCCAGTAAAGTATTGTCTAACCCCACTTTGTATTTCAACCTCCTCTGAATACCTTTTTTTATGTAGAAGGTGGATCAATTTATCTGGGATGCTTCTCCTTGTGCAAAGCAAGCCAAATAAATTCCCTATTGACTCTGTCCATTGTCCAACGCAACAGCAAGTGAGGTTATCGATATTCAACAAACTGTTTGATGATTTGCAAGGCGTTGATGAGATCAGTACGGATTTCAGCTTGTTCGGTATTGAGTGTCTTCGAAGTGGTCTGTTATTCGCTCCAGGCCGATTCTTGATATTATCTAAGTAGTAATATGTAAGGTCTCCTTTTTTTGGGAGCTTGACAATCATTCCTTTTTTCCAATGGTTAGAAAAGCTCTCTGTTTTCCAAGCCCTCTAAATGAGGGGGTGCAGTAGCTTGTCCGATGTTGTTGGGATCCACTGTTTACCTTTCCTTATCATCTTTAGCATGAGAAGTAGGAACATATTACATTTATTTTTTATATTAAAAATATATGAATAAAACTCAGTTGTCAATCTATATCCATAAAAATGTAAAATTTGTGATTGACTAAAGTTTAGCACACGAAACCCAGCATAATAATTCTCATCTAATCATGTTGAAAAAAAAAATGTTTGAAATGAATATGACCTCAATTATTCAAGTCGTTCAGAAGTTACACAATTACAACAGAAACACCAATGTTTAACAGATCGACAAATTTGATAATAAATTTTCGTTTTAGCAAGTACCTTCTTGAACGTAATTATAATGAAATAATTTGTTTATCTTTTAGAATATAAAAGTAAAATTATCTACATGTACATATGTACCCTTTGTAGTAATACATGTATATTTTGAAATGTACAATAGCTATAACAAAGGTGTGTGTATTTACTTAATAAATCATTTTTATCGTAAAATATTAATTTCACGGCATCAAACTTTATCACAGAAACATCATTCATTCATTTTTTTTCCTTTGCTACAAAAATACAACATTATGAATGAAATATTCTTTTTTTTTAATACAATACAAAAAAAAATATAATTATATCTTTCGTTTTAAGTGTGACATTATATATATGTACATATATTCGGTTGTTCTTAAGTACAAAGCATTAGATATTCGTTAACAAAAAAAAACGTGCTATGTACATACATATGTATAAACAGAAACAAAGACATTTTTATTTTTTATAAATTTAAGCGTATCAATCAACTGGAAAAATTATATCATTAACTACAAAATAAATCAAATAGGAATATGTAGGTACATTGTTGATTTTTTTTATGAAGACATGGTTTTAAAAGAAATTCTGAACTTTTTTTTTTTTAAATTATACTTGATGAAATAGAATCAAACATTAGTTTCGGGTGTCTGGTGTTAAATTTATGTTTTTAAACATGAAAAAGAAACTTTGAAAAAGAAAAATTAAGAGATTTTATGTTTTGATACTTACAACCCCATTATAGCAAATAATGCCGATAGCTCACAAGTCAGAACAACCTCAAAATGTGTGATTCTTTTCAGAGCAGGTGACAACTTTTTTTTTGATTAGTTATATTTGAATTATCGAATTAATGATTTCCTTCAGAGCGCGTCAGTTCATTAATTCAAAAATGTTGTTGATTACAATAATTGGAAGTAGTACCGCCACGGGCTAGAACAGGCTTAGCCAAATGTTGTGAATTTCAAGACAAATATTTTTCTTCAATTCCATCACGGACCGCGTGTTATGACGGTATATTTTTAATTGGTTTAGCCCAATAAAAAAAAAATACGGAGAAAAGTCGGGAGATCTTGGTGACTACTTGGCGGTTGATCAATATTCTTTGGGTTCACTCAATTTTGTTGAAACCGCGTGTGACAAGTAAAGTTAAAGTCGCAAACTTGATAAAAACATTTTCTGTAGTTATGCGGTTAGTTTTTTTTTTTTGATTTTTACGTTTATCGATTCTTCTTCAAAAATTATTCCATCTACCTCCATGTTTTTGAATTTCCCTGGCGACAAAACGCCAGGTTAAAGAAACTTTTTAATTCTAATCCATCTTAACGGATACTTTTACTACCACCACACTTCCGTGCGAATATACGAATATAATTGGCATCTTCGTTTGTAATCGACTTCATTTTTTATTATGGAATAAATTTTTGAGCTTTGGGAAGGCTATGCATCTGCATCTGTCACACAAAAGCTCAAGAATTCAATCCAACATACACAACGATATCGTTAAAAAAACAAAGGTAACAATGATGAAATTGTGAACAGCATATTCGTGGCACCGTACAAATAATAATATCGGTCTAAATCCGTTTGAACATACTACAGGCATTGATTCCGGACCCTTTTATTCAGCTCCTCCCACACCAACTACGAATACGAATCCTCATTCTATCAAAAAAAGTCCATAGATCAAAGGTTTTTTTTTTAAATATCTTCTAATAAGCCTCTTTGTTCATTTTTCCAATTACACGAACCAAATCTTCCACTCTACTTGAAGAGAAACAACCCCAATCCATTACCAGACCAGAACCGCTTTCATGCTTGACGTTAGGAACCATACCTGGTAGCATCTTTGTTCAGCGCTACGTCGAACAAAAACTTCCTGTTTTATGCAAAATACCTTTAACTTGCAGATTGTCCCTAAATGTAGTAGATTTTATTTTCATGCGCAAATGCAAATGTATTTCGGCAACTGTCAAAAATATCTTGCGCACTTCACTTGCTTTGCCTTTTCAACTGCATTCTTCATTTGCTTTGCATGTGGTTTGCTTTGCAAATGTTGCGTTTAAGAATTTGGCCTTGGATTCATCGCTCCACGAAGCTGTGATAAAGGCTTCTTTAGTAGAGTCTCTATGAATTTTGGCCCAATTTAACTGTTTCACTTTGTTTTGTGGTCCAAGAAGGGCTTTTCGAACAACAATTCGTCCGAATAATCCAGGATCTCTAAGCCTCCGTTTGACCCGTTGTCAAGGGCAGCGGATTATTTCGTGTCGTATTTATTTCGGGACGTAATTTGGGGACTGTTTTTGCCTATTTATTTGCTTGTGGTTACTATTATAGAGATCCCCCTGTTTTGTTGTAGATATAGGGCGTCCCGACCGTTGTTTATCCTCAAGAAGCCCAGTATGAGGTTGCCGCTCAATTCCACATTGAACACAACGTTTAGATATTTTCAATTTCGAAGCAACTTCCCGCTGCGATTTCCCTTCCTTGGTGAGTGATGATTGCAGAGAGTTTTTCAATCATGGTCTCTGCAACTTTTCCCATTTCGAATTAGATGTTAACTCATTTGGCGAACAATCTCAAATGCTTGACTTTAAAACGTGGTTTCTGTATTAAAACCTTGCAATCCATTTCTACGATTTATCGTTATTTATTTTATTACCTGAACCTGTTTCGTATTGTTCAGGTAATACTTAAGATGGCGCTACATTTCGGGTCGGACCAGGACCTCAACCAAAATGTTTCTTCAGCCAGCTCGGTCCTTAGCTAGCTGCCTCCATTTTTGCACACCAAGTTGGTTGAGGTCCACTCCTACCTGCGTGCGCCACCTGAGTCGCGGACTTCCTTTACTGTCCCGTCCCTCGTCATTGGATTTGAAGACTTTCCAGGCCGCAGCATTCGTTCTACATGACCCAGCCATCTAAGCCCATTACTCTTGACTCGTTTGACCGGGTCAGTGTCGCTGTACAGCCCGTGCAGTTTGTGGTTAAATCTTTTTCCACTTTCCATCTAAGCAGTCGGGACCAAAAATCACCCAAAGAATTTTTTTTTCGAAGCATCTGTTCTTATCAACCTTTGACAAGGTATTGTCATTTATGTAAAAAAAAACCCAATTTTCAATCCATGAATGTACATGTTCATGTATGAATGTACCTCAGAAAATTACAAATTCAAAACAATGAAAGATTTATACAGAAAATCTTTTTTTGAAATACCTATTTGATCAATTAATTATTATCATCACTAAATGCAAGAATCATAACTGATTCTTCTCTTTTCTACAAACTGCTGGAACTATTCGCTGTAGGCCAACAAGTTAATAGGTATGCAGATGTCGATGATATAATTAAGTTCAATAGGGACGTAGGTATTCCTTTTGCTTTTGAAAAGTCTAATCAAAATCCCAGGATCATTTTGCTCAAATGAGAGAAGTTTCTCCGTTCTTCGTCGTTTAAAATCATACCTTAGGTCAATAATGCTGCAGGATCATCTTAACAATATTGCATGTTTATTCCGCCCTCATTCAAAATCAAAACATGGATGAGTTATTAAATAAATTTATTTCAAAAAAAAACTCCAAACGAAGTGCGGTTTTCGCGTTTTTATTAGAGAAGCTTTTAAATATTAAAACTACCCACTCGAGCTGAAGCTGTCCTGCCGCGCCTGAATATACATATTATTATTCGTTTTGGACTTTATTTCATGACACCTATTTAAATGCATTTATTTTCTACTATTTCGCTCGTATATTTCCTTTTTACTTCAAAGATCTATATCCGGTTGCACCACTATTTAACAGGCTAGCAAATTCTTATTTTTAATTCTATGGTAACATAGTCACATAATACCTATACCTATTCTATAGCAGTTTACCGACTTCGAATTTTTATGCTTTCAAGAAACAAATTTATATACAAGTTGTTTAACAGGCTTTTAAATTTTAAACTTAAGTATAAAATTAAATTAAATTTTTAAGAGCGTTTCGTGCAACGGGCCCCTAGTCTATTTCACCATCTGTAGATCTTGATGTAAAAGTCTGAAATTTTAAATTTTATTCATGGCTTATGTGTAAACAATAAAAAAAAACAATATTGAAAAAATCGCTTCACCCGAATTTTACATGTGCATTTTCCAAACCTAGCCCAAATAATTATAAGTTGACTATAATAATAATACAAAAAAAAAAAACCAACGATATGGCGACAAATTAGAAAACAAAAAAATAGCCAACACAATCTAGATGAACACAGCAAGTGCTAGCATAGTACACAACAATAACAAAAGAACTGAATAACAATAATCCTAAAGGTTCACGTTCATTCCTGTTGGATTCACAAATCACAAACACACCATTTTCATAACTCATTCCATTCAAAGGGAAAAACCAAATCACACATCACACTGGAGTTTCATCAAATTAGAAGATAAAAAAAACACAAGTTTCAACATATTAAATAAAAGATCAAGAACTTACAAATTTGTCTTCTTTAATCCAAAACAGATTTCGAATTGGAAAAAAAATGTTTTTTTTTTCGTTTCTTCCTCTTCTGATAAATCACTCACTTTTCTTTCTCAATCATACACTCACGGTTTATAGATAAGTGTGTTGTTGTATTGTATACAACTTTTTTATAATTTATTTCTCATTCACTTACACTCGTTCTGTCACCACAGTCTCTGTACTCCTTGCTCTTTCGTGTTTTTTTTTTATTTTTTCTTCAGATTAATTTTTTCTTTGAGAAAAAAAATCGACAAGAATTTCATTCCAAAATAACTACACACACAACAAAACGGCATAAATGAATAAAAAAAAACGAAGACATCAACGAAGCGAGATGAAAAAAAAAATAATTCAAGTAGCGACAGGAACTAATTTGTTTTTTTTTTTTTTTAATTTTTGTTTTGTAATATTTTTTTCAATGATTTCCTTATTAATTTTTGATTTCTTCAATGGGAAAATTCAGTTTTTTTATTTTCAAATTTTATTTCTTTTGTTTCGTACAAATTCACGAAATTTTCATTTGATTGAGTCGAATATTATGGCACAGATACACACACGGTTTTTTTCTTCTTTTTTTTTTTGTCGATATTACTCGCGATGAATGAACGTGATAAAAGCAATTTTATCTCAAGGAAAAATTTTGATTTGACTTTTTCCTTGAAGTTGATGTTTTTGTTTAATTTTTTTTTCAATGCTTCTTTCTCAATTGGATTAAGAAAAATCCATTTGATAGGAAGTTGTGTGTGCTTTGTCCTAGATCGAATTTTTTTTTTTGCTAAATTATTGACGAAATTGAAATTAACTACCGACAACCACGACAGAGACAAATGGGCTGATTCTGATTTGTGTTGTACTGCGCTGCTTTTGGTTTTTTGGGCTGGTTACTCTAAAATTCATTTTGAGTGAATTTTATGTTCCGATTCGGTGATGTTCTATTGGCCATTGACAGAAATAAGAATAAGATATATTTGTGAAAGTTTGGGTTTTCACGTATAGATGGTGCTTTGCAGACGACGAATAAGTTACATGGTTTTCTAGTACAGGTGGCCGTAGTAAATTGCGCTGGACATCTTGTGGATGGATAAAGAAAATAAAGATCTGTTTTGTTTTGTAATCTTAAGGTAGGAGCACACTTGACGAAACTACACTCATGCCCCATGATAAAGGCTTGGTCTGACAAAAGCGAAACATTCGTATACGACGATGAAACAACAATGGCAAAGGTATGATTGCTTTGTATATGGAAAACTTTTGATATACAAGGATGATTGGAATCAATACGTTATTGTTTTTCGTCGTCACGACTATTTCGGTTCGGTTGTGCATTGGTTTGGGTAAGTCTTAAATATATTTGCTGTATTGACAACTAGAAAAGTCAAAATGCGAATACTGTTCTCTAGTTGTCAATAGAGCCCGGGTAAAGTTATAGTAAGGGTATAAATGCAACGGCGGAAAACTCGGATAAACCTCAGAAACCAGACAATTTTATCTCCGCAGAAAAGGGTTGTCAAAATTTGTATGTGAATAATAATCTGCAAAGCAGATAAATTTATCTGACAGATTTGATGTAGAAAGAGAAGAAATAAACCTCAAAAAAGTTTAGAGGAGTAATCTCTGACGTTTAGTTGTGACAGCTGATTATTTTTCACATTTATGCAAGAAGTTTTATGCGGGTCTAGTGGAAAATTATATCTTTCTGCAAAGCGGAAAATTATTTCTTAGCGTGAATACCCCTAATGCTTTTAAAAACAAAAATGATGTGACGTTGAATATAGACATTTTAAGCTGAACGCGATTAGAGGTTGATCAGTGACCACATAATAAATGTAATATATTTTTCTTTTTCATACTTCATTTGATACAAGGGCATTGATTACACATACACAAGATGTATTTTATTAAGCCAATGATCCATTAGGGTCATGCTCTGAAAATAAATCAAATACATACATAGATCAATTGACAACAGTGCTATAACTCATATCTTTCTAACGACCTTATAAACTCTGAAAAAAGGCATGTTTAACAGGTGCTTTTCATTTTTTCATACCTAACGGTATTTTTTATCAATTTTCTTAGCACATATAAATTCAATTTATTATTCATAAATTTAATAATCATTATTGTATCATTAGACAAGTTTGTTATACATTCTCACTTTTTTCCTTATGCTGCTTTAGTTTTAGGTATTTGCTTGTCCTTTTTCTTCACACTGGAAGAACATTACCGGAATTGTTTGAAAACCTAGGTTTTCAGAACGAAAACAAAATTTTATTTTGGATCTTAGATACAGATCCCGATAGAAATGCAGGATCCCATGTTGTTTTTGTATTGCGTGTTAAGAGATAATCTAGATCCAGATCGATATAGATGCGCAGATAATAAAACAGACCTAAAATGTGAACTAAACCTCACTATTTGGGAAAAAGATAGAGTATTTCGATAGCTACAATGAAAATATCACAGTAGCATATATCTCCTTCCGCGCATAAGTGATGCCAAAAGAAATCTCTGGGCAACGCAATGTGCCAATAGGCTTAGTTGTTGCTGCATTCAATATTTTTGAATTGTTTAGCTAAGCGATGTTTTTTTAATGCCCATTAAAGCTTAATCTAATTTAAGTCGTGTTTTTTTCTACATCCCGAAGGAATGTGACCGAAAAAAAACTACCACGGTGGCAAAAATTTGCATGTAAATGTAACAACAACTTACACCCGATTGTGTTTAGCTAAACCGAAAATAATTCCGGAATTTAGCTAAACCACTGATAGAGATGAGCAACATGCTATAGTTTCATATATGTGCCCCGGGGCACACAACGATAACTAGCTACTTATAGTTTAGGATAGACCTTCAAAAACAGATATAATTATTCATTATTGATTACTTTAGTCTGGGAACCTGAGCTTTTAGGATCCTACAGTGCTAACTCCCAAGATTTCCATATGATACCGAATGAATATGGAAACTCCTGCATATTAGGTAACGGAACATTAATTCCCGTTGACGAGAAGCGATCACAAATTCCAGAAACCAATCTTCGTCCGGGTACAATTTTCGAAAATCGTCAAAGTTCTAGCCAACCAATAGTGTCGCGATCAGGCACGATGTAGGTCCCCATTTTTAGTTAGCATATACAGGAGGAAAATACTATGGATGATAGGAACTAAATAAGTTAATACGAGTAGGGTGGATAACAGTTTTAAAAATCAATATTGCGAAAAAATTAACTTCTAAATAATACAAGCTCTTTATATTTGGAAGTAAATGAACACATTTCCCCATTTAACTTCTAATATAGGAATGTAGTTTGTTTGAAATTGCGGTTAGCTTTATTGAAACAAATAGGTATATATGTAGATTTCAGTCCCAATAAGGGAACCCGCCCAACAGAAAACTATCAACTATAGCAATTGGAGCAATCATCCCCAGGACCTTTAGGTTTTCGTTGTGGATACATAACCATAACAATTGTGGCGTTGTTATTAACTGTAACATATAGAAACAGTGTATATAGTTAAAGTCATTTTTAGAAGTAGCCATCAGGGTCCAGGATTGAGTACAGAGAACTTTTTGCTATGATGGCTATAGGCTATGAGTGTCCAGTCTCCAGTCTCAAGGCAGAGATATTAATAATAACGTGGGATACAGTTCACAAGCCGTATCCCGTATTATACTATCAAAAACGGGTTTTGTTTTACAGTCTAATGGGATCTGCAGGAAGTTCAAAAAAATATTCTTACATGTTGTGTGGGAGGCTTTTTATCAAAATAATCTTTTGGCTCTACAAAATACTCGACCGCAATTTTCTAATAAACGTTAAAAGTTTTTGTTTGATCTAACCTAGCTGAAGGGGAATCCCAGTTATACCCGATTATCCTCGATTCTATTTTCCTTCGTCTATTTTTTTAAATTCTTTTTTTGGGTCTTATGTATGTACATACTCGTACCTTTTCCAACTTAATCACTCGTTTTTGAAATACAATTCCAATTTACTTGAATTTTGTTGGCTTTCAATCATTTTATCCCGCAGGTGTTTTGAGGCCAGAATAGAAAGTAGGTAAGTACTTATGAAAATTCAAAATGATTTTATTTTATTTTTTTTACGATCCTTGCCCCCACATAGTTCCTATGCCGTGATAATTGTGTTGTAGGATAGACAGAGCATTATTTCGTCTGGTTACGCCTTTGGTCTTCAATTTTTTTTTTGGAGAAAGTGGTAATTTGAAACTTAATTTGATGGCTGGATTATTAATATAATTAGACAAAGAAATGAAGTTTGTGGATGATGGTGATTAAAGCCTAAGTTCAATTTTGTGGTAATAGGTGGATATGATATCAATTTGATGTGGAATTCCGATTATTGTTGGCTATAAGAGTGGTTTTATGTGGTTTTAATGGAATTATTATTGGATATGTAAGGTTGTAGGAGTCTTCCTAATCATTTTTCTTTAACTAGGCCAAAACATAATATTATTTAACAATAAGGGCGACGATAAATTTAATGTAGCTGAAAAAGCTTTAATTACGAAATTTTGAAATCTTTTACTGTGCCAAGTTTTTGTAACTTTGCTGGCCCTATGTCTTTTTGGTCACTAAGTAGAGAGGGTTGGTTTTGGGAGAACTAATGGTGAAATTTGCAAACCGAAGATTTCAAAACGAATTGGAGAAACTAGATTTGAAAAATTAAGACGTTCCTAGCATTTGGACAGGTACAAATGTTGGCGACGTAATCTCAATTTTTGTGTAGATAAATTGTCCTTACAGGGTGGTTTGGTTACGGTGTGACAAAAAAGTAGAACGTCTAAGTTGAACAAGAAACAAATCGTATTGGAAAGCGGATTAAGAAAAAGTGAAAAAATTTAAAAAAATATAATAAAACTAAATGGCAAACTAATAAATTATTTTTTTTATTTAACTCATTGATTGTCTCTATTTTTCTTGGATAAAAGCCATAGCGAAGTCTTATAGTCATTCTTCTATTTTGTGTGTTTCTTTTTTCTCTGTGTAGGTATTAGAATTACATTTTTTTTAAATTATTTTTCCGATTTAGGTTAAAATTTTCTTTCTAATGTCGTTTTCAATTGGCAATCCGGAATTGGTTTTAGATTCGGAATCCCAATTGAACAGTTTTTTTCGATTCTGAAAAATTTGAAGTTTGGTTTGACTGTATTAGTATTTCAAGCAATCACTTCATAGTTCGCACAATTTGTAAATTTAAAAAGATATAACATTTTTCAAGTGTGATGTTTAAATCTTTGAATGTGTGAGTGATTCTGTTTTTCCTTCTGATTTCAAATCCAAAAGAGAATTTCTCTTTTTTTTTAGAATCAGTACTGTCACTTTTGCCCAATTGAACGCATTCAGAATGCTTTTTTTTGCTTCCAGATTGCCAATTGAAAACGACATAAGACTGCAC